>OY728134.1:682528075-683778075 GCA_963277665.1 Viscum album | reverse complement strand
AACATGAAAAGGGTGGGGGTTAAATCATTGAATTTCAAAGTAAAAATAAATAAAATATTTAGTTATATTACTCTTCAATATTCTTCCTCTATTGAGACCAGATACAATAATATGATCAATTATATTGTTTTCTAGAACTATTATGAGTAGTTTTTATAAAGGCCTTCAAGCGTCCAACCCATGATCCAATGGTTTGGATCAATAATCTATTCTAAAATACTCCATATTATTCTATGTTTCCATTATAATTAAATTTGGTGAAATTCTTCCAAATGAGTCAATAAAATATCGCAAATTTTAATTCCCTTGACTCAATTTTTAAATTAAAACTCAATATCCAAATTCTATGAAAATAACATAATAATGGTGTGGTGCCCTTTATTGTGGAATTATCCCCTTCAAATTTACCAAGATTATTGCATGATCTCCAATATTATGGCACAATCTATATTCAAAAAAACATATCAAAAAATTATTCGTAATATGCAATTTCAAATTCCTTTAAGTGTTGTGGTGTGATATCCCAAATCTTCATGAATTTCCTATAATCATGAACATGTTGTTGTGTGAAAGTTTCATTCATGGAGTAAAGGATTACTTCATCAGATAAACATGACTTTTTTCCTTTCAAAAAATTATCAACCTTCACATGATGAAACCAATAGGATGTGGCGTGGTCCTTTTTAGTATTAAACTAGTTTTTGTGTTATTCATGTAGTGTGGTGTGATTCCTCCAATCAATTATATTCCAGGTTTGTACCTATTTCTACTAGATTTTCACTATAGAATGGCTTCATCAAACAATATTTACTTCACCGTTAATTTTAATCTTTTGTATCTTCTAGTATGATTTAGTCCCTAGCTTCACGATGTAGAACAACTATAATCTCTTGTAATTAATTCAATATAGCTTATATTAGTTAATATCACATAGCTTTTAAAAATTATAAATTATTCTTACTTGTGATATCTAATGGCATGTTCTGTTCCCTCTGTATCATGGTCTCTCACGATGCCCTGGGACAATATTTTATAGAAGTAAAATTATTATTACATAAAACATATTAATGTTTGATAAAAAATGCCATGTAATATCCATCCACACAAATCTATATTTAATCTTAAATATCCCTTTTTAAATCTTATGGGACACTATATTGGATTGTTGTCACTATTTTTGTGGCATGATTTTCTTGATTCAACAAAACACCCCATATTTTCTCTACATGACTTCATGAAAGCTTCTACTTAGTAAATAAAAATAGCCTTAATATTACACCGTTATAACCTACCAATTAATTTTTCATTAATTTTGGTTCCAACATATGGAACATACTTCACGTCATCCAATCATATCTAAACTTCTAGTCTTCTAATGGTGCCCTTTATTCACTATAAAAAAAATACAATAATTATTGTCAATAAATCCAACACAAAACCTCCTGGTTGCAACATTCCCCCACTTTTCATTTTGTTAACAGTACTACCGTAAATCATACTCCACCAATTTACCCCAAATTCTTCAAATTAATGTAAAAATTTATAGTTCATTTTATTTACTCCCCACTTTTCAATAAAAGGAAAAGGTGCTACTTATTATATATTTTTATTTTCATTATATACATCATATTCCACATAAAGGAGTGGGGTGTCTACACTATATGTTCTTCTTTGTGTACATCATATTTTTCTTCAATTTCCTTATTTTTTTTAAATTCTACTCCAATTTATCACATAATCTCATAGGGGTATTCTCATCATCTTCACCCCCTTTAATTTTTATCTTCCTTAAAGTAAAATTAATACCCCTTGTAGAAAACCATGACTATCAATAATTCCAACCATTTTAAAGTTATCATCAATAATATTTTACTCCTTAAATATATTCCAAAAATAACTTATAACTTGTACCACTGGTTCCATTTACCACCTTCAATCCATTTGGCTATTTCTTAACCACATGTTCGACAATTCCAAATTTTTATTTTTCAAGCTCTGAAGCACTTTCACTATTATGTGTGTTTGCTGAAAGAATTTAAACAGTGAATTTACCACTTGGAAAAGATTAATTATAAAACCATTTAAGTATACCTATTCAAAATTTAGTATAAGAAACAAGAATTTAAGTCAATAAGGAAAATTTTATACATGTCACTCATTTACTTCTATAGAACCTTACCACTTGAACATTTAGTTCATTCCAAAAAAATTACATCTGACCTTAATCACCCTTACATAAGATAATCAGTTTATAAATAATAATGTAAAATATTTTTCAATCATACCACATCTTTAATCAATTGATAATACTTGATATCTCTGATATTTCTTCATTCATAGGGATTTACCTTATTTGAATGAGGCTAATTATCCTTTGAATGATCATCAACAACTGACCCTTAATTTTTTCAACTATTGAAATGAAATATTGTTAAAAAAAAATTCAACACATTGATACCATTTTTTGTTCACAACACTTATCTTTACAAATATGTAGATCCCTAAAAAAATATAATGATACCATACTATTATCACATAAAAAATAAAACATGTATTCCTCTAATAATATGAATTTTATTCCATAAAACTATCCACCCATTGTTATGGCACTATAAGAACTTCTTAAAGGCCTAATACTATGTTTTGAATAAAAAAATTGTATTGATATATATAATATGGGTTTGAAACAAGTTTCACTCCAAATCAAGCTATGTACTGCCTATAATTCATCATCTGAGAAAGTATATCTAGATTTATCTTTGATTTTCATGGTGGGTACTTGATATAACATATTGTTGAAGAATTATCCATGGTACAATTGGTTATTTCTTTGACACCTGTCCTTTATTGTATTTCATTTCATCTCATATCCACATGTATCTTCTATCAGCATACATATTCCCAATGGTTCATATATACCCCTTAATAAGGTATTTCTCAAAACATATTATCTAAAATTTAATTACATGGGTATAGGGGTACTTCCCAAACATCCTCAAGTTGAGGAATGTGGTTTTCCTTATTTAACTAATAATTTTCTTTTTACTTTATTGCAAGATTTTTTGTTATTTTATATTATGTGGCACAACATTTATAAAATTTATTTAAGAGGGTTACTTTGAAATAGTCTTTTCTTAGAATGATATAAACCTCTATTTTAATATTAATCCCACTTTAAATAATTTTTAATTACCTTTTTTTGGTTCTTAACGTTATAAATGGTTTCCATTTTTTTCTATTTTATTGAAAAAATTGAAATATGTGTATATGGTTTTCATGACGTTTTTGAGCATTTGGAATGTGTTTGAGACTAGATAGTGGTATTTTAATGATGTTTTAATGCGTTTATAAAAACCAAGAGATTTTTTTCAACCTAATATTTTGACAAAGTACTTAGAATAAGGATTTTATTTATATGTATATGGATTTTCGCACTGAGCATAAGTCTTTGAGTGATGAGAGCAAGACTTTGATCACTGAATGTAAGACTTCATGTCTGGGATTAAGTCTTTGACCATGACTAGAAGTCTTCATTGTAAGACTTAATTCCATAATATGAAATTAGAATATGTTTTTTAGAGTTTAACTATTTTCCATGAGTGTAATCCAACTTTTATTAAATGTAAGACTTTACTGAGCATATGGATTTGGTCTATCCATTATAATACTTATATACTTTTTAATATTGTGAGTTTTAATTGGGTAAAATCCTATGAATCCTGAATAATAATATTCTCAAGAAATTAAACTTGCTGATGCTTGAAATGATCATCAATGATCAAAACATCACATCTAAAATGTGATTAAAGTTCTTTCATGATATAATTTGATAGTGCTATTTAATTTTGATGTCTTTTTTATGTATTGAGCTGTTTTATTTGAAAATAAGTTAGTGTGGATCTAATTTGAATATATTCATGAACAATAACTATATATTAGATCAAGAATATCAATTATGATGATGTTTTTTCATTCTTCTCTAGAAATAATCATTAAAATTATATTGTGTATTGGTTCTTTTTTGAGATCTTTAATAATGAATTTTAAATCCACTGAGAAATTGTTTTATTATGACGAGATATGGTACTTCTTATCATGAAATATTTGAAGAAGATGATTTTTTTTGATTAATTCAGTGAGAATGAAGATAACGAGTATTTATATAATTCAAAAATTAATTTTTTTTGTAAATTATTCTCATATTTATATAGGGATAGAGAATATTTTTGGAATTGATTTTTCCTACCTTATAGATATGAATTTATTTATAGTGAAGAATATTTTTGATATCTGGATGCATGTTTTCAATCCAAAATGTATGAGGAAATAAATGAGGATATTGTTTTATTATTTGGTTTAGAGAAGATTTGATAATGTAGAGTTATTAATTTACTTTTGGGAGTTAAATTAATTCATGAATTCCATGTTTCAAAAAATTATAGATTTATAGAACTAAGGTGGTGTTTCAAGAATATCAAAGGATAGAAAAAAGAGAGTTTGAGAGAGATATAATCCAAATATATAGTTTTTGAATCAATTTCTTCATCTGATGGTGTTATATTATTTAATCAGATCATGTGATTTTGAGAAGAAGATTTTAATTTGATCTATATGAAATGAGTGGTTTTTCTTTAATATTCTTGAATCCTCGTTGATGGAGTTCTGTATATTCTATTTTTTGAGAAACTAAACTCTCAAGAAGATCATTCTCATTTCAATTACATATTTTATATAAAGATTGTATGAAAATACATAGTATATTTTGACTCTATACTGTCTTGGTGTAAACCTAGGACAATACTATAAGCACATTATCTTTTTTACTATAGTAAATAATCCCTGGTGGGGGAGAATAAACAACCATAACAAGGTGTTGGTTACCAAAAAATGGTTTGAACCTTATAATCATTTTCATTTTCATTTTATCATTTTTAATGTATACAAGAGTGAGGATGAGTATATAATTTTTTGTAAATAAAACATTAATAGGTTTCATGGGTTCATTTAATTAAGAGAAAAATATAAAAACTAGTCTCTACTAATTAATCTCCCCTTCTAAGTGGAGTAACTCATTCCTAGGAAATTATAATAGAATTAGATATTGGTTTATCTATTTGACTCATTCAAGTGATAAGAATGGATAATTTAAATTCAATGAAGAACATGGGTGTTCCAACATTTGATGGAAAAAATTATCACAATTTTATGATCTTAATGTTTACATATATATTTTCTATATCATGTATTTCAATTTAGAGGTGATATTTCATTTTTCTTTCCACCTATTAAAGGAAATGATCTAATGAACCAAGGAGGTAATGGAAATATTGAGAATGATGGAAAATATAAAAATTAAATTCTTATATAATTATTAGAGAAATAAAACATAAAATTAATGGGAATTAAATATTCTAAAGAAATCTAGGACAAAATTTAAATTATATATAAAGAGAATTTAAAAGTCAAGGAGTCTAAATCATAGATCAAGAGAAGTCTGTTTGTAGACTGTCAAATAATCATTTCTCTTACATCAAAGAGATTCAAGAATGTAAAGAACAAGGTAAAAGGAAAGTACCCTCTAATATTATACAAATTAAATAAAATAATATTGTTTTCCATTAACAGTTCCAAGAATAAGGAACCATATTCTTAATGTGAATATAATCAGAAACATTAAAAAATGTAGAATAAATTTTTTAAAGAATCATCTAAATTTCAAAAAGAAAGAAGAAATTTTCCTACGGTAAGAGAAATAAATTTGATGATTAAATAAGAAGGAACCGACCACTCATATTGTAGTGAATGTAAAAGTGAATTTGGGGAGAAATTAATAAATTTTTATGCTCATGTTCAAAAAGGCTTTGACATTTCAAGTTTTGAAGAAGATGATTTCGAACGAACCAAGTTAGAACACGTTTTGATAGATAAACTTGAAGCATGTCTCGAGAAGAATAATCTTATCAATAAATAAAATAAAAAATTTGTTAAAGGTAAAAGAATATCATTTAAGAAAATAATGAGTTTGAAGACAAATAATAAACCCCTGTTAAAGAGATCAAAAAATTCAAGTTTAGAGAATCTGAACATGAGAAAATGATAAAATATATTGAAGAAAAGATTTCATTAAAAGAATAAGAAATTTCTAAGATAATGTATAAGTGACTTGATGTTGAAAATGAGAAGAAGAATTTGATGGAGTATTTTAAATGTTTTATTAAAGTCAAAGATAAGTCCTTTAAATCAACTAATAGGACTTTCAAAAAATATCATGTTAAATCTTTACCTAAAAATCTATTTGTAAATTCTTTACACTAATAACGTATTCTTTAATTAACAAATTACTCAATATAGTTTCAAGAAAAGTCGGAGAAACATTATATTAGATTAGTAGTATAATATTAGTACTATGGAAGCTCTTTAACTCCCAAAAAGAATCAAATATGGAATGAAAATATCGACAAAGAACAAAATTATGGATATACTAATTAGAATCATTTTAATAAACAAATAAGATTCAAGTTCCAAGGGTATTTATTTTATTTTGGAGTGTTTAGAAACAAAGTATACACATTTTGGTATAACATGTCATTACCTAGTACGAGGCATGATGTTGAGGGTCATCTAGAGGAGAAAAAGTCAAATTTATTATTAATTTTAGTTCCAAATTCAAATGTTATATTCATTAAAACTCATAATAGATTTGAATATCTTGATTAATTATGTGGTAAGTGAGATAAAAAATGTCATTGTGAAGTAATATATATGATCAGATTATCTGGATTTAAAACTTATACTAAGAAAGGAAAGGAAATCCAAAAAACCAAGGAAGAGATTGATTTCCTTTCTATGGTTTCATTAAAGGAAAGTAGTAAAAAAATCATGGAATCTTGAATATGGTTTATCATCCCAAATTATTGGTGATAACAAGATTTTGAAAAATATTTAAAATAAATAGGGAGAAGAAATTACTTTTGGAAATGATTTTTCCTTAAAAACTGAGGGTGTTGGTTTATATGAGATTGAATGTAATGCCCCGACCCTAGTTACCTAGATTCAGTGCATTATTTTAATACACTGGAATAATTACAAGGAATTAATTCCCAAAATACTGATCAGTTTAGCAGTCATGGAAAATATATTACATACATGAACATTAAATTACACCTTATAGAATAAAACACAACATAAATGATCCTTTGAGAACGCCATTAATCTCATAGCTTAACCATGCTTATCAATCATAATACACCTCTTCAAATCCTGAGAAAATAAAACATAAGAAAGGGGTGAGCTCAAATGCATATTAGGGGTAAGAAATACAACATAAGATAATATAAACATTAGTCATGGTAAATAATTAAAAACACATTCCTTATCAAATATTAAACATGAACACTTTATAGTAGTAATATGAAATGAGTAAATAATTCCATAATAAAACATAGTCATGAATATTCTACTAGTATAATAACCACATGAACCATTAATAATATTTTCATAATGAGGGAATGTATAATGCGGGAAATTTTGAAACATTTTTCCAAGGCCTCGACAAAAACGTCTAAAAATGATTATGTCCTCGACCAAAACCATATATCAAAATTGTGAAATGCCTTGGTCAATTCCACATATAATTGTATCATGGGACCTACCGATTCACTAGGGAGGAATAGCGGGCTCCACCTATCACTTATTAAGTCTAATACATTCCTTATATGAAAAGGTTGAAACATAACATAAACATTCGTATTAAAACTAGAATACTAAATGTCATTACATTAACCATAAACCATGAATGGTATAAAAATAACACATCTATAGTAAAATATATCACAAAACCATAAATACAATATGGAATATTTGTATCAAAATCAATAAACCTCAATCAAGAATAATATCACGTAAAGGATGTTGACATTGTTGAAATTGATCCGTAAAAATATTTGAAAAATATCCCTTTTTCATGAAATCATTTAAAAGTTACATAATTTATAAAGGAATTAATTTAAAAGATTGTTTTGAATCAAATTTTCCCATACCACTTTGAAACTTTTTAAAGGAATTGACATTTTAAAACATTCATGTCTATATAAATAAATCCTTAGAACCATTTTGAAAACATTGACATTAATGAGAAAGGTTTAAAATCATAAATCTTTAAAGTATTTATAATGATGTTTTAGTAAAAAGTTCCAAAAAAATAATCCCTTTGGAAGCTCTTTTATGAAACATGGAAATGGATAATAAATATGTCCAAATAGATACTTATGTAAAAACAACCTCAGATAATAAAGAGATAGTGAAATTAACCGCTACCTTGCACCTTCCTTTAGTTTAGGGTACATTTAAAGTCATGTTTAATGACCATAGTATGTTATTAAATTATAAAAAAACTATATTCATATTTATTATTTCATACATGATTCATTTATGAATTTATATTTCCCATTTAATAATTATTTCCTTGTTAAATTACCATTTCAGGTAATGATCATTTTCTTTATCGTATGTGTTTTAACTTGTTATTCTTGATCATATAATTTATGTCACGATTTACATACATGCTGAACATAACACATGATTTATATATCATATATATTTAGAATATAAATATGTATAATAGATAGATATATGAAATGAAAAACACCGTTTATGGAGACGGTAGGCCATACATATGCATAAACATTGTTTCCATTTTCATATTGAATTGAATGGAAGTAAGTGAATAAGATATATGTAAGTACACAAATATATATATGTATATCTATTAAGTATAATTATTATGTCATATATTACATACTTATTAATAATATATATTTTTATAATCATTGTTGAATCGTGAATGTGGAAATGAATCTCATCACATCATGGAGACGGTAATCTGTACATATGCATGAGTGACAATATCATTATATTGATGGCGAAATAATATTTAATTGAATGGTATATCATATATAAATAATCATTAATATTTTATATTTATTATTTATATCTATTATACTCATTATTATACCCATCTAAATAATGAAGTGTTTAAATAACAAATTACACCACGATGTGGAGATAATAAGCCATACATACGCAAGTATGGTGACTTTGTCATTTATAGGATGGATAGAATAGAAAATATAGTTATACCATATTTATAATAACATCAAATTATTTAGGAGGTACTAGAGTTATTATTTTGGTATGAAAAAAAGAAAGAGGAAGTGTAAAAAGAAAAGAACTTGAAAGAGGGTGGGGAAATTATTACCTCTTCTTCGGGTGTTTCCTTTAGAGTTGATCAAAAGGGATCCTTATTTTGGCATTATGATCAAAGAAATGACTCTATTTTGATTTTAGGGAAGTTGGGAGGACATCGGGTTAGGGTTTGGCTGAGCCAAAAGGCTTTGGAGGTGTGATTTTGAGAGAAGGGAAAGCACAGTTTTATAAGAGAGGTGAGGGTCACTTAAGGAAAATCTTGAAATATTATTTTATAATAAAATCAATTTCGGTTTATAATGACTCCAAAATGATTTATTTATAGGATAAGTTGGGTATAGGTCTAAAAATACTCAACCAATAGGTTTTATATAGGTTTAGATCACCATATTAACCTTATCTTTAAGATTTCACTCTAAGTTAAATAGTTTAACTTTTACTGTGTCATCTTGTATTCTTACACTATATGGTTAATAAACATACTCTAAAATTCCAAGAGAACCTCAAGTGGTTAATTAATTACATATATAATATTATTTATTCCCTTTTCCCTAACCTCGTATTTTTAGGAATATTATATAATTTAGTAATATAATATTTGTTTTAAAAACTCATTTATATGAATTTTGATAATATTTAGTATTTGGTTTTTCTGAAAGTCATAAATACTTTATTACTTCAAAAAGGATACATTGAATCAATCATAACATGTCATATTCACCTATAAAATTCGTGGATGTCATAAAAACATTGAAATTATATTTAGTTTAATATTTATAATACCATTTATTTGATTCTTCCATTAATAAGGTAATTATTGCATCATAATTGTGTCATAAATAAATTTAATTACTTAATGTATAAAAATTATAAATAAAATACCATGATTTATTAAATCTTTTTATATTTCTAATTAATATTTATAGTCAAATTTATCTTATGTATAACCCTATATTAAAAATGGTTTATTTATTAAACTTTGAATTTAACACTTTTAACTATTCTTTAAATAAAATAATACTAAATTTCCTAGTCTAATCCCAGAACACCAAAGAGGATCATATTTTATTCCTGAGGTTTTTTTGGTATAATTTCACTTATCCAACAGAATTAGTACATGTGATAGGGTAATTATAATATCATTTTTACCCTTAATTACCCTATTTACTTTTAACTCTGGTAAATAAAAGTCAGAAGTTACTCTTCACCTAAAAAAATTTCATCTTATTGAACCAAGTTTTACATACTAATATCAATCGTGTCTCCCATATTTTTTAAATTCAACTCACAGAATTTGTAAAATTAATTTTGATGCAAATTTTCAAATTCTCCTAGAAGGTGGGTAAAAGACGATAAAAAGTTCAATAAAATTTTATTCATCTAATTTTATTATAAAATGAATCCAACGAATTACATTAAAATTATATAGGTACCGTTTATATATTTTGACTTAAAATAAATTTAAATAAAATAAATAATTATTTAAATAAAAGGTATGTTTTAAACAATAACGCAGTGTTTTTCATTATTCATAAAAAATTAGATGTTTCCAGAAAAATACCAAAAATTCCCCCTAAACTAATTTTGATTTTCCAAATTCAAAAATTAATTCTATTTCACCAAATTCAAAACACAGAAGTTCCATTAATTAGTTTAAAAATTAATTCCCATTGTCAAAACCAAAAAAGCTGGTTTTAAAAAATAAAAACTATGAAAAGATTGACATGTGTTTATGTCAAATTTAAATGTGAAATTACTTATAATGACCTAAATTGTATTAAATGATAAAAATATAATCTAATTATACTTCCAAACCATTCAAAGGCATAATTTATCACTATAAATTATTTTGATTAAAAAATTTGTTTTCAATTAAAATTTTTTATTTTCACTATTCATCAAAATAAGAAAGTTATTATAAAAGTACCAAAAATTTATCAAAATTATATTTTTATGCCCCAATTATACATAATAATTTAATTTAATTTAATTTAATATATAAAAGTTTCAAATACTGGTTTTAAAAAGGGTCTTCCATTAAAAGGTGGTAAAATTGCATTTTTTTAAGATACTTCTTTTATCTGAAAATAATGAATTTGTTCTCATATTATGTCCATGAAACACATAATATGGGTGTTAATATTATATAGAGTATATATGATTCCAAATTTAGTTAATACTATTCATAACCACTTTTTGAACGGCTAGTTTGGTATGTTGTGGTGTGCTCGAACTCAGTGTTGCATGTAGCACAAGCTATTGAATTGCTTTAATGGGATAACGTACTATTAAGTCTTGGGTTTTTACATTCTACTCTTCTTAAAATAATTGCGTCCTCGCAATTTGAATGTTTTCTTTGAAAATAAATTGTTAAAAATAGAAAATACATTTTTGGAAAACCCACATCAGAAATTGGGTTAATAAAATTGTCTTAGTAAGAGGGGCAGGAAAATGAAACACACACCACCAAATTATGATCTCAATTAAAAGAACGTTGGTGGAAATAAGTGACACATAATTAGAGGAAAAACGTAAATATTTATAGGGAGTGATTGAGGTCATCAATCATAGACAAGTGTGAAATGAGGGCCTCACAGACATCAATTTATGGTGATTTAAAATATCATCGGTTCAAAAAAACATAAGTTATTATGATAACGCATTTTTGGTTTTAGGATCCCTTACCTAAATTTTTAGAATTAATTTATTCATAGAATAAGAGGAAAAAATAATTTATACGTAGAATTTCATTCTTCAACTAATTCTTACCACAAAGTCACCTTTCACTCCAAAAGATAATAGAATTCAAAAATATTTTATTTATCATAATTGTTTAGGGTTCAAAAAATAATGAATTTATAATTAATTTATTAGAATATTTTAATAAAACTACATTACACAGACCAGGACATAACGTATGTCAGTGGTAGGTGATCCACCCTTGCCACCCTTTGGTTGTGGGTTCAAGTCTCGTGACCTTGCTGGACTTGACGGGTTGTCGCCCGACCTCCGAGTTTCCATTTTTATGATAATACAAAAATAATCTCACGAATTAATTTAACCTTAACAATAGTATCCAATGTCAAACATAATCGATTCCAACCTTTAGACTTATCCAAAATACTTCTGTCCAAACTCACAGTTCGAAATTTATAAGGAAGGTAAACACACTAAAGATCCTTTTTTCCATTTAATAACATATGAATACCTTCATCATGTATTCTTTTAAAACACTGTAACATGCAAAATAACCTTAAAAACTTATTGATTACATTCATGCTCTCTTATTCCTTATAGAATATTGGATGTACTCCTTCTATCAAAAAATGTTGTAAACTCCAACAGTGATGGAATATACAAATCATTAATCTGATTCAAGGTACTCAGGAATATCCAATATAATTTATCCAAATCAAAAATATATTATTCCAAAATCCCTACCTCAGTATCAGAAAAACATTATTGTTTATCTTTCTCTCAACCATGTATTTTCCAAAAAAATTAACCTTCTATTGAGTCACTTTTCTTTGTTCCATACAATCTCTAGTCCATAATGAAATAGTAATGCAGTACAATCCTTAGGGTAATGTTGTCTAATTAGAGATTATCTAATTTTATTTCCATGGTTGTTGCTAAAATTACTCTAATACCAACTATAACACCATGACCCCAGTTACCCAGGGTCGATACATTATCTTAATACATTGGCTTGATTATAAGGAATCAAGTCTCGAAATACCAACTAATTTAGCATTCTTATAAAATAGATTACATACATGAATGTTACATTACACCATAGAAAATAAAAAACAACATAAATTATCCTTTTAGAATTCCATTAATCCTCTAGCTTAACCCTGCTTATCAATCATAATACACTTATTGGAATCTTGGGAAAATAAAACATTAGAAAGGGGTGAGCTCAGATTCTCAGTAAGGGTAAGCAATACAATGGAAGATAACTTAAACATTTGGCATGGTGAATAATTTAAAACACATGCCTTTACAAATAATAAACATGAAAACTTTATTGTAGGAATATGAGATGAGTAAATAATTCCATAATAAAATATACTCATGGCTATTCTACTAGTTGAATAACCACATGAACCATCAAAAATATTTTCATAATGATGGAATGTATAATGCGGGACATTCTGAAACATTCTGTCAAGTCCTCGACCAAGACATCTAATAATGCTTAAGGCCTCGGCCAAAACCATATATCAAAATTGGGAAAGGCCTCAGAAAATTACATGTATAACTATCTCATGAGACCTACCGATGCACCGAGGAGCTATATCGGGCTCCACCCATCACTTATAAAGTCCAATACATTCCTTATATAAAAAGGTTGAAACATAACATAAACATTCGTATTAAAACTAGAATAAAAAATATCAATACTTTATCCCTAGACCATGAATTGCATAAAAATAAAACATCCACTATAAAATATATCACAAAACCATCAATATAATATGGTAGATTTGTAGCAAAATAAATCAACCTCGATCAATAATAATATCCTGTAAAGAATGTTGACGTAGTTGAAAATGATCAGTAAAAATCTTAGAAAAAAATATCCATTTTTCATAAAATCATTTAAAAGTCACATAACTTATAAAGGAATTCATTTAAAATATATTTTTTAATCAAATTTTCCCATACCACTTTGAAACTTTTGAAAGGAATTGAAATTTTAAAGCCTTCATGTCTATATAAATAAATCCTTAGAACCATTTTGAAAACATGGAAATTAATGTGAATGGTTTAGAAGAATAAATCTTTAAAACATATAAAATGATGCTTTTGTATAAAATTCCCTTAAAAATAATCTCTTTCAAAACTCTTTTATTAAACATGGACATGGATAATAAATATGTCCCAGTAGATACTTACGTAAAAACAACCTCGTATAATAAAGTGAATGTGAAATTAACCCTTACCTTGCACTTTCCTTTGGTTGAGGGAACGTTTTACCTCTTATATAATTAACATAGTATGTAATTAAATTATACTAGATCCATATTCAAATTTATTATATCACACATGATTCATTTAGGACTTTATACTACCCATTTAATAATGATTTCCATGTTAAATTAACATTTCAGGTAATGATTTCTTTCTTTAACTTATATGTTTTAACTTGTTATTCTTGATCGTATCATTTAGATAATGATTTACATAATTATAGAATATAAAACATGATATATATATAATATATATTTATAATATTAATATGTATAATAGATAGATATATGAAATGGAAAACACTGTTTATGTAGATGGTAGGCCATACGTACGCATAAACGTTGTTTCCGTTTTCAAATCGTATTGAATGGAAGTGAATACGATACATGTAAGTACATAAATATATATATATATTAAGTAGCATTATTATGTCATATATTACATAATTATTAATAATATATATTTTTATAATCATCATTGAATGGTGAATGTGGAAAGGAATCTCATCACGTCGGGGAGACAGTAATCTGTACGTATGCACGAGCGATAATATCATTATATTGATGGTGAAATCATATGTAATTGGATGTTATATCATATATACATAATAATTAAAATTTTATATGTATTATATAGATTTTTACACTCATTATTATACCCATATAAATAATGAAGTGTTTGAATAACAAACTACACCATGACCTAGAGATGGTAAGCCGTATGTATGCAAGTATGGTGACATTTTCCTTTATAGGATTTATAGAATAATGAATATTGTTGTACCATATTTATAATAACATCACATTGTGTAGGAGGTACTGAAGTTATTATTTTGTTAGTGAAACAACAAAGAAAGAAGAAGTATAAGAATAAAAGAATTTGAAAGATGGTGGTGAAATTCTTACCTCTTCTTCAGGTGTTTCCTTTTGAGTTGATCAAAAGGAATCCATAGGTTAGATTTCATATAAAGTATGGACTCTAGTTCATGTGAGGTAAGTTGGGAGGATATTTTGGTAGGGTTTTGCTGATACAAATGGCTTTGGTGGTGTGATTTCGAGAGAAGGGGAAGTACCCTTTTATAAGAGAGGTGAGCGTCACTTAAGGAGAATCTTGAAATATTATTTTATAATAAAATTATTTTCAGTTTTTAATGGCTCAAAAATGATTTATTTATATGATAATGTGTGTATGGGTTGAAAAAAAACTCAACCAATTGGTTTTAGACAATTTTAGGTCACCGTATTAACCTAATCTTTTAGATTTCACTCTTAGTTAAATAGTTTAACTTTTACCATGTCTTCTTGTATATTACACTATATGATTAATAAACTTAATTTAAAAATTAAAGAAAACCAAAATTGGTTCATTAATGACATATATAATATTATTTGATCACTTCTTATGAAGCTTAAATTTTTTAGAAAATTATATAATTTAATAATATAATATTTGTTTTAAAAACTCATTTTTGTCAATTTTGACACTATTTAGTATTTGGTTTTTGGGAATGTAATCAAAACTTGATTACTTAGAAAAAGATACATTTAATCAATCCTAACATGTCATATTCACCTAGAAAATTCGTTGATGTCATAAAAACTTCGATATTATGTTTATTTTAATATTTATAATACCATTAATTTGATTGTTTCATTAATAAGTTAATTATTGTATCATCATTGTGTCATAAATAAATTTTATTTTTTAATTTCTAAAATTTAAAAATAAAATACCATGATGTAGTAAATATTTTTATATTTTTAATTAATATTTATAGTCAAATTTATCTTATGTATAACCCTATATTAAAAATGGTTTAATTATTAATCTTTGAATTTTACACTTTTAACTCTTCTTTAAATAAAATAATAATAAATATCCTAATCTAATCCAAGTGGACCAAAGAGGATCATATTTTACTACTAAGGTTTTTTTTTAATTTAACTTATCCAATAGAATTAGGACACGTGTTATGGTAATTATAATATCATTTTTACCCATAATTACTCTATTTACTTTTAACCATGGTAAATAAAAGTCAAAAGGTACTATTCACAAAAAATTATTTTCATCTTATTGAACCAAATTTTACTTACTGATCTCAACCGTGTCTCTCATTTTTTTGAAATTCAACTCACAAAAGAGGTAAAATTGATTATTATTCTAATTTAAAAATTCTCCTAGAAAGTGGGTAGAAAATGGTAAAAAGATTAATTAAAATTTATACATCTAATTTTATTATAAAATGGCTGAAATGAATTACATTGAACATATATAGGTATTATATATCTATTTTGACTTAAAATAAATTTAAATAAAATAAAAAATTATTTATATAAAAAAGATAGTTTTAAACAATAACACAGTGTTTTTTACTATTCATCAAAAACTGGATGTTTTAAGAAAAATAAAAAAAATTCACCTTAATTTAATTTTGATATTCCGAATTCCAAATTGAATTTTATTTTACCTTGAATTTTCATTAAAAAATTTAAAATTAATTCCCTTTGTTAAAACCATAAAGCGGGTTTTTAAAAAGTAAAAACTATCAAAAGATTGACATATGTTTATGACCAATTTAAATATAAAATTAATTATAATGACATAAATTTTATTAAATGATAAAAATATAATCTAATTATACTTCCAAACCATTCAAATTCACAATTTACCACTATAAATTATTTTGATTAAAAAAAGCTGTTTTCAATTAAAATTTATTATTTTTCACTATTTATCAAAATATAAAAGTTAACAGAAAAGTAACAAATATTGATTCAAAATAAATTTTTATGTCCTGATTATAAAGAAGAATTTAATTTCATTAAATTGAATATATAAAAGTTTCAAATATTGGGTTTAAATAGGGTTCTCTATTTAAAGGTGTTAAAATTGCATTTTTTGAAAAATACTTCTTTTATCTGAAAAAATGAATTTGTTCTCATATTTTTTCTAAGAAACACATAATATGGGTGTTTAAATTATATAGAGTACATAATATTCAAAATTCATTTAATACTATTCATAAATTCTTTTTGAATGGCTAGTTTCATAAGTTGTGGTGTGCTCGAAGTCGATGTTGCATGTAGCACAAGCTATTGAATTACTTTAATGAGATAACATACTATGAAATATTGGGGTTGTTACATTTAACTAAAAAACATTAAATAAAATGAATATTTATATATGAAATGGATGAAGATTAATCTCTTATGTGTTGTTCATCTCAATGATGATGTCCATGGGTTTTTTCAAGAAGGAAACTTGTGTCAATAAATGATTAAATGGTGGAAGGATAATTTCTCAAGGAATAAGAAGAAATGAAAATATATTTTTTATAGGTAATCCTACCAATTACTATTAAATAAGTGAAAAAAAAGATAATTTTAAATAGAATTCAAGGATTTTCCATTTTTTTCAAAGGATTCAGATAAAAATTGAGAAGCATGAAGTTATTAGATATTTTCCCAATCTTAAAAGTGAATAAGGTTATGTGCATGAAACATTAAAAAAGGGAAACATTTCCTTGAATCCTCATAATATGGTAGAAATACCCTCTAATAAGACAATAGAACTTATTCATTATGATTTATGTCATACCATTTGTCAATAGTCAAAAATATGTGAATTATATTTCATCATATTCATTAATGATTTCATATGAATGATGAATGTGATTTCCCTCAAGATCAAATTAGATACAATTGATATATTCAAAGATTTCAGAATACTAGTTAAAAAGGAATTGGGGATTCCCATTAATAAATTGAGATATGATCTTGGAATGTGTTTACAGGTGATTCATTTTAAATTTATCTTTATAATCAAGGAATCAAACATCAATTCGACACACTATATACACACACTAGTATAATGGGGTTATATAGATAAATAATAAGAGTTGTGTGGATATGGGTATGAAAATGATTTCTAAAAATAAAATTTAATAATACATTTGCAGAGTGGCTCTATGTGTTTCTATACAAATAAAGTACAAATGTATTTTGAGACCCTATACACATTTCACTTTGTATAAAATGTGGTGCAAAAAGAAATAAAAATTAAATTAAATTAAATTTTTTTGGTTTCCATGACTTATAAATATTAATAGTAGTATGTTGGGAATGTTTTAGGAGAAAAAAGATGAAGTGATCCTTATATGGTATTTATCTGATGAACATGGGCACAAATATTGGAAAAATAGTCAAATAATATTGTATACTTTTCAAATGTAAATATATTTGAAAACCAGAACAATCCAGATCAGACTTTTAAAATATAATATGAGATTTCATATGAATATAACATGTAGTATTAATAAAAATATAATGGAAAATAAATTGATATTAGAACATCTTTTGGTTATGTTGGTTTACAACACACTGGTGTTGAAAAAGAGGCTAAATATAAGGAAAATAATCATTTTAAAATGATAAAATTTTATATTGATGTCAATAACAACATTATATAAAAAGTATCTCATGTTTAGAAAATAATAAGGCTATTTTTTAGAAATCAGACATAATTCATATCACTTGTTGAACCATAAAAAGTAGAAAAATTTGTAGAGACCCTTAAACTAGTACATGCTATGAATGAAGAATTAGATTAGATTGACAAAAATTAAACATGAGAGATTATATAAAGACCAAAATATAATAATATCATTAAAACCAAATGATTGTTTAGAAAAGAAAATTAATGAGAAAAGGGTTGTGGTAAGAAACATTTTGAAGAAAGTTTGTAAAGGCTATAATCAAATGAAGGGTATTGAATTTGAAGAAAACTTTTCTATAATACAATGGCTTTAAACAATTAGGATATTTATAGTTGTGTCTTCAAATAATAACTATAATTTTTATTAAAAGGATATGAAATGACCATTTTTAATTAGTGACCTTGGTGAAGAATTCTTTATTAAAAAAACAAATGGTTTTGTTCTTGACTTTTATGGAAGTATGGTGTGTAGTCTAATAAAGTCACTACATTGATTCAAACAGGAACCCATATCTTGGTATTCAAAACATAATATCTACTTTTGGAAATTAAAATTTAAGAAAGGGAATTTTTATATCAATTTTAATGTCAAATAGCTGGTTTTAGGTTTATTGATTGATATTGTATATGTTAATGACACAATTTTTTCTTGTAAAAATGTTTCTCTTTTTGAAGAGTTTTATGAGAAAATGAAAGAACAATTTGATATTTTTTTCTAAGATAATTGAGATGATTTTTGGGTTTATATATTTAGTAGAATTTAGATTATAGATATATATTCTAAGAAAATTTTGTTAGATAGTTATTGAAAAAAGTTGGTATAGAAGAATCCGGAGAGATTTCAACCCTAATTTTAGTTTGAACAAAATTGTGTAAAGATTAGAGGAGCATAAAGGTTGATGAAAAATAATCTAAAAGTATCATTGGAAGTATTTTATATTTGATAACATCAATACTAGGTATATAATTTTCTTTGACACATTATGATCAATTTCAAAAGTGACCCAAGGGAGTCACATATGCCTACAGAAAAGTGGATAATGAGAAATATCAATTGAAAAATGAATTTTTACATCATCTAAAAATGAAATATAGATTTTAATTTTCTTGGATACACTGATAAAAATTGTGAATGTGATAATACAGATAGAAAATATACATTAGGTGAGACTTTCTTCAATAGCGTGGTATGAGTGAGACAGTATATTAAGAATCAGAACTCAGTGACACTTAAAAAATCCAAAGAAAAATATGTGGAAACCACTCATGCATTTACATGGGTTTTATGAATGGTTTTACAGTTCATTGATTTGAGAGTTGAAACTAAGATGCCATTAATGATTGGGTGTGACCATCAGATTGTAATAAATTGGTCAAAAACACTATACAACACACTATATCTAAACATATAGGCATATAATGTCATTTAATTAAATAAAATGTAATCAATGTAAATATTAATCATATTTTAGATATCTTTAAAAAACAATTCCATGACCTAAGTTCTCTAAGTTGAGGATGAAATTCAATTTTCAACCCTCTCATCTCACTTAATGAAATGTGGAACATATAACCCCACATGGGCTATAGAATGTGTTGAAAATGGGGTAGAAATAGTTTCAAAAATCCATGAACCTCCATACATGATTTTAATTCTTTATAATAGGAGAGATCATTGACTTTACATCCAATGCTATGAATAATGTTGAATAGCTATGTTTTTTCAGTGATATTTGATGCATGAATTAAGTGTGAGTTCAACTATGTCACTTGTCAAAATTTTCTTGACACTAAGAGATTAAATTATATAAAAAATATGTCCATATCTGGTTGTGTGTCTCCAGATACCTCTCATATAATATAGGTTTTGATATGATGATTCTCATGATGTATCTTTTGGATGTGTGAACAGATATAATGTTTTATTGAAGAGTAGATATTTTCCCCTATAAATCCAAAAGGGGGAGATAAAAGCACCGTTTGATTATATTATGAGGTAATTAATGGTTTTAAATTTTTTTAAACATGATTAAAGAGTTAGTAATTGTTTTTTAGGGCTGCTAGGATGTTTTTGACACATCTAGAATTTGTTAGACTTGTTAGAGGTAGTTTGATGATGTTTTGAAGCTATTTTTAAAATTATGAGATTATATCCAAATAAATAATATGAAAAATTACTAATCAAAAGTTGTTGAGCACTAAGAACAAATAATTGGGATCAAATTTTATGTCTTTGAGTATAGAGTGCAATAATTCGAGCACAAAATATGAGACATTATGTCTGGTTGTATGTTTTTGAGCCTTACTATAAGTCCTCATCATAAGAATTTTTTCCATCATATGATATTAACATAAGTCATTGAGTGTGTAAGACTTTTCCATGAGAGTAAGCCTTATTTTACTAAACATAACTCTTTACTGATCATATGACTTTGATCCACATAGAGTGATACATTCATACGCTACTATAATCTATGTTCTGATGGGTGAAATTATAGGATTTCTGAATTTGCATATTTTAAATAAATATAACTTAATGTTTCTTAAAATTATCTCCAATGATTGAAACATCTTATATAATATGTGCTTCAAGCTATGTCATGTGATATTTCAATAATGGTTCTTTATTTTGATATAAATTTTATTCTACAAGCTAGTTTATTACAAAATACGTTCATGCTTCATGAATCTGATTTTTTTCATGAATAATTTCAAGATGTTAGATCTATAATAACAATTTTTACAATGTTGTGTTGTTATTAATTTAATATAATAACTGATATTATATTATTTATGGATTTTGTATGAGTTATTTTGGAGTGGACGTTAAATAAATTGAGAAATTGTCTCTTATACTAAGATATAGTTCTTTTTATCTTTAACTACTTGAAAATGATTGAATTTGAGATTGGTTTAATGAGAATGAAGATTATGGGTATTCAAAAAATACAAAAATTCATTATTTATGAATTATAGTCAATTTTAGTCAATAATGGATAATATTATTGAATTTAGTTTCAAGATTTGGTGTGAAACTAGAAGTGTAGAACTAGAATTACACTATATACAAGAAATTATTAAAATGATGAATATTAGGATATTGTGGTTTGTGCTTGAATTCTCAAAAATATACGGAGATAAATGAGGATCTTATAGTGTGATAGGTTTCAATAAGATTCAATAATGTTTGGATGAAAAATAAATTTTGGGAATTAAATTAATCCTTAAATTTCACATTTCCCTAAAATTGGGATTTTTAAAGAATCATTGTGATGCTTCTAGTATATAAAAGAAGTAAAGTGAAACATTGAATTTAAAAGAGAGACAGATAGAATATAAAGTATAATTTCATGAATCAATTAATTCATCTAGTGGAGCTTGAGAATTCAGTGAGATCGTATGATATTGATAGGTTATTCAACATTGAATGTACATAAACATAGAATCTATTCTTGAATATTATTCAACCGTAATTGAGAGAGATATACATATGATATTACTGAAGTAACTAAACTCTCAATAAGATCTCTCTCATCTTAGTAACATATTCTCTGTAAGGGTAGTGTGAAATTTTATAGTTTATTGTGACTCTAGAATGTTATGGTGTTACTCTTCCAATGTTGTATGACTATGATTTGGTGTTTATAATAGTGAAGAATCCATGTTAATAAAGACTTACCAACCATGGATTGGAGTGTGTTACCAATAGAGGGTTTTAATATTTTAAATATCCCCATGTTCATTGTCTCTTTATTTTTTGAATACATTATTGAGGATGATTCTCTACATTTGAGTGAATTTAACCATAATAGGGTGTAGGTGTAGATTTAATTATAATAAAATCATAGATACTAGTCTCCACTGAATTATCTACACCATTCTCAATGATTTAATTCATTCCTAGTAACTTTAAGTTTCTTCTTTTGATGGTTTGTTATTGTATCCTTGATCATGATTCATCCACCTTAGGAGGGATCTTCCAGCAGTTTTAAATTATTTTCTTTTGGTGTAATTTATGAGACCATTTAGGCATTACATGTGCTTGTTCTCTTTAATAACTATTAAGAATACCTCAAATTTATTTATCCATGGAGATTCTTTCATCAATTAATTATCCTACTTTATTATATTTGGATGGTATTATTTATTTATCATATATATTTTCTTTTCTTTTCTTTCTTTGAAGTTTTTATGAGTAAATCATTATTGGTTCCCAGTGCACCCATTTTTGAGATATAATATAATTTTCTTTCAATGTGATCAATATTTTTTCTGACACAACACATTTTCTTTCAGTATAAAAATTATTTCTACTTGTCATAGGAATTATGGATTTATTTATGATTCTTTAATCTTATTTATTTCTATAATTTATTACCACATGTCGTTGGTTAGAACATATAAAACATATAACTTAAAAATCATTACTCATATAGTCATTCATCAGTTGTGATGTTGTAGTATCTGATTCTATTCCACTTTTGATCCCTTGGGATTTTAGACACACACTCATGGGGTGTCCCATGTTTCCTTTAAATTTTCACTTAGTAGACAATTTACATAGGGAGGTTTATCTTATGATTCTATCATGTATGTTATTCTTATCCATTGATTTCATATTTGAACACTTTCTATCTCCACTTTTTTATGATACTATTAGAGGGATCCCATTCATATTATTTTAGGATTTCAACTTCATTTCATGTTTCTTGATCATATAATCCATCCCCATTAGTTGTGAAGCCATATTCTGCAACCTTGAGATAGATTCCTTTTAAAATTTTATCCTCGCTCAATGTAGTGGTTTAGGATGGATAATTAATGCTTTTAACTTCTTTCCATGGCCATTTTTCCCACCTCATGTGAAATTATTCAACTATTTTTAAACATTTTTTATACTCATTTTCATAATTCCTTTATTCTGGGGAAAATTTAATTTCCTAAATCTTATATTTTCGTTGAATTGATCTTCTATGAATTCATAGTAAACAACATGCATAATTTCTATCTGATCCACCATCTCATATAAGTATTTGATATGATCTTGATTTCTAAAAGAACATTTTTTAAATTAATGACTTCACATTGTTTCCATTCCTTCTATTGAGACACTATGAACATCAATCTCCATGATGGAATCCAAATTTCTAGATTTAAAATAATATTTAAACATTATTATAGAGATAGATTTATCATAAATATTATTCCCACATACCTTAGTAGGGTTGTCCTTCATCATAGGAGTTTAATTTACACTCATCTTATTCATTAATTTTCCCATAAGGTAGTCTTATATATAGTTTTTCACTAATATTTCATCACAAATAGATTTTAAATCTTCCCTCAAATTAAGATTCTAAACACTTTTGGATTCCACTATTTTTTGGTAATTTTTTCCCAAAACCACCAAAATATGAAAAGCATTGAAATAATGACTTTTTTTCGTGAATAAATCACTAGAGATACCTTTTTTAGAATACTCTATGACTTATCATCATTACATCATTGATTATATTTTCTGAGATTAGTATCTCCTTGTATATGTTCCATGATTTATTCACCATAGGCCTATAAAATCCAATACATCTCTTTTTTCAATACGTATAAGTTAGTACCAGTGAAAAATGGAATCTGCATCATCAAGTCCAAGTACATAAAAAATCTAAAACCAGATTTTGAATATTAAACATTAAATCAGAATCTATGGCTATGATATCACCTATTAGGACCAAACTAAATGTAAATACCTTGAGGGGTGTGAATTAGGGTGAAAATCTAGTAAACTTTTTCTTCTATGAAGTCCCCTTTAACATATGGATCCTATTCCCTCATTGGAAGGAACAATTTTAACCTAAGTTTCTCTCATTGATGTTAACACTAAATATAAAATACATGCAAAATAAATTAAATCATAAGAACACAAGTATTTTATTAGTACACCACTAAAGTTAATATAAGGATCATGCACATGATTATTTGTTAGTGTACTAAAATCTTCAAATTTTTAGTGGATATGAGGTTTCAGGTTATGTTCACTAGGTCCCAAGGTACACTTCCCTTACAAGGGTTTGAAAAGACTCAGTATCAATCCAAGTGCCACTCCTAGTTTTTATACTCATCACAATTCTTTAGTGAAAATAAAGTTAGTTTATAGAGTGTGGTTCACTTTAACAATTTAGATAAATTAAGGTCTCTTATATATCAACATAAGTTGTTGAATTTACATTCATCTTAAACTCCAAAATAGATACTATATTAAGATCAATTTTTTTGCACTTAAAAATATTCAATCTAGATAAGATCAAATCACTTTAGATAGTTGAGTCTTAGTCTTTCAAATAATCAGAGCATTAATAATCCTTTTACATAAATATTATCCCACTAAAATAATCTTGTTTTAATATGTATTCTTCTTCAATGGTCAAATATGACAGAAAAATATCTATTCTTATTCTTTGAGCCTTATTCCTTCAAAGTAACATGATATGATCAACAAAACTATGTTATAAATGTATCATTACTCTTATCCCTCAATTTAGTCAATAAAATATCCCAAACTTCATATCATTTTTTATTTCTAAAGTCAAACCAAATCATTAGGATATTATAGAAATACCATGATAATTATGGGACACCATTCACTAAATTGCAAACCCCATAAACTTCAACTAAATTTTGGTGTAATGTGGCATAGTCTACAGTTAACAAATAGATCCATAAAGTCCATATAATATTCCATTTTATTTTCCTCCATGTATCATGGTGTGATCTCCCTAATCTTCGTAAATTTCCTCTAATATTGAACATAATATAAGATGAAAATTTTATTCATGACTCAAATAATGTCTTCCTCATCCAACCTAGATTTCTAATTTTCTAACAAAATAGAACTTCACATTGAAAAAACAACATGACACAATTTCTTCTTTCTTGGAATTCAACTAATAGTAGAATGACTCAAATACTACAATGTGATTCCTCCAATATATCATATTAAAATATTACACCTAATTTTCCCAACATTTTATTGTAGTATTACATCTGCTTGTGGTATTTACTTTACCAGAATTTTAAATCTTATATAGATTATTTTGTGCTGTGTTCATAAACTTTATATTGAAACACTGTTGAACTCTCTTAAAATTAATTCTACATATCTTGTTATTGTTAAAATCATGTATGTTTCTAACATCTCAATTTTTTTCTTACATTAGATCCTATTTGTTGTGATCTATTACATATATAACATGGAATCCCATGATTCTCCATAGTTATTCTTATATAGTATTAAGATTATTATAATGTGAAACCTCTTGCAGCAAGATCAAATTTTCCAAATCACAACCATCCACCTGAATCCTTATTTAATCTTATAGATCCACTATTTAAGATCATTTAAGATGACATTATGGCATGGTTACTACTATTGAATATATTTTTCTTTCCTCACTAAAACACCTCCATTATTCTTCAAATGACTTTCTTAAGGCTTCCACTTAGTCAACCAAAAAAGACATAATATGTCTAAATAATAACCTTTTAATGAATTCTTTACCAAACATTTTTCCCTTGTATAGAAAAAATTTTCACTTCTTACAAGAATCTCTAAACTCAAAGTATTATAATGTCAACCTTCATTCACTATCTAAAAATCTAATGATTGTTTCCAAAAAATACATCACCCAACCTCATGGTTTTGACATTTTTCTAACAAGACTTTTCATCACTCTATTCAAAATATTTCCCACTATTACTCACTACCACATTGAATTATTTCCCCTAAGGATTTATACCCATTATTGGAAGGGAAAAATTGTAGTGGTAGGATTCATATATGATATTTATACTACACATGAACCCCCAACTCACCCTATGTAGGAATCAAAACTTAGAGATCATTATATGAGCTATTAGTGATGTGGTGTAATTCCATATCAGACTCACATGTGGGTGGTTAGTTCCCAATCAAAAATCATAGGGAGATTTAGATTTTAGTTCAAAAAATCTCCCCATCAGAGTTACCAGAGCGATTCAAACCCATTTCTTAAGAAACAATACCATCTAACAAGATCTTCCATCATTTCATGTATGATTTTATCCACCCTGGTTTATTTCCTTATGGATTTGTTTCCCCTAGGGATCATTTACAATCATTGGAAAAGAACTCTTTTAGGTGGATTATTTTTTAATTATATTTATACTCTACATAAAATCCTCCTTGGGGTAGTAATCATGACTCAGGGGTAATGGTGTTACCTCTTGAGGTCATGAAACAACAACCTAGTAAGTTCATGGGTTGGAGGTTTTTCACTTTTCAAGAATCATAGAAAACACTAGGATTTGGTTTTAACATGTTATTATCAATGATATTTTTATAAACCAAAGATATATACCCCAGTAAATCCACCATAAAAAAGAAAAATTCATATATCAACCAATGGGTGAGATAAAAAATGATCAATATCAGTTCCTCCACCAGACCATGCATGCTTGTATATAGTTGAAAGTTTAAAAAATGATTATGTTTCAATATAAAAAGTAATTTGAGATTAATATTTGTGGTTAGTGAAAGTTGAGGAACCACGTTTTCAAGATTATAAATGTTTGATACTAATGTGGAAGGATTTTTTCAAGGAAAAATACAAATCATGTTTTATATTATTGCTAACTCCAAATATATCACTCCTAAGATCCCCAAAGATGAATTCATACCGCAATTTCGCTATAATATTTGTATAAAATTAGACCATCATAGATGGAAACACCTACCTTATAAAGGGTATGGTGATCACCTCACTGAATTTTAAATACAATGTGACCAAGTTGATATGAATGCTATTTTAGTGGTTTTCAACCCCAAGTCTATAAAAAAATGTAAGGAACTCTAGAATCCTTCTTAAATTATCTCTCAATGATTTACTCAAATATTATTAAAGCTTAAATATATATATATATATATATATATCAAATTATGAGGTGAAATTTGGGTGCTTTATTTCACCCCACTCACGATCTATGAGATCATTCCTATAAGTCCATTTGTAGTCTCATCAACTAAAATCACACCAAGGATCTGGGATTTAGGAAAGACAGTAAATTAAATGAAATATTATTATAGAAAAAGAATAAAAACTATGTATTCAGTGGGGAAAAGTTATTAATAGTGTTTTTATCAATATTGTAGTAATGTAAATCAAGTAGCAATATTTAGGAAGGAAAATTTTATAAGGATATAATCTCACTCAATTGTTGACACTTGTTGTCAAAAATAAACAAAAAATATAATTTATCAAGAATATGATAGATTTTAGGCAAGAAATGTGAAAATTGATCCATATAAAAGTGAAATAACATAGTGGAATCTCTATCCCATGGGTCTGGGGGCACTTTTTCCCCCCAATAACACCCCTAGTATCACCAATTATACAGAGAGATACTTGAATTGATGACATAACTGCTTCAAGGAAATTAGTATTCTCAACACTAAGGGTATATATATAGGAAATACCATCGAATTATACTTCAATAATGATTCATGAATCAAATCCTCTACCAAGATCATATTCAATGAAGATCATAGGATCTTCACTCAAAATCACTATTAAGGGGAAACTTCCCACTTCACCACAATAAGATTCCTAAAATGATAAATGAAAGCATTTTAAGATACATAAACCCAAATTTTTCTCCAATAAAGTATAAATAAATAATCATTACGATCTAACTATCAAATGCTATTATGAGGCTAACAAGGACACACATTTCATAGATCTAGATGAAGACTTGGTTATTATTGTAGGGATCACATCAATGATTGTTTTCAATATATACATCTAAAATAATTCTGAACATGAAGCTGATAAGAAGTAACAAAAAAAATAAGAAATATTTATCCATAATTTCATTCATTCAAAAGTGTGTGATGAAGGTGTATGTAATCATCATTAGAGGTAATCCCATAATTTGAGAGAACCTCTAGATATTATATTGACAATTTCTCACCAAGATTTTTATAAGGATAAAGGAGTTGATGTGGTTAGAGCTACAATACATCCACCACTTAAAGGTGTTTATATACTCTCCGATAAAGAATGTGTTTTCCATAATGAGGCCAAAATGAATAAATTAATGATAATTAATGTAAATATTCTCTGAGAAAACATATCCTCTAGGTTTGATTTCAACCTAAAGTTTACATTCCTTCTCAAGATAACTCTTTTTTAATAGGAGGATACTACTTGAACTACAAAAGAAAAAATGACACACCAAGTCAATAAAAAACCCAACAAAAAATCTATTTAATTAGAATATATGATGATTATTAATTATTCACTCCAACACGAAAACATCAACCACCAATTCAAGTAATTTATCCAATGAAAACTCATGAAATTCATGATCTATTAGTTTAGAAAAATAAAAAAATATAAGGACGAATAAAATGACCCAACTCAAACTTTAGTGTCAATAGAAATTATATAAGTAACAACATTTTATTCCCTTACTACTAAAATGGAATCCAATGAAGGTAAACTTGCACTGGTATAACCATAGATTAATTCAAAACATTAATGGGTGGATTTGACTCTACCTCCACCCATCATTGGGAACCCCAAATTTTTAATGTTAAATGGAAAAGGACAGTCAAAAACATATATCAAACACATCATCTCCTAGTGTACACTAATACTAGGAACACCAATGAATAAAACTATATATTATATATATATAATTTATAAGATCTATTTTTTAGCATAACAATTCAGCAGTTGGATCCTTTACTATTTAAGAAGACCTTAGATGATTATTCATCTATCAATTCATCCCAACAGAGAGTAAAAATAGTTTTCATGACCTCTATAATTTAAAAAAAATGAGAAAATGAGAGTCATAGACTTTATTTATTGATATAATAGTCTTAACAATTTCATTGATATAATAATTCTGTAAGAATAGCTATTGGAAAATTTATTGGAGAATCTCAAAGTTGATTTAAAAACCATTCTATTTCAAAAAAATTACCATAGTTGATTTGGAGAGTACAATAAAAAACATATTGATTGAAACATTCCATTCTACTAACCATGATGAAATCACAATAAGGCCCACCATTATAATAAAGGTTGTATAGACAATAAGAAACCACCACTATCACTATAAAACCAATATTTCTATCAGATCTATCCCCTATACCTTTGAAATTTTATGATATGCCTCCTCTAAATAAATAATAGAAAATTATATATCCTAACACAAACATACAAGATATAAATAGAAATTGGATTAACTAGAACATTGAAAATTGGTTGATATGGATCTATTTCTATAGGAATGATCAACTTCATGGGTATTTTATCTTAGTGTTGTAGAATAATGTGGTTACACTAACAAAAAAAAAAGAGTCTTGATGGGGTACGATTGAATGATTGCCTCAATTGTTTTCCCCACCTCTAGATGTTAGGGAACATCATCCATGATTACCCTTCCTTCAAATATTTTTTCCATAGTATTATAAATAAAGGTCTTTTAACCCTAAAAAGTCCTAGAATACATTTGAAACGTGTTTCCACTACTCAATTGGATGAATAATTGGAATGGTAGAAAGATAAAAAAAATATTAAAGTTTGATGATTAGTTAGCTTAAAATTTAGTGAATTATGTTCATTAAATCATTAAGGTATGACTGAATCAACTAAATATAACACTAATTCCCCCTAAAACACTAAATGTAATTTCTCTATGATGAGGGGTCTCAATATGAAATTATTAATGTCAACCATTTAATATATTGGTATGCTAATGAGGAGGGTTTCTATCTAATAGAGGTCCCCACAAATAGTTACAAAGGAGGTCATAGAGATAGATAAATTCATTCATAATGTGGGATTTGGAGTCCAGGTTCTGTCCTTGATAACATCATACATGCTGCAAAAACTAGGAGAAATGAGCATCAATAGGCCCAATAGGATAATCAGTATGATTCTAAATCCTCAAGGATGTGTTCCACTCTTACTAGACTATTTTATTGGTTTTTAAATGGACAATAAATGATTTATTCATGGAATATAGAAAAACTAGTTTAACTTGAAAATCAAACAATAAAAATGCCACCAAATTCAAACTGAGGAATGTGATAATCATCACTATAATAATCTCAATTATCTAATTCTAAATATAAAGAGATGTTTTCTAGAACAATGTATAGTAATTTGGTTAAAAAATGTGATGTTTTTATGAATCAATTTATTATCCAATCATGGATTTCAATTATTAAGGGTCTTAATCCTTCCAAGGAACTTAGGGAGGCCTCATTGAGTCTCTTTCAAAACCTCAAATGTTTAATATCGAAGTTTATTATTTCAAACATATTATTCCAAAACATATCCTATTGATTTCATAAGGTCATTTCATTTGGGGTAAAATATTTAGAAACTCCCATAAAAGGGAATAGAAAACCGTTGAATATATTTGGAAAACTCAATGACATAAATATTCATCGATATCTAGTGGATAATGATTTGGGAATATAATTTATTTCATCCAAGAATATTTATTAGTTGGTATAAAAATGAGATTATCTATCTCTTTATGATCTCACAATCTATTTCTATGATAATATTGAATAAAAATATTTATGGAAGATCAAACTAATGACATGTTTTGGCGATATCCCGTTTAATTATGAGATAATAGTGGTCTATTGATACACTCTATTTAATACATTATTGGGGATACTATGGCATCATTTTCTATTGGGAGTACCCTATTTATACCACCAGCATTAAAAATACTACATTTGTAAAAAATATTGTAATTTTTATGATAACTCCCCCTTTTACCAATGAAAATCCTAACACATCAATGGAATACATTATAATAGGGATTAAAAATAGCCATTGTTAGAGTACTCCACACAGATTATAAGCCCAAATGGGTTATAATATTCTCCCTTGAACTCTTAAAAATAGTGAAATGATGTTTTTTACTTCATATCCAACATATTGAGGTGAAAATATGTTTTTTAAGAATTTATATATTTATATCATCTAAAGGAAATTATTCCTAGAGAAAATTATTCTTTTATGACAAATTCTTTTATTGGGATCCTTTATCACTAAAAAGAAAGGTTCTCTTGAAACCCATGTACATTAGTCTAGTATTTGAGAATATTTTATAAAATAAAATCTTGATATATATTCATTCAATGAATCCACAAATCATTGATCAAATGAAAATGTGTCATTAGAAGAAAATACAAGGATTGGGTACTTTTCAACCATTTCACTTGGTATTATCCATCATTGATGAAATTATGAATCCTTTGGATGAGTAAAGTCATCACAAGGATGATACTACCTATATTTAATTTCTTCTATTTTAGGTGGTGACTCCACCCTCCACTTCAAATAATGATGAAGTAAATTATATTGGAGATTCTCCCTGTATTTTCTGGAGGTATTTCCAACCACTGTCAATATTCAAAAGAAAGTGAATATGGGAACTAAAGAAGTCCCATAACCTACACTAATTAGTGCATCCATGACCCCCATATACTAGGATATGTAAATTTATTTTCTCAAAATACAATAAGATGTGTTTTCATATAACTGTACATAGGTGTCTTGATTAGATCCTTCTGAAACTAATAATCATTTAGTCTAACCAGCTTATCACAATGGTTACCAAAAAGGTAGTGAAGTGGATGTATCCAATTCATGGTTCCAGGGTGTAATTTTAAGATAAAAATACAATGATGTGAATTATTATCTAGGATTTCCAATACCCCAAATAACTTTCCAACATTTCCTCTATTAAGAATAAAAACAATTAAATCATATTTAACATTGATTTTTGGGTTTTAAATCACTATTTTCAAAAATATGATTTTTGTATTCTAATTATATAACTAATGATTGAATAAATAGTAGGTTTGTATGTATTTTCATTTATGGTTTAATACTTTCGATACATTAAAAGTTTAATTGATTTTAACGATGAAGAAGTAAATTGGTTTTGGTCACCCTAAGTAGTGTATTGGTACAAATTGACTCCTTTCGGTATCAAAATATTTTTGATCCTCTAATTAAATATTAATGAACCAAATCTTAAAACACTCATTGAAAAAACAATAGAATTTTATATTGATGATCTGGTAGTCAAATCACACCAACATCTAGGTAATTTCAAATATTTTAATATCAAATTATATAAACCTCGGTCACATAATCCAAAGTTAAATAAAATAAAATCTGTATTTGGGTTAATGTTTAAACAATTACATAGAATTTCGGTTCGTTCCAATAGAATTAAAGTTGATATTAATAATATAAAGAAAATTAATGAAATTAAACCACCATTTAATTATTGAGAGTTGATATTAATTTATGGATGAATCACCTAAATTATATACTATATTGAAAACCTTGTCTGAATTTTTTCCCTTTATAAAACTAATAAAGATAGGAATTATGTACCAGTGGGATGTGGATTTTGAAAATAATTTTTGATAGAATCAAGAATTATCTATCTAAACTGATTATTTTGATAAACCCCATAAAGTGAGAACCTATTTTACATTACTTTGAAGCTATGGATGGTAAATCGGCTCCCCTTTTTACTAAAAAATCATACATGTGAATATAATGGTCTTTACTATATTAGACAAATGATGTTGACAACTGAGACATACAATTGAAAACAATTTTATTACTCTAATATTTTTTTATTTATAAGCCATGTCACTATCTTCAGCATCATGATTTCCACCAAATCTTTATCATTGAGAAAGTCAAATATATCCTAGGTCATCCTCTATTGACTGGACGATTAGCGAGATGAATTTTTTATTCTATAAGAATTTTAAATCCATTTAATCTCCAAAATGGAGACTAAAGGGAACGAATTGGATGATTTCCTAGTGACATACACCTTATAGGAATAAAATTTAGAAATATAACTCCCTCGTGATGAGGTTTTCTCTATCCATAAATGTTCTCAAACTCAGTAAATTCACTTCTATAGTGTAATTGGAAGTCCAATAAAGTGCATGGAAGACCCACAACTCAAATTAATATTTTTGGGGATTGTATTTATTTCCATATCAATGGATATTTTACAATACTTTTTCATACTCTCATATGTATGAACCAATAATGATCTTTATTACCAAGCCCTCATTATAAGATTGGAATAAGCCTTGCAGATATTAGTAATCTAACTAAAATTCAAAGGGAACTCAAATATGATTATATAATAGATGAATATATATTATTATATCATGAGGAAAGACTAAATACCCAAGGTTGATTATGTATAAGATTTGATGGAACACTTTTATTCAGAACCAATGTTGTATTATATTTCATGTTGACACAATGCTCGAGCATATGTATTTTATAATCTACCCCCACAGTTTCTGATCTACATCAATATGAAATAATCATATGTCATGTTTCATCCATTTATATAAACAATTTTTTAGATATAGAATTTAAATGAATGGAATAAAAAATTTATAAATGATAATTTTTAAAACTATAATGCAACTGGTAGAGTGTAAACTAGGATGTTTAGAAGATAATAAGTTATATATATTGGAAGGTGAAATTATATAATAGTGATATAAATATACTCCTTAACAAATTATAATGGATGTAGTAATGAAAATTATAATTAATTGATTATGTTTTTTCTAAGGGAAGAGTATATATGTTTTTCCAATTGGTGCATTTTGGAAAATGGAGTATATAAGTTTCTTCACGGAGAAAACAGAAGGTTTTACTCATGAAATTTTTAGAGTGTACATAGTATACTGATAGTGGGACTTTAGGTTGTGAGATCCTTTTAATGAATGAATATATAACTATGAATATAGAATATATGCTGAAGAACTCCCAATATAGATTTAAAGATAGGGAAATTGATTTCAATGGTTAGACTCTACTATATTTATTAGGGCGAGTCACTTATGATCACTAAGATAATGAAATTATAATCATATTTTCATTTCATTAAATAAAGTATAAAAACCCCACTCTTGGAGTATGAATCATGTTTGAAACATGTAAATTATGTTGTTATTTTCATTAAATTGTTTCAATTATTTCATTATAAAAATTTTATCTGTATTTTTTTAAAAAGGCATGAATTGTGGTGTGGTGATTGAGGTGCATTTTTATTCCCAATTATAGAAAGTGTAGTGAGGTATCATACCACTAAATTATTTCTATAATCAATTTAGGGTGGCTATATTCTCTGTTATTTTTATAAGATATAAATTATCCCAACAAGTGGTATTAAAGATACTATTGGAAGAGTTTCTGATGAAAAAAACTTGGTGAATGTGTTTCATAGATCGGTTCAGTAGCATTATTATACCCTTTCCAGGTTGGAGAGTTCTGATTTGTAGTTCATGAATCCTCTTATGTTTTCAGGAATTAAGTGTGAGATCATTAATTAGTAAAGAAATGGAGTAAGATGAGGGAAATGTTATGGTGGATAAGTTTGATATCAAATATTTTGGGTTTTAGAGAATATTGATGGGGGGATTATCTATTACAAAAGGAACTTCATCTTCTAATGTACATAGATGAAATTTATGATAAAGACGGAATGATAAAGGATAGATAAGAAAATATTGGGGTTAATTTGGATTTCAATAGCCTAGAATATGGATTATAATTTAAAAGAAGTGAAAACCACATTAGAACTTATAAATACTATCACTGACATGTATTGGAAGATGACAACAATGAATAAGGTGTTCCGTTTAAGAAGATGTTTCTATATGAGGATATCAAAAGGTAAACCAATATATACTCATATAAATGATTTTAACATAACCTAGAGTCTGTTGGATTTAGTGAAAGTATAATTTAGAGATTCAGTGTGGGATTTTTTGTTTCTTTCATCACTCATTGATTCTTGGGATGTGATGGTCACTGTGGTGAGCAAAATGACGCATGCCTATAATGGGGCATGGAAAAAAGAAAATTTATATCTTTTCCTAGTGTAGAACAGTGGAAAAACAGGGTTTTATCTCTTGAGAAGCATCATGGTTGGTTCAATCAAAAATTATAATTCACCTAATCTAAATATTTTTGGACTTTTGGAAAATTTGGTATAATGCAATACAGAATTTAAATAGAAATTCAAATTCAAAAGAAATATAGATTATAAAGAAATGTCTTGGTCTTATGGTTGATAACACGAGTTCATTCATTCATTATTTATTTTTTAGATTAAATTTGATAATTGGTTTTATAAAACCTCATTAAAAAATTAATTTCCCTTGATTTATTGATTGTGTGATTTTAACATTCATCTGGCACACCAAACCACACCTCCTCTAGTAGTAAAGTAGGGTAACACCTCAACTGAGAATGTTATTCATACAAGACCCAACTCCACCTTATGTCATTTCAACCCTTACGGAAACCCCAACTCCTCCATATGAAGTGTTTGGATAACTGAAGTGGGGGAATTGATTCATTATGGAAAATAAATGGATATGGAAATAGTGTAATGGTGGATAACCGCCACACCTGTGCAATATTCTAGCCTCCACCACAAATAGATTTAAAACATTTTCAATTTGAAGCACAATAATAAAGAACACAGTGAAACCTCCCCTAGGTCCAAGACTCGACTTAGTCAATTTCCATGAATAATTTTATAGAGATCATAATGGAAGTATGGAAGATAGAGGATGATATTGATATTATAAGAAAAAAGGGGTGGAAGAAGAAAGGGAAACACTTTAATATAAAAATAAATGTGTTACATGTAAGAGAAAACTAAAATAAAAAGAAAAGGAAAGGAAATTCCTATGTTATCATCTTGGAACTAAGCCTTCACTATAATTTTGGTGTTTAACTCCTCCTTCATCATGGGTGAACTCCTCCTTATATAGTCCAAGGGTTTCCATCTTTCGGTCTTCAAATTTCAGATCTTCAATATCACTATTTAATATTTTCTTCATATTCTGTCCACTGAAGGATTGATCATTGTAGTCCCATTTAATGGAAAAAAATTTATTTGGTGAATTCATGAAATATGTTAAAAAACTCTTCTACGATTGTGGACAAAATTTCAGCTTGATCAGTATTTCTTAGTAAGAGAGACGTCTAATTAACTTCTAGATTTTATTTTGGACGAATATTTACATTTTCTACCCCAAAGTTTGATCATCCATGAGATGCCTTAATGAAGGAGTGTCTCCATTTTCATCAATAGACGAACACCTCAATGAGTTTTCTTTCCATTCCAATTAAAACCACCCCAATTGGATGTATTTTGACCGATTTATGATCAATTCATGTGGGTGGGGTCTAGGCGATCGTCCAGAATAATTTTCCAACCTGATTGAATTTTTTGGACCCTTGAATGGCTGAATTAAATCCTAGTCATATAGACAAAGATAAAGAAAATAAAAATATGAATCCAATAGAAAAGTAATTACATAAATTTTATTTATATTTTAAAATATATGCGTGAATTATCAAAGTGATTAAAATCTGTCAAAATTTCCAAATTAACCAGTTTTCCAATTTTAGCCCAAAACACATCATAAATCGAAAATTGATGAAAATAAATCAACTTGTTAAATTTTTGGGGATTAAATCAATTAATTACATATAAAAATGATGAAAATAATATCTCTATCATTTCCTCCACACTTAAATTATTCTTTTCCTCAAGCATAAAATCTCAACATGGATTTCAAAGGGCGCCAATGTTACCAATATTCAAATTTCAATGCAATAAAACCAACCAATTATAAATGTCCAATAAAATTTCCACGTTTCCCAAAAAATATCAATTTAGTTTCCCTTTTTTCAAAGAAATAATCAATTCATGCATTTTACTTTTCCCCTTTGAAAAAATAATGGAGCTTCTCCTTCCACTCATTTAAGCTACTATATTTATTATTATTAAAAATGTCAAATCATGATCTAACTCTCTTTTGAATCTTTTATCTCATTCCTAATGATACAATTAAAGTGGATTTATGTCCATATCATGAGAGCATGATCATTATACATAAGCTTGTATAAGAAAAAATTTCTCCACGTTTAAAAAAAAGCACATCAAATCATGAGGATTTTAAATAAAGGATAAATAAATCAGTGGAATTGGGTTGCTGGGTAGATGATTGAAATAATTTAAGGCCAGAAGTAGGAGGTTTGACTCTTAAGTATAATTCATAATTAATCAAGTGAAAACACAGGTTGAACCTCACTCAAATGTCCTTGAGAATGTGACACACAACACTATCCACATTTTATGACATGGGACAAGAGTCAATAAATGATTAAAAATAATTATATCATCCAATTTCTCTCCATTTCTTATATACTTTTCTATAAAGCAATATAAAAGAACAACTTTATTCATTTTCATTTTTTAATCTCACAGCAGGAACAACTTTTTTTTAATTTTTTTCTCTTTTTTAAGGAGAACCAGATGAAATGAAAAAAGAATAATGAAATGACATTTCATGCCCAATTTTCTAATAATAAACTACCCAAAATGATTAATCACACCTAAAACCACCAAAAAATGATACATATCCCAATAAAGGAACACAAAATTCCCTTCCCCCACACCGAAACATGAAATATCCATGTAAAAATAGTAAAAAAGTGGGTAGGTAAAGAAAAATAAGCTAGTGATGTAGCTTAAACATATAATTCAATTCCCTTAAATTATGGGCTAATGAAGGATAAATGTAAGGGTGGGTCTCAGGTAAATATGTAGCTAGAAAAATTAGTTCCTCAATAATTTTAAATGTGGCTTTTCACTTTCAGAGCTTTAAAAAGTTTCAATACAATTTAAGGCAGGTAGAATGTCCCAAGATCACTCAAGAAATATGCTCAAGATAAAATAGGAAATATTTGTTCTAGAAATCCTATCAGGAATAGAAATATGATACTGGAAAATCACTCATGGAATGATTAATAATAAAAAATTAGTTCACATAAATTTATATATTCAAAACATAATAAATGGTAGAAAAATTTCATTTACATGAATCAATTAATTCCATCAAATCATGGGTCCTTATTAAAATATTTATGCTTTACATTAATCATCCAATTATAAATTTTAAACATTCAATATCATTAACATTGAAATCTAAAACCTGGCATAACTGGATTCTCATGAAATTCATGTCTCCTAGTTATGTCAATAAAAAAAATTCAAGTGTAGGATTTCAATTCTTATCATTAAAGCTCAAAAAATGTAAGGATTTTCAAAGTTAAACATAAAAAGTGAGATCCATTTTTAAATGAATCTTGGTTTTTTCATGTTTGGGGGTTCCCTTCTGCCATCATGTACCTACAAAAAATAATTACTCAATTAAGTGAAATGATCATGTCAATAAATCTCAAGAATATATAAGGGAGGGGTATTCATTTTAAGCTACTTATATGAAAATAAATTGGAATATAAATTCCTAGAAGAAGGTAAAGATAAATCTTGGTAAGATCCCCTAAGTGGGCCCTGGCTTTTTTTACTCCCTCCATAGGGTAGTACCTGCTGTCATCCATAATATAATGGTGGGTGGATATTATTGGAAATGAACCACCACATGTTGTTCTTCCCATCCTTCCATTTTTTATTCTTGCTAAGGAGGAATCCATGAATAGAGTACACCATATCATTCCCCTTCATAACTAGGTACTGCTTACATGGCTATGGTAGGATTATGTATGGAACCTCCTCCTCTTCAGTTGCTACTTGTGCTATATCTTCTTCAAAATCCAGTGGTTTCTAAAGATGTGATTCATGAAAAGAATAATTAAAGGGAGATTCAAAATTTAAAATTAAAGTATTAATTTCACAATATTTCCTTTTATGGTAGGAACCTTGTAGATATGGTTCTTCGGGTATGACCAATTTTATCTCTTCATGGGCTTCCTCGTGCAGATGATCAATGTACATAGAGAGATCCACATGTTCCTCAATAGGAACAATTTCTCTTTCTTCATCTTCTTACAAGGTGATACAATGATTCCCCCAATCTGAAAATTCAAAATCATAAGGAGTGACACACGTATCATATTGAATGAAATCAAAAAAATATAGAGGTCAAGAAAAGATCATCTCCCTGATCTAATTCTGATTCAATCACTTCTTTAGTGATAAGTGCCTCTTGAAGATGATCTTCACTTGATGTAGGTAGGTAGTCAGGCTCCTTTATTATTTCTTCGAATTCTACCACTTGGGTGGTTTCTTCATCTTCCAAGGCTAGAGAGAGGTATAAAGGTGGTTTCTCTTCTACTTTTTAAGGAATTAGTGGATCATGTTTCATTTTAATTTCTTCCCATGCACTACAAAATTTCTCCAAATTCACATGATCGCCCTCTTGTAAATTATTAGAAAACGATCTTTCATCTATCTCCCCTAGAAATGGTTGAGATAGGTGGAATTTATCTTTAGGAACACCCTCTTTTATCTTCTAATGTTCTTCAACATCAAAACCCATTGGGAAAATATCTTCTATAGCTTGTGCAGGCTCTTACTCCAGTTCAGGCTTGGGTTTCTCAATTTGTGCTTGATTATAGTCAAATTATATTTTCATTTTTCTCCCCATATCATCCAAAGTATTTCTAATCCTATCCACTCTAGCATTTAGATCGCTATAATCCACAACTGGTTCTTGATATTTCACATGCGAGTAATCATCCCATGCATAATAATTTGAATTTTAATACATCATAGATTTTTTTAAATTAAAACAAAGAAAATATTTACAAGGAATGTGAATTTTGAAAATGTGATTGAAATAATTGTTTAGAGCCCCAAAAACGGCACCGGGTTTGATGCATGTCTGTCACGAGGTGTGGCAAAAGAAAATTTCTATGTTTTACTAATGCATCATAGTGGATGAATAGGTTTGTCTCCCTTGAGAAGTGTCACAGCTGGTTTTATCATAAATTCTAATTCACCAAATCTACTTTTTTTTGTTTTTTAGAAAATTTGGAATAATGAAATGAAGAATTTAAATCTAAATGGAAATGCAGACAACAATTAGATTATAAAGAAAGGTCTTGGTTCTAGGGTTGATAGATCTTCAAACATTTAACTTGGATTCCTTCACTTTAATACACATCCTTATAACCTGTGAAAATAATTTTAAAGCTTGGGATGAGCACAAATAGCTCAATAAGGGATATAAAAAAACACATTAGTCCAAGAATACTTGTAACATAAGAAATCATTTTCAAAAGACATACTTATCACCTGTATATATATACTTAAAATGTGAAATATGAGATTTAAAGAATACATAAGAACATAAGTAGAACCATAAAGCTGTAACATCCCAGTTCCGAAAACCACCCAGAGGTGCCCCGTACCCGGTTGGTCACATGGCCTCAAGCGCATTTCCTCAAATGCCAGAGGCTTCCGACTAGAAGCGAGGGCCTTGGGTGTGATAGTGGAAAAACTATGCCCTCATTGTTAGAGGACATAGCGGAAGTACACAAATACATACAATAGCAGAAGAAGTAAATACCAAAAAACAGTAACAATGGAAGACAGATAAAGGAAAAAACTAGAGCAGATATATATATAAATGATGCATGATACATATATGTCTAGGAACACATCCAAAAAATTCAAAATGATGTAATACAATAGTTCTAAACCAAAGTTCAAAAGAAATATAATAAAATACTTAGTATCACAATCCATACCTTGGTCCCATGCTCTCCAACTCCACAAGAATTAAGAACCTGAAGTCCAAGGGTGCTTGCCCTTATCTATACCTGCAACAATATAATCTGTTTGGGCCCAAAATCATGACCCAAATAGGTTGTGAGAAAAAATTCCAGTAGGAAACCGCCCGAATATCTGTGTCTAACACTTAGTGAATATATGACAGGTAAAAGTATAGAAAGCAGTAAACATGAAAATACTCAGCAGCGACCAATCCACAGTTTCTAGAATATAATTTACAGACAATTAAGTAGCCACACAAGAAATTAGAACAAACAGGTAACCCTCTGGATAATTCTGACAACCTAACCCATATGGTTCAACCAACAAGTACTTGCAACCCTCTAGGAGGCACACACGGTCTCACCCCTCTGGTTCAGCTAATGAATAGACTCTCTGGGGAAGCACTCACCGTCAATTCCCCCTATAGTTTCATATCGTACTAAAGGAGATCTAGTGAAGCACTCAACGTCTCATTCCCCTTGTGGCTCGCGTTGATGAACTACAAACACTCTAAGGAAGCACTTAACGTCAATTCCCCCTGCGGTCTCGTATCGTATTATAAAGACACTCTGGAGAATCCCTTACGTCTATTCTCCATGTGGTCTACTACGCTAGGTTCTCACGGCCATGTGTAAGTCAAATAAGCATAGCATGAATATTGGCCAAAGTAACCCTAAGAAATACTTGGATATCATTCTACAACATCTCATCATGAAAGAACAATAGTCACACCATCCTACAATACTAGGAATGGGAAAACAACAGTCGTCAAAAAGGTAACTAGACCCAATAGTCTAGACAGGCCAGAACATGCATGGAAAACACTTCCAAAGCATAGAAAATTAACCTATTCAAAAACAATAACCTCTACTCAGGCATACAATAAAGTCAAGTAGACAACAAGGGAAAAATTGTAAAAATGAAATAACCCATTCAAGGGTATTGGTGGAATTTGCACATAATACTCAAAGACTTTCTATAGAAAGGCATAAACCACCTACCTTGGGGTTAATAGATCAATATACACGAACCAAGAGTCTTGAATCTCCATAGAACGTTGTAGATCTACAAAAACGTATAAAAACTTCAACCCACGATAACATGGAAAAGATGAGCAATTGAAAAATGAAGCTTTAGGAGAAGTAAGAGATTACCTCTACAGTTCCAACGCAATCGACGATGATATATTCGGAGAACGGACAGAGGCTTGGGTGTTCGTCGAATATATGCGGCCGTACGGACTCTCTCGGATGAAGAACACCTAGAATATGACAATATTGTCCATCAGACGTGACCCTGGTGCATTTAATGAAAAAAACAAAATACACGGTGTGTACTTTTGGAATACATGACATGTAATCACCTTTCCTGTACTCCACTTTATGCGACCTCCAAAAACCCTTACACGGTTGTGTGTGTGGACCCTACACGGCCATCGCATGGCCTTTAGCAGTAAGGAAGTACACAATGCATACTTCAAAAATTTCTAGAAACTCCTCTTTTCTCAAAAACTCTAGAAAAAGTAAAAAATTTCCTAAAAAGAGGGTCTGAGTTCTCACAAACTTCCCCCCTTAAATAAATTTGTCCCTGAATTTCCCTAGAGAAACTTAGAAGAAGAAACACCGAACAACTCTGGCCACTGTGATCGTTTGTCGGCCTCCCTCTCCCATGTCTTGTCATGTACTCGCCCGAGCTGCCATAGCACCCATACCAAAGGAACAGTTTGGCCACGTAGAACCTTCGTAATGCGAACGAAAATCCGGATAGGATGCTTCTCTAATGATTCATCCACCTCTAACTGGACTTCCTCTGGTTGGAAATCATGAGATGGGTCTAAAAAGAAATTTCAGAGCTGAGAAATGTGGAATATATCGTGCATATCTCAGTTCCTCTGAGGTAACTACAACTAATAGGCAACCAGTCCAACTCTTTCTAACACCTCAAATGACCCGACATACCTCGACGAAATCTTACCCTGTCTCCTGATCCTCTTTTGTCCCATCCTCAGTGTGACACGTAGAAAAACCTGATCCCCAACCTCGAACTCTATAGGTCGTCTCCATTGATCAACATAAGACTTCTGACAGGACTGTGCAGTAGCCATCCTCATAAGGTGACATCTGAATAGTTTCTTGAAAACAATTATTGTAGGAAAACTCCACAAGAGGTATATTCTTCTCCCAAGATCCCCAAAAATCCAGAATGCATTCTCAGAACATGTCCTCAAGCACTTTAATCGTACGCTCGGACTGGCCATCCGTCTGGGGATGGTAAGCTGTACTCAAAAGTACCTATGTTCCTAAAGCCTTATGAAGCCCCTACCAGACTCAAGAGGTAAAATGGGCGTCCCTGTCTAAAATAATGGAGTGTGTAACTCCATGCAGATGTACAATCCAGCAGATGTACAACCATCCCCATTAATCAACATTGAAGGTCTCGTTGATCATCAAGAAGTGTGAAACCATCATGAGCCTATCAATGACAACCCAAACTGCATCATTCCCTCGAGGAGACCTCGGTAACCCTGTCATGAAATCCATCGCGATGTGGTTCCACTTCCACTTGGGAATGGTTAACTGCTGTAAAATCCATGGTGGTATCTGATGCTCCTCTTTCACCTACTGACAAGTGGAACACCACATGATGAAATCAACAACATCCCTCTTCATACATGGCCACCAATATTGATGGTGTAGGTCTCGATAAATCATGGTGATGCCAGGATAAACTACCCAAACTGAGGAATGAAAACCCCGCATCAGCTCCCCGCGTATATCTGCTGGAACCCATACACATCTCTGTAAATGCAAGATCTCCTCCTCTCCTATGGTCCACCCAGGAATAGGGTCCTCACCTGACTCACTTTCCCATAGGACTAGGCCTTCAGAATCTGATAGCTGCCTCATTTGAACTCGGTCAAGAATCATAGAGGTAACACCTACAGAAGAAAGAAACATCTGCCCCTATATATCGTGCATCTCTATATGAATTTCAGAGAACAGATCCATAATCTTCCACTCACTACTGGCCTCCTGAACTTCCTGAATCAGAGTCCTCCAGCTCAACACATTAGCCATTGTGTTTCCCTTCCCAAGCGTATAGGCAAGCTTAATGTCAAAGTACTGTAGGTACTCAACCCACCTGCACTGTCTTAAATTCAAATCACGCTGAGTGAGGATGTACTTGATATTCTTGTGGTCAGTAAAAATCACAAAGTGCTCTCATAGAAGATAATGTCTCCAACAGCGTAAGGCATGAACAACAACTACCAACTCTAGATCATGCATCGGGTAGTTCCTCTCATGTGGCCTTAACTGCGGAGACTCGTATACAACGACTTCATCTCCCGAAATAAGCATAGCTCCAAGCCCGATACCTGAAGCATCATAGTAAACAATATATCTCTAGCTTGGATCTGGAAAGACTAGTACCGGTGCTTAAGACAACCACCTTTTTAGCTCTTGAAAGAATGACTCACTAGAATCTGACCATAAGAACTTCATACCCTTCTTGGTCAGACCCATCAGCGGTGCTGCTATGCGTGAAAAGTCCTGTATGAAGCGTCTTTAGTATCCAGCTAGCCCTATAAAACTCCGCACCTCAAAGATGTTCTTCGTATGCTCCCAGGAAACTAACACATAAACAATCACCGCCTTTCAATATCTCAATAAAACTCAAGAGATCCCAACTGTGTGGATTTAAACCATAGTGACCTATTAATATGCATCATAAAGTAACAATAAGATAATGATATAGAGTCTACAATACATAAAAATGGTACCATTAATTGAGAAACATTTATACATATAGATTCTCACATCGATGAGATACCTCTGATATGAAAAATTGTTTAGATTGGAACATAATAATAAAAATACTAACATAGGGGTAACTAATCCCATAATATGATTTGAGAAGGATTAATGAACATGAATTAAATATATTAGAGAGTTATAGAGTATGAAATGATTACCCCTGATAGGGTGAGTTGAGCCTAACCTCCTATCCTCTTGACCAATATGAGTTCATAAGCATCATTGACATGAAGCCCCAATGAATGCCTACGTTTGTAAAGAAGACTCATAGCTCATTATAGATATGAGATTCATTGAGTAGTTTTTGTTCTACAAATAAAACTCATTGTAAACCATTTGATATAAAATTCCCTAGGCATGAACGAACTCATTTCTTAAATTGAAACATTAAATAATTAAATTAGTTAATATAAAAATTATTAAAATAAATAACCTTTTGAAGTTAAAATTTATTAATTAATAACATGATTTAACTAATTATTAATTGATAATATAATTAATAAATGATATTATAAATAATAATAAACAATATATTAGTATAATTATCATCTAATAATATAATTAATATTTTATCATATAATTAATATTTTATAATATAATTAATATAATTATTAATTATTAATAATATTGTAATTATTAAAAATTAATATTATTATTGTAAGATATTATTAGTTATTAATTATTTATTTAGGGTATTGGGGGTTATAATAAATGAAGCCCCACATAGTTATAGGTTAGTAGTGATGGATCACTTCCTCTCTTAGGGTTGACCCACTCCAAAGCTAGCTCATTATAATTTTAATTGCTCAAATGCCCACAGTTTGATAGCCCAAAGGCCCCTCTGTCCAGTACTTGAATCACCTCCTACTTCAGAATTACCTGGGTATCCACCCATGCCTGCATTAATTCCTATAATCGGCTATAAATTACCCCAAAAATCCCCCCATAAGGGCGGATTCCAGTATTTGAACCTCGGTCATATACAAAATTATGGGGTGAATTTACCCAAGTAATATTGTTCCTATGTAATTTCCTAATTATTATTGTCATAATTATTATTATCATAATTATTGTTACTTATTTTCTATATTAATTAATTATAATGTTTAGTTTTTAAAATAACTTACATGAAAAAATTTAAAAAATATATAACATAGATTTCATTTCAATAATTTTGAGCAACGAAAAAAGTATCACATCTTTCTATGCTACTGTTTTAGATTCTCCTCCATGCCACAACCCATGTATAGATAGTTAACCCATTCTATATCTATCAATGTATGTACTCTGGTGTATGCTCTTTTTTGTAGCATATAATGCTTCTTCCTCTACATTATCTTGCATAATAGGTGGTGAATTTGAAGTCCCATTTTCTCTACCCATTCCTACCTAGAAAGAAGATGACTAATATCTATAATTCGCTCGCACAAGGTATAAAAAACATTGATATATAAAATAATCCCTCATGTTTGAAGATTATGGTTTTGGTGTAATGGGTATCTCACTAGAAAAAAATATAGAGTCAAGTATTCTCTAGTTTCAAACTTTCAATATAGCAAAATTTGATAATGTAAGGGAGTGTATAATAGAATCAATATAAAAATAATCATGAACCTATGTATGCATTTCCTGTGGTATAACCATTGAATTTAGAATCTATCTATGTTGATAAATAGATGTATCAAGAATACTACAACAAGTCTATGTATCATCTTCAACCTGTAGTGGAGGAGAATCTGAATGATCATGTTAGACATCCTCCCTATAAACCACATAATCATGTGGCGCATCTAGATGAGGCTCGTCACCCTATTTAAAATATACTTGGGCTAAAAATCATGTGAAAAATTAAATAAAATATACTTATAAATCCCAAGAAATGATTACAAATGAGAATCCATATTCAAGATCAGGGATGTGTATGAGGAATGTGATATGAGAATCTTCTAAAAAACACTGTAGTCATTTATAGTTAATAAAATATCTATTAAAAATGGGGAAGAATTTTTGAAAAGTTGTTGAAGACACTACCATGTCATGTAAGATATAATAATGAGATCATTCAATACTAGGGATCATAACCTAGCTATTGTGAAAGATTTATGAACACTATGCCTTCCCCATATAATTGGGACTCTTGAAATTTTTCAAATACATCAATCTATAACATATGATATCCCCTCCATTGAAAGTCTCTCTTCCCTAAAATCTTCAATTAATGAATTAAAAAAACTATATGAGTTGTACAGCAATGGGATGGAGGAACCCAAACTGCCTCATAACTCAATCAACATGGTTCCACTCAACCTTGTGAAAGTGAATCTGAGGCACACCACATGTACTATAAGGGAGCATAATTATGAAGTAATGTAAGGAACTAACATTAAATATTACATATTCTAGAGTTTTGGAAATAGAATTTACATTTAAGGATCATTACAGTTTAGAGTTTTTGGGAATTTTGACAAACTATTACAATATAAACACATACATTACAAGAAGACACTTATATTCAATATCCATTTTTCACTGAAGAAATCCCTTTTAAAATAAAACATGACTTGTTTTGGTGAAATATATTAAATAATTCCATCATGAAATATTATTTTTCCATAAAAATATTAAGACCTATAAAACACATTTTTAAAACTTGTGATGAGCACAACAATCTCAGTAAGGGATACACAAATAAGGAAAACTGTTAGTATTGTGAAAACATGAAAACCCATGTATACTTTATCATAAAGTAATACATTACAACCACATGAAGTAGTAAATAATTTCCTTATAAAATAAACTCATTGATTACCCTTTTAAAATCATAATAATACCATAAAACCATAGATATCACATATATTATATTAAGGTAAATTGGGACACAATCATACTTAAATATAATAACTGTGCAGTCAACTTCCAAACATGTCACTCTTACAATTGGAATAGTCATATGGCCAAATTCCATACCTAATGAATTGGAGGTTATAACACAATAAACCATCTTTGGTTTATCATGGAACCAGCCTTATTTGGTTTTCCATGAAACCATCCGTCAAATTTCTAAGTGCAATTATATAATCCTAACACATTAAATATTTCAATTATAAACATTTCAGTCAAAAAATTTTATTTGTATGAATAAGAAATCATTTCAAGATAATGAAATAATAAATAAATTTAAAATAAAAATTAAATACCAAAATACCAAAAAAATAAGGTATTTCTTTTTTCCTTTTAAAAACATTAAAGCTTATAGAGTATGCCAAATATCAAATAATGGTTATGGCGGAAAAGAATTAGTTGTCCCCACATACGTTAAAAAAGACATTCCTTTTGTCATTTTGTAAATAAAGTGAAATGATTAGTATAGAAATATTACTTTTCAAAACATTCTAGTGATATTAAAAGTCAACGAGGTTGATTTTACATTTTATAAAACAAGATGGTGTATATCATCAAAATATACCTCAATGAAAGATGATTTAAAAGAAGTCCCTTGCCATGAGTCTGATTCATCCTGTATATTCTTTATATTCATGAATAATAAATCTCAGTTTATTTATACTGTATTTAGAACCTTTTTAATGTTTATTTTTTATTTTATATAATTTATTATCGTCTTATAACAATTTCCTAATCATTTATGTTCACGTTGGACGTTTTGATGATATTTGGTACTTGAGTCCAAAATGACTTCGGTATGATGTCAAAAGTCAAACTGGTCATTATTCTGTCATCTCAAAATTAATATTCAGGATATAATAATCACTTTTATACAACAATTTCACTTTTAAATCTAACCATTAATTATGGTTATGAAAAATGAACTATATTACAATCAATGAGATTGTAAGTCGTACGTACGCATGAGTAAAGTTTCTATTTTTCAATGATAATTTTGGAAAGAATTAAAGTATTTTTTTATTAATAATGATAATAATATCATTAATATAATATTATTCATTTAAATATACTTATATATATTATCTAAGAGATTTGGTGATTAAAAACAAATCACTTCATTTCGTGGAGGTGATAGTCCACATGTACACACAAACGATATTATCATTTTATGTGCAAGGAATATGAGAATTTAAATGATATATTATACTATTGTAATAATAAACAGGTCATTAATATCACATATAATAATTAATTCCATCATTATAACTAGTCTTGAGTGATGGTTATGGAAAATGAATTATATCGATTCATGGAGGTGATAATTCACACTTACGAACAAATGATAAATTCATTTCCCATTTGATGGAATAAGTGATAGATTTCGGTGATGACATGTACATAATAACATCTCAGTATATTTAGGATACTGGAGATATTATTTCTTCATGTTTTAATGAGATTTTAAGGAAGTTTAAAAAGAAATAAAATAGAAAAACTTTATTAAAAATGTCACCTTTCTTTCAGAAAATCACCTTCGATTAACACCGTAACCCCTCTAAGAAGGGTGTTCAACCTAAACTAAGGACCTAGAATGTGGGAAGGTATTATATTATGAGGTTTGGGTAGATATTTTCTGAAAAATATTTTTCTGAAGTGTAAGGAATATAGATGAATAAGTTTCTTTATATAAGAGTGGTGAGGGGAACCCTTCAAAACTTTTAAAACATTAGAATATATAAAAATTAATTTTCTATTATGAATGAGTCCAAATTGTGATATCTTGAAGATAAGGTGATTTTCAGTCAAAATAACTTCATCCAATTAAAATTAAACAACTTTTGATAATTTTTTTATCCTTAACATTTTGTTTTAACCCATGTTAATCATTACCATGATATTATATAATTTACACTTTGAGAGTAAAAATAATTTCAATAAAATTTTAAATAACCAAAACTGAGTCATCAATGACATATTTAGATTTACCCTAATAATTAGGCAGATTTATTGAGTTTTATGAATTTTATATCATTTAACAAAATATTATTTATTCTAAAATATCATAAATGTTGATTTTTACACTATTCAATAAACGAGTATTCAAAAATATCATAAAAACATGATTCCATCGAAAAAAATTCTTTAAATCATCCCTAAAATGTCAAATTCATCCCCAAAATTCGTGGATGACATAAAAAGGTTGACATCATATTTATTCTAATATTTTTAATATCATTTATTTTATTCTTACTTTAACAAATTAATTACTAAATAATTATTATGTCACCATTAAATTTATTTATTTAATGTATAAAAATTATAAATATATTATAATTACTTATATAAACATTTTATTTTTCAATTTACTATTTATAATAGAATTTATATTCTATATAACCCTATATTAAAAATTATTTACCTTTTAAAAATATGAGTATGAAATTATTAACTTATCTTTGAATAAAATATATTAAATGTCATATTTTCTCTAAAGTGGCTTAAAAAGACAATAATTTCTCAATATGGTTGATTTTAGTTGAAAATAAATCATAAAATGATATTATTACATGTTTTAGGGAAATTTTACAATGTCATAATATTATTTTGACCTTAAATTACCTGATTTATCCTTAACCGTGGTAAATAAATTAACAAAGTCGATATTCAACAAAACATAATCTGATCATATTAGACCATACATTTCATATTGATTACAAACATGCATGTGAAATTTTAAATATTAAATTCATATAAGTGACTAAAATTATTTTAAATTAATCCCATTGACAGATCAAGGAAATATGTTTTTAAAGTAAAAATATTCAAAAGTTCACAATGTTTTTATATCCAATTTAAATTTGAAATTAATTATAATGACCCAAATTTTATTAACTAATAAAAAAATGATATAATTATATGTTACAACCAAATATGAACATAATTTAACTACATAGACAAATTATATGAAAATGTTGTTTTGGACAAAAATGCAGTATTTTCACTATTCATTAAAAATGCAACTTCTCAGAAAAATACCAAAAATTCAAAAAATGTAGAATTTGATACTCAAATTTCAAATAAAAAGTTTATTTTTTCAAATATAAATTATAAAAGTATTAAAAACTATATTTAAATTGGGTTATCCATCAAAAGATGGCAAAACTACCTTTTAAAAAAAAATACTTATTTAATGTTTAAATTTGGATTTATTCTTGTATCATGTCTAAAAATCACATAAGATGAATGTTAAAAATTAAAATAAATAATATATATATATATATATATATATATTTCATTAATATAATCCAATAAGAGTTATTTATTAATTTATTAGTATAAAACACATTTGTGAATATTTAAATATTTTTTTAGAAAAACATTTCTTTTTATTTATAATTAATTGATCACAAAATAATTAATTATATACACATGTGTAAACTATATTTTCATAATTAAGGAAATCCTTTTCATTACATTCATTTTAAATACTATGTGATTACTACCATATTAAAAAATAATATTAAGTTTTTCATTTAAGCTAAATTTGGATTTTCATGTATGTTATCGAATATATTATTTCATTTTAAAAACTCAAGATGTCACAAGTAAAGTAGGGTACTCTGGAGAACATTCCTGACATATGTAATCCATGAAACTTTAAATAATAAAAATTCAATATGAAATTAATAAAATAATTTATTTATGATAAAAATAATATTTTATGTACATAATTAATAATCACAATCATCATTTGAGCAATGGTTGTTTAACATAAGTCTATAATTCAGGACATCATGTTTGGTTGTATCAGAATGTCTATTGGCCTGAATCCAACTACATATAACAATATTTCAGTTATATATTCATAATAAAAACTTACTAATTTTAATTTCACAAAAGAAGGATGAATAAACCTACCACCATCCACATGGGTAGTCTTTCATAATATTCATAGACAATGAGAATGGAAATGAAGAGTGAAACGAGAGATGAGCTCCCATACCCACATATAAATAAGAATAAAAAATCACATAATATGCATATTATTAATGCGACATGCACAATGTGGTTCTCTATATTTATATCCAAGAGAGCCAAACCCCAAGGAATATCTCCCTGTTTGGTCGAGGTCGTCTTGTAAAGTTAAATACATCAAATGGATGAATGTTATAAAATGATCGACAAAGATCATGCCACCAATAATTCGTAGAACATATGTGTATGAAAACATCAAGAAACCTATCACATAAATTTCATCAGCTAGATTGGTGATGTGAACATCTATCCATGGAATACATAGATAGCTACTGATAATGGGTCTTCCATTTTCTTAAAACTCTATACCTAGTAGTCCCTGTACCAAATCAAACCATTCAAAAAACTCAGGTTGTAAAAACAGTACCCTTGATAGAGGGGTAAAAACAAATGGAAACATTTTTAAGAGTAATGTTTATCTTTCTGTAAGGTAGATGGAAATCATGTGTCTTTAACTTCAATCTCTCAACAAATGATGTAATGATATGATGATCGATAAATGTGACGTCTCACATTGCCACACCATATAAACCTTAACATCATAAACCAGGATGAATGAAAGAGGGGGCGTGATGTAATAAAAGTAATGATAACTCTATACACTCATATGTTGTATAAATTACTCTCAAAGACAACATGGGAAATATGAGTATCATTGAACGTGAGTAAAGGAATGTTCATCGTATCTTGATATAATACAATCATTAATATTTATAATTAATATAAAAAAATTTATAAAACAATTTTTTTTGAAATATAATTATAGAAATGATGTACACAGTCTATATTCGCAATTATATACGAAAAAAGTCATAATAAAATAATATGATTAAACAACAACGATAAAATACAAAAAAACGGTCAACATTGATGAAAAATATGGTTCCTTCCTACCATGTTGGGACATTTTTTATAATTGTGACCTTATTCAAGATATATGGTGCATCATAATCCCACCCCCATTATAAATCCCAGTCTATATCATTTCAAATATGATTATACTTCTTCTTTTCCCATGGTCAGAGCCTAGTAATTTCAGCGACTATAGGAAATTGATTGGTGGGACTGGTAATATGATGAAAATCACCAGTAGGCATCCAAGACACACTGTAGTAGTCAACCAAAGTGATCAAGTGATATAATAGATTGAAATTGGTTAATATAGATAATTTAATCAATGAAAAACAAAACTGAAATGTGAAAATGGATACCCCGATGCCTGGAAATAACACCAATCATAATACTTGTATTCTAGTAAAACTACCAAAACCCCACTATCATTTATTATAAGCGGATCATGAAACTATTCAACGTCAAATTTCACCCCTTAATGGTTAAATATTCAAACATGAAATAATGATGTATCATGTAATATTTTATCAATGATTGTTTGGATGTTTCTACCAATGTTCATCCCATATTCCATACCCTAATAAGTTTGATGGGAGCATTCGAAAAAGTAATATACAAATAAATAAATTTTTTACTAAACAAAAATGTGATTGGTAGTTTATGAACACTTTTAAAGACCTAGATTATGAACTCCACAATATTAGTGTTCATATGGATATATCACATTCCACTATCATGTACTAAGGATCATTTCTCCATGAAAATTAATATCATGTAATCATACCCATCCTGACTGGCTTTTAGAATTACCTGTAGATGCTCAATTTTTTTCCCAGGTGTGGATCATAAATTGAAAAAGGTTGAAATTAATATATTTAAAAGTATTTTAAAAATTATTAAAATAAATATAATTTTGAGGAAATATACTAGACTTGATGATCACTTTCTTTATTGATTCATCTTTAAAATGATTATGGAAATTACTGGAAATATATTAGTTGTCATATTAATGATATGAAATAAGCTCTTACCATGAATGTATATAAAAATTAAAAACATAAATTATCAATCAATTATGATCAGATATCGAGCACACTCCTTGGATTTTCATTAAAAGGGTTCTTGTACAAACTAAAAACCAACTTCATGTTTCAAAGTTCTCTTTATTAACTATGGAAAATACAAGCAGTACAGAAGCACAATTACCAACTTTTGAGTTATAAATGAGTACTATACCTTTATACCTATCATATATATATGATTCATCAAATTTAATGAATTACTTTCAATAATCAACTATGACAATATACAACCCAAATTTTCTGAATAGCCTATGGAAATTTACCTTCATTTGACCAAATAAATTACCCTGGGAGACAAATTCAATGGTTTAAAGATTAAATATGACCTAATGTTCAATATATAACAATCCCATTAGTTATGGTAAAACTATATACGATTCATCCAAATCACCATTAAATTTTGTAATTACATTTTAATTCTCCATCCAACCCATTCCGTAGAATATTCTATATTTTAATATCTATTTTTATCATTCTTGGAAGAGAGACACATGAATATTATAACAACTTCATATCATCTCATCAATAACAATCGATATAAATTCAACATCTTCTGTAGAATGATCTAATGATAGGGTAGGAAACACACAAGTTTATTGACCTTCCAACTTAGATATCTTCAAATATGAAAAAGTTTTATCACATATTTCCTGTATGAGAAATTAATATTCTAGCAAGTAATTTTCACACCAAATGATCTTTTTACACTTTTTTGACTCATTAACCATGAATAAAAAATTTCACTCAATATGGTATTGATTAACCTCAATTTTAAAAGATATTTTACTTCAAAACTCTCATCCAACAGATAATGTGTTATCAGTTGTGTCATATATGTTTCCTAAAACACCTTGGAATTCACTAATTGGTGTAATGAAATACCAATAAAAGTATTGCACACATGAAATTCCCCTACTTATGGTTTCAATAATAAATAATTTTTAAAAACTCATAGTCCTTAGATAGCTGAAAAATGAACCTTTCAAGGTTAATTGATCACATCTTCCTCGAATACATCATAGCCTCTAACATCATCGTATACCTTCTCATCAAAGAAACTATCATTACCTAAATATGGAGTATTTATAGGGATGTATCCTAAATTTATCTCAACATTCAGATCAATATGTTCATAAATAACACAATTTGATATTTCACACCTCCCAATATTTAGATATGAATGATCTATTACTGAAGTCATATGATAAGAAATTGAATCATATTATTATGATGAAAAAAATTCAACTGATCTCTCATAGCATGGTTCTATATAATTATATTATAACTCATTAAAAACAGAAATACATAAACACCATTCAATTAAAAAATTATGGCACTTTTTCCTGAACAAATATATTATTCAACCCAATTAATATCTTCAATTAGTGGATATAAAATACTCCATGGGTGGTTAACATATTGAAGATGCTAATATGTTATTTAGTTTAATACTTAGACATTCTTCAGTTTTAAGGTACTATGAATCAACACATAAAATTCTTCTAATGTTATTTAATCTTGAGAATTGGAAACTCTCTTTGATGGTAAAATGTGGTTATATCCCAGATCAATATAAATTAATTCTATATATAAATATATTGATGAATACATGACTATCTATAATGAAAATTTAGTAAAACATTATATATGTTTATATTGTGTTAAGTTAATAAGTATCCTAATAACTTTTTCCATTCCATTATGTTTTGAAAATCACATAACTATTTCTTTAATGAAAATTATATTTCACTATGAATTATATTCATAAGGAAAATTTTATTTATCTAAGAAAGGTTTTATCCTTACTCTTGATTTTAATGTATTATTTAATGTCTTCTAAAACCATGTGTAACCATTTTTTTCTTGAACAAAATTATTTAATCCTTACCTATCTTAAATCCTTATTGTTAGACTCCAAATTATGTGAAATTTCAACTCTGAATTTTCTGAAATTCAAACTCCAAATACTCTGAAATTCAGAATCTGAATTATCTGAAATTCAGAATCCAAACTCTCTGAAATTCAACCTCCAAATTCTTTGCAATTCAGATATTGAATTACAAAAAATTTAGGCTATGAATTCCTTAGAATTTAGACTAATAATTCCTTATAATTTAGACTTTGAATTATTAAGAATTTATAATCCGAATGCATCAGAATTAAGACTCCAAATACATCAGAATTCAGACTCTGAATTCCTTAAAATTCAGAATTCGAATTATTCAGAATTATGACTCTGAATTCATCAAAATTCAGACTCTGAATTCCTCATAATTAATACTATGAATTCATCAGAATTAAAATTATTAATTCCTTAGACTTCAGACTACGAATATCCATTTTCTAGAATCGAATTGTTCATATTTTTAGACTCCAATTTATAATTTTCCTAGAATCAAATTATTCATTTTTTTAAAGTTACTTTACTTTCTTAAACATATAGTTTCATGTTTATCAGATCCTTATTTTTAAAACGTGATATTTTTTTCTGTATGTATTATTGTTTCTTAAGCATGATAATATTTCAAAATTTTTTCTTACACACAAATTTTTCATACAATTTATTTTTAACTAATATTTTGTTGTGTGACATGTGTATAGGTCCCTCTGAGATTTAAATAAAAATATGACCATTATAGGAGGGAGTCGACCATCAGAACCTTTTCCTGTAAATACCCCAACTATTTGAATATGCCGAAATCTAGATATTTCATTATGTGATGCTGTGAAGTTATTTATAGAGAGAGAAACTATTGGGCATTGTGTGATCAGTTAACATATTTTTCAGCCGTGAACAAATTTTATAACTTTTTAGTATGAAATTGATTTTTGTTGTGTACAATTGAGGACTTACAGAAATATGAAGAGAGAGATACTGACTACCTTAAAGTTTTAGGACTTGTGAGGATAGAAAGACAAAATCCTATAATCTTATCGAGGGATTACCTTGGTCTTCGAAAGACCAACTTCCTGGAAAGTATAAATCAACGGACCTTTATCTAATGTTGTTGGATACCCTTATATTTGGGTTAAAGTATTTATTATACCAATTTACTTATTTTGTTTCAAGTTTTATTTTCACTGTATTTTGTTAAAGAAATAAAGTATAATTTTTCTTATACTTTCTTATACAATTTTTAACTCCAGTATAAATAATATTCTATACGCTTTAAGGTAGAATCATTCTCTAAGTAAACCCTTCTTAACTTTTCTTAAGATTATTTTTCAGATCCATATATCTGGATACTAAGAAATTTTAGGTTCTTATAATTAGACCTCGACCCTTCCAGTTATCCCTTTGATTTAGAATCAGATAGGGTTTGTGAATTTACCTTGTTTTACATAGTTAAACATATATTTCCTTTTAGATTTAAAAGGGTAATGTTTTTAAACATACAATTAAACCCCTCTTGTAATTGAGCATATACATATATATTTTGATCCTATAATTGGTATCTGAGTAGGACTCTAAAATACTTATAATTAAATATACTTTTTATTTCTCAAATTTTCTTTCTCATATTTACTTTCTCATGTTTTTCCTCAAAATGTTTTACTTTTACTACTGACTGGTTTTGGGGGGAAAATATTTTCTTATAGAAATTGAAGGTATGAATGAAGGTTCTATAGACAACCTTAATCCTACAAAACCACCAATATTTTATGGCAATGATTTTGAATACTAGAGATATATGATGAATAATAGTTTTTATTAACACTATATTGGAAAATATTTTCATGCTCACGGATAAATACAAAATTCATGACAAAAAAATCCAAACCTTCACAAATTAGGAAAAACAATAATATTGACTAAAATACAAGGTATGAAATACTCATTTATGTTACTTGACTAGGAATATATATAGTCAAATATCTTCTTGTGATGCTTCCAATAAAATTTGGAAGAAACTTGAAGTTACCCATTTTGGAACTTCTAAAGTGATCAAAACAAGAAGATCTATGCTATGAGATGAATATCATGGATTTATGTTTCCTTATGGAGAAACTATTTACACAGTGAAACAATGATTTTTGACTATCGTCAATGATCTTAAATATATGAAAGAGAAAGTCTTGATGATGATGTTATTTTAGAAAAGGTAATTTATATCATGCCCAATGAGTGGGAATCTAAAAGGAAAACTATTGATGAAAATAAGAAAGTGTCTAATATTACTCTTAATGAGTTATTTTGCAATCTTATTTAGCATGAAACAAGAATGAAGAGAGATGGTGATTTCAACAAGAATCATAATTGTAATGGAAGCGTTTCTTTCACTACTATATCTAAATCCAAGACTATAGAAAGGGAAACTAGATCCAAAGATACAAATGTTTTTGTAGTATCTGAATCATGTGACAATGTCAGTCTAAGAATGAACATGCCAATATTTCATAAAGGTTGAACAAGATTTTAGGGAAAAAATATTTTCAGTACATATATAAGAAGAAAGAAAAAAAAAGAAAAGATATATTCTGACATAACTAGTTATGAAAGGAAAAGGGATGGACATATCAGAACTGATTTTCCTAATCTTAAAAGAAAAAATAAAAAGGATAATCATTATGAAAGTAATATAAATAAGTAATAAAAATCTAAGGATAAGAAATTATTGAAGTAAAATAACTCCTGGGGTTCCAGTGGTGGTGACTCTTTAGGGGAATCATCAGATATTGAATCTTCTAGTCAAGAGAATATTGTTCTTATAGCAAGATTACCTATTGAAAATAATTGTCTTATGGATAACGTACACAATGAAGAATATTTAACAAATGTTTAATTTAATGATAATTTTCATAATGAATAATATTATGAGACTTCAGATGAAGTATCATTCTCATTAGAAGATAGTACTTTACTATCATTTGAAGAAACCTTTATCTATTCTAAATTACATGAGAATGAGAACTATAAAATAAAAAAGATGTTAGAGAAATTAAATTGCAGAATTTATGTTTTAACAAAATAATTATCTGATCCTTCAAAAGGATATTTATTAGAAAACTATTTATTTTTAAAAATCTTTTAAAATCATTAAGGAATTTAATTCTAAAAAGGATACAACTATTAATGATCTTGAATATTTTATTTGTAAGAAAAATATTTTATAGAATAACTCAAACTCTATGACTATATTTGAGGAATAGAATTTATTCCTTAGACTAAAATATAAAATATTTTCCTTAAAGAAACATTTATCAAATTTCACTTCTGGATGGAATGAATTTGATAAAATGTATTCACAACTTCTCACTCTTATGAATTGTTCTAGATTTGGTCATAATCATTCAAAACCTATTTTTAGTCATAACTATTTTGTTTCCAAAAGTTATCCTTTGGGTACTAAGTGTAAATGAGGTGGAAACTGGGAGAAAAATTGTTCTTTAAATAAATCCCAATCCTTAGGTTTTCATAAAGCTTAACTTTTTAAGAAAATGTGGGAACAAAATATTTTACTTTCTAAGAATTCCAGATCCAAGAATGTTTAGATTCCAAATGTATTTTTTACATGAAAATAAAGGATGTGTCCATAACAATACATGTTACATTGATAGTGGATATTCTTGAAACAAGACAGGTAACAAAAATTTATGTGAAAATATTATCAAGAAAAAATGAGGAAAAGTAACTTTCACAGATAATGCTTAGGGAGAAATTTTTTGTATAAGTAACATTGTTCTTCTTGGAAAATCTTTGATTTCAAATGTTTTATTTGTAAAATGTATTAAGAAAAAACTTATAAGCATAATAGAATTACGTGGCCAAGGTTACCTTGTAAATTTTAGGAATGATAAATGCTTCGTACACAATTCCAAATAAGTGTTTATTTTCTCTGCCCAAAGACATGAGAATGTTTACACACTTAACTTAAAAGACCTTAGGAGCCAAAATCTATATTTCCTTAGTGAAATTGAAGATAAATCTTGGTTATTGCATAGAATAATATGAAACTGTAACCTTAGGAACCTATTAAAAATCCCAAAGAAAAGACTAGTCAAGGATCTACCTGAACCTAGATTTGATTCTTCAATGTTTTTGATCCTTATCAATATGGAAAGAAACAAAAGTCAAGATTTAAATAAATCGGTGGAGTATCAAATTTTCATGCATTACTTCTGGTGCATATGGATCTTTTTGGTCCAACAAAAACGAGAAGTATTTGAGGAAAACATTATGTATTTATTTTAAGTTGATGATTACAATAGATTTACATGGGTCTATTTTCTAGAAAATAAATTTGAAGCATTATTTTATTTTAAATATTTCATATCCAATGTTAAAAATGAGAAAAACATTCTAACAATAACTATTCATAGTGATCATGAGGGAGAATTTGAAAATTCATATTTCGAATTTTTTTGTAGTAATAAAGGCATTAGTCATATCTTCTTAGCATTAAGAACTCTTCAAACAAAATGGTGTCTTTGAAAGAAGAAATCATATTCTTCCATAGATAACTAGAACCATGTTGAGTGAATATTCTATTTCTAAATAGTTTTGGGATGAATATGTAATTACTTCTTGTTATAGTATAAATAGAGTTTTAATTATATGTTTTCTTAATAAAACACCTTACGAATTGTGGACTGGTCGAAAACCAAAAGATTACTACCTCAAAGTATTTGGATGCAAAGTATTCATCTTGAATAATAAAGATAATCGCCTAAATTCTCACCCAAATCCAATGAAGGTATTTTATTAGGATATTCCACTACTTCTAAGTCTTATAGTGTTTTTAACAAATATTATTTTACTATTTATGAAATAGTACATGTTAAATTTGATGAAATAGATCTATTTTTTTTAAACAACACCAACCTATATCTTCGAATGTGTTTTCAAAAACTGATTATCAACCTTTGATGGAAAATTTTTCTAAAATGGAAAATACTCAAGAAAATATTTCTGAAGAATTTACCCTAGAAGAGTTTCTACGTTATATTGATGAACAGGTTTTACAAAACCCAAATTAGTTGTCTCTTAAGAATCATCCCAGTGATAGTATCATTGGTGATGTATATCAAACTATAAGGACTAGAAGTTTTTTAAGAAATCAAGTAGAAAATCTAGCATTCATTTTCCAATTAGAACCTAAAAGAACTGATGAAACTTTATGTGATGATGATTGGATTAAAGCTAGGGAAAATTAACTAAATGAATTTAAAAGGAACAAATTTTGGACCTTGGTTGAAAGACATAAGGAAACTTATTTAATTAGAGTAAAATGGGTCATCATAAATAAATGTGATGAAAATGTAATCATTGTAAGAAATAAAGAAAGATTAGTAGATAATTGATCTAATAAATAATAATGAATAGACTACGAAGAAACATATGTTCCAGTAGTAAGACTTGAATCTATTCGCATTCTAATAGACTTTGCAGCATTCTTCAATTTCAAACATTTTCAAATAGATGTGAAGTGTTATTTACTTAAAGGATATGTTCAATAGGAAGTTTATGTTGAACAACCTCCTGGTATTGAAGACACACAACATCCTAAACACTTTTTCAAACTTAACAAAGATTTTTATGGACTTAAACAAGCCCTAGAGCCTGTTATAATAGACTTACAATATTTTTGTTACAAAATGATTATATTAAGGGAACTACTGATCCAAATATTTTTATAAATAAAGATTAGAAAAATGTTTTTAGTATTCAAATATATGTTGATAACATTATATTTGGATCAACTTAGCAATATTTAACTGATTCTTTTGAGAATCTTAGGAAATATGAGTTAGAAATGAGTATAATGGGTGGGTTTAAATTTTTCCTTGGTTTTAAAATATCTAAAAAACCTGAAGGAAGTTATATATATCAACATAAGTATATTAATGATCTTCTAAAAATATATGTATATGACAACACTAAAATTATAAGTACTCCAATCGATACCTCAAATTCTCTTGATATTGATGAAGCTAGGAAACCAGTAGATCAAACATCTTTTAAAGGTATGATAGGATGTTTATTATACTTAATATCTATTCATTCATACTTAATTTTTTTAGTATACTTAGGTAAATGATATAAATTTAATCCAAATTAATCTCATTTAAAATTAGTGAAAATTATATTTCTCTATTTAAAGGTAATCAAGGACTTAGGACTTTTTTATTCTTTTGGAAATTATTTTGTTTTATTTTTTTTGAGATTTTGATTTTGATAGGTGTAGAATGGATAGGAAAATTATATATGAACTTCTCATTTATTAGGTGAATCATTAGTTTCTTGGTCATTCAATAATCCAAACTCAATAACACTTTTCACTACTAAATATGAATATGTTGCAGATGGAAGTTGTTGTGATCAAGTGTTGAGGATGAAACATGCTCTCACAGACTATGGAATGAGTTTTACCAAAACACAGATACTATGTGATAATAAAAGTTCCATTTCCCTAATCAAAATCCCATCACATCACTCTCAGGCAAAACACATAGATATAAGGAATCACACACTTAAATGAGATATCATTCTTCAATTTATCTAAACACAAGATCAACTTGCAGAAATTTATAAAAAATCCTTACCCTCTGAAAGATTAGAATATATTGATGAAAGGTAGCAATAATAATCTTAAGGTAATCTTCAATATTATCTTTTTGTTAATACATGTATCCTTATATTAAGAAACTCTTTGTCATTGGGGGAGTACATTTTTTTATTTATTTTAAAAAAAATTATACTTAAACTTTTTATTTCCTTACATTTTTTTTCGATACCTATATTTTTTTCTTTCCTTAAATTTTTTTGTGGAACCTAAAATTTTTCCTTTCCATAATAAAATTTTTTGGAAAGAAAAAAGTTTCCTTTCCTTAATAAATTTTTTTAGAACTGAATTTTTTTTCCATAATAAAAATTTCTAGAATACAAGTTCTTCAACAAGAACCATATCAATATTGAAAATTATATCTAAGAAATTCAGAAGGTATGTTTCCTTACATAAATCATTATAATTATATATTTTATTAATTGATATTTCCATCTTGTTTTACAAAAGCATTATCAGATTCACTTTCTTTAAAACTGATTTTTCCTCAAAACCTATAATGATGGGAAACTTCAAATTCTTCTTCTCCATTGTTATAAATCATAAAATAAGATAAATATTATATCAACCATTATATTGATTCGGAAATTTGAACTGTGGCCATAGAGACTATATAACCCCCCCCCCCCATATTCGCTTCCCACATTAGTTTTTCAATTTTTTTTCACTGAGGCTCTACCACCCTTCAAATATTCCATTCAGATTACTTAGTTTCCTTATGTTATGGATGTCTCATTTTGTTTCCTCACAAAATCAGATGTCTTGAAACAAGGAACTCAAATGTTTTCAAATTTAAAAATAAATATTATCCAAACCAAATTTATTTCTGAAGTATGATTCCCTGATTTTGAAAGTTATAAGGAAGAATATTTGGGAAAGTATTTGCGTTGCTAATCCAAAATATCAGGATCAGGTTTATTCTAATATCCTTATATATTTCTATGATACTGTCAATCATTATGAACAAGGAGGAATAAAATTAATTTCATTCAAGAGCTCTTGGAAGACTTACTTCTTATCTTTAAATAAAGTTACAATTATTCTGGATATACCTTATGAAGAAGAGGATATCTTTTTATCTCACAAGTTTCCAAACAAGGAAATTTTATTAAGAAGGTTAAATAAATTTAGTGGAAATAAATTAAAGGAGTTATGCCACCTGATATCAATCACCTTACAACCAACTAACAATTATTAGATTTGTGGATGAAAGGTTTTATCATTCCGTGAAAGGGAGATAAGGATTCCCTTAATAAGTGTGATATTTTTGTGATGGATTTATTGGTGAATATAATAATGGTAAACTTCATTATATATATTCTCTTAACCATTATAAATATCAATAATATCACCCTCAAGTATCAGATAATTATGTATCCAGTGATCTTGTAGAAAATAATTGTTTATTTTTTAGAATCCTTCAAAATTTCTAGTATTTCAAAACCAAAAACCTTTAATAAAATGTTTTTGAGTTATAACATTCTATAAAGAATAAAAATCAGTTTTAGTATAAAGTCAGGAGATTTCTATGTTCTTCTTTAATGTGAGATTTAAGATATTAGAAAGATAGGGGAAGAAGGTAAAACATCCAAGAAACCATTGATGAAAATAAATGAGAAATAAACGAAATCAAAAGAAAAAAACCCATTCTGGAAACCTAATAAGATCCACCCATGATGAAAAAGAAAAAGACCTTTTTTTGATGAAGTGGTATCCACGTGGAAATATTAGAAGAAGAAGAAGAAGAAGAAGAAGAAAGAGGGTGATGCATGTTATGTTTAGACCCTGCTAACGCTAAGGCCTCGAAGATTTAGGCAGCAGAAGATCTTGAGAAGCAATCTAAAGAGAAAAATATGAAGAAGAAGATTTCAGAAGCCAAAATTGTCCAAGCCTTGCTTAATGATATAAGGAAATATTTTGAATAAATCTAGGTACCTTAATCTTTCTTACAAGAATCAGTTCCAATAAAAACTCTAGGAAAGAATGTTTCAATTATGGAACCCATTGCTGAAGATGAAATACAACAATAATAATAAGAAGAAGAAGAAGAAGAAAGTGAATATGTGATCAAAATGGTGTAAGAATATGATGATAAGGAATTCCCTTCTAAAAATTTGTCAATCAGAACTTCCCAAGTAGAATCAACCAAAATAATCTCATAACGGAAAGATGATGATTCATAGGATGAGGTTAATTTTATTAAGAAGGTTTGGGCTAAATCCTTAATTTATTATTTAATGAAAAGACCTCTTTAGAGAAGGTAAAGGGTGACCCATTACATAGCCCGAAGGCCCAAGGCCATGTAGCCTGAGTACAAGGCTTGAAATCCCATTTATTTTTCCTAAAGGACTGCTCGGTGTACAGTACTACTATAGTACCTGCACAAGTACAGTTCCTACTACAGTACTACTGCGACTATAGTTCCTGCTACAGTCTTTCTGCCACAATAATGTCACCGCTGCTACACTGATAGCAAGCATGAGACTCTGAAATTCGAGAAGAAAATCTCTAGAGATGACAAAGGAAAACAAGTGGTTGTTGATTCTCCAAGAAAAGCTGTAGTTTTGAAATCTAAGAAAGATGTTTTTGGAACATACAAGAGGAAAAATAAAGATAAAGATAAAGTTTCCTCACTAAAAAAATAAACCTTCTTTTGAATATTCATCTTCCTTAGTATAATATTTTGTTGTTCAATATTTAAAAATGCTAGTGAACACCATTCCCTTATTTCCAGGTATTGATTCGAGATGTTATTTTCTTCAATATACTACCAATCAGAAGTTGGATTAGATAAGCATGACCATGGAAAATTATATCAATATTGAAGTGGAATTCAAATATTTTCACATTGGTTATGATTCTCATAGAAGATCATGTAATGAAATAACCAAATGCTCTAAGTCAATTATTGATGGTCTGAAAGTCATGGATTATTTTCACTATTTAGTAATGGATGCCTTTGATAAGTTAGATTACACCGTCAAGAAATTTACATCATATCATTCAGAAAATCTAAATCAAGAGAAAGTTTCCCAAATCCAGGAAGATAGAGACTTGAATGGAAAGAAAAATTCAGTTGCTCTAAATTTTAAAATGGAAAGAGAACTCAGGGAAGAGTTGAAAGAAAAATTCAATGAGTAAGAAGAGGTGGTTATGTCTCAAGTAGTATTTTTTAAATCTTAAGAATAATTAATCAAAGTTGTTGAAAAGGAAAATAAAGTTCAAGATCATCCACTCAAGAAATTTCAAGATGATTATAAAGAGTTTATGAAGCTAAAAGACACTCTAAAAAAGACGATTCAAAATGAATAGAAGGATGACTGATTTCTTAAATTTTGTTCTTTTGTTGTACTCACCTTGTAAAATATTTTCCAATCATAATGAAATTTTGTTATATTTCCATTATTTCGTATTGTATATTTATAACCCTTCTGGTAATTTTTTTTCTTCCCTCTATTCTTTTTTGAAAATCACAATGGGGGAGAAAAGAATGATTAAAATAATATTATGTTAAAAGAGGAGAATAAGTAAGATAGAGATTATATAAAGAAAGTAGTCTTAAGAAAAAAGAAGTTAATATTCTAAGAAAGACAAGAATATGATCCTTATTGATTTCAAAACCTAAGGGGGATTTTGTTATATTAATCATGGGTCATAAATAAAGGTAGATAATTATTTCTTTTAATGTTAAAAAAGAAAAAAACTTATTTTTTATATTCTTTTTAAAAAAGTTTTTTGTGATTTCCAAAAAGGGGGATATGGTTAATTAAATAAGTAACCTTATGAATTTTTCCATTCTGTTATGTTTTGAAAATAAAAAAAATTAAGGAAATTTATCCTTCTCTAAGAACTATTTTCTTTAGGAAAATTTTCTTTTTTAAAGAAACTTTTATCCTTACCCATGTATTTTCATGTCTTATTTAATGTCTTATCAAACCAAGTCTAACCATTTTTTTTCTTAAACCAAATAATCGGATCCTTACCTATCATAAAGCATTAGAGTTTCTTAGACTTTAAATTCTCTAAAATTCAAAATCTGAATTCTATGAAACTTAGACTCTGAATTCTATGAAATATCGAATTCAAATACTCAAAAATTGAGACTCCAGATTCTATGAAATTAAAAAATTAAATTATCTAAAATTTGGACTTCAAATTTTCAGAAAATTTGACTCTGAATTCCATAGAATTCAGAATTTGTATTCCTTAGAATACAGACTTTAAATTCATCAAAAAATAGATTCGGAATTCCTTATATTTCAGACTCCGAATTCTTCAGAATTCAGACTCTGAATTCATTAGAATTAAGACTCCAAATTACTTAGAATTTGGACTCTGAATTCTTCAGAATTTAGATTCTGAATTCATCTTAACTTGGACTCTAAATTCCTCAGAATTAAGACTCCAAATTATTTAAAATTCAGATTCTGAATTCATCAGAATTCAGACTCTGAATATCCATATTTCTAGAATCATATTGTTCATATTTTTAGAATCTGGTTTCTAATTTTTTTATAATCTGATTATTCATATTTTTTAAACATACTTTACTTTCATAAAAATATAGTTTCATTTTTTTCAGATCCTAGTTTCTAAAACATGATATTTTTTTCCTTACATATTATTTTTTCTTAATCATGATAATTTTTCCCAACTTTTTCTTACATGAAACGATGTCTTACAATCTATTTTTAACTAAGAATTGGATAAGTGACACATGTGCAGGTCCCTCCATGATTTAAGGAAAAATATGACCATTGTATGAGGGAGTCAACCATTGGAACATTTTTCTATAAATACCACAACCATTTGAATATGTTGACATCAAGAGATTACATCATGTGACATTGTGAAGTGATTTATAGAGAAAGAGACTCTTGTGCCTTGTGCAATCATTGAACATATTATTCAATTGTGATCAACTTATTCAGCTTGCTTCATGCCACTCTGATTGTTGCTGTATACAATTGAGGACTTCTGAGAATAGGAAGACAAAGGTACCAACTACTTTAAAATTTGAGGGCTTATGGGGATACAAATACAAACTCTAATATTCTTATCGAGGGATTACCTTGGTGTGGGTAAGAAAATTTTTTATGAAAGTATAAATTAAGGGATCTTTATGCTAGCTTATTGAATACCCTTCTATTTGATTTAAAATATTTCTTATACCTATGTACTTGTTCTGTTACATGTTTTTTTTCACTGTATTTTGTTAAAGAAAGAAAGTATAATTCTTATAATACATTCTTATAATTGTTTAACTCTGATATAAATAAGATTCTATATGCTTTATTGTAGAATCATTCTCTAAGTAAAAACTTCTGAACTTTTCTTAAGTTTCTTTTTTGGATCCATATTTCCATATCCTAAGTATGATTAGGATCCTTATAATTAGACCTCGGCCCTTCCAATTTTCCCTTTGAGTTAGAACTAGAGAGGGTTTGTGAATCTACCTATTTTTACTTTTTTAAACATAGATTTTCTTTTAGACTTATATGGAAAAAAATTATACTTACGATTCACCCCTCTTGTAATTAAGCATCTACACCTATATTTAAATCATACATATTGTTCCCTCAAAATCATAACATTTTTTTAATTAGTTTAGATTACATAAATATGATGTGATATAACAAATTCGACTTAGTAACCCATTGACATTGTTTACTATATTAAATTGTTATACGATATAATATATATCATCCCATATGATCAAAAAATTCTACAGTCATGAGAGATAATATACATACATGAATTCTATAATACATTATAAACATAAAACAAATTATGTAAAGTTTGTAAAATTTTCTTATTTTCTTTATTAAATCCTTAAAATCATTCAATGATCTCTTCTTGGTTCCCAAGGGAAAGTAAAACATAATAAAGAGTGAGCTAAAATTCTCTGTAATGGAAAACATACAATGAAATATATCATGAATCATATGGAATAAACAATACAGAAGAGTGAATAGTCAATATGTACACTATTTAATCAATAACATGAGATTCATATTAATCCATAAATAATAAAAAAATAGTAATAACTTGAACAATAATAATTTATTTCTAAATGATGGAATTTAAAATGCTAGAAATTTGAATCTTCTTATCAAGTCCATGGAGAAGAAACTTTAAATATTTGGTATATAATACACGAGATACCCCAATAATACTTAAGTAATGCCAACTTGACAGTCTCAAGTGATCTTTTGATGCATAAAGAGGAAATATAATAATATACCCACCCATCACTTACACATGTCCAATGAATTCCTCATATACTGAATGATCAATAAAATGAATAATAAATATTCCTTAATAAATCAATTAATAACTATATTGAATCAAGTTTACAGAATTTCAATATTAACCAGTCAATAAAATAAATTTATTTATAAGATTACATTATGTAATACCATATGTAATGATTATTTATGATTAAGAAAATATTGAAATTATAAATATATCAATAATACAAAATAACATTGATAAAATTTCAAAAGAATAACGGGGAGTGATTGAGAACATAACTTAAATGATGTAATTGAATTGGTAATAATATTTACATGAGAGGTAAGATAAAAAAACATAAATCAGTAAAGAGTGAAGGAAGACCACAAAATCATCACAAATTAATGTTTTATTTTAAAAAAAAATTATTTTTGAAATTAGAGCGAAAAATATATGAAACAAATTGAAAAGAAGTTTCGTTAAACCTTTGTAACTTTGTTGTAAAAATGAAGATATAAATCATTTATAAAACTATTTTCTTGACGGGTCAAATACATTTAAAAAAATATTTTTAAAATAATTTTCAGAATTGGAATCTTGATAATAAACTATTATTATGTAATAAAATGATGAGTGTAAGATAAAAATATACATATATAAAGTGAAACTACATTTTAAAAGCATTTAAGAAAATAATATCAATTTTTTTTGAAACATTCATTGAATAATGGGAATATATGTTGATTTAGATAATCTTACAAACATAATAAGGAATTAAATCATGAATAATGGCCATGAAAATGGGAAAAATTTATTTCAAGGAAACATTAAAAAGATATTCTCTTCACACTCTTATAAAGAAAGTCAAGAAAATGACATGTACTGAAAATATTAAGAAGACTACATTAAAATTATTGAATATAGAGTATAATTTAACATAATTTAATGTTAATAAATAATTTATTTTCATAAAATTACGTTCATGATCAAAATAAATATTTTTAATTTTTTTGAAAAATATTTCTCACTAAAAATGAGAAATAATTTGGATTTTCTCATAGATTTTTTCAGTTGTTTTGAGTTACAAAGAGAGGGAAATGGATATAACACATGGAGAACATAAAAATAACAAGATGATAATAAACTATATGGGAAATAGGTGATAAATATCATATAATCTCCCCTAATGAAAATTTAAACATAAATAATCCTGAATAAAAATGACATTGTAAAATAGACCCTTACCTTAGGCTATTTCTTTCTCAAACAACATCCAACCTCCTATATAATAAACACATATTTAATATTAATATATATTAGATAAATAGATAAATAAATATATATCTATGTGTGTGTGTGTATATAATTTATTCATATCTTTTTTTACCCATTTACTCACAATTCATTATTAAAATGAATTATTTAGGAATTGACTATTTTGTTTCAAATATATGTTTGGAGTCGATGGTTCTAGTCCTTGCACCTTATTCCTGATTTCATTGCCTAATGAATTTTTATTAATTCTTATATATATATATATCATATATATACATTAAATACACTTCTGGGATTATACATATAAGGTAGTTATGAAAAATGAAAAAATCACTTCATGGAGATATTAGTCTACACATATGCGTGAGAAATATTTTCATTTTTCATTAGATGGATATAAGATATAAAAATTCCATACCATTAATATAAAAATATTTATTCCTAATGAATTAAATTATTTAATTATGTTAATATGGTTATAGAATGTCTGGAGGAGGTTTAAGAATAATGAAACTTGAAAATTCATAGAAAAAGTATATATCTCTTCCATGGATAATCTCCTTTGAAAAACACCTTTAAGATTATTGTATGTGTATTTTGGGAATACAAAAACCTCCAGGTAATAGATATGGTTTTTTGGGGGATACTTGGGTAGTTATTTTTAAATATAAAGGATATTTTAGTTATGTATATTTGATGATAGGAGGAGGTTCCCTATCAAAAAGTAATGGAGCTGAACCATTGTAAATAATCTAAATATTTAAATAATATAAATTTATTTTCATAGCTTCATGAAAAAATTGGCAAATTTTATAGTATAAAAAAATTTATGGTCGAAATTCACTCATAAAATCAAATTTAGAGAATATTTAGTGATTATAAAATCCTTATCTCTTAGTTTTACCTCATGTTAGCCCTTTTAACCATTGTCATGGTGACAAACGTTTACTATGATTACTATTCATTACTTCTAAAAATGAAATGGAAATTATTAAATTATTTAAATTTCTAATACAAAATATAGAATTAATTTTCAAAGATTCAATTCTTATAGGTGATGAAAATTAATTTTAATATAAGTACGCAAAATATAAGGAAGAATAATATTCTACAAAAATAACTTTTTAAGCATAAAAATGATTTTACACCAAAATCACTTACAGAATTGATTATTATGAAATTTAATGGTTTATACATAAAAAAGGATATTTATGTGACATTGAAACCAATTAAAAACTGAATTTAACATTATAATTACTTAATTAAGGAAAATTATAAAAAATAATACTTTAGTTTTAATAAAAAAATCACTTAGTTTGTAAAATGTCAAAAAAGGTTTCTTAGTTCAAAATTATGTTACTAAATGTTGTATTTTACTTCTTAAAAATATATTTTGTATATAAATTTTTTTATAATCATTTAATCCATTCTTATACCATAATGATGGCATAATAGTGACAATATTTATAAAAATGGTGTCTTTCACTATTAACCTAATAATAAAACTTTTCATAACAATGACAAAAATTAACCCTAATATTATTTATACACAATGAAACAAAAAATTCGGTTCATTTTATATAATTAAAATTATAAAATATATAAACTGAACTATTAAATAAATTAAATATAAATAAAAAAACCTTTTATAAAAATTGTTTTTTTTAAATTAAAGTGTTATTAATATTATTTAATATAAATTTATAATTAATTTATTATTATATTATTAGTTCATACGTTTAATAATTTTAAAAGTGACCAATTTATGAAAATAAGTCACATTTCAAAAACTGTTTTTTGATAATTACACCTTTTAAAAATTGAATGGTTTTAATCATATCATATTAAAATAATAATACTATATCTACCACTTAATTGATTAATTATTTTTATTTATTAAAGGATTATTATTCTATTTCATGTATCATTTTACTTCATTTTTTCATGTGTTACAAGTTATTCAACTTAGTACTTATTTATAGGAAAACACATAAAAAATATTGGGGCGTTAAACTTGATCTTGAGATGTTTTCTGTGGATTTTTTTATGATTGTAAGATAAAATAGAAAATTACTATGGGGAAAATGCCTTAAGCCTATATTTTATCATATATCAACAAACACCTTTTTCATTTCATTCATGTGTACAAAATCTATCATTGATTTTTACCACCTACTATGACACCTATTTTAATTACAATATTACTCACATGAAAGTGAGGGATTCAAGTGGTTTGGCATGCACAACAATTTATCATATAGAAACATGTCCCTACATTATTAGAGAGAGGGATAACACATAGGTCTCCAACAAAGATATTAAATGTAATTTTTATAAATTATATAATGAATTTTAAAATTATTACAACATAAAATTCAAATAAAACATTGGTCTCTCATCTTAATATTATCCATCATCAATTCATTTACCAAGTTTTTTATTGATTGTTGTAAGCTTACACAAACAATGACATAAATCAAATAATAGTTGACTGATATTTCTTGTATGCTGGAAATTAAAAAATAAATTCATTATATAACAATATTAAATTTAATTATATATTGAAATATACTATACATAAATTAAATTTAATATATATCTTTTAAATTAAATAAAAATTATTTTAATACTCTCATAAGAAAAAAAATATCAAATTTGAAAACATTCATGAAACAGGCGATGATGCATGAGACATACTCGTTTGAGCAATGATGGTCGGGTGATGGGTGAGTGATGGTGTAATTAATGGTGACTAGTGTGAGAAAGGGTTAGAGGTTTAGGTGGAATTTGTAAAATAATTTGGTAGTCACAAAAACCATTAAATGTCACAAAATCCTTTGATAGTTGTGAAAGCCTCTATTTGCGACATCTAATGACGGCTCTCATTTTGACCCGTCATAAATTCTCCATTTTCATAAAGTGATTTATTGAAGATTATATTAATTATTATTCATGAAATTAAATATTTTTATATTTTATGAGAATTTATTTTTAATTTTTTTATAAAAATTAAATGATATCTTAATTTGTTTTATTAATTTCTATTATTTTTTTATTCTAAAAGATATATTTCTTGTTTTTTCAATTAATAATAAATTATAATATTTCATTTACCTAAAAAAACCCATTATTTATTCTGTAAATGTAAGTATAAGATAAATTTTATTTTCAAAATATTTTATAAATCATATTTTAATTATTATTTTAATTAATTTGAAAATATATAGGAATTCCATTTTTTAAAAAAATCATTATTTTAACATCAAATTTGTGTAATAATTTATAATTAATTAAATATTTTAATTTAAATTTAAATTTTATTATTTTAATATTTATTATTTAATATAACACATACATTAACAATAATAACTAATTAAGCATTATTATTAAAAATTGTAAAATTATCATGAGGTATAAGGTGAGGGATTCATTTATCAAAAAACCAATCAAACAACCACAACATATGGGGAAATATTTATATGTTTTCATCAACTCAACTAAAAAAGTTGTGATTATACTTCAACTGTTGTGTATTGATGAAACATCACGCATCATTATCTTATTTGAAACCTCCATTTTCTACCACATTACTCACATACAGGTGAGTGGTACTATGGGATTGTGATACATTAAATTTATCATGGATATGAAATTAATACATATAAGGGGAAGGGATGATATTCAAGTCATCAAAAATAAAATTAAAACTAATTATTACTAACTATAAATACAAATAAAAAAACAAGATATGCATTATCCACTCTATCTCCTTATAATTATATATTTATTATATATTTTTATAATTTAAATTTCATAATTAGTTACTACATTAAAGTAATTTATTTTTACATATAATAATAAATAAAAATTTATAAAATCATTTGACAACATTTAAATAATATAAGAATCACATTTAGTTTTACTGAATCATTAAAAAGTATCTGAATCATAAAAAAATATTTTTTAAATCATAAAATCTATATATTATTTAAGTAATATAAAAAACTAGATAAAAAATATAAATAAACTAACACAAAAATTATATTTAAATAATGGAATATTCCATCGCAAAGTCCCCCAAAAAATAATCTGAGAAATAGATTCCAATCTGGAAGAGCTTCATAGAAAAATAAAATGAATAGAATTATAAAATAAGGGTATTACCGTTTAATACATTTTGGCCGCAAGAGTTGTGAACCACATTCATGCTTCTTATGCAAGCATGAAATAATAGGTTTGAAAGAGGTTTACACATCCTACAGGGCGGTGGAAAAAAAGTGAACCCCATTCCTACTTTCTGGATGAAGCACTAGCATGAATAAGGTTTATACTTCTAAAGAACCATTTGAGAAATATTTAAAATCCTACCCCATTACATTATTTTATTCCCAAAACCTAAAAAATTCATATGTTTGAACTTTTATTTTGTGAGATTTCAACACATACTTTGATTCCCATTCAAGTAATACCTAATAAATAATAAATTGTATGATGGATAATATAATTATTTTATTATTTATTTTATTTCTTGAATGAGATAAACATAAATTCCATGTGAGATAATCATAAATTTCATGTGAGATAATATTGGATAAATAAATATTTGAATTTGGGAATCAATATTTTTTGTGATTTCTCTTTGAACTTGCCTAAGTGATACAAAAAAATTAATCTCATGTATGAAAAATCTACTTTGATGTGAATCCTAGTTTTAGATCCCAAGAAGATAATTTCAACCAAATTTAATTTTATAGAATTTGATTTTTAGAATGTTCTTATCTCAATGAGAATAAATGATAGCTCAATCTCTCTAGGGGGTAGCAGGATCACCAAAATTTTACTTATTTTGAATGAGTTACAATGAATTTGAGGAGGCTCAAAATTTATAGCAATTCAAACTGATTTAGTCTACCTATCATGGTGGTTTTGTTGTGTTGACCAATATTTTAGGGGATTATGTTAAAAGTATTTACTATATGTAAATTTATATATCATTGCAGGAGACCTAAATGAAAAATACAGAATGATTGAAAACAGATTAAGGTGTGAAGAACAAGTGGACATTTATTTTTGTGAGTTGGGGATTTGTGTAGATCCCTTGTTCTTATTAATCTTATTTTAATCACTTATATTTTTTTAGTGAATATAAATACTGTTATAAGTGTTTCTCATATGCATGTCGGACTCATTTTATAAAGTATGTTAATCCATTGTATTATTTGTTAATTCATTTATATCCATTGTTTTTATTTTCATTTCCTTGAATGTGTTTGAGTTTTTTCTTTCATGTGAAAGGGATGAAGTTGTGTTATGAGTATGGTGTGAAGTATTAATACTTATGGTACACTTTGTATAAGTATATAGTTTTAGAGGATATTGTATTCCTCTCCATTGAACTTCTAGAGTGTGAAGTTTTAGTGTACTAAAATTCATAGTTTTAGTGATTTCAAAGTAAGATAACCCCCCAACAAGTGGTATCAAATGTCTTGAGGTTGCAATACTCACTCTTTATTTTATGGTATTTTTTTTAGTGGGAGTTCACTATCATCGGAATACATGACATCAAATTATGGGAAGACCCAAAATTAATTTCTTTTATATAATATATTTTTTCCAAGAGAGTATATAGTTGGAAGATCATCTTTTCCAAAAGAAGCTAGATGCTCCACTTACTGGTATTTGTCTAGAGAAGATGGAAAATTCTGAATGGGAATAGGTATATAGAAGTGAATTGGAACTTCTAAGGTTTTAATTGGCACAAAATGTTTCCTTTATAATTCATGAAGTAAAAACATTAGAGAAAATTAGTAAATCCCTGGTAAATATGAATGAAAAAACCATAACACATAAAAAGTGTTTATGATGCAATAGTTTCTCAGTATGAGGTTATCAAAAGGAAAACCAGTGTAATATCACATGAATTATTTAAATATGATCTAAGTGAATCTCTAGTTAGTAAAGGTAAATTTCATGGATTATATTTGGGAATTACTTATACTATTTTCACTACGATAAAGTTGGAATAGGATAGTGAATACTTTCATTAACTCTTATGGAAAGAAATTTATTATATTTGAGTATGTCTAGAATTTGATCCTTGATAAATAACTCCATGAAAAAGAAATCTAAGAACCATATGGTAGTGTGATCGATGTTTATGGGTGAGGATGACCAAATAAAGGAAGGTATAAAAGAAGAAACAATATGAACATATTGTATATGATAGGATTAGAACCATGTTAGATAGTCTTATCCCAATATAATGGACTTAGAGGAAAATTAGACACATTAAGGATAATCATAGATGTTGAAAATAAATATACTGAATAACATCAACTTTAGGAATCTCAAATTCCATGAGAATGATTTAAGGAGGGAGTGATTTGTTTCTCAAAGTGAATATTCTAGTGGGTTCATGGGTTTTTTACTCTTAAGAATCATTCCATTCTATAAGATAGTAGAGATTCACTAAAAAGTACATTCTTAAAAGTTTTGGAAAAGTACATTTGGATAATGATGAATCTCTTTAGATTATATATAAATTACATGTATATATCTAGATAAAGAATAAGGGTGAATTTTGGCTTCGATAAGTTAAGAAAAATATTGTGGCTATGGAAGAACCAAAATTCCATTGGAAAACTTGATGAAGTAGGATATGAGACTAGATTTTCTAATTGAATATAGAAATTTTACTTGATTATCCATGGTGGTTGAAAAATAAGTAGTGGATGGGACACTGTATTTTACCAGAAGCATGAATGGGATTGTCATGGATATAAGTACATCATTAGAAGATTTAGAAATCTAGCATTGTTGGACCATTCATCTTTAAGAGAAAAATATAAAATTTCTAAAAAGTAAAGGCATATAGAATATTGATCACATGAATATTTGATGTTATGGAATTTTTTATTTGGGAAACAAAGTAGGGTATCTATTTATTTGGATACATAGAATCCCAAACATAGAATTTATAATTGGTTCTTTTATAAATTTGGAGAATTTCTCTTATTTAATCAATTAGTGATTCTATTTACTTTATAAAATTTATTCATGATGTAATAATTAAAATTTTATTATAATTTCTACACAAAAATTTTTATTTTATTTTAGTTTTTCATTCAAAAAAAATCCATGGAATAAAGGGTATGCTTCCAAAAATTAAAACTTCATTACACTGATGATAAGGTTGAATACACCAGAAAAAGTTTTTGAGAATTTATATAAGAAAAGAGGAAACATGTATGAGAGGAAAGTGGCCAAAACTATATAAAATAATGGTTTGGCTGAATGAATTAACTATAATTTTACAAAGAAGAATTGTTAAATAATGTTTCACTCTAAAATATCCAATTGAATTTGGGTAGAGGAACTCAACACAACAATATTTCCTATCTATTGAAATATATCCTTGACAGTTGGTTAGGAAATTATGAAAGATTTATTGTCTGGTAGATAACTAGAATTTATCTATTTTAAAGTATATAATTTTTTGTAATATATACATATTGGTGGTAATGACATATAAAATATTGAGGGTATATATAAAATATGGTTTTTCATTTTATATGGTGTTGAAAACTTTGGTTTCCAATAGTTTTATTATGACAAGAGAAAATTACTTAGGGGTATAGACATTCACTTCAATGAAGGGGTTTTTTAGAAGGACTGAAACTTAGAAAATAAATAAGTTGAGGGAAAAAATAAGCTATTGAAGTAAAAATTGATATGAGTAAAAATAATAGATGAGATAAAGTTCTATAGAGTTTGGAGGAAAGAATTTAATGTCTATATGTGATACCATTAGATGTTATACCATAAAATTCAAAGACTTCTAAAGATCAACTGGGAGAACCAAATTAATGGGTTGTAGAATTTATAGTACCAAAACATCAGGCATCAGAAAGATGGGATAATATAAACATTACAATGTAGGAAACATAGCTGTGGAGATCAAACAGAGTTATTAACCTAGTTCAAAAGTTTGGGGATGATATTTATTGTATCCTTTTAAAGGATGCATGAGAACTAGATTATCTGAAATAAGAGGTGAAACTTAATGATTCCATATAGTGTATTTCAAAAAATAAATGAAAAGATACTTTTATTAGATTCCAATGGAACTTGATATCATACTGACTTATTAGAAAGAAATAATGATCCAGAAAATATGTGGGTTTTATGATATAAAGAAGAAGCTGATGGTAAAAAAAGGTATGAGTCATGGCTAGTGGAAAATTTATTTCAAAAGGAGGAATGGTTTATTTTAATAGAAATACTCTCACAAATAGTTACACATGAAACTATCTTGATTGTTTTTTATGGAAGAAATTTTATATTTTATCCTATAACATATAGATATAAAGATAACCTTTCTTCATGGTGAGTTAGAGGAATAAGTATACATGAGGCAACAAGAATGTTTCACATAATATAGGAACTTTAATTTGGTACCTATATTTAAGAAAAGTCATTATGGTCTGATGCAGTCACCATGACAATGAAATCTGAAGCTTGATACTTTTTTGTTAGAATAAGGGTTTAAAGAGGGAAAAAAATATCATCGTTTTCACTGGAAGAAATGTTATGATTTATCATTTATCATATTTCTTTTTTATGTGGTAGAATAATTGTTAGCTGGATCAGATGGAGGAAGGATCTAGAAGCAGGAACATGACATTACCAAAATATTTTACATGAAGAATCTAGATAATGCCATGAAAATTTTGGGGATGAAAATTGAGATAGAAATGAGATCTATAAATTTATTATTGTCTCATATGTAATATATCTATATGGTCATTGAAATATTATGGATGACTAAAAGTAACATGGTCTTGATTATTTTTTTTGGAAACATCAAACTAATAAGGGATAAATTAACTAAAATAGAATATGATGTCTCGTATATATAAAAAGTTCTTTATTCATTGGAAGGTGGAATTTTATTGTATGAAATTATTTTCAAATTACTAAATATTTCATTTTTAGTGGTTGTACTGAGTCAATACATGTCAAATCCGAAAAATGTACATTGGGAGGCCAAAAAATAAATCCTTCGGGATTTGAATGGAATGGAAGATACAACCGTACATTATGGGATGAATGATATTTGGTGTAGATATACTGATACTTATTTTACTATATATTTATATTCCTAGAATATTATATCGAGTTTTGTGTTTACCTACATATGAAGGAAAATTTGGTGGATTTCATGATTATAATGAATAATAACTCGTGGTACAACATAACTACTGTATGTAGCTATAAATAAAGTTGTGAAGAAAATTTTTTGGTTGATATGTTTGTTAAAGGAATGTGGGAGAAATCAAGAAGAATGAGTTATTATCTACATTATCTAAATTTCAATCCACTTGGATAAAAATTTGGAATTCCAATCTCAAATAAAACATATCAACCTAAAATACTACATCATCAAAACATTGTTGGAGGAAAATATTTTATATATTATAAAGATAGTCGATAGCTAAAATCCACTAGAAATGTTTAGTAAAGAGATAATAAAGAAATTAGGTAACATGAGGCCATAATGGGACATAGGTGAATAGATTGAGAATGTAGGAACACTTCATTATATAAATGAAAAAGTATGGAGTGTTGCAAAGGTTCCCTAAAATAAGTCCTCAAGTGAGATATTGTAAGGATGTGAATCCTATTTTTAGATCACCAGAATTTAATTTCATTAAAATTTCATTTACCAATAATTGGTTAACATAAGGTTGTTGGATTAGAATGTAGAAAATTATAGTTCAATCTCTCATAGAGTGGTAGGATCATTTTAATTTCACATCCTCTGATTAAGTTATGATGAATCTGAGGAGGTCTAAATGTTTCAGTGGTACAAAGGGGTTACTAGTTTTTTATACTTGTTGTGGTTTTCATGTTATTTAGATTAATATTTTAGGTGAGCATGTGGAATATTTTTATTGGATTAAACTAAATATATATGTGTATAGTAAATTATTGTAAAATATAAAATTTCTGAATAAGATATTTATGTGTGACTATCAACAGGTTCATTTATTACAGAATGTTGATGGTTTGTGTAGATTATTAATTATTAGTAAATTGGTTGTGATAAATTGTAATATATTATATCTTATAGTGAATATATAAAAATTTATCAGTGTTTCTCTAATTATTGTAGGAACCATTTTCGAGATCACATTAACATCTTTTGTTCATTATGATTTTTTGTGTTTTTGTTATCTTTATTTATGTTTCCTTGAAGGTTATTGTGTTTTTATTTTGTGTGTGATTTAAGAATTTGTGTGGTGAGTAAGGTCTAAAATATCCCTACCTCTAGTACAAATATTCCTCTGAGGAAGCCATGAAGGATTTTTTATTCTATTTTGTAGACCCATTGAATTATGATGTTTTGGTGGAATAAAAGTCCTCGTTCTATTGATTTCGTGGTTAGACAACCCTTCACCCAAAAATCTCAACATAGATAGATACCTTAACATTTTAAAAAATGGATCATGGTATTTCACAAAATTATTTGAAATTTAAATATTTCATAAATTATTTAAAACTTTCGAGAATATGACATTGAATAATTTATGTGAAAAAATTAGATTATTGTTTAACATCAGGGAATCAGACTTAATGATAATATATCTAATTTTTGGAATTAGCGATATTAAATAAATAATAATTATAGGTACATAGTTAGGATAGGGAAATAATATAATTGGAATCACATATACCTAAATATAATTCTTAAATCTAACACATTCATTTTTACTTTTTATTATTATTTTAGTTTTAGTTTATCTAAATAGGTATTTATTTTTTATCACATTGAAATCCCATTTGTCCAAAAATTATTGAAAGTGAATTCCACTAGTGTATACATTGATTATCATTGTAGGATCCACTCTATAACAAATTTTATAGTATTTTTAGGTTTTTAAATTTTAAATTAATCTTATGGGGATAATGAATACCAAATATTAAGAACATTTTTTAGGTTCAAACAAGATTTTATGTGTGTGGGGATAATATTTTTGAGGGAGACATGGGTTGACATTTTTCATAAATTTATTTTAAGATAAAACCTTCATTTTTTCCAAAAAAAATCATTTTTTATATATCATCATTCCAAAACCTTAGAGATCATTTGAATCCAATGATATGTACTCAAGATTCATGAAATATTTTTACTACCAACATTTAGGATGAAAAATTCCTAGCAGGAATATGGTAAACATTCATGTGTATGAGAATTGAGCATAAATTTGATTATAAATTATCTTGAGAGATGAAAGTGATGGATATGAAGGTCACATTTACACATGACTATAGATATTATTTTGAAAAAAATATTAGGGGAAGGGATAATATTTTAATTTTATTTATATTAAATGAAGGATGATGTTTTCTTGGAAAAAGGAGTGAAATATTTTTATCATGTAATTTTATTCTATTAATCCAACTAAGGTTGTATTCATGTGTTGATTATTGAGTATTTTTACTAGAAGTGTAAAATATTTAGTATAATATATTTGATTCACATGGAAATCACTAAATTTTTTATAGATTTTTAACTTAATTTAAACCATTTTAATTAACCAATTTTTATTGTTTTTAGGTTATTCTTTATAGTTTTGCTGTATTTTAGTTTTTTTATATATTTTTGTTAAATAAATATTAATATTCGTTATATTTATTATTTTTAGTATATATGAATTTTATATATTATCTTCATACATTATTTAACATTATATATTAATATTAATATTAGTATTAGTTTAAAAATGTGATTTTTATAATGGTTCAACGTGTTGAAGCCACTACACCATACATTGATCATTGAGGTGATTTGATTGTGAACCCCTATAATTAATTCATAAAAGTGGTTATAGGGATCTTTTTATTGTATGATGTTATTGGTGAATCCTCTCATATTTATATATCTTCATTTTTTCACCAAGTGTCACCATCTATATAATTTTCATGGAAGGATGACGAGATTATCACTCCAGACCTTCGAGTTACATTCATCAGAAAGTTATCTAGAAACTTACACTATATTAAATTTACATGGATATCTCTTGTTACTATTTTTTCTCATTCTTTGATTTGGTGAATTTTTACACCTAGTATCATTTAATTTGACTTTCCTTAGAGGATGATTTTTATCGATGTTGGATTAGAGGAAAGTGGGTTTTCAAAGGATGTTGTATAAGGATGGTGAAATGATAAAGAGATATTGAGCCACATATTTTACTGATCTGGATAGGATTTGAGGGTCTACCAAATTCACCTAGTTAATTTGTTTCCCCTATTAACAATTGGTAATAATATTGGTACACATCACTAGATTGATTCAAACACCTATAAGTTGTTGAGACCATATGTAACAAGGATTTTATAAGTGGTAGATATCTCTAAACAATTAACCAACATCATATGGATTGAAAACATGGATAATGGATTTTGGAAGAATTTGGTTTATAAAAACATTCCTTTTATTTCATATATTAATAGAAATTTGGTCATCCCATTGTGTCTTGCGTAAAGGTCTGTTTAGAGGAGAAACCAAGTCAACATCTTCGTATAAAAAAAGATTATATTTGTTGAAAAATTGAATATTGGTTGACCTTATATTTTTAAAACACAACTTGGTTCAAGTAAGGGAAGAAACATAACTTGGTTTTTCTTTATCAGTCCTTAAAAACATAGGATTTGATCTCTAATAACATAGAAAAATTGACCACCCAGTCTAGAAATCATACCTTTGAGGTTATGGATTACTCTGCTTTTGTGGATTTGGTTTACAATTCCCAAATAGTAAACTAGAATATATGTAAGAAAGGGGGAAATCGGATAACCATAACCAATATAAATTATGGTTTTGATACATTTATTAATATATTGGGAGTTTAATCCTCCAATCAGGTAAGGGCCAAAATTTTTATAATGATTCTATTGGACTAGTCAAGATGTACATGATAAATACTTCCAAATTGAACCATATTATTTCCACTTGACTAAACGAGTTATTCGAATACAATGGTGGGATTGAATGGTTTTATCAGACTACATCATAAGAATGCTATGAAGTGTACGTATTAATCTACTTTAAAGAAAATAATTTTTATTAAATATTCAGGGACTTTTATTAATGGGAATAAGGATATTCCATATCTACTAGAGGATGAGGAGGATCCCACTTCATCCTTTTATGAAGAAAATATTAAGGATATCAAAAAGATAAATAATAACATTTGTTTTATTAAATAAGGTATTAATGAGGACATTTACCCTTGTTTTAGGAGAAATTCCTATTAACCTTAAAAGAAATGAAATAATGAGAAGATATATATGGATGGTTACCTATAAATTAAGGAGTATAAGGTTTCTATAATGGACATGAAATTTAATAAGAATCCAAATATTGTTGTTCTCAATTTTCCATTGGAGTATATTAATCTTTTTACGACATGCTTTGATGAGTCATCACTTTAGGTTGTATAATTTTTTTTCACCCATATTGGTTTTATGAATGGGATTTACCTAGTTATAAATGATGATATTTTGGGATGTTTTTGAATACGGGTCTCTTTTTTAATGTCATGTGAGTCTAAATATTGATTTCTATAATGATATTTTCTCAATGAATATGATCAATGGAAATGTTCAATCCTTTTATCTATGTGATATTTAAACCAGCATGATGGGGCATGATATATCCACTTAAAGTGATGGGTTTTTAATATATATGGGTTTTATATGGTGTGTATAGATCATCTAGATTTTATGATAGATTAAATATATACTAATGTTGTATGTATGAAAGTTATGAACTAGAAAATAAATCCATTTTCATTTACCTTAAGGTTGTTATTATAGAGGTATTGATGACTCAACCAAAGGTATATTGTTTACTAGTAACATAAAGATAATGTGGGTGACCTAAAGTGAATAAAAAAAATGAGGCCAACTATAATGAAGATAAAAATGTATTTTCTTTATCACTGTTGGAAAGGGATACTCTTGAAAATGGTATAATTGACGATGTTTCCTGATCATGATTGACCACTAGAGGTTCCCAATGGGGTTTCATGTTTTTTTGTGACCTGTAATGATTTGTTTTGTTTATCAAAATGGATCAGGTTTTTTCATCTCTTAGGATTTAATTTTATAATTACATCTGAAGTAATAGGGGAGTGTAGATGTTGAATTTGATTGAAAAAGAATTCCCTCACTACCATCTGATAGTATAATGTTTTTAAATGGGATTATTATTTATGATTTTTTAATCCATTAGATTAGTGCTTGGATATATATGAGTTCAATATGTAATCAATGTTAATTTTTTCATGTTGATCTAGATAATTTTTCAATTTAAATATTGTATCTTTTTTCACTTAATCTCTTATTGGTGAAAATGATTTTCACCTTTTGTAATCACCAAACATTTATTTTCCTTTAATAAAATTTAGAGAACATGAGTTGGTTTTACAAGTGCATGCTCTGGGCATGTTCTTGATTATTATTATTATTATTACTTTTAATATTATTTTTATTATTTTTTATTTATATTTTATAATTTAGATATTATTTCCAGTATCTATATTTAATATATATAATTCTAATTATATCTGATTAGCTATTATTATCATTATTATACTTATTATCATCATTATTATTTATATGGATGAAAGGGGATTATAAACTTTGTTCCCAGGTTCATGTCTTGTGAGGATTATATTACTTTCTTCTTATTACATAAGAATTTCAGGGATTTGGACAATGACTTACCAGGTTCATGTATAAGGAGGATTTTATTTATTGTGTTGTGTTTTTTTATGAATAGTGTAAAATTATATTATTATTATTATTATTTTTGTTAATAGTTTTTTATTTTTTTAAATTTAAAATTATATATTTAGAGGGGGTTTATACAAAAAAACTAAGGGATCATAATTTGGACTTATTCTTCTTCAAGGAAAGATCTCTCTCTCATAAAGTGATTTCCTCCTTCGTCATTCATGAATTTCATTGTCCTTATTTTCTTGCACAAATGAATCCTTAGGAAACTATAAGTACCCCATATTTCCATTCATTAACATTAAATAACTTTGGTAAAATACTTAAACCATTATACCAACAGACACCCAAAGACCATACTAGTCCATTGACTTTGGAAACATAGAAACATAAACACTAGTACATAGATGATTTATGTGTGAGGTTAGATGATCAGTAAGGGTAAACAAGGGGGATATATAAGAAAAATCATGAACATAAGGGTATGAGAACATGATCATGAAAATAGAAGATTATACCCTGCATATCAGAGATCAAAAACATGAATCATGGCATAATGTAAGGAAATTCATATGATATGAATCATAAGGAAATAAAAATCATAATCCATGAAATCATAACATGGGAATGAAACATTGAATTTTTTTATGAAATAAGAATATATAATGATTTTAAAAGTAGTAAAGGCATCTCTTCCAAGACCATCTTAATGGAAAAAGTCCTTTACTGAATTGGGTTCACACCCAGTTCCATCCCTGTATTATTGAACCAAGTTCACTCCTCATTCTAGCCCTATAATACTGAAAAAAATTTCATTTCTCATTCCATAACTGTGATACCAAACTAAGTCCATTTCTCATTCAATCCATGTTTATTTCATTATATATAAATATTTACCTAATGCATTGGAGTGAGATATAGGTCCCACCCATCTCATAGTGAAATCATACATACGTGTGCTAGAAAATCATAAACAATCTTATCAAAACTTGTGAAATGAAATGGGTATCATAAACATTTAATTATATCATAACCCATGAAAAATATATAGGTGTTATAGTCATTTCATCAAAATCATAGCCCATGAAAGGAAGTGGTTTTCAAAATCATATAACCCGTTGAAAAGAAATAGGTGTCAGAAGCATCATTCAATCAAAAAAATGAAACATTAAAGAAAAAATATTAATGGATCCTTTCTATTATTTTCTATAAGGGCATAAATAACATTGATATATGTCATCTTAGATTTAAAATAACATGGAATGATATTTTGAAGGCCTTTCTTGAGAAAAGTATCCTTTATTCTTTGAAAAAAATCTATTTAAAACATAAAAACATTTTGAAAACTATTTTCATAAAAATAAACATGATATATTATAAATAATTATTTTAAAAACTCTTGTATACAATTTTGTTTTAAAACATATAAAGAGATTTTGAAAACATTTTGAAAACCATTATTCATTAAAAATTATAAATGGATGTTAAAAACGTTTTGAAAACCATTTCTTTGAAAATACTTTGAATAATTATAAATATGGATTTAAGTCATTTTGAAAACCATTTTCCTTGAATATTTATAAAAGGATATTGAAATTTTTTTGAAAACAATTTCTTTGAAAATACATTGAAAACATAAAAATAATGGTTGAAGTCATTTTAAAAGTCATTTTCAGTGAAAAATTATAAAAGAATCTACAAAAACTTTTGAAAACAATTTTCCATGAAAATTTATAGAGGAATATTTGAAATCATTTTGAAAAACAAATTCCTTTAAAACTTTTAAATGAATCTTGAAAAAATTTGAAAACAATTTTCCTTAAAAACTTATAAATGAATCTTAAAACCTTTTTGAAAAATAGTTTCATTGAAAAATACTTTCAAAACATATAAAGAAATCATGAAAACTTTTTGGAAATAATTGTTTCATAATTTTTTCAAAATATTTTATTAAAAATTAAACTTTTAAACATGAAAAGGATGCTTCATATAAATGATAGTGGGTAAATCCATACATATTGAATGGGGTGAAAAGAACATTCATTTTTTACTGTAAAAGGTTAGAAAAATGCCTTGTTTGGAAAGAAACCACAAGATTCCTTTGATAATATTGGTAATAGAAAAAAAGGTAAAAAATTATTTTAATTATTATAGGAGAATAATATAATATTATTTGAAACAATTTTTTATAAATCATGGTTTTGATTGAACACCAATTTTCAACCGAAGAGAGTGTAATATATGGATTTATTAAAAACAATTTATTAACTATATTATGCACCAAAGAGTGGAAAAATGGTACCAATTCATGAATATATCAGGAAAAACAATAGGATAAGAAAATTTATGAATGTTCTTGAGATATGGATTATAATATTTCAATAAAGTAAGCATAACCATAAACAATCTCAAAAAGTGACGAGATTGTTTCAATAAACTTTTATCAATTAGTAAGTTTGAAACATACTCCCCATGTAAAAAAGTGAAATTACATGAAGCTTAAAATTTCATGAAAGGAATAAGATTCATGATATTACATGTCAAAGGATTTATGTACACCTCATATAAAAATATAGGTTCATAACATGGCACATGTCTCAAAGAAGGCAAATTGAGACAAAACTATCTTACTAATTTGGTAATTTTTGAAAGATAAACCCCATTAAAAGAAGATCCTATAATGGATATTTATTTACCCAATATTTTAATAATAATAATAATATAATACATACATGTGTAGTATACACACCATGCAAAATGAAAGAGAGGTGACCATTGAATGTATCTCACGAAAATAAAAAGTGAGATGAAATCCCATTAATTTGTGTCTTGACTCTCATCGTACTCATACAAAACTCCTGCATAATAAATGTAAGTTTATTATAAATCATTAAAAATACCATATTCTTAAATAAAATACCATATAAGGTGTTATTGTGACTTTATATTACCTGCTTGTTAATAATTCCATGTTAAGGTTATGTTTTAGGTGATATTCGTTTTGTTTTTCATATGTTTCTTAATTTGTTTTATATTTGTTCCTTATACTTATATCAAGATTTCCAAAATTTGAACCATGATATAAATATCATTTATATTCACCATATGTGTATTATATTAATCTATAGATTATATAATAATGGTATGGAATATAACATCGATGGAGATGGTAGGCCGTACGTATGCATGGACACTATTTTTTGTATAATTATCATATTGAAAGAAAGAATGAAAATGACATATATGTGTATACATATATATAATTATTCTATTAAAATTTTTATATCATATTATGCCACTAAAATCATCCTTAATATATTCCATGTAGTGTGATATTGAATCCCATCGCTTGGGGAGGGTTGTCCACACTTCCTCAAATAAAATTATCATATTTATACCAAATGGAAAGTATAAATATATATGTGGTAAAAGGATTAAAAAGTTTAAATAAATAATAAATATTATATATAACATATATAAATATATTTTCCATCATAATTTCCACCATGAGAGGTGGTAAAGAAAAAATGAACAATCATTGTTTCATCAGGCCTTAGTTCACCGTACATGTAAATAGTATATTTCTTACCCATTAGATAGAATTGTGTATAAGTATAGGTATAAGACTCAATAAAAAAAATTATATTTATGATACTTTTTTATTATTAGAAACTGGAATAAATATATTTTAGGTAGTGTAGAATTAAATTAATGACATGTGACTATTTGAAAGCATTACCTTTTAAATTGGGTAACTCCTTTTAGTTTGCTCAAAAGGGATTCCAGGGATTACATTCTAACAAATAATAGGATTATATGTATAAAATATATAATTTTAAGATATTTTTGGATATATTTTGTCCAAATATAAGTGTTTTGAGAGGAGTGAGGAAGCAAGAGGAGAATAGACTTTTTTTATAGTAGAGGATGAGTAGCACTTTGTAAATATTGGAAGAGATAATTCCACCACAGTTTTTCACGTTGCAAGTGGACACAATAATGAAAAACATTCTAGAAAAAGGGAGTATAGGGTTTAAATATGGATAGAAAATGGATCTTGTACAAGATTATAGGTCATTTTGGGTCTTAAATTTAAAGTTTACTCCTTGCTTTAGTTAAATTTTCTCTTAATCATCGTAATTTATTGTAATCACTTTCACTAATATTTTTTGGTCAAAAACATAGTATAACATATTATAAATTATAAATTATGATTATTAAAAAAATAATACATTTTTCTAAATTAAAATAATAGAAGAGGTAGAAATTAATTTAAATTTAATTCTGTAGTCGGTTCGATAATGTGGGTTTGTAAAGTAAAAACATTCAAAATTTTCCTAAGTTTGTATATCCAATTTAAATGTGGAATTGGATAAAATGATATAAATTGATTTAATTAATAAAAATAGTATCTAATTAAACTTTTATTCCAATTTAAAATATAATTAACCTAATAAATAAATTAGATGAAAAAGCAGTTTCGAATTAAAATTTAGTATTTTTAACTATTCATCCAGAAATGAAGTTTCTCAGAAAAATCATAAAAATTCAACCTAATATAAATGACACATTCTAAATTAAAAAAAATTATATTATCAAATTAAATTTCTAAATATGTATAAAATTAATTTAATTATTTTTCATAGAATGACATTAAAATAAGTGCATTTGAGAAAATTGTTTTTTAATATAAGGATTGTACCAAAAATTATATATCTCACTATCAATATGTTTTATTTATATAAAAAATTATAAAAAATATTTTAAAATTATTTATTACTATTACTATTAATATTATTAATATCTTGGTTATAATTATCCAATTTAAATAATTATAACAAAAAAAGATGTTTTATAAAAACTCAGTGTTACATGTAATGTACGCCAAATAGGTGTTGCATGTAAAATATGCCAAGTCGATGTTACATGTAACGTATTCTGAGTTAATTTCATGTGAAAGAAATGTATGACTTAGTGTATTTCAATACATATATAAAAATTAATTTATTTGAGAAGAAAAAGGTCCCTAAAAATTCATGGTGTTACATTCTACCCCTCTTAAAATGAATTTCTCCCTCGAAATTCATCACTTGGGTTAAAATGACTGAGGATACTTCCGCTTAATTATATCCCCAAGTTTCCACATAGCTTCCTCTAACTAGTTATTTCTCCAAAAACATTTATCAGGTGAGTGGTCTTGTTTCGAAAAACTTTCTCTATACGATCCATAATTTCAACAGGTTGTTCTTCATAAGAAATATCCTACTCCAACGGTATGACCTCTAAGTTAATTACAAGAGAAGGGTTAGGTACACACTTGATTATAATATATACATGGAACACATCATAGACATGAGAGATATTTTTATAAATATAAAATCGATAGGCTACCATACCTATACAACCAATAATTTCAAAAGGACCGATATACCTAGGGCTTAGTTTCCATTTCTTCACAAATATCATAACATTATTCTAGGGTGAGATTCATAGAAACACCATTTCAACAACTTCATACTCTATATAACACTCTATTTTATTAGCATAACATTTCTACCTAATTTTGTGCGGCCTTGATATGCTACTTAACGGTTATAACCTTCTCCACCATTTCTTTAGCGATCATAGGTCCCAATAGATTTATTTCTCCAACCTCATCCAAAAACATTGGAGCACTAAATTTCTTACCACAGATTGATTCATAAGTTTACTTCTAAATTTTTGAGTGAAATATATTATTCTATGAAAAATCAACTAGAGGAAGGTGTTTATCCCAACCACCTTTAAAATCTAGAGAAAAAGATATCAACATATCCTCTACGGTTTGAATTATTATTTCAGACTGACAATATTTTTGATATTGATAGCAAGTGATAAAAATCAACTATGTATCAAGTTCTTGATGAAGACATTTCTAGAACATTGATGTGATCCTCATATACCTATATGATACAATATAATTTGGTACTCCATGAAACCTTACCACTACCTTAATGTATATCAATGAATGATGATCCATAGATATGTCTTCTCTGATAGTGATGAAGTGCGCTAACATAGTAAGGAGATCATCTACCACCCATATATCATTAAACACTTTAGTGGTTTTGTTTACTCCAACAAAAATAATCCAGAGTGATGTTCTCCGATTTTCATTATGGTATGGGTAATGGATGAAAAATTCCTTTTGGCGTTTTTCTTTTAGCCTTAACTTGCTGGAATACCAAGCACTAAGATACAAACTCTACAAAATATCTCTTCATTCCATTTCACCAAAAGTATTATTTTAAGTCCCTATACATCTTCTTTACTTCCATGATGAATAGAGAATAAATAAATATGAGTTTCCTCTAATAGAACCTTTTTCAAATCTTGTATGGAAGGAACACATACGCAGTTCCTGAATCTTATTTTTCTATCCCGATCAAGGTTAAACCCAAGAACCTTTATAACTTTCTTTTATAGCTCTTCGTCTTCCTTCTAAACCACCTTAATATTCACATGGATAGAGGGATGAACATTTATTTGAGAAAGATAAAATTTTACCCTCCCTTAATTATTTATAGATCCATCCTTTTCAAATCCATAAATATTTGATCTTTTGTGACCCAATTCATCAATAAGCTATCATGATCCTTTCAACTCAAAGCACCAGCCACCTTTTTAGCTTTCCCAAGGTGGTAGTATAATAATCATTAATAAACCTTTATTACCTCTAACTATTTTATATTTCACATATTCAACTCCTTCTTTGTGAATATATATTTCAAAATTTTATGATTGGTATATATATCACACTTTACTCCATAAAGATAATGCCTCCATATCATTAGTGAAAAATTTACCGATATTAACTCTAAATAATGAGTTGGGTTATTTCACTCATGAATCATAAACTATCATTATATATTAGTGATAAATATGTTATTATTCATAACAATACGTCCCAATACCTTCTTGGATGTATCAAAATAGATTACAAACCCCTCTCCACTATGAGGTAATGTAAGAAGATTTTTGTTGACCAACCTTGTCTTCAGTTCCTTGAAATTTTCCTCACATTCATCTATCCAAAGGTACTTGAGATCCTTCCAAGTTAACTTGGTCAGATTATTAGCTAGTCATCATAATGTTTTCACAAACCTTCTATAATATCCATCCAATCCAAGAAATCTTTGGATCACTATCATCATGGTTTGTCTAGGCCAACATTCAATATCCTCCATCTTCGATGGATCTACTTTTATTCCATGACTTGAGATTATGGGACCCAAAAATGAAACCATTTGTTTCTAAAATTCACATTTTTTAATTTTTTCATACATATTAACCATCCTTAGGGTCTTTAGTAAACTTTTCAAGTGATTTTAATTCTTTTCCTTTTCTATTAATGGATAATAATGTCATCTATATTGACTACCACAAATTGGTTAAGGTAATCTCTAAAGAATCAATTCACAAAATCCATGAAGATAATAGGGTAATTAGTAAGAAAAAAAATGCATCACTATATATTCATAGTGTCCATACCTTGTACATGATATCGTCTTTGGTATATCCTCCTTATTGAACCCCGATTATTGATATCCAGAATGAAGGTCAATCTTGTAAAAGTATTGAGAGCCACGTAGTGGATCAAAGAAGTCATAAAAATGAGGAAGATGATACTTGTTATTGATTGTGAACTTATTTTAACTACTAATAATCAATTCATAGATTCATTGACCATCATTATTTGTCACAAAGAGAATAGATTCACCCCATGTGACAAACATGGCCGAATGAATCCCTTATGAAGGTTTTTTTGAGTTTCTTTTTCAATTCAAACAACTCAATAGAGACCATTCTATAAGGAGTATTTGAAATTAGTGTGGAACTATGTATTAGTCCTAATGAGAATTCATATTTACATTTTTGTGGAAGGATAGGAAACTCTCATAGAAATATATCCAAAAATTCCTGAACAATAGAAATATTATCGATGTCGATTTTCTCCCCAACTATCTGAGATAAAAAAATGTTTTCAATGGGCCGTTTGACACATACACCTTATGTAATCTCCAAAATAAGTTAATTATTATAGTCACATTGATGGATGGTCATAAGAGGGTTTGAAATATCAATTATAACTTCCCTTACTTGAAAATTGATGTGGGATTTAAGAAAATAAATCCAATAATTGCCTAAGATGACATCAAATTCCACCAAAGGAAGAATGAAAATATTTGAAGGAAACAAATTCCCACAAACTTCAACTTGATAGGAATCATAGAATTGGGATACAATCATCATACCATTATGGATTTTCACTGCTAATTTCACATATAAGTGTTTTGGTAGAATATTAAAACCCATATAAGATTCTCTAGATATGAATGAGTGGGTAGATTCAAAATAAAATATGACCTTGGTAGTTCTAGAGTGGATGGTTTGTGTACCTTTCATCATGTTGTTATCACACCCCTCATCTGAAATAGATATTTCACGTTATTTACCATTTTGTCATGGAATAAGAGTTTTCTAATGTTGACCATCATCACTAGACCATGGGTTTTGGCATTGGTTAGAATAATTACTATTTTTATTACACTTGTAGAACTGAAGTGAGAGAGTTTCATTCTTTTTATATTTCTCACCATTAGCATTTTCAGCTGACTTCTTCCCATTATTTCAAAAATCAATTTCCTGCAGACCTTCATTTCATCACTTAAAATATTTACTAGACCCCCTAAGAGAAATAACTTCATGCTTCTTCCCAGAATTAGATCATAAAGGAACACTCATATTCTTTTATCCGTGGTTTTTTTGAGTTTCCTTTGAACTCCATATTCATTTTCCTATCAAAACCATGAGATTTAAATGTGAATCGAACCTCTATTTCATCCTTGTTTTCACAAAAAAAAATATCTCCATGGATACTAAAGTCTATTATGAACATATCCTTTATAATAATTGGATTTAATCCACTAAATAACCTAACAACTTTACTTTTGGGTTTGATGATAATTCCTAAAGCATACCTTGAAAGTCTCTTGAAATTATCCTAATAGGTACCAATAGATTCATCACCCTTTTATTTAAACTCAAGGAACTCTTTATCCATATTGGTATGAAGAATATAAGGAAAGTACTTATTGATAAATAAGTTCTCAAATTCATACCCATGCATAGATTCAATCTCATCTTACGAACTCATATTCTTATTTGGATACCACCATTGAATACTTTGACTTATAAACAATAAATAGCTAGAATAAGTTTCTCATGTTCTAAAAAATTTCAAATTACGAATATATTTTTAGTAGTATTTATCCACTATTAAACAACAAGTGGATCTGTATACCCTCTAAAGGAATGTGGACATTTCCTCATGATGGACTCAATAGAATTATGTTCCCTCCATTGATCATTTGGATGGCTACCATGATTCAAAGATTGATAGATATGTGTGAGCATATCAAAAAGGTTTTTCATTCTAGATCCCATAGAATATGTTTTCTCAGGATGAGAATCATTTTATTTTCCATCACAATCACCATTAACATAGTTCCTTTGGGTTCCATCCATTAACTGAAACCAAAATCATAGAGTAAGAAATAATTATTCTAATGAGGAACCACATATTCATGAAAAGTTACTTATTTAATGAATAACTTTTGAATCCTTATTTAGTCTATGAAACCTTAGGTTTATCCTATATTATTCAGAGCCATATTCTATTAAAATCCTTCATGATGATATATGAAGAGTTTGTGAATTCCCAAAGCATATCCCCTGTGAGTTTCAAATAAGTTATGCAGCAAGGCCCGTTGTCGTGTACCTATTACCCCGAGTCAAACCCAGAACAACATTTCAAGCTGTTACCCCTAGGTAAATCTATTCTAGAGCCATATCCACTTGTAGTATCTAGACAATGATGTATTTCTAGTAAACCACTCACTCTATACTATTCCAAAATTCTAGGACATTGTCATATACCTTTCCAAATCCTTAGACTTACCCTTAGACATTTACAATGGTTTCTCACTAAGGTTTTTTCATCCTAGATTCCAATGGATAACTAAACCTTTTCTATGATACCAAATAAAGGGACCATCACTTTTCATACATTTACATTATATATATTTTTTAGAATACATAGAACATTATACAAACATACACCCAAATACTATACCAGTCTAGTGCCTTTGAAAACATGGAAACATAAATATTGGTACATAAATGAGAAACATTATCTCCCATTAGGTTCTTCTTGACTAGAAACCTCCTTAGACACGTTGAACATAATAAATATCTACATAACATGGGGGAAGGAAAAATAAATGGGGTGGTAATAGATTCTTGTTAAGGGTAAACAAGGTAGATATGTAAGCATAATCATTAGAATAATGGTATGAGAACATGATTAGAAAAATAAAAGATCATAACCTGAAAATGAAAGATCATAAACATGAATCATGGAATAAAACATGGTAGTTCATAAGATATGAATCATAAGGAAATAAATACCATAAGATATGAAAGAATAAAATAGGAATAAAAATGGAATTTTGGAAGATAGATAATCATAAAAAAATTATTTCTATAGAAGTCATGGCATCACTACCAAGTCCATCTTAGTGGAAAAAGTCCTCTACTGAACCAAGATCACACCCCATTATAGAACTATATTATTAAACCGAGTTTTCTCCACATTCCATCCCTATAATACTAAACCGATTTCATTTCTCATTCTAGCCCAATAATTCTAAACTGAGAACATTTCTCATTCCACCATGTCTATCTCATGAGATATAATTATTTACCCAATTCATTTGAGAGAGATATAGGTCCCACCCATCTCATAGTAAAATTATACATACATGTTCCACAAAATCATAAACAATCATATCAAAACCCAATAAATTAAATGGGTATCATAAACATGTAATAATATCATAACCTATGGAAAAAGATACAGGTTTCATAATCATTTAATTAAAAGAATAACCAGTGAAAGCAATTAGGTTTCAAAAGTATATAACCTGTAGAATAGAAATGAATGTTATAAGTATCATTCCATCAATACATAATCCATTTATGAAGGAATATGAATGGAACCTTTGGATCATTTCCTCAAAAGGAAAGAGTAACATCAATATATGATGACTTGGATGGAGAATAAATTAGAAATATATATTTTGAAAACATTTCTAGAGAAAAATATACTTTCATCATTGAAAAAAATATTTAAAACATAAAAAACTTTTGAAAACAATTTTATTTAAATTAAACATGAAATCATATAAAGAAATATTTGAAACCCTTTTGGAAATATTTTTATTTGAAAACTTATAAAAAGATATTGAAACAGTTTTTAAAACCATTTTCCTTGAATAATTATCAACAGATCTTGAAAATGTTTTGAAAACCAAATTTTCAAACTTATAAATAAGGATTGAAATCATTTTAAAAACTTTTTTCCTTAAAAACTTATAAAAAATATTGAAAAAATATTAAAAACAATTTTACTTGAAAATTTATAAATGAATATTTGAAAACATTTTGAAAAACAAATTTCTTAAAATCTTATAAAGTAATGTTAAAAACATTGTGAAAACTATTTTCCTTAACAAGTCATAAAATAATATTTAAAAAAAATTTAAAAACACTTTCTTTGAGAAATACTTTTAAAACGTATAAATAAATCATGAAAACGTTTTGAAAACTTTTTCTTTGATTTTTTTAACAAAATTTTGTTAAAAATTAACCATTTAAACAAGAAAATGAAGATTTATAGAAATTATGGAGGGTAAATATGTATATGTTGTATGAGGTAATAAGAACATTACCTTTTTATGGAAAAATGTTAGAAAAATGCCTTGTTCAAAAATCAATTAGAAGAGTACTTTGAAAATATTGTTAACATACGAAAATAGAAAAATATTATTTTAAATATTATAAGATAATAGAGTAATATTCTTGGAAACCCCTTTCATAAAACATTTTTTTAAGGAACATAGATTTCTGATTGAAGAGAGGGTAATTTTGAGCTTTCTTTAAAACACTATCTTAAATATATTATTTACTAAATAGTTGAAAATGGTTAAAATACATTAATATATCATGAATAAATAGAGTATAATAAAATTCATGAATGTTCTTGATATATGGATTATAATATTTAAATAAATGAATCATAATCTTATTAAATATTGAAAAGTGATTAAATTGTTTGAATAAACTCTTATCACTTTATAACTTTGAACAGTACTACTATTGTAAGAAAGTGAAATTACATAAAACCTAAAATTTAATAAAAGGAAGTAAATTCATGATATAATATGTCATAGTCAGTATTTACACCTCATATAAAAATATAGGTTCATAACATGTTTCTCAAAGAAGATAAATTGAGACAAAATTATCTTACGATTTGGTATCTTTTGAAACATAAACCCCATGAAAGAAAAATAATAAAATGAATATGTAATTAACTATAAATTTAAGAATAATAATCATATAATTCATTCATGGGAATTATATACACCACACAAAAGTAATTAGTGGTGAACATGGAATATATCGCACAAAAATAAAAAGTGAGATGAAATCCCCATTACTTGTGTCTTGACTCTCATCATACTCATAAAAACCTCCTGTATAATAAATAAAATTTGATTATACATCTATCAAAGAGACATATTATTATATATAATACCATATATGGTTTGATTATGTATTTAAAGTATATTGTTGTTAAAAATACTATATTATGGTTACACTTCAGGTAATATTCACTTTGTTTTTTTCATGTGTCTTAATTTGTTATATATTTGGTATTTATAATTATATAATGATTTATAGAATGTAAAAAATTATATAAAAATCATTTATATTCAGTATATGTTTATTATAATAATCTATATAATATATAAGTATGAAATGTAATACAACATTCATGGAGATGGTAAATTGTATGTACACATGAACGTTGTTTCCATTTAATTTTCATCGTGAAAGAATGAACATAAATGAAATATATTTATATATATATATAATTAAAGAATAATTATTTTATCATATATATCATATAATTTCACTAAAATCGTACTTTTTACATTCCATTTAGTGTGTGAACAAATCACATTGCTTTGATGGGGCGGTAGTCCACACTTCCTCAAATGATATTATTGTATTTAAACCAAATAGAAATTATAAAGATATGTATGGTAAAATTATTACAGAATCATAAATAATTTATTAATATAATATATAACATATATAAATATTTTGTCCGTTATAATGTCCACCATGAGATTCGGTAATGGAAAAATGAACAATCATCATTTCTTGAGGTGGTGGTTTGCCGTATACGTAAACAATATGTTCGTTATCCAGTAGATGGAACTAGGTGTATGTGTAGGTCAAAAAATTTTTAAAAACATATCAGTATATTGAGGATAATTTTTTTATTATATGAACATGTATTAAGGATATTTGAGGTAGTGTAGAAGTAAATAAAATACATATGATTGTTGGAAAGTGTTACCTTTATAATCAGGTAACTACTTTTGGTGTGCAGTAAAGGGCTTCCTTAGATTGATTTTTTCCCAAGGGGATGATTCTAGGTATAATAGAGGGAAGTTTAAAATTTTATTGGTTAGATATTGGTCTATACTATGTAGTTTTTTAGGTATTATGAAGTCATAGGAGAGAAGTCCTTTTATAGTGGAGGGGGAGTGACACTCTTATAAATATTTATATAGAGAATTCCACCCACATTTTTCATGTTGCAAGTGGATCCAATAATGGATAAAGTCATTAAAAGAGAGGCTAAGGTCTAAATATGGTCAAAAATGGATATTGGACAAGTTTCTAGGTTAGTTTGGGTCCTAAATATATGTTTTAGTCCTTTGTTATGTTAATGTTTCTCTTAATCTTTATAATTAATTTTAATCACTTTAACTAGTATTTATGGTCAAAAAATAAGTTTACATTATTATAAATTAGAAATTATTATATGTAAAAAATATGGAATCAATTTTTCCAAATTCTGATCACAAAAGTGGTAAAAATTAATTTAAATTTAATCTCGTAGTCGGGTCGATAATGCATGTTTTTAAGTAAAAATGTTCAAAAGTTTGCTATGTTCTTATATCGAGTTTTAATGTGAAATTGGTTCCAATGACCTAAATTTGATTAATTGGTAAAAATATCATATAATTAAAATTTTAAACTAATTTAAAATATAATTTATCCTTATAAAAAATTATATGAAAATTTAGTTTTAAATTAAAATTCAATATTTCTCACTATTCATCAAAAAATAAATTTCTCAGAAAAATCCCAAAAATTAACTCTAAGACAAATAAATAAATTAAAATTAAAAAATTAATATAATATTATAAAATTATATATCTAAATTTGTCTAAAATTAATTTTATTATTTTTCACAGAAGGGCATTAAAAACAATTCATTTGAGAAAATAGTATTTTTAAACAAATAAATACTTTACCAAAAATTATATCATTCATTATAAATAAGTTAAATTTATATAAAAACATTACAAAAAATATTTTATTGTAGTTATTACCATTCATATTACTATGTTTAATGGATATGTTATAATTTACTTATTTAAATAACTTTAACAATAAAATGTTGTTTCGTAGAAACTCAGTGTTGCATGTAATGTACGTTAAGTCAGTATTGCGTGTAACATATTCCAAGTCAATGTTCCATGTAACGTATATAGATTCTGTTCCACGTCAAAGGAATATGTGACATAGTGTATTTCAATAACTAAATTTAAATTAATTTATTCAAGAAAAAAGGTCCATAAAAACACGGGGTGTTACAGCAACGTTACAACACCCACTATTACAATAGCATGTATCCCTCCCCCTATCAAAAAATAAAGACATTGTCTGAAACCCCTACATAGTTGCACCAACTATTAGTCAGGATGCCTTTTTTCAGTAAACTGACTTGATGCCACTCCCAATTGACCCTCTCTTATTGTGTGCATGTTCATCCCATGAACCACTCATCCCCTTAACCCTAATTATTAGTTCACACAAGCCTACACCCGCTATTATAGTGAGAAACCCACATTCACCCTCCTTACTAAACCTCTACCTCTCTAAGACCAGTCCTTAGATAGGTTATATAATTGATGACATATGAATGACATCACATGTGGTTTTTGATTTGGTCATATCTCATTAACGCTTATAATTTTCATATTGAAGGTGGTTTGTGTGTGAAAAATTTGTTGATCACATTCCTTTTTTTTGTTCATTTGTAATTTAATCATTTTTTAGTTGTTATTGACTCTTAGTTTTGGTGATCAAAGGAATTATTTTTCTCATTCAGTGATCATCCATAATGACTTGTGATGATATGGGCATCGACATGAACACAGTGATATCTATTTATTATTTTATATATTATTTTTTTGTTATGAGTTTATAAATTCATTGGGTAGGAGTTTTGAATATGCGATAGTACATTCATGAAATTTTATTTGATTCCATGTTTTATTAACTTTTCAATTTAACTTAATTGGATTAATATTCATTTAAATTTCATATGTGTTCCAAATTCAATATTTTATGATTTTCTCCCATGTTTTTATTCTAAGTCATGTAATACCTAATAAGTATTCATGAGAAAGATATATATAAATATATAAATAAATTTATTTATTTTATATTCAATAAAATAGATTGGAGAATTTTTAATTTATTGTGATAAAATATTGGATAAATAAATATATGAATTTATGAATTAAAATTTTATTTGATTTCTCTTCAAAACTGTGTGAGTGATACCTAAAAAGTAATATTATACAGGTAAACTTGATAAATATAGATAACATGACATTGTTAGAAACAAATATTTGTATTTAATCTATTTATTTGACAATAAAATATTTCATAGATTATTCAAAACATCAAATAATGGAATCTAGAATAATTAATGAGAAGAAAATAGATTATTAGTTAATCCCATAGAATTTGAATTATTGATATTCTAATTAAAATTATAATAAATTAAAATTAAATAAATAATCAATTATATATTTAAATAAAATAATTAATATCATATATACCAAAACTAAAATCATAACTCTGACACTTTCATCTCAAATTTCATAAATTAGTTTAGTTTTAGTTTATTCAAATAATGATTTAATTTCTAGAATTTTAGTTCTCATCACATTAGTATTACATTTGTATAAAAATTCTTGAAATTGGTTACCACTATTGTCTACACACATTTTCCCTATTGAATTGAATCTACTAAAACAACTATAGTAATTGTAGGTTTTCCAAATTTTAAATTTCGCAGGTCAAAACAATGTGTACTAATGTGCCTCATTATACAGTACCCAAACACAAGGGTATAAATTCCCTTCAAAGGGATACATTAGAAGCCCCTATCATGGGACTAATACATTCCACAATATGACACATTTTTACTCTTGGATGAAAATAATCCCCATACTATTTTCTTATATGGATTTAAATTTTACATTAGTTAATTAATGAAAGAGAATAAATAATCCCTAATATAGTTTTTTCAAAAATTTATTCTATCAATAAATCTCTTACACATAAGGGTAATTAGTATTGTTACAATGAAGGATTGTACAAGTCCTCTTAAATCTATAATAAAGTCCGGGACTAGATAATAAGCTCTTCTAAGGAATGAGTCAACTTATCATCATTTAGATTCTGATATACATCACCCTGATAAAATATCCAAATAATCCCTTGAGGATAGTGCATAAAAAATAGATAACTTAATATAAAATAAATTAATCATGGAAGATATTTATTTATTCCACGTATCCTTATATGATATACTATATTGATGGGTTTTCTGGTTTATGAATTTTCCCTTACTATCCAAATTATTTCATTAAATGTACTACAAGGAGATGGGATCCTTTTCCATATTAGAGGAAATCATTAGAAACCTAGGTTTTCCATACATAACCAACTAATGGAACCCCAAACACACATTTCGGCTTCCATAACTACCTTAATACCAAAATTTTAATAAATGATGTTACTCGCTCAGCTCTTATTTTTTTCAACTGGAAGGTTCAATGGTATTAGAATATCTCTATGACGGAATCATCCCAACTCTAGAGACATCTCATTCCAACCATGAGGACTTGAAGCCCTGATGGTCATTACCTTGACGATGATCAAATAAGGGGTAGGTGTACATATTGGCAACCTCCAACTATATTTGGAGTCTCTCCCTAGATTGAGAAAATACTCATTTCCATCACATTAGGAATCTTGAGGAGGAATTACCTGATCTCCAAATTACTATTCAAAATGTTGGATCCAAAAAAATCACAGTTTCCATCTTCACTATATGTCCCAAGAGTCCTAGTAAGGTATAAAGTGAGGCGCCAAACTTAGTCATCTAGATGAGGGAACCTATAAGGAGGTCTAGTTGGGGGTATCTAACTACAAAAAATTAGAAACATGTTCATGATCCTACCACTTCAAGTATATCTAATACCTTAACATCCTAATGGTATCCCAAGGGAAAATCCATGTCACCATTGATAGGAATCCCCAAACATATTTTAGGGAAATACTTATGATTTCTTTCACCGATCCCTCACCAATTAGGGTGAAATTTTCAAGTTTTAAGGTACTCCCTACAATGAAATTTCTATCACCTCTAGAGGTCCTCCCTAGAGAACCATTCATAGAGTTTTTCTCTATGATAATATTAAAATAAACTATATAGGTCCTCCCTATGGAATCCATCAACAATATAGAAACCATCAAGGTCCTCCCTGTGTTTGAGAATAAATAATATACTTTTTCGGTCCTCCTATGGATTCCAATTTTAGAGGTTCTCCCTATAAAATCATACAAATTTTGGAGTCCCTCCCTATGAAAAGTATAATATGATAACCATGGAGGTCCACCCTATGATACTGTATGTGGAGGTCTTCTCTAAGACACAATATTTGATCAGAAATGAGGTCCTCCCCTTATCAATTAATCTATTATTAGTAACTTTATAGGTATTTCCATGATTTTTTGTCAAAACGTTTCTCCATATAATATAAAAGTTAACTAAAATTGAGGTTTTCTCTATGACATAAGACAAATAAGTTCTTATCATGGATTTCCTCCACCTGGAACCCTACATGGATATCACCCCTATACTAAAAATCAAAAAACCATTGATCATAAAGGTATTACCCATGGTAGTCATTATAGAGGTACTCTATGAAATAACACAGAAAATGACCATGATGTTCTATTATATGGTACCCATCATAATGATCCTCCCTGCAGCAAAACATAAAACTAACATAGAGGTATTACCTATATCAATTGCCAAGAAATAATCAACTATGGATGAACTCCCAATAGTAATTGTATCAAATTTCCTCCTCATGATAACATATTTCCTTGACATGAAGGTCATATCTATATTTAAATACTACCAAAAGGAATACTTATTTTAGGACCAAACTAAAATTATGAACCCTAAGAGGGGAAGGGGTAAATCTGAGTGCACACAAAATAATAATTCTCTTCTAAAAAGTTCCCTTACCCATAATGATATTAATCCCTCATTGGAAATAATGCATTCAATTGTACATTTTCTCATTACTGATCACATTAAATATCAAATATATAGATAGGAAAATTAAAGAACATGCACACAAGGAGTTTACATTGTTTACCACAAAGGGATGATCCAAGTAGAATATACATGGGGACATGTCAGTGCACTATAATTCACTTGCACACATAGTTCGGTGGATACAATCATTTAAGTCATAGTCATTTCATGCTATGTAATTCTTCCCTTACAACATTTAGAAAAGATTTATTATCGATCCAATGTATACTCCCTATTATTATATTCCACACATTTGTTTGGTGAAGGAAGTTTTTATTTATATATATGAGGGTATGTTCAATAGTTTATAATCCAATGGTCACTTCAATTTTAGACAAAAGTGTTGAATCTCCCTGCAACCTCAACTCCATAATAGATTCCCTATTAAGATCCCCATTGTTTTCCACTAAAATATCTAATACAGATAAGATAAAATCCTTTTATAAAATTAATTATTTTTTATTCTAAATATCTAAATTATTATCACATATTCCCAATGAATATTATCCTATTAAAATATTCTTAATGAATTATTTATTCCTCTTCAACAGATGGATATAATAGTAAAATCTCTACTCTTCTATTAGAATTATTAATCAAACTAAATAGATAATATCAATATTACAATATTTTCAATTTCACTTTGATAAACCCATTGAAATTTTTATAAAAATAATATTTATTTTACTATTTCAAAAAATTTCTCAACTTGAGTCTTCTCTTTTAAGGAGATTTTTAGTCGCTCACACAATATATGAAACACTTATTATATTTTAGTTTTTTTAATATATTTATTAAAAAATGGAAATATAGGGTGTTTGGAAAATGATTGGATATATTCCATATAATATAATGTAATTGAAACTAAATAAGAGTTAACAATAAAGGTCTTGATCCTAAGTTTGGTTACTTGGGTTCTTTCATTATATTTTTTTTTATAAATTCAATTTGATAATTCATCCCATCACACATGAACCATTATCCACTACTTTTAGTGTGAAACATATCATGCATAAGTGATATAAATGGAATAAAAAATCTCACCTTTTTAAAATAGTTAATAACAATGAACCCACCTCAATCAATTGCGTTAATCTATCCAAGACCTAGAAAGAGTAAATTTAGAAGAAAAAATATCAACATCAAACCTCAACAAACCAAACATTCTATAAAAAATTAAACATTGAGAGTTAAATAACAAGGATTTGGTAACACTTGGAGAAACTTACTCATCCATGAATAAGGTTAGTTACTAATAATTTTGAGCATTAGAGAAATGGATTTTGGAAGAAAAAAATAATAGAAGAAAGAGAAATAGAAATGATTTATATTAAAATTTAGAAAACTATTATAGTGTAAAATAAAAATAAACCCTAAAAATATCACAAGGAGGAAATTAAGGTTATTAACTAGGAAGCAAAATATAGGGGAGTGTGTGTTTTTACCATTAAATAAGAAAAATGTAAATAGTAGTGGTTGGAAACAAAATCATATATGTCTAGAATAAGTTCTTGGTGAAAGGACTTTATAAATGAAATGATTTTTTAGGAGAGTTCTCCAAATGGAAGCATCATAGTTTTCTTTATATTCTTCATTAAATTATATCCACTTTATCCCATGTGATCATATTCCATTGAATTTAATTCTCCTATACAAAAAATTAAATCTTTTAAATGGTCAAAAGATTGAGAAGCATACCATGTTGTAAAAATAATTCTAATTTTTTCACAATTTGAAATGATTATGATCATGGCATGGTTATTAAAATTTTATCTATCTCGTGGTATTTAATTCTCCATGGTGTGACTATAATTTTCATTGAGTAAAAATTAGATTTTCTAATTTAAAAAAGTCATACCTTCATGTATTCTTTACTGACATTTATGTATTTCAGATTAATCTTCATGGAAAGTCGTAAGAAGTTTACTTATAAATTTCATATAAATTTTATCTAAGGCCATGACCCTTATTTATGGGTACTATATCCTCTATGATCAATTCCTTGACTCTTATGTATCACTATGGACATGAGATTTACATTTAAATAATGTCTAAATTAATTTTATATGTCTCAAGTATAATTTGAGAAAACCCTTACATATCACTTTATCCTAGCAGAAATTCTCTACAGAGGAAAATGAACCACCTTTATGTATTAGCATATTCTTTCGATTACTTTTATGTACTGGAAATGGAATCTTATGCATCCTTATACATATCCAAATTCCCACATTAGCTGACCTTTACGTATCAAGGGATGTAGTAGTATAACCTTTTTACAATTTAGTACATTTCTGATTTTCTTAAATAATGCTTCATAAAAACCCTTACTTATGCTTTTTCCAACCCATATATAAGGTTTACTCCCTATATATTAAATCTAACAAAAATTATATATCCAAATTTCATAATTTATTTCACAATAAATTAAAACATTAAAAAAATAAGAATAACAAATTTTTACTTAATTATAAATATTCAAAAATCAATGTATGGATTTTCATATTATTATAAGAAAATTTATAAAGAACATAAAAATTGAGAATTAATCCATTTAGAAGAAATATAAATTTTTTCTATAAACTAAAAATTTGACAATTAAACATGAAATATGGAAATGGTGGGCATTAAATCATTGAATTTATAAATAAAAATAAAAATAAATATTGAGACCTATCATTTCTATTAAACATAAATATTATAGTCCTATGAATCATATAATATCCATATCAAATCCATAAAAATAAATAATTATATATTGTCTTATATATTATCCAAAATAGAATTCATAATGTATCATTTTTGAAAAATATTTCCCTTTATTTTCTTCTGTCATAGTTAAATTTATTCATACTAAAAAATCCAATCATGAACTAATCAAAACTTACCTCAAATGAAATTAGTGTCACTCTTTACTCAAGGAAAATTTAATCTATAGTTATTCTCATACTTTTAAAATGGATGAATGACTATAGGCCTGTGAAAACACACGTTTCACCCTACTATAAGACAGAAAAATGTAATCAATCATGAGGAATTGTGAATATGAATTGGTGTTTAAGGGTTTGGGGGTGAAATAATTTGAAAAATAAATGTATAAAAAATGATATTAAACTATTAAAAAAAATTTCATGAAATTCAACTCCAACACAAGATTTTAATTACTCAATTACCCTTACAAGTATTAAAAATAACACGCCATATTTGTGGTATGGATTAGGAGTCAAAAATTATTTTTAATGAATGATATCATCTCAAATTCCCTTACCTTCTTATTTTCATTTTTTTCAAGGATGATGAGATGAAAAAGGAAAGTAATGAATTAGTGACAATCATAACCTTTTATTTTTTAGGGGAACATGGGTCTTATGTGTGAAAAATGAATAATTTAATATCATCTCAATTTTTTATTTTTCTAGAAGGATGCGATGCGAATAGATGAAGAATAAATAATGCTCATAATGATTTCTATATGCCCAAAATAGTGACGCACACATCATATTACCAATAAATTAACTTCTTCCCCATAGAAAACCCATTAAAGGCCCCTCCCCCGAGACTCAAACTAATCATGAAAATATATTAAGTGTTTTGGTATATAAGGATAAATTGGATTGTAATGTAGCTTATTAGTATAAATAAATTCATTGATTATATGTAATAAATAGGGGTATATTTAAAGGTATGGTTTCAGGTTAAAAATTTTGTTTTCTAAAGTGGTTCCTCATTCATATCAAAAACATTTCATAAAATCAAAAACATTAAAATAGAAATATTCACAAGTTTTATTTATCATAGAGGTACCAAGATTCACATAATAAAGAGAGGGTATTAAAGAGAATTTTTCAAAAGGGTTTAAAATACATCACTATACTATAAAAATAATTATGTTCAGTGTTTCATGGATATAGATTTCAAAAACCATTCAAACTCAGAAAAAAGTTTGAAAATTAAATTACAAGAAAAAGCTTCCACATTTATAATCATTCAAAAATAATTTTTTTAAACCAAGTCAACTCTCTAAAAATAAATTCAAGATTGATAAATTGTAATGAATACTCATTGAAGATCAATATTCATAAAAAATAGAAAACAAATTGAAAATAAAACACACACAAAAACTCTTACAATAGACTGAAAATACACCACGATTAAATTAAAATACTCCTAGGAATAACTATATAAGAAATATGAATATTGGATGTAGGATAGAAATCATGTAGGAAGGGGAACACACCTTGTTTTATTCTACATCTGGGGGATTTGATTTAGGTTCCTAATTACCTCCTCATATAACCTGGATAGTTAAAAAAATTACTAATTATTTAAAAATTAAATATTGTGGTAAATAAGAAGAGTATAGATAAAATTAGGTTATTCCCCAATTTTTATAGTTTTAAGACATAATACATCCTATAACTATTGTGGTTAACAACAATCCATGGTGGATAGGGTTTCTTTGATGTGAACCACCACAAATAATGTTTTATAATATTATTACTCCAAAAAATTATTCTAATATGTAGTGTGAATAATTACCTTGAAATATGATAAATAGCTGACATATAGGTTTTAAAATATGACTCCACCAACCTTTATAATCTTCTATTGTGCTGTTTTTAGATCCACTTCATGTATACCGTTTATCTCTCTAATTGTCATAGGGGACATAAAAAGATTCTATTCTTTGAATACCACTTTTCAAGAGTATTATTATTCACTTGTATCCACTGATACCTTTAGGTATGTCATAGTATAAATATTAAATGGATAGTTGGTAAATATCTTCATTTGAATAAAAGTGACATGATATAAATTCAATTCTGATTCTCCCTTATTAATGTTAGATTTAGAAGTTATTTCTTCATACACATACCATAGAAACTCTTTGTATTTGTATTCTATCACCACCTTCACTTAAATAGTGATTTTTTAAACTTCGGATTTACTATCTAAGGTAGTGGATAACTCATCGACATATGGAATTTCATAATAGGAGTTAAAAGATGATTATAGAAAATAGAAAATCATAATTAGGTGAATCTAAAGAAATGTTTACTCCCTTGATATTTTTTGTCTGAAATTGTTATTTCTCCTTGAGTGATATTTGAAGAATGAATTCATGTTGAGGTGAAAAGGGTTTTTAGTGTAACTTTAACCTATTAAATGTTTTATTAGAACGTGGGAGGGAATTAAAGTGACTCTTTCTGTTTATTGGTCACTTATTTATAGAACTCTAGAAATTAATAGGAAAACAAAGCAGTTATCTATCAAAGGATTCTAGAATTGGGTATTCAATTTCTTATTTATGATCATTGATAATATCTAAAAAAGAATCTATTTTCAATTTGAGCTCTATAATCCCCTCACCTATCCATAAAAAAATAAATCATGTTCTTTCATGATAGAAAGTGAGTTAATGGAATGTTTTTTTACCTTATTTATGAAATTAATGAAAATATATTTACAATTTATAAAATAATAATGATTAATAAACTAGATCACCATAAATAATAAAAAATTATTGAGAAACTCTTCATAATGTGTATAAAAATAATATTTATTTTCTTAGTGTAGAGATTTCACTCTTGAGGATATTTTTTAGCAATCACCCAATATTCCAAAAACAAATAATATTTTTTCTATTTCAATTTATTTTGAAAAAATGAAACACGGGATTTGGAAAATTATGAAATTCATGAAATATAATATAAAATAATAAAGACTAAATAACAGTTAACAATAATGTTCATGGTCCTATGATTGGTTATTCTAGTTCCTTTATTATCCATTTTCATTGTCTGAATTCTATTTGACAATTCATCACATCATACATGAGACACAATACTCTAATTTGAATGTGAAACTGATCATACTTAGTAGATATATTCAAAACACCAAATATCACCTCCTCCGATAGTTAGGAATAATAAAAAATCCTCAATAAATTATGTGACACCATAAAAGATTTGGATCAATAATATGTTATTTCATATCTCATATAAACTCAACACAATCATATGAAGATCATACTTATGTGAATAGAGGGAATTCATTTTTGGTATATACTAGAAACAAAAAATGGATAATACCTTGGAACGATGTATAATTCCTACGCCAAACCATGGAACACTCACCTCCCTATCACCTATAAAAAATATACTTCGATAATTAAAGCACAAGGATTTTGGAACACAAAGAGAAACTCCCCCTAGGAAAAGGATTAGGTCAGTTTATCACCATAATGTTTATTAGAGATATTAATAGTGGGTTTAGAAAATAAAATTATAGAATAAAGAGGGAGAGAAATAATGTAAAATAAAATTTATAAATTTATTGTAACAGGAAATAAAATAGGAACCCTAAAAATATTGCATAAATAAAGGATAAGACATGAACTAGAGAGATTAAGGGAATGAGAGTGATAAAGAGAGTGTCATTTCACTGAAAGGAGTATAATTTAAATAGTATAAGGACATTACAAGCTTCAATGTCTATAATAAGTTCATCATGAAAGACCATTACACATACAATTTTCTTGGAAGTGAATTCTCTATGGGGTAGTGGTATGATAATATTTATATTCTTATTCCCATGATATAAAATTTATCCCACTTTATCTTGTTCCATTGTATTTAATTCACATAAAAAATGAAATATGAATGTATTTAAATGGATGAAAATATCAAGAATCATGCCCAATTGTTATAATAATTTGAATTTTTTTCATGTAATAAAGAGATTATAATAATAGAATAGTTATTGAAAATTTCTCCATCTCAATACATTTAATTCCCTATGTAATGACTGTAATTATCGCAACATGAATATATAGTTATTACAATTCAAAAAAGAATATAACTTCATGAATTCTATGATTACCTGTACATATGTGGGATTCTTATTCTCAGAAAATAATATGAATTTTATATATGAAGTTTAAAAAATGTTTCTCTATGTCCAAGATCCTTACAATCTATAATTTGATCCCCATGGATAATTACTTGACTCTTACATATAACTATGGTCATAGGTTTTACTTTTACATATTTTCCATATGAATTTTATGTATCTCATGGTACTTTTAAAAGACCCTTGTATATCTCTTAATCCAATCAAAAAAATATATCCGGTTTTAAAGATGTGACCTTTATGTACTGGTGAAATCAATAAGTTTCATTTATATACTAGACATGGAATCTTACAAAACCTTATATTTAGCCAAATTTCCTCATTATCTGACCATTATGTATCATTGGATGAAAAAGAATGAGTTTTTTCAACTTTTGAATTTTTTAATTTTATTTACAACTAATTAATAATGACTCTTATGTATGCCTATTTTCGCCTATATGTATGGGTTGCTCCATTTACCTGAAAATCAAAAAAAAAACAAATTAAATGTTCATCTTTCACAATTTATCCCAAAATTACATAAAACTCTAAAACAAAAAATGGATAATATAAACATTATATCAAATATTAAGAAACAAATGACTTTATTTTTAAATAATTCAAAGAAAAAAATGAAAACAATACAAAATAATTATAAATTATCAAAATTAACTCAAAATTATTCCTATAAACTAAAAAAGTGAAAATTTTCCATAAAACATGAAAAGGGTGGGGGTTAAATCATTGAATTTTAAAGTAAAAATAAAACAAATATTTAGTTATATCACTCTTCAATATTCTTCCTCTATTGAGACCAGATACAATAATATGATCAATTATATTCTTTTCTAGAACTATTATGAGACGTTTTTATAAAGGCCTTCAAGCGTCCATCCCATAATCCAATGGTTTGGATCAATCATCCATTCTAGAATAATCTATATTATTCCAGGTTTCCATTATAATTAAATTTGTAAAAAGTCTTCCAAATGAGTTAATAAAATATCCCAAATTTAAATTCCCTTGTCTCAATTTTTAAATTAAAACTTAATCTCCAAATTTCTTGAAAATAACATAATAATGGTGTTGTACCCTTTATTGTGAAATTATCCCCTTCAAATTTACCTAGACTATGGCATGATCTCCAATATTATGGCATAATCTATATTCGAAAAAACATATCAAAAAATTATTCATAATATGAAAATTCAAATTCCCATAAGTGTTGTGGTGTGATGTCATAAATATTCTTGAATTTCCTATAATCATGAACACGTTTTTGTTTGAAAGTTTCATTCATGGAGTAAAGGATTACTTCATCAGCTAAACATGAATTTTTTCCTTTCAAAAAATTATCAACCTTCATATGATGAAACCACTATGATGTGGTGTGGTCCTTATTAGTATTAATCTAGTTTTTGTGTGAATCATGTAGTGTGGTGTGATTCCTCCAATCAATTATATTCCAGGTTTGTGCCTATTTCTACCAGATTTTCTCTATGGCATGACTTCATCAAACAATATTTACTTCATTATTCATTTTAATCTTATGTAGCTTTTAGTATGATTTAGTCCCAGATTCATGACGTAGCACAACTATAATCTCTTGTAGTTAATTCAATATATCTTATATTGGTTAATATCACATAGCTTTTAAAAATTATAAATTATTCTTACATGAGATATTTTCTGGCATGGTTTGTTCCCTCTGTAGTATGGTCTCTCAGGATGCTCTGGGATAATATTTTATAGAAGTAAAATTATTATTACATGACACATATTAATGTTCGATAAAAAATTCCATGTAATATCCATCTACACAAATCTATATTTAATCTTAAAGAGCCCTTGTTAAATCGTATGGGACACTATATTATATTGTTGTCACTTTTGTTGTGGCTTGATTTTCTTGATTCAACAAAACACCCCATATTTTCTCTACATGGCTTCATGAAAGATTCTACTTAATATATAAAAATATCCTTAATATTACATTTTTATAACCTACCTATTAATTTTTCATTAATTTTGGTTCCCACCTATGGAACCTACTTCAATTCATCCAATCATATCTCAACTTATAGTCTTCTAATGATGACGTTTATTCACTATAAAAAAATCCAATAATTATTTTCAAAAAATCCAACACAAAACCTCATGGTTGCAACATTCCCCCAATTTTCATTTTGTTAATAATACGACCATAAATCATACTCCACCATTTTACCCCAAATTATTCAAATTAGTGTAAAAATTTATAGTTCATTTTATTTACTACCCACATTTCAATAAATTGAAAAGGTGCTACGTATTATAGATTTTTCATTTTATTCTACACATAATATTCCACATAAAGGTGTGGGGTGTCTACACTAGATGTTCTTCTTTGTGTACATCATATTTTGCTTCAATTTCCCTATTTTTTTAAATTATCATTCCCTTTAGCACATAATCTCATAGGGGTATCCTCATCAGCTTCACCCCCTTTTATTTTTAACTTCATTAAAGTAAAATTAATACCCCTTGTAGAAAAACATGACTATCAATAATTCCAACCATGTTAAAGTTATAATAAATAGTATTTGTATCCTTGAATATATTTTAAAAATAACTTTAGAACTTATACCACTGGTTCCATTTACCACCTTCAATCCATTTGGCTATTTCTTAACCACATGTTCTACAATTACAAATTTTTATTTTTCAAGCTCTGAACCACTTTCACTATTAGGTGTGTTTACTGAAAGAATTTAAACAGTGAATTTACCACATGTAAAAGATTCATTATAAAACCATTTAAGTATACCTATTCAAAAATTCCTATAAGATACAAGAATTTTAAGTCAATAAGGACAATTCTATAAATGTCACTCATTTACTTCTATAGAACCTTACCACTTGAACATTTAGTTCTTTCCGAAATAATTATATCTGACCTTAGTCACCCTTACATAATATAATCAGTGTATAAATAATAATGTAAAATATTTTTCAATCATACCACATCTTTAATCAATTGATAGTAATTGATATCTATGATATGTATTCATTCATAGGGATTTACCTTACTTAAATGAGGCCAATTAGCCTTTTAATGATCATCAACAATTGACCCTTAATTTTATCAACTATTGAAATGAAATATTGTTAAAAAAATTCAACACATTGATACCATTTGTTGTTAACAACACTTTATCTTTAAAAATATGTAGTTTCCTAAAATAATTTAATGATACCATACTATTATCACAAAAAAATAAAACATTTATTCCTCTAATAATATGAATTTTCTTCCAGAAAACTATCCACCCATTTTTATGGGACTATAAGAAGTTATTAAAGGCCTAATACCATGTTTTGAATAAAAAACGTGTATTTATATCTATAATATGGGTTTGAAACCAGTTTCAGTCCAAATCAAGCTATGTAATGCCTATACTTCATCATCTCTACACGTATATCCATATTTATCTTTTATTTTCATGGTGGATACTTGATATCACTTATTGTTGAAGAATTATCCTTGGTACTATTGGTTCTTTCTTTGACACTTGTCCTTTCTTGTATTTCATTTCATCTCATATGCACATGTATCTTCTATCAGCATACATATTCCCAATGGTTCATATATCCCCCTTAAGAACGTATTTCTCCAAACATCTTAAATAAAATTTAATTACATGGGTATAAGGGTACTTCCCATACATCCTCAAGTTGAAGAATTTGGTTTGCCTTGTTGAACTAATAATTTTCTTTTAACTTTATTACAAGCCTTTTTGTTATTTTATATTATGTGTCACAACATTCACAAAATTTATTTAGTAGGTTTACTTTGAAATAATAGTTTCCTGGCTTGAGATCCACCTCTATTTTAAGATAAATCCGACTTTAAATAATTTTTAATTACATTTTTATTGGTTCATAATGTGATAAATGGTTTTCATTTTTTTCAATTTGATTGAAAAAAATTGACATAGGTGTTTATGGTTTTCATGACGTTTTTAAGGCATCTGGAATGTGTTTGAGACTGGATAGTGGTATTTTGATGATTTTTTAAAGCGTTTATAAAAACCAAGAGATTTTTTTCAACCTAATATTTTGAAAATGTACTTAGCATAAGGATTTCATTTCTAACTATATGGATTTTAGCACCGAGCATAAGTCTTTGAGTGATGAGTGCAAGACTTTGATCCCTGAATTTAGGACTTCATGTTTGGGATTAAGTCTTTGATCATGACTAGAAGTCTTCATTGTATGAATGAATTCCATCATATGAAATTAGAATAAGTCTTTTAGAGTGTAACAATTTTCCATGAGTGTAATCCTACTTATATTAAATGTAAGACTTTACTGAGCATATGGATTTGGTTTGTCCAGTGTAATACATATATAATTTTCAATATTTTGAGTTCCAATTAGGTAAAATACTATGATTCTAGAATAAAAATATTCTCAAGAAATTAAACTTGATGATGCTTGAAATGATCATCAATGATCAAAACATCACATCTAAAATGTGATTAAAGTTCTTTCGTGAGATAATTTTATAATGGTATTTAATTTTGATATCTTTTTTATGTATTGAAATGGTTTGTTTGAAAATATGTTAGTGTGGCTATAATTTGAATATATTCATGAACAATAAATATATATTAGGTCAAGAATATAAATTATGATGATGTTGTTTCATTCTTCATTATAAATAATAATTAAAACTAGATTGTGTAGTGGTTCTTTTTGAGTTATTTGATAATGAATTTTAAATCCACTGAGAAATTGTTTTACTATGTCGAGATATGGTACTTCTTATCATGCACTATTTGAAGAAGATGATTTTTTTGATTAGTTCAGTGAGAATGAAGATAATGAGTATTTATATAATTCAAAATTTAATTTTTTTTGTAAATTATTATCAACTTTATATAGGGATCGAGAATATTTTTGGAATTGATTTTTCCTGCCTAATAAATATGAAGTTATTTAAAGTGAAGAATATTATGGATATATGGATGCATGTTTTCAATCCAAAATGTATGAGGAAATAAATAATGACATTGTTGTATTATTTGGTTTAGAGAATATTTGATAACGTAGATTTATTAAATTAATTTTGGGAGTTAAATTAATTCATGAAATCCATGTTTCAAAAAATTAGAGATTTATAAATACATGGTGGTGTTTCAAGCATATCAAAGGATAGAAAAAAAGAGTTTGAGAGAGATAGAATCTAAATATATAGTTTGTGAATCAATTTTTTCATCTTATGGTGTTCAATTATTTAGTCAAATCATATTATTTTGAGAAGAAGATTTTAATTGGATCTATATGATGTGAGTGGGTTTTCTTCAATATTCTTGAATCCTCATTGAGGGAGTTCTACATCTTCTATTTTTTGAGCAACTAAACTCTCAATAAGATCATTATCATATCAATTACATATTTTATATTAAGATAGTGTTAAAATACATACTATATTTTGACTATTTACTGGCTTGGTGTGAACCTATGACAATACTATAAGCACGTGATCTTTTTTACTATAGTAAATAATCCATGGTGGGGGACAATAACCAACCATAACAAGGAGTTGGTTACCAAAAAAGGGTTTGAACCTTATAAACATTTTCATGTTCATTTTATCTTTTTTTAATGTATACAAGAGTGAGGATGAGTATATAATTTTTTGTAAATCAAACATTAATAGGTTTCATGGGTTGATTTAATTAATAGAAAATTATAAAAACTAGTCTCTACTAATTAATCTTCCCTTCTAAGTATAGTAACTCATTCCAAGGAAATTTTAATATAATTAGAGATTAGTTTATCTATTTCACCCATTCAAGTGATAAGAATGGATAATTTAAATTCAATGAAGAACATGGGTGTTCCCACATTTGATGGAAAAACTTATCATAATATTAGGATCTAAATGTTGACATATATATTTTCTATATCATGGATTTCAAGTTAGAGGTGCTATTTAATTTTTCTTTCCACCAATTGAAGGAAATGATCCAATGAACTAAGGAGGTAAAGGAAATATTGAGAATGATGGAAAATATAAAAATTAAATTCTTATGTCATTAATAGAGAAATCAAACATAAAATTGATGGTAATAAAATATTTTAAAGAAATCTAGGACAAAATATAAATTATCTATAAAGATAATTTAAAAGTCTAGGAGTCTAAATCGTAGATCAAGAGAAGCATGTTAGGAGACTATCAAATAATAATTTCTCTTACATCAAAGAGATTCAATAATGTAAACAAAAAGGTAAAAGGAAAGTACCCTCTAATATTATACAAATTCAGTAAAATAATATTGTTTTCCATTAATAGTTCTAAGAATAAGGAACCATATTTTCAATGTGAATATAATGAGAGAAATTAAAAAATGTAGAATAAAAGTTTTAAAGAATCATCCAAAATTGTAAAATGAAAGAAGAAATTTTCCTATGCAAGAGAATAAATTTGATGAATAAATAGGAAGGAACCGACCACTCATCTTATAGTGAATCTAAAAGTGAATTTGGTGAGAAATTAATAAATTTTTATTCTCATATTCAAAAAGGATTTGACCCTTCATGTTTTGAGGAAGATGATTTAGAACCAACCAAGTTAGAACACATGTTGATAGATAAACTTGAAGCATGTCTCGAGAAGAATACTCTTATCAATAAATAAAATAAAAAATTAGTTAAAGGTAAAAGAATATCATTGAAGAAAACAATGAGTTTGAATACAAATAAGAAACCCCTGTTAAAGAGATCAAAAAATTCAAGTTTAGAGTTTCTGAACATGAGAAGATGATAAAATATATTGAAGAAAAGTTTTCAGTAAAAGAATAATAACTTTCTAAGACAAATTCTAAGTGACTTGATGTTGAAAATGAGAATAATAATTTGATGGAGGATTTGAAATTTTTCATTGAAGTCAAAGATAAATCCTTTAAATCAAGTGACAGGACTTTCAAAAAATATCATGTTAAATCTTTACCTAAAAAATATATTTGTAGTTTTTTTATACTAATAATGTATTATCTAATTAACAAATTGGTCAATCTAGTTTCAAGAAAAGTGGGGAGAAACATTCTATAAGATTATTAGTAATAAAGTGGTACTATGGAAGTCTTCAACTCCCAAATAGAATCAAATATGGAATGAAAATATCGACAGAGAACAAAATTTTAGATATACCAATTGGAATAATTTTAATAAACCAAGAAGATTCAAGTTCCAAGGCTATTTCTTTAATTTTGGAGTGTTTAGAAACAAATTATACATATTTTTGTATAACATGTCATTACCTGGTATGAGGCATGATGTTGGGGGGTCATCTAGAGGAGAAAACGTCAAATTTATTATTAATTTTAGTTCCAAATTCAAATGTCATATGCATTAAAACTCGGAATAGGTTTAAATATATTGATTATTTATGTGGTAGGTGTGATAAAAAGTCTCCTAGTGAAGTAATATATATGTTCACATTATCTTGATAGAAAACATATACTGAGAGTGGAAAGGAAATCCAAAAACCCAAGGAAGAGATTGATTTCCTTTCTATTGATTCATTGAAGGAAAGTAGTAAAAAAATCATGGAATCTTAAATATGGTATAGCATCCCACATTATTGGTGATAACATGATTTTGAAAAATATTGAAAATAATTTGGGAGAAGAAATTAATTTTGGAAATGTTGTTTTCCTTAAAAACTGAGGGAGTTGGTTTAAATGAGATTGAAAGTAACACCCTGACCCAAGTTACCTAGAGTCGGTGCATTATTTTAATACATTGGAATGATTACAAGGAATAAATTCCGAAAAGGCTGATTAGTTTAGCAGTATTGGAAAATATATTACATACATGAACATTAAATTACACCTTAGAGAATAAACCACAACATAAATGATCCTTTGAGAACGCCATTAATCTCCTAGATTAACCCTACTTATCAATCATAATACACTTCATGGAATCCTAAGAAAATAAAACACAAGAAATGGGTGAGCTCAAATGCTTATTAAGGGTAATAAATACAAAAGAAGATAATATAAACATTAGGCATGGTGAATAATTAAAAAAACATGCCTTTACAAATAATAAAAATGAACAATTTATGGTAGCAATATGACATGAGTAAATAATGAAATAATAAAACATAGTCATGAGTATTATACTAGTCTAATAACCACATGAACCATCAATAATATTTTCAAAATGAGGGAATGTATAATGCGGGAAGTTTTAAAACATCTTGCCAAGGCCTCGACAAAGACGTCTAAAAATGATTAAGGCCTTGACCAAAACAATATATCAAAATTGGGAAATTCCATGGTCAATTCCATGTCTAATTGTATCATGAGACCTACCTATGCACTATAGAGCTATAGTGGGCTCCACCTATCACTTTTTAAGTCCAATACATTTCTCATATGAAAAGGTTGAAACATAACATAAACACTCGTATTAAAACTAGCATACGAAATGTCATTACTTTAACCATAAACCATGAATGGTATAAAAATAACACATCCATTATAAAATATATCACAAAACCATCAATAAAATATGGAATATTTTTATCCAAATAAATCAACCTCGATCAAGAATAATATCTCGTAAAGGATGTTGACATTGTTGAAGTGATCCATAAAAATATTCGAAAAAATATCCCTTTTTCATGAAATCATTTAAAAGTCACATAATTTATAAAGAATTCATTTAAAAGATATTTTTGCATCAAATTTTCCCATACAACTTTGAAACTTTTTTAAATAATTATCATTTTAAAATATTTATGTCCAAATAAATAAATCCTTAAAACCATTTTGAAAACATAGACATTAATGAGAAAGGTTTAGAAGAATAAATCTTTAAAGAATTTATAATGATGTTTCAGTAAAAATTTTACTTAAAAATAATCCCTTTGGAAACTATTTTATGAAACATGGAAATGGATAATAAATATGTCCTAATACATACTTACATAAATACAACCTGAGATAATAAAGAGATTGTGAAATTAACCCCGACCTTGCAACATCATTTGGTTGAGGGTACATTTAACTTCATGTATAATGAACATAGTTGGTTATTAAATTATAACATAACCATATTAATATTTATTATTTCATACATGATTCATTTATTATTTTATATTTCCCATTTAATAATGATTTCTTTGTTAAATTAAAATTTCAGGTAATGATCGCTTTCATTATCGTATGTGTTTTAACTTTTTATTCTTGATTGTATCATTTAGGTCAAGATTTAAATACATAAAAAATATAACACATGATTTATATATCATATATATTTAGAATGTAAATATGTATAATAGATATATATATGAAATGGGAAACACTGTTGATGGAGACGGTATTCCATACATACGCATAAACATTGTTTTTGTTTTCATATCGTATTTAATGGAAGTAAGTGAATAAGATATATATAAGTATATATATATTTATATATGTATATCTACTAAGTATAATTATTATTTCATATATTACATACTTATTAATAATATATATTTTTATAATCATCGTTGAATGGTGAATGTGGAAATGAATCTCATCTTGTCATGGAGACGGTAATCCGTACATATGTACGAGTGACAATATCATTATATTGATGATGAAATAATATGTAATTGGATGTTATATCATATATACAGAGTCATTAATATTTCATATTTATTATTTACATCAGTAATACTCATTATTATACCTATCTAAAAAATGAAGTGTTTGAATAACAAACAACACCACGATGTGGAGATATTAAGTCGTACGTATGAAAGTATGGTGACATTGTCATTTATAGGATGGATAGAATAACGAATACAGTTATACCATATTTATAATAACATCAAATTATGTAGGAGGTACTGGAGGTATTATTTTGGTATGAAAAAACAAAGAAATAGGAAATGTAAGAAGAAAAGAACTTGAAAGAGGGTGGTGAAATTATTACCTCTTCTTTGGGTGTTTCATTTGGAGTTGATCAAAAGGGCTCTCTAAGATGGAATTTTGTTCAAATAAAGGACTCTAGGTTTATTTTAGGGAAGTTGGGAGGAAATTGGGTTAGGTTTTTGCTGAGCCAAATGGCTTTGGAGGTGTAATTTTTAGAGAAGGTAAATTACACCTTTATAAGAGAGGTGAGGGTCACTTAAGGAAAAGCTTGAAATATTATTTTATATTAAAATCATTTTCGGTTTCTAATGGCACCAAAATGATTTATTTCTAGGATAAGGTGGTTATGGGTCGAAAAATACTCAACCCATAGGTTTTAGATAGGTTTAGGTTTCCATATTAACCTTATCTTTAAGATTTAACTCTTAGTTAAATAGTTTAACTTTTACTGTGTCATCATGTATTATTACACTATATGGTTAATAAAATTACTCTAAAATTTCAAGAGAACCTCAAGTGGTTAATTAATGAAATATATAATATTATTTATTCCATTTGGCCTAACCTCGGATTTTGAGGAATATTATATAATTTAATAATATAATATTTGTTTTAAAAACACATTTATATGAATTTTGACACTATTTAGTATTTGGTTTTTCTGAAAGTCATCAAAACTTGATTACTTCAAAAAAGATACATTGAATCAATCATAAAATTTCATATTCACCTATAAAATTCGTGGATTTAATAAAAAGTTTGAAATTATATTTAGTTTAATATTTATAATACCATTTATTTGATTCTTTCATTAATAAGGTAATTGTTGCATCATCATTGTGTCATAAATAAATTTAATAATCTAATGTCTAAAAATTATAAATAAAACACCATGATTTATTAAATCTTTTTATATTTCTAGTTAATATCTATAGTCGAATTTATCTTATGTATAACCCTATATTAAAAATGGTTTAGTTATTAAACTTTGAATTTAACACTTTTAACTCTTCTTTAAATAAAATAATACTAAATGTCCTAATATAATCCAATAAGACCAAAGAAGATCATATTTTATTCCTAAGGTTTTTTTGTTATAATTTCACTTATCCAATATAATTAGTACATGTGATAGGGTAATTATAATATCATATTTACGCTTAATTACCCTGTTTACTTTTAACCGTGGTAAATAAAAGTCAAAAGTTACTCTTCACCTAAAATAATTTCATCTTATTGTACCAAATTATACATACTTATATCAATAATATCTCTCATATTTTTGAAATTCAACTCATAGAAGTAGTGAAATTATGTTTTAGGCAAATTTTCAAATGCTCCTAGAAGGTAGGTAAAAGACGATAAAAAGTTCAATAAAACATTATTCATCTAATTTTATTATAAAATGACTCCAATGAATTACATTGAACTTATATAGGTACCATTTATATATTTTTTACTTAAAATAAATTTAAATTAAATAATTAATTATTTAAATAAATGGTAAGTTTTATAAAATAACGTAGTGCATTTCACTATTCATAAAAAATTAGATGTTTTGAGAAAAATACCAAAAAATTCACCATGAACTAATTTTTATATCCAAAATTCAAAAATGAATTCTATTTTACCAAATTAAAAGCATATAAGTTTAATTAATTAGTTTAAAAATTATTTCCCATTGTCAAAACCAAAAAATATGGTTTTAAAAAAATAAAAACTATCAAAATATTAACATGTGTTTATGTGAAATTTAAATTTGAAATTACATATAATGACCTAAATTGTATTAAATGATAAAAATATAATCTAATTATATTTAAAAATCATTTAGATTCATAATTTGTCACTATAAGATATTTTGATAAAAAACGTTGTTTTCAATTAAAATTTTATATTTTCACTATTCATCGAAATATGAAAGTTATGAGAAAAGTACCAAAAATTTATCCAAAATATATTTTTATGCCAAAATTATAAAGAAGAATTTAGTTTCATTAAATTTAATATATAAAAGTTTCAAATACTGGTTTTAAAAAGGGTTCTCCATTAAAAGGTGTTAAAATTTCATTTTTTGAAAAATACTTCTTTTATCTAAAAAAATGAATTTGTTCCCATATTATGTACAAGAAATACATAATATGTGTGATAAAATTATATAGAGTATATACGATTCAAAATTTAGTTAATACTATTCATAACCACTTTTTGAACAGCTAGTTCGGTAAGTTGTCGTGCGCTCGAACTCGGTGTTGCATGTAGCGCAAGCTATTGAATTAATTTAATGGAATGACGTACTATGAAGTCTTGGGGTGCTATGTTACACTCTCCTTCAATAAATTGTGTCATCTCAATTTGAAATTGTTCTTCAAAAATAAATGGTTAAAAATAGAAAATACCTTTGTGGAAAACCCACATTGGAAATTGGGTTAATAAAATTTAGTCTTAATAAGAGGGTCGTGGAAATGAAGAAGTCACCACCAAATTATGATATTTATTAGGAGAACATTGGTGGAAATAAGAAACAAATAATTAGAGAAAAATGTAAATATTTATAGGGATTTTTTGAGGTCATCAATCATAAACAAGTGTAAAATTGAGGGCCTCAAAGACATCAATTTATGGTGATTTAAAATATCATCAGTTCATAAAAAACATAAAGTATTATGATAACACATATTTGGTTTTAAGATCCCTTACCTAATTTTTTAGAATTAATTTATTCATATAATAAGAGGAAAAAATACTTGATAAGTAGAATTTTATCCTTCAACTAATTCCTACCACAAAGTCACCTTTCACTCCAAAAGATAATAGAATTCAAAAATATTCTATTTATCATAATTGTTTAGGGTTCCAAAAATAATGAATTTATAATTCATTTATTAGACTATTTAAATAAAAATACACTACACAAACCAGGACATCACGTATTCTAGTGGTAGGTGATCCACCCTTTCCACCCTTTGGTTGCGGGTTCAAGTCTCACGGCCTTATCGGATGTGACGCGTTGTCACCCGACCTCTGAGTTGTCCTTTTTATGACAATCCAAAAATAATCTCACGAAATGATTTAACCTTAAAAATAGTATCCAATGTTAAACTTAATCGATTCCAACCTTTAGACTTATCCAAAATACTTCTGTCCAAACTCACAATCCAAAATTTATAAGGAAGGTAAACACACTGAAGATCTTTTTTTCCATGTAATAACATGTGAATACCTTCATAATGTATCTTTTAAAACACCATAACATGCAAAATTACCGTAAAACCTTATTGATTACATTCATGCTGTAACACCCCAATCTTCCACGGCACACTTCTCTTTCAATAATACAATAGCGTGTGTTGTACGCAACACTGAGTTCAAGTACACCACAACATACCAAACTAGCCGTTCAAAAGAGGTTATGAATAGTATTAACTAAATTTTAAATATTATATTATCATTATAATTTTAATCCATATTATGAGTTTCTAATACATTATTTATGAACAAATTCATTTTTTCAGATAAAAGAGGTATTTTTCAAAAAATGAAATTTTACCGCCTTTTAATGGTTAATCCTTTTTAAAACCAATATTTGAAACTTTTATATATTCAATTTGAAAAAATTAAATTCTTCTTTAGATTCGGGACATAAGAATTTAGTATTAATAAGGTTTTGGTGTCTTTCTGATAACTTTCATATTTGGGTGAATAGTGAAAAATACTATATTTTAACTCAAAACAACTTTTTTAATCAAAATAATTTATATTCTTAAATTGTACATTTTAATGTTTTGAAAGTATAAATGGATTATATTTTTACTATTTAATCCAATTATGGTCATTTTAAGTAATTTCACCTTGAAATTGGACATAAATAAGTGTCAATCGTTTGACAGTTATTATTTCTTAAAAATACGCCTTTTGGTTTCGAAAGGGGGAATAAATTTTAAATTAATAAATGAAACTTTTATGTTTTGAATTTGGTAAAATAGACTTCATTTTTGGATTCGGAATAACGAAATTATCCTAGGGTGAAATTTTGGTTCTTTTCGAATAACTTTTATATTTTGATGAATAGTAAAAATTACTAAATTTTAATTAAAAACATCTTTTTTAATCGAAATAATTAATAGTGATAAATTATGAATTTGAGAGGTTTTAAATTATATTTAAAATTTATTTTTACCATGTAATACAATGTGGGTCATTCAAAATAATTTCACATTTAAACCAGACATAAACAAGTGCCAATCTTTTGATAGTTATTATCTCTTAAAAACACGGTTTTTATTTTAACAACGGGAATTAATTTTAAATTAATTTCTACCAGTTCTGTGATTTGAATTTGGAAAAATGGATTCCATATTAGGAATCAGGATGTTCAAATTGTGTAAATAGGTAACTTTTATTTTTAGACATTTTGAATAATTACTTCGGTAAATATTTTATTTACCATGGTTAAAGGGTAAATCCGGTAAATAAGGGTTAAACAATAATATTATAATTATACTAAATTACACTAAAACGTGTCTTGACCCTATTGGTTGATACATGGTCGACCATGGTCATCTTTGGGTCGATTTTGGGACCCCATGGATCCACTTGTAAGTGATAGGGACACTTTATTTTAATTAAGTTAAAATGAATACAAAAATGACACAAGCATATATCTTTTAGAAACACAAATGCTACATAGGGTTATATATGTTGGATTTTAAAATATAAATATTAATTAGAAAGATAAAAATATTTCCTACATAATTATATTTTATTTATAATTTTTATACATTAAATAAGTTAATTTATTTATGACACAATGGTGATGCAGTAATTACCATAATAGTGAAAAATTAGAATAATTGATATTATAAATACATGAATAAATATAATATGAGGCTTTTTATGAATTAAACTAATTTTATAGGTTAATATGACATGTTAGGATTTATTTAATTAACTTTTTTAGAAGTAATCATTCTGTTATTTGTTTTACAAAAATCAATTGTTGAATAGTGTCAAAATTGACATAAAAGAGTTTTTAAAACAAATATTTTATTATTAATTGATATTAAATTCCTAAAAATATACCGTTCGGCCAAGAGACTTATATCATGATAGGTGTATCCTTAATGGACCACTTGGTGGGTATCTTGGATGTATATAGTAAGTTTATTAACTATATAATATAAAAATACAAAGTGACATGGTAAATGTAAAACTTATTAACTAAGAGTTAAAACTAAAAGATAAGGTTAATATAATGAACCAAACCTGTCTAAATTCTATTGGTTGAATTTATTTCGACCTATCCCCAACTTAAACCTTGAAAAATCAACTTTTTAGCCATTAGAAACTGAATATGAATTTATTATAAATTAATATTTCTAGCTTTTCCAAAGGTGCCCCTCACCCCTCTTATAAAAGGGAACTCCTCCTTATCTTTTAGTCACACCTTCAAAGCCTTTTGGTTCAGAAAATACATGCCCAAATACTCTCTCAACTTCCCCCACTGCAACCTAGATGCCTTAGTTTGATCATAAATCCATCTTATCGAGCCCTTTTGATCAAATCAAAAGGAAGAACCTAAAGAAGAGGTAATGTTTTCACCACCCCTTTTCAAGTTCCTTTCTTCTTCCACTTCTTCTTCCTTTGTTATTACCATTATAAAATAATAACTCCAGTATCTTATATATAATGTGATGTTATTATAAATATGGTACAACCATATTCAGTATTCTATACACCCTTTGAATAACATGTCACCATACGTGCGTACGTACGGCTTACCGTCTCCACGTCGTGGTGTATTTGTTATTCAATATATTATTATTTGGATGAGTATAATAATGATGTATAATTCATGTAAAAAATAAATATAACATGATAATTATTCTGTATATATAATATACCATCCATGTATATATTATTTTAATATCAAAAGAATGATATTGTCTCTCGTGCGTACGTACGGACTACCGTCTCCACGAACAGGATGAGATTCATTCTCCATCATATCCATTCAAGTATAATTATCATTTGATGATTTAAAAATAATGTTTAAGAACTTGATATAATTCTGGATATGAATAAGATACAACCTATTCATGACAAACATGGCTTACGTAAAAAACATATAAAAGAAAACGAGTAAGTTAACACCCGAAACAACGATAATTCTAAGATATTATTAACAAAGAAATGCTAAAAGATCATATATGATATCATATTAATGTATATGATTCATGAATAATTTAATAACAATTATTTCAACATTATACAGGAGGTTAACCTACCCCCAACCAAGGAAAAGTACAAGGTAAGGGATTTTATTATCTCACTTTCAATTCCGTGAGATTTATATTGTTCGCCACTAAATTATTGAAAGTGGTGTATTGTGTACTGCCATTTGATATATATTATCATGATTATATTTATATTCATATTATTCTGTAAATAATTTGGTGGTTATTTACCTTTGGTCATACGACTTAGTTGATTACAACGTGGTAAGGGGTTTCTTATCTCACTTTTAATTCCGTGAGAATTCCATTGTTCACCACTTATTTATTGCATGTGGTGTGTGTAATGCCCATTTTTGTATTAATTGTCTAATATAAATTAATTAATGTATATTTTCATCATCATTGTATGATCCTTCTTTTATGGGTGTATGTTTTTTGTGTTACCAAATCAATAAGGGAATTTGAAATTTCAATTTCCACTCATTCGTCTTTACGCATACTTCATTGATTATTTAACTCCAAGATTATGTGTAGAATAAATATTCATTTTATTATGTCATAAATGCCACTCCCCTTTCTATGGATATACTTTTGATACACATAATCACTCTATTGATAAATTATCAGGTCATCGGTATAAACTTGATAATAGTAATTTTTACTCAATCTCGATTTGTTGAGATAAACATCCAATTCATTGGTGTTGTTTTTGCTAGAATATGTGTGAATGTCCTTTGATTGTTTTACACTGAACATCAAATCATATTTAGTGTATTTATATTTGTCACACATAATTATGTCGTTGATTTATCCTTAACCTAAGGATACGGCCATTATGAAATATTTCATCTCAATTTACATTCCATTGAGACTTCTTTGTTGTTATACACCAAAACACTTTTATGTGGTGTATATAATGTAATTTTACATAGTATATCATGAATTCCTTTATTCTCATGATATTAAATGTTTTTATTACCTAAATAATTTGTATTCAAGTGTCTCTCTTTTGGTTAGAAACTCCTACTAAAATACCATTTTTAAATGTTTTAAAGACTTATTCTTCTAAATCTTGCTCATTAATGTCCATGTTTTAAAATTGGTTTTAAGGATTTAATTATATGGACATTAAATTTTTAAAATTAAAACTCCTTTTAAATGTTTCAAAGTGGTATGGGACACTTTGAAATAGACATTTATTTTTAAATAGATTCTTGACAAATATTGTGACTTTAAATGATTTCAAGAAAAAGGGGGATATTTCTCTCAAATAGTTTTGATGGTTATTTTCATTTATGTCAATATCATTCATTATTATCGATTGAGGTACAATACAATCTTCCATATTGTATTGAATTAGTTATGTTTGACTGTGGATGTGCTATTTTTATTCCATTCATGGTTTGTGGTTAAAGTATTGACATTTCATATGATAGTTTTAATACAAATGATTATGTTATGTTTAAACATGTTCATATGAGGAATGTATTGGAATTAATAAGTTATGGGTGGAGCCCTCTATAGCTCCTCGATGCATCGGTAGGTCTCATGAGACAATCTAGTGTCTTGGCACAAGGCCTTGGAAAAATCTTATTTGTATTCTTGGCACAAGGCCTTGGCTATGTGGTTATGATAGTCTGGCATTATGAATTCCATCATTATAAAAGTGGTTATTGATATTTCATGTGATAATTATACTAGTAGAATATCCATGTGAGTAAGTAAATAGTATTATTTTATTTTGTCTTTTCCATTTTATGCTGATGTTCAAGTTTAAAAGGCTTTTGTTTTAGTTATAAACCGCCTTAAGTGTTTATGCTTATCTATGAAAGCTTATTCTATAATGTTATCCTTACTGAGCATCTGAGCTCACCCCTTTCAATATTTTATTTTTCCTAGGATTATGAAGAAGTAATTTATGAATGACCTGCAGGGATAGTATGAGGGGATATGAAGACAAGATGTTTTTTATGATGTAATGTAAAATTTTATGAATGTATCTAGTGTTTCCAAGGCTACTAAACTAATCGGTCTTTCGAGACTTGATATTTCTTGTTATAATGCCAATGTTAAGTAATAATACACCGACACTGGGAAACTGGGGTCGGGGTATTATAGTTGGTATCAGAGGAAGTTTATTACAAACCTTGGAAGCTAGATTTAGACAAACTCTGATTAGAGCACATAGACCTAAGATGAACTTTGAGGATTAGTATAATAGAACTTCCTATAATTTTGGTATTGTAGATATTTTGTGAGTTTTCTGAGAAATACATCCCTGTATGGATACGAGCATGTAGAGGTGGCACTGGCACTAATGTACCTAGGGGTAAAACCCGAAAACACCGCTTTGAGCTAGACTCAAACGGGAACTGGTGCATGACAACGGGCCTTGCTGCACTCTTGGTTACGACACTCCCGGGGGATATGCTTAGGATAATTTACATTTTCTTTACTAACCGATTTGAAGTATTAAATATATAAGATGAGTGTAAATGACCTTGGTTAATCCTAATGTGTTTCAAATTGAGAATATGGTGACATGTTAATCTCTAAATGATTTTATGACTACTGTTACTCACACAATGCTTTCTGGTTTTAGTTAATGGATGGATTCCAGAGAAGTCACAGTGACATTGAGAATGATGTACAAGGTGGGAACGGTGGTGGAAATGAGAAAAAAAATGGAATGTTGGTAGGTGTAAAAGATATCGTCTTTATGCCAAATCAATTTTCCAAAAATATGATCAACAATATATATACTAACCAATTACCGGACTCAACAAAGAAGTGAAAGGTGGTGAAAGATAAGAGCTCCAGTAGTGGAGACCATGGAGAAAGAAATCCTCAATTTCCATCACGCAGGAAATGTGGAAGGAGACACCTAGGAAAGTGTCTCAATGGGAAAAATAAATTCTTTACATCCGGGAAGGAAGGACATAAAGTGAAGAATTGCCGAAGAAAAATAAAGAGTACTATGGAAGAAGATAATAATGGTCCCAAGAGTCCATTTACAGTCATTTGTCGTAAATGTAGTGGACCTGGCCATTACCCGAGTGAATGCCCTATTCTATAGGATATTTCCATAGTCAAAGAAGAAGCTAGGTGGAAATAAATGGTTGGAGAAATGTTTAAAAAGTATTAGCGCTCCTTGTTGATGGGTTTACTTTGGAATAATTTTCTCTTGTATTTGTAACCCCGCAGTTTTCCATGTGAGAATGATATTTGAGGAAGAATTATCTCTTCTCTTGTGGATATAGGTATAAATAACAATTTGGTTTTATATGATCATTGGGGTTTTAGATAATTATAAGTTATTATAATTTGGGATAAAAATGCAAGGTATGATATAACATTTTTGGTAAAATTATGTTATGGTATTTTGAGGAATTTATCTCATTTTGGTAATATTATAAAATATAGTTTTTGAAAAAGGACAACACGTAGACCATGTGACAACCCATCGCGTCGGACAAAGCTATGGGAATCGAACCCACAACCAAAGTGCGATTGGGATTTATCACCTACCATTGGACTACATGAAGTCCCTGGATAGTGTGACTAATTATTTTTAGTTAAATGATTTTATTGATCAATAATAAGTTGATTTGGGTTCTTATGTCTTATTAAATGAATACCCTTGGTATAGGAAAATGATTTGGTGATTAAGTAATGGATGTTATTTTGGAAGTTGTTCACTTTGTTGTGAACACAATATGCCCAAGGAAAATAGAATAGTATGGGATTTCATTTGAGGAGTAATGGTGGATTTCTATCTATGTTTTTATTATGGATTTATAGTGATTTGGGTTCTTTATGGAAATGATTAGGTTAATTACTTTTATGTATGTGACTTTAAGAGTAATTAATGTCATTTAGAGATACAATTTAAAGTGGATTAATACATTATTATATGTTTTGAGTTTCAATATGAGTTTGGATTATATTGAAGGATTTTAAGGACAATTGATTATTAAATGGTATTTATTTAACTTTGGGGTATTGATGGTTTAATTTTAGAAATTAAGATTAGTTTTTTTTCTCTAATGGAATATCCGTTTGGGGGGGGGGGGGTCATAAGACATTATACTAACCATTTTGGTTCTAATTAATCTCTAAAGACATGTTAAATATATAGTTTATCATACATGGATCATGTTTTTCTATAGAAGTTTATTCTAGCTCTTTCATTGTGACCAAGTCTTCTTGAATACTCATTGTTCAAAAAATGATTTTGTGGTAAAAAGTTATTAAATAATGAAACTCTACTTAAAAAATAAGTATATCTCTTTATGTTCTTTGTAAATATCATAAATTAATTCCTTGTCCTTATGTAATGTAACTTAAAAAAAATGTTGTCTGTTTACTTTTCCTACTGGGAGACTAAGGACCATTTGTCCCAACACAAGTTTGTGATTTTCTTATTGTTAAATTTCTCCTGATCATGTTTTCTATCCCTCTCCATTATAACTTGACACTTAGTTTATCATCCATATCCATGTTTTCCTACCTGGAATCCTAGTATGGGTTCTCTTGGGTGACCTTTATACCTCTCTTTATTTCTTTTAAAGTGATATTTTTATTGACTCTTTTTCCGATGTGGGACTTGTTGGGTCGGAGGTGATGGCAAGAGGGGGGGTGAATTGCCTTTTTAAAATTAATTAACAATTTAAAACAAATTTAAATGCAGCGGAAAGTAAAATGGCAAGACACAATTGATAACGGAGTTCGGCTTTAAACTCAAGCCTACGTCTCCGCTCCCAACTCAACCGTGGGGAGATTTATACGACCGCTTGCTTTTTAATGGCTATAGCAAGAAACCCACTAGCCGTTTTAAGGTAGGCTAGATCACCTTCTTACAGCTTGCTTTTTTATTATGGTTGTAGCAAGAAACCCAAGTTGAAAGAAGGAAGAAAAAGGGTGGTTTGTTTTAATACAAACCCAATTAAGAACTAAACAAATGAAGTAAATAATTTAGAAAAAACTAGAGGAAGCCTTGAGCGCCAAGAGGTGAGTGTAGTTGATGTAGAGGCAGCCCAAGCTTCAAGGATGGCAATTGGATCTCAAGTGGCCTTTGAGAATTGTCGTAGGAGCCTCAAATGATCAAAATAGCTTTGGTATGCTTCGGTATATGATCGGTAGTCTTCCCGGCATCCATGGACGTCTATTTATAGGAGAAATACTCCCAAATACTTCAATATAGCCGTTGGAGGGCTTTCGGAGCCGTTGGGGATCAAGTGGGCCAGCCTGGTCAAAGCCTAACGGCTAGTTTGACTGAGCATACCGGCTGGCCGGTGCTGATCCACCGGCTGGCCGGTGCATTGGAAGGTGGAGAGTGCTTCTGCCCAGGAGCCACCGGCTGGCCGGTGAGAAGGCCACCGGCTGGCCGGTGGTGAGACAGTAGGTCTCACTATTCCAAGGAGTTCCACCGGCTGGCCGGTGAGGAGGCCACCGGCTGGCCGGTGGTCTGGACAGAATGTATGCCATTCTGTCTGGACCCACCGGTCGGCCGGTGGTCAGACACCGGCTGACCGGTGGCACCTGGCAGAGGGCAAGGCCTTCTGCCTGGTCCACCGGCTGGCCGATGGGCTGGATCCGGCCGGCCGGTGCCCTTACCGGCTGGCCGGTGGTCTCACACCGGCTGGCCGGTGGACTTGAAAACAGTCCACTTTTCCTCCTTTGCCACTTCTTGCTCCTGAAAACATGCCTATTAACAAGAACACTTGAAACAACATTAGATCACGATGAGAGTGATTGTGATCATTAAAATCCAAGAGAGTGGGGTACAACAATCTCCCCCTATTTTGATGATCACAATCACAAAAAAAAACTTTTAAAAAAAGGGTATGAAAGCTTTAAAAAAGGGTATGTCAATTGAAAACTTAAATAAACAATTTGAACTTGGAAAACTTAGAGACGTGCCAAATATAATGATCTTGAAAGCATTGAAATACTGAGAAAGGGTTATTTTTGAAATTGCAACCAAATGCCATTTTTTAAAGAATTCAATTGAAAACAATAATTTAACCATTTAAAACAGATTTTGATGACATCAATAACTTAAAATGAAACTTGTAAAAAGAGCATTTTAATAAATAATTATGTAATAGAGAAGTTTTCTCCCCCTTTGGGATTATCAAAATAGGAGAAAAAATTATGAAAGAAAAATACTAATAAGTAATGACAAAAAGGATGGATAGATAAGATAACTTGAATTCCATAAAAGATGAAACGATACAAAGGAAGTTCAAAAAACAAATACAAATACAAATACAAGCCAAAAAACAGGAACGGCTCTATTCACTCCTAGAGGGCCGAGAGTGACGGCGGCGCCTGAAGGTCTGAGGAGCCGGAGGAGCCTGGACCGCCTCAAAGCGACGATCTAGAGAATCAATCCGTGAGTGGAGCTGATCAAACTAAGAGCTGATGTAGGAAAACTGCAAGTCCATCCGGGTCTCGATCTGATCCTGGAAGTGTAGGAACTGATCAGCCGTCACCGGCAAGCCACCAGCATCAGCAGGAGGGGGCACAGCCTCAGCAGGCTCAGGTGCATCATCACCCTCTCCAGCCTCCTCATCAGCAGCAGCATCAGCCTCACCTTCGCTGTCACCACTTCCTGCCTCTTCATCATCATCACTATCCGCACTGTCTGAAAGAGGATAGGCAGCGGCGATAGCAGGAGGCATGGCATTGGCAGGAGGATGGGAATGAGTTTGAGGAGAGTAGGCCTTGAGAAGACCGTCCTTGTCCACAATCCATTCCTGACGCCAAGGGTGCCAACGGATGTGCATTCGTTGCACCATCATAAAATTCACTATGCTATCCTTTGTTGGATGCTCGAAGGAAGTGGCATGAAGAGGCACATCAAGAAATGAAAAGATTTTAGTCAAGAAGCGTCCGTAGGGTAGAGTTTTGGACCGGCGTGGGTGCTCAGCCACATAAGTCATGGCCCGGAACAGAAACCGGACCGGGTTGAAGTGAATGCCTCTGGTGATAAAGGAGAGCAGATAAATATCAATGAATTTGACATTATCATGATCCCCGATACGGGGCGCAAGAGAAGTTTGAATGAGTCGCTCAATAACACGATGGTTAGGAGAGAGCTGGGAGAGCTTGACAATGGGATTTGTGGGCTGCCCTGTGAGATGCTCAAGGGCTACGGCTACATCAAACTCACGGTCCCGTGGAAACTCCCCCTGAGCAAAAGCATGGGGTCCAACATGAGGAACCCCGAGCATCCGGGCAATCTCCAACGAAGTGATAGTGATGGGTTGCCCAAGAGCAGTGGAGGAGATGGTATCAATGTCATCAAAAACGGACCACGTCAAATGAGCATAGAACTCTTTGACTAGAAGAGGATAAATGACATCCTTTTCAGGGGGTTCAAAGAAAGAATGCCAATGTTGATACTCAATAATCGAGAAAAGCTCAAGACGAGCAGTAGACAACCAAGGATAGTCAATAACTCTACCCGGCAGAATAACTTTGTCATGCCAAATGTCCGGGAGTTGAGGGATGGAAGGAGGAGGAGGAGCTTCTTGAGCGATTCCCTTGCCTTTGCGAGTGGATCGAGGTCCCATGATGGCAAAAGGAGCTAAAAAGAGAGATTGAGTGAACAAAGGAGTTTTGAGAGGACAAAAATCAAGAAGGGAGGCTAGGGTTTGGAGGGGCTGAGGTTTTAGGAGGAGCCGCCCGAGAGAGAAGAGAGAAATGAGGGAGGAAGGGTTTTAAAATCAATTTTAACCCTTCCTCGGCCGGCCTATTAAGCAGAACCCGACACCACCGGTTAACCGGTGATGTACCACCGGTTGACCGGTGGCACTAAAAGTCATAAAAAATATAAAAAAAACAGAATTAAGAAAAAATGTTTTAAAAAAATTATAATAAAAATAAAATATAAGCAAGCCAAGAAAGTCAAATATTTAATAGTGCTCATTGACGAATCATTCCTAACTCCCCTTTAATAAAATCAAAACGGTCAACCGGGAGCGGTTTGGTAAAAATATCAGCTAATTGGAAATCAGTTGGAATGAAGTCCAAAGTGATATCTCCTTTTTGAAAATGGTCACGAAGGAAATGATGCCTTAAGTCTATGTGCTTTGTCCTAGAATGTTGTATTGGATTCTTAGAGATACTAATGGCTCTAGTGTTGTCACACCGAATAGGGACATGATCATAGGAAAGACCATAATCCAAGAGAGTGTGTTGCATCCAAATAATTTGGGCACAACAATTGCCAGCGGCTACATACTCGGCCTCGGCAGTAGAAAGAGCAACACAATTTTGCTTCTTGCTACTCCACGAAACAAGGGACTTGCCTAGCAGATGACAGGTTCCACTAGTACTCTTACGATCTAATTGACATCCGCCAAAATCAGCATCCGAATAAGAAGATAGTTCAAAAGAAGTATTTGAGGGATAAAATAAACCAAGATTTTTTGATCCTTTTAAATACTTAAAAATTCTTTTGACCGATTTAAGATGGGATTCTTTAGGATTGGCTTGAAAACGAGCACAAAGGCAAACACTAAACATGATGTCAGGACGGGTCGCAGTTAGGTAAAGTAGACTCCCGATCATACTCCTATAAAGCATGTTATCCACCGGTTTCCCGGCTTCGTCTAACGTAAGCTTACATGAAGTACTCATGGGTGTACTAATTTCCTTTACTTGATCCATACCAAAACGACTTAGAAGCTCGTTTGTGTATTTGCTTTGGCTTAGAGAAATACCTTTTGAATTTTGAAAAATTTGAAAACCAAGAAAAAATTTCAATTCTCCCATAAAACTCATTTCAAATTCTTTTCTCATTAAATCTGAAAAATCAGTACAAAGAGATTCTTTGGTAGAACCAAAGATAACATCATCAACATAAATTTGGACTATTAAAAGATCTTTTGAAGTGTGTTTTAAAAAGAGGGTACAATCGGCTTGACCCATTTTAAAATCATTTTCTAAAAGAAATTTTGTTAACCGCTCGTACCAGGCTCGAGGGGCTTGCTTTAAGCCATAAAGAGCCTTGGTTAACTTAAAAACATGATTTGGAAATTTTGGATCTTCAAAACCGGGAGGTTGTTCAACAAAGATTTTTTCAGAAATAAAACCATTTAAAAAAGCACTTTTAACATCCATTTGAAAAAGCTTAAAATTTAAGTGGGCGGCGAATGCCAACAAGATCCTAATGGATTCTAACCTAGCAACAGGGGCAAAGGTTTCACCATAATCGATTCCTTCTTCTTGATTATAGCCCTTAGCTACTAGGCGAGCCTTGTTCCGGGTTATGTTTCCTTGATCATCAAGTTTGTTTCTAAAAACCCATTTAGTGCCAATAATTGGATGATCATTGGGTCTTTCAACAAGAGTCCAAACATCATTTCTAGAGAATTGATTTAGTTCCTCTTGCATTGCAAGAACCCAATTCTCATAATTAATGGCATCATTAACGGTTTGAGGTTCTAGGTGAGAAATGAAGGCTTGATGTTCAACTTCATTGAGGATAGATCTTCTAGTTCGAGTACCGGCTTGAAGGTCACCTATGACATTTTCTAAAGGATGGTCTCTAGAAGGTTTCCAAACCTTAGGCAAGGTGGAAGGCGAAGTAGGTGAAGAGGGTTCTTGATGGTCATCCTCCTTGGGAGGAGAAGAGGAATCATCCAAATGAAGCTTATCAAGCTTATCTTCAACATCCTCAATGACCGGGTGAGGTTTTGGAAGAGTTTCATCAAATTTGACGTGAGATGATTCTTCGATGGTTTTAGAACGTTTATTGAAGACACGATAGGCTTTGCTTGAGTTGGAGTACCCAAGAAAAATACCTTCCTCGGATTTGGCATCAAATTTCCCTAGGTTATCTTTTGTGTTAAGGATAAAGCATTTACACCCAAACACTTTAAAATAACCAACTTTGGGCAATTTGCCTTTCCAAAGTTCATAGGGGGTTTTCTTAAGAAGGGGTCTTACAAGGACTCTATTAATAGTATAACAAGAAGTGTTTACCGCCTCGGGCCAAAAATATTGAGGGAGGTCGAATTCACTAAGGAGGGTTCGAGCGATTTCTTGGAGAGTTCGGTTTCTCCTTTCAACCACTCCATTTTGTTGAGGAGTCCTAGGGGCTGAGAAGGTGTGATTGTATCCTTGAGAGGAACACAATTCATCGAATTCTTTGTTCTCGAATTCACCACCATGATCACTACGAAGAGATATGATTTTATATCCTTTTTCGTTTTCTACTTTCCTAGAGAATTTCAAAAAGGTTTTACAAGCATCATTCTTATGGGATAAAAAGAAAACCCAAGTAAAACGAGAAAAGTCATCAACAATAACTAAGGTATAGGATTTTCCACCTAAGCTTGCTACGGGAGTAGGACCAAAAAGATCAAGATGAAGGAGTTCAAGAGATTTTGAGGTGGACACTTCCTTCTTAGATTTGAAAGAAGACTTGTGTTGCTTACCAAGTTGGCATGGCTCACAAATCAAATCTTTCTTAAATTTAAGTTTAGGAAGGTCACGAATGAGCTTGTTCTTATTAAGCTTTAGAAGTGAATGAGAGCTACAATGCCCCAATCTTCTATGCCAAAGCCAAGACTCATTGTCAAGAGCACTTAAACATTTAACATTTTGGCTAGCTAGAGATTTTAAATCAATAATGTAAACATTTTGAAAACGGGAAGCAGAAAATATCAACTTGTTTTGAAAATCTAACACATTGCATAAATCATTTTGAAAATTGACTGAAAAACCACTATCACAAAGTTGACTAATGCTAATTAAATTATGCTTTAAACCTTTAACTAATAAAACATCTTTAATAAAAGAGGAGCTACCAAAACCAATGGTACCTATTCCGACGATCTTGCTTTTTGAGTTATCACCAAAGGTGACATATCCTCCATCGAATTCTTCAAGTGAGTTGAACTCGGAGGGGTCGCCACACATGTGCCTTGAGCAACCGCTGTCAAGATACCATGAGCCTTTAGAGGTCCTACTCTTTTGGCGTTTATCCTACAAAATCAAGAAAGAAGAGATTTTGGTACCCATATAAGTTTGGGTCCGGAAAGATTAGCAAAAAGAGACTTTTGAACCCATAATGTTCTAGAGGGATTCCTTCTATGATACTCATCCGAGTAGGTAATGGATTTGGGTCTTCCATACCTAGCATTTTTACAATCACATTCATAAATCATGTGACTGGTCTTTTTACAATAATTACAAAATTTGTATTGAGAGCTCCCCCTTACAAAAGTAGTGGGTGCCCTAGTAAAAGTGGATTGCTTGTTATAGCCAAGTCCATGTGTGGTTCTAGACGAACGCTGAGAACCTAGTAATTTAGTTAAGTTTTGTTCACCTTGGGTGAACTTGGCAAGAGATTCCTTCAAATCCTTAATGGTAGAATTTAAAGAATCTACATTTGGAATATTTTTGACTTTAAGGGCAAGCTCCTCATTCTCTTTGAGAAGTTTGTCTTTTTCGGAAATAAGAGTTTTGTTTTTCTTTTTCAAGGTCAAAAATTTAGAGGTAAGTTCGTGAAAACCTTCCTCTAATTGATCTCTTGCATTTTGGAGTTCTTCATAAGACATATTATTATCAAAAGAAGAAGATGAGGAAGAAGAGTGAGAAGAAGAGTGAGAAGAGGATACCTCATCAAATGCCATTAGGCATTTTCCATCTTCATCGCTTGAGTCGCTTGAAGACATGGAGTCATCACTTGCACTCCATGTTGATGCTTTGAAGGCCTTCTTGTTTTTCTTTTCTTTTAACCTTTTCTTGAAAATGGGGCACTCCGGTTTGATGTGGCCTTTCTTTCCACATTCAAAGCAAGTGATTTCTTTCTCCGCCTTTGGCTCTTCCTTTCGTGCCTTTTGAAATTTCTTCTTTTTCTTCATGAACTTGCTCATTTTCCTTGCTAGTTGAGCCATCTCGGATTCACTATCATCGGAGGAGCTTTCTTCCTTTGCCTTGAAAGCTATGTTCTTTTTCTCCTTGAAGATCTTTCCTTCTTTATCGGCTTGCCTCTTCATGGTAATCTCATAAGTCATGAGTGACCCTATGAGTTCTTTAGCCGGCATCTTCTTGACATCTTTCGCTTCTTGGATTGCCGTCACCTTTGGTGCCCAAGAGCTTGGTAGGACCCAAAGAATTTTCTTCACCATTGTTTCTGCTGAAACATCATCACCAAGGGACTTTCTCCCATTGCAAACATCAGTAAAACGAGTAAACATTTCAGTGATTGACTCGTGTGGGTGCATTGTGAAACCCTCAAAGTCTTGAAGATACATATCTAACCTAGTGTCTTTGACTTTGTTAGTGCCCTCATGGGTCACTTCCAAAAGTTTCCAAATTTCGTGTGAGGTGGTGCAAGTAGAAATACGATTAAACTCATTACGGTCTAACCCACAATGAAGAGCATTCATGGCTTTGCCATCAAGCTCAAAATTGGCAATGTCTTCGGGGGTCCAATTAGATTCATCCTTACTAGAAAGAGTGTAGCCTTGCATAACAATTCTATATATAGGATAGCCAATACTGCTAAGAAAAGTAATCATTCGTGTTTTCCAATATGTGTAATCGGTTCCATCGAAGTATGGAGCCCGAGTCATGGAATACCCTTCGGGTGCTTGTGAGGAAGAAGCCATCACTATGGATTTTTCGTTTGTAACCGGTTAAGGTATTACACAAACGCTCCCTCTGATACCAAATGTTGGGTCGGAGGTGATGGCAAGAGGGGGGGTGAATTGCCTTTTTAAAATTAATTAACAATTTAAAACAAATTTAAATGCAGCGGAAAGTAAAATGGCAAGACACAATTGATAACGGAGTTCGGCTTTAAACTCAAGCCTACGTCTCCGCTCCCAACTCAACCGTTGGGAGATTTATACGACCGCTTGCTTTTTAATGGCTATAGCAAGAAACCCACTAGCCGTTTTAAGGTAGGCTAGATCACCTTCTTATAGCTTGCTTTTTTATTATGGTTGTAGCAAGAAACCCAAGTTGAAAGAAGGAAGAAAAAGGGTGGTTTGTTTTAATACAAACCCAATTAAGAACTAAACAAATGAAGTAAATAATTTAGAACAAACTAGAGGAAGCCTTGAGCGCCAAGAGGTGAGTGTAGTTGATGTAGAGGCAGCCCAAGCTTCAAGGATGGCAATTGGATCTCAAGTGGCCTTTGAGAATTGTCGTAGGAGCCTCAAATGATCAAAATAGCTTTGGTATGCTTCGGTATATGATCGGTAGTCTTCCCGGCATCCATGGACGTCTATTTATAGGAGAAATACTCCCAAATACTTCAATATAGCCGTTGGAGGGCTTTCGGAGCCGTTGGGGATCAAGTGGGCCAGCCTGGTCAAAGCCTAACGGCTAGTTTGACTGAGCATACCGGCTGGCCGGTGCTGATCCACCGGCTGGCCGGTGCATTGGAAGGTGGAGAGTGCTTCTGCCCAGGAGCCACCGGCTAGCCGGTGAGAAGGCCACCGGCTGGCCGGTGGTGAGACAGTAGGTCTCACTATTCCAAGGAGTTCCACCGGCTGGCCGGTGAGGAGGCCACCGGCTGGCCGGTGGTCTGGACAGAATGTATGCCATTCTGTCTGGACCCACCGGTCGGCCGGTGGTCAGACACCGGCTGACCGGTGGCACCTGGCAGAGGGCAAGGCCTTCTGCCTGGTCCACCGGCTGGCCGATGGGCTGGATCCGGCCGGCCGGTGCCCTTACCGGCTGGCCGGTGGTCTCACACCGGCTGGCCGGTGGACTTGAAAACAGTCCACTTTTCCTCCTTTGCCACTTCTTGCTCCTGAAAACATGCCTATTAACAAGAACACTTGAAACAACATTAGATCACGATGAGAGTGATTGTGATCATTAAAATCCAAGAGAGTGGGGTACAATAGGAATTTCCATTCTCAGGACCAATTTTTAAAATTGCGAGGACGCAATTTATTGAAGCAGGGGTGAATGTAACACCCCAATCTTCCACAGTACACTTCTCTTTGAATAATACAATAGCATGTGTTGTACGCAACACTGAGTTCAAGTACACCACGACTTACCAAACTAGTCGTTCAAAAGAGGTCATGAATAGTATTAACTAAATTTTAAATATTATATTATCCTTATAATTTTAATCCATATTATGAGTTTCTAAGACATGATTTATGAACAAATTCATTCTTTCAGATAAAAGAAGTATTTTTCAAAAAATGAAATTTTGCCGCCTTTTAATGGTGAAGCCTTTTTAAAACGAATATTTGAAACTTTTATATATTCAATTTGACAAAATTATATTCTTCTTTAGAATAGGGACATAAGAATTTAGTATCAATAATGTTTCGGTGTCTTTCTGATGACTTTCATATTTGGGTGAATAGTGAAAAATACTATAATTTAAATGAAAACAACTTTTTTAATCAAAATAATTTATATTGTTAAATTATAAATTTTATAGGTTTGGAAGCATAAATAGATTATATTTTTATTATTTAAACCAATTATGGTCATTTTAAGTAATTTCACCTTGAAATTGTACATAAACAAGTGTCAAACTTTTGATAGTTATTATTTCTTAAAAATACGCCTTTTGGTTTCGAAAGAGGGAATCAATTTAAATTAATAAATGAAAATTTTATGTTTTGAATTTGGTAAAATAGACTTCATTTTTGGATTCGTAATAACGAAATTATCCTAGGGTGAAATTTTGGAACTTTTCGGATAACTTTTATATTTTGATGAATAGTAAAAATTAATAAATTTTAATTAAAAACAACTTTTTTAATCGAATTAATTAATAGTGATACATTATTAATTTGAGTGGTTTAAAATTATATTTAAAATATATTTTACCATGTAATACAATGTGGGTAATTGAAGATAATTTCACATTTAAACCAAACATAAAAAAGTGCCAATCTTTTGATAGTTATTATCTCTTAAAAACACGCTTTTTGTTTTAACAGCGGGAATTAATTTTAAATTAATTTCTTCCACTTCTTTGTTTTGAATTTGGAAAAATGGATTCCATATTTGGAATCAGGAAGTTAAAATTTGGTAAATAGGTAACTTTTACTTTTAGAAATTTTGAATAATTACTTCGGTAAATATTTTATTTACCATGGTTAAAGGGTAAATCCGGTAAATAAGGGTTAAAAAATAATATTATAATAATACTAAATTACCCTAAAATGTGTATTAACCCTATTGGTTAATACATGGCCGAACATGGGCATCTTTGGGTCGATTTTGGGACCCCATGGATCCACTTGTATGTGACAGGGACACTTTATTTTAATTAAGTTAAAATGAATAAAAAAATGACACAAGCATATATCTTTTAGAAAAACAATTGTTACATAGGGTTATATATGTTGGATATTAGACTATAAATATTAATTATAAATATAAAAATATTTACTACATAATTGTATTTTATTTATAATTTTTAGAGATTAAATATGTTAATTTATTTATGACACAATGGTGATGTAGTAATTACCATAATAGTGAAAAACTGAAATAATTGATATTATATATACACAAATAAATATAATTTGAGACTTTTTATGAATTAAAATAATTTTACAGGTTAATATGACATGTTAGGATTGATTTAATTAACTTTTTTAGAAGTAATAATTCTGTTATAATTTTAAAAAAATCAATTATTGAAAAGTGTCAAAATTGACATAAAAGAGTTTTTAAAACAAATATTATATTATTAATTGATATTAAATTCCTAAAAATATAAGTTTCGGCCAATAGACTTATATAATGATAGGGGTATCATTAATGGACCACTTGGGGGTCTCTTGAATGTATATATAAGATTATTAACTATATAATATAAAAATACAAAGTGACATGGTAAATGTCAAACTAATTAACTAAGAGTTAAAACTAAAAGATAAGGTTAATATAATGACCCAAACCTGTCTAACTTTTATTGGTTGAATGTATTTAGACCTATACCCACCTTAACCTTTACATAATCATATTTGGTGCCATTAGAAACCGAATATGAATTTATTATAAATTAATATTTCTAGCTTTTCCAAAGGTGCCCCTCACCCCTCTTATAAAAGGGCACTCCTCATTCTCTTTAATTCACAACTTCAAAGCCTTTTGGTTCGGACAAACCCTGACCAAATACTCTCTAAACTTCACTCACTACAACCTAGAGGCCTTAGTTTGATCATAAAGTCAACCTAAGGATCCCTTTTGATCAAATCAAGAGGAAGAACCCGAAGAAGAGGTAATGTTTTCACAACCCCTTTTCAAGTTCCTTTCTTCTTACACTTTTTATTTCTTTGTTATTACCATTCTAAAATAATAAATCCAGTATCTTATATATACTGTGATTTTATTATAAATATGGTACAACCATATTCAGTATTTTATCCACCCTTTGAATAACATGTCACCATACGTGCGTACGTACGGCTTAGCGTCTCCACGTCGTGGTGTATTTGTTATTCAATATATTATTATTTGGATGAGTATAATAATGATGTATAATTCATTTAAACAATAAATATAACATGATAATTATTCTGTATATATAATATACCATACAATTATATATTATTTTAATATCAAAAGAATGATATTGTCGCTCGTGCGTACGTATGGACTACTGTCTCCACAAACGCGATGAGATTCATTCTCCATCATATCCATTCATGTATATTTATCATTTTATGATTTAAATATAATGTTTAAGAACTTGATATCATTCTGGATATGAATAAGATACAACCTATCCATGAAAAAATGGCTTACGTAACAAACCATATAAAAGAAAACGAGTAAGTTAACACCCGAAACAACGATAATTCTAAGATATTATTAACAAAGAAATTTTAAAAGATCATATATGATATCATATTATTGTATATGATTCATGAATAATTTAATAACAATTATTTAAACATTATACAAGAGTTTAACCTACCCCCAACCAAGGAAAAGTACAAGGTAAGGGATTTTCTTATCTCACTTTCAATTCCGTGAGATTTCTATTATTCGACACTAAATTGTTGAAAGTGGTGTATTGTGTACTTCCATTTGATATATATTATCATGATTATATTTATATTCATATTATTCAGTAAATAATTTGTTCTTATTAACTTTTGGGCATATGTCTCAGTTGATTACAACGTTATAAGGGGTTTCTTATCTCACTTTTAATTCCGTGAGAATTCCATTGTTCAACACTTATTTATTGCATGTGGTGTGTGTACTACCCATGTTTGTATAAATTGTCTAATATAAATTAATTAATGTATATTTTCATCATCATTGTATGATCCTTCTTTTATGGGTGTATGTTTTGTATGTTACGAAATCAATAAGGGAATTTGAAATTTCAATTTCCACTCATTCGGCTTTACGCATACTTCATTGATTATTTAACTCCAAGATTATGTGTAGAATAACTATTCATTTGATTATGTCATAAATTCCACTCCCCTTTCTGTGGATATACTTTTGATACATTTGATCACTCCATTGATAAATTATCAGGTCATCGGTATAAACTTGATAAGAGTAATTTTTACTCAATCTCGATTTGTTGAGATAAACATCCAATTCATTGGTATTGTTTTTACTAGAATATGTGTTAATGTCCATTGATTTTTTTACACTGAATATCCAATCATATTTAGTGTATTTATATTTGTCACACATAATTATGTCATTTATTTATCCTTAACCTAAGGATATGACCTTTATGAGATATTTCATCTCAATTTACATTTCATTGAGACTTCTTTGTTGTTATACACCAAATCCCTTTTATGTGGGGTATATAATGTACTTTGACATAGTATATCATGAATTCCTTTATTATAATTATATTACAATGTTTTGATTACCTCAATTATTTGTATTCAAGTGTCTCTCTTTTGGTTATAAACTCTAACTAAAATACCATTTTTAAATGTTTTAATGACTTATTCTTCTAAATCATTCTCATTAATGTCCATGTTTTAAAAATGGTTTTAAGGATTTATATATATGGACATTAAATTTTTAAAATTAAAACTCCTTTTAAATGTTTCAAAGTGGTATGGGACACTTTGAATCAAAAATCTATTTTTAAATAGCTTCTTGACAAATAGTGTGACTTTAAATGATTTAAAAAAAAATGGGGATATTTCTCTCAAATAGTTTTGATGGTTATTTTCATCTATGTAAATATCATTCATTATTATCGATTGAGGTACAATACGATATTCCATATTGTATTGAATGAGTTATGTTTGACTGTGGATGTGCTATTTTAATACCATTCATGGTTTGTGGTTAAAGTATTGACATTTCGTAAGCTAGTTTTAATACGAATGTTTATGTTATGTTTAAACATGTTCATATGAGGAATGAATTGGACTTAATAAGGGATGGGTGGAGCCCGCTATAGCTCCTCGATGCATCGGTAGATCTCATGAGACAAACTAGTGTCTTGGAACAAGGCCTTGGAAAAATATTATTTGTAGTCTTAGCATGAAGCCTTGTCTATGTGGTTATGATAGTCTGGAATTTTTCATTCCATCATTATGAAAGTAGTTATTGATATTGCATGTGATCATTCGACTAGTAGAATATCCATGTGATTAAGTAAATGGCATTATTTTATTTTAGCTTTGCCATTTTATGCTGAAGTTCAAGTTTAAAAGGCTTTTGTTTTAGTTATAAACTGCCTTAAGTGTTTATGCTTATCTATGAAAGCTTTTGCTATAATGTTATCCTTACTGAGCATCTGAGCTCACCCCTTTCAATGTTTTATTTTTCCCAGGATTATGAATAAGTAATTTATGAATGACCTACAGGGATAGTATGAGGGGATATGAAGACAAGATGTATTTTTGATGATGTAATGTAAAATTTTATGAATGTATCTAGTGTTTCCAAGGTTACTAAACTAATCGGTATTTCGAGACTTGATATTTCTTGTGATCATGCCAATGTTATGTAATAATGCACTGACTCTGGGTAACTGGGGTCGGGGCGTTACACATGCTCCCTTATTCCTTATAGAATACTAGATATACTCCTTTCAAAAACTTTTGTGAACTCCAATAGTGATGAAATATACATATCATTAATCATATTCAAGGTAGTTAAGAATATCCAATATAATTTATCCAAATAAATCATATGTTATTCCAAAATCACTACCTCAGGATCTGAAACATATTATTGTTTATCTTTATCTCAACCATATATTTTCCAAAAAAATTAACCTGCTATTGAGTCACTTTTCTTGGTTCCACACAATCTCTAGTCCTTGATGAAATAGTAATGCAGTACTATCCTTTTATACTATATAATTATTATAACATGTAAATCATTAATACAATACCTAAATGACATAATACTTTAATAACAACATAAGAAATAAAATCATTCCTCTTCATCTTGGGTAGTATCATAACTTGATTATTATCTGATAGTAGCATTTGGGGTATATTCTGATGATTTGGACATTGCTTCGCGTAGTGTTCCAAATCATTGCAAATGAAGCATTGTACATTTAAAATCTTTTTCAAACCCTGAAATCACGTACTTGGTGTCATTTTTCTCCACACTTATAACAAACTCACATTCCCTTCAAGCATTTACGAAGGTGATTTGTTCCACAGTCATCAAATATGAGAAAATCCTTATTTCCCCTCTTTCCGTTATCCGTCTTTCTTGCTTCCACCATTTTCTTATCTTACTTCCCTTCAAAGCCATAAGAACCAGAGAATTATTTACATATCTTATTAACACATGATACTATTTCTTCATATGATGAAAATATGTGGGAAACTATTTCCATTTAAAATGTTGGCTTAATACCATGAAAGATATTATCCTTCTTAATATTTCAATCATGTGTATTGCTGGAATTATCATTCCTTTTAGTAGGTGCTATTTCTAAACAATGGAATACACTAGGGAAAATGAAATTAGAATGGAGAAGATGTGCGCGAATCCCTTTCCATTGGACGATGGTGAATCCAGATTTCTCTAAGTCTAGTTGTGGGCATGGATTCCTTCAATCCAGACTGGGAAGGATCCTTCACGAAGGATGCTAATCGAGTTTCTGCTAACACTTCTTTCGAAGGATCAGTCTCCTTTGTAGAGGTATTGGCTGGAGCCAATCACACTTTGAGCCCTGAAAATCCACCGATACTCAAATGTTCAGGGGATGGATCAGTCACTATAGAGGTGGATCAGGTCGCGCTACAACAGCGAATGGAGCTGTGTCACTTTTCGGTTCTAGGGAGAACATCTTATGAAAAAGTTAAGAAGCCCTGGTCGATTCAAGATCTCAAAGTAAGAATCTCGCACTGCTGGGTATTCTCTCAATGGAGGATTATTCTGATTGGAAAAGGGTACTACCACATTATCATGTAGATCAAGGAGGATCTTGACATAACTTGGAGGATTGGAAACCTAAATCTTAAACCAGGTTTCATGAGTTTTTGATAATGGGATGACAACTTCAATCCATTCAATCAATGTCAATCGATGCCTCAGGTTTGGACATGGATTCATGGGATTCCATGGGTCTACTAGAATATGAAAATCCTGAATGACATTGCATCAAGATTAGGGACACCCCTCAGGATTGATGAGCGCACTATCAATGGATATCTGGGTATATATGCAAGAATCCTCATAAAAATTTACATAGAACTCTTGCCACCGGAATGAATTTTCTTGGATGTTAAAGGTCAGCAGCTAGAGGTAAGGTTTGAGATTGAGAACTTGCCTAAATTCTACATGCACAGTATGATGGTTGGACATGAGTTCCAATCTTTTCGCATGGTTAAAAATCTCTTCAATCGCTCTAAACCCACATCTGTTTGGAAGGAGGTCCCTAAGAGTTTGAGGAGTGCTTTGGGAGCCATGGAAAAAAGGAAAGATGCAGGTTAAAGAAGAAAGATGTTAAAATTCAAATGGAAAGACTTGGGATGAGATAGTGGAGGAAGAAGAAGGGCTGCAAGCCAGCACTGAACCTCCAGCTATTGCAGGGGATAACAGTGACTTTGACAAGAAAATACAGGACCTCTCCTTGGAGGTGTGCAGCATGGTCAAGGATATACAGCCGTAGGGCTTCACAATTGATCTTATTGATGCTGAATTAAAGGCCCACCTGTCCTTGATTGGGCACCAACTAGGTGCATTGATGAAAGATAATTGCAAGGGTGGAGGTTTGGTCCAGAGGAATGTACACTTCAATGATTCGGGAGAAGGGTAGGGGAAAAGGGGACAGGGAATCTAAGGAGATAGAAGTAAATTCTCATCCTAAATATGGCATGGATAGTAGAATTCAAAACTTGGGTGACAGTTCACCATAAGCAGAATCAACAAGAAAATCGTCCAAAATTCTTGAGAAAAAATGAGGTGTGGCCTCAAAATTAGCTTCAAAATGAGAATTATCTTCTGGAACTGTTAGGGGATAGCCAACCCTGCCACAGAAGGTTCCCTCAGGCTCTTTGCTGGAAGGTATAAACCATAGATCATTGGAATTGCGGAGCCAAAAATGAGCTCCAAAAATCTATGAAGCATGATAGGAGGTAGGGATTATAACATTTTGGGTTATATTGGGGAAAATGAAAGTCATGACAGGATTTGGATTCTCTCTCATCATGATGTTGATGCTACAAGGATTCATGATGTGGATAAACAGATCATCAACTGCAGTTTTTTGGAGGGTGGCAGGCGGTTTTTCGACTCTATTGTGTATGCGCACAACTACTATGTTGACAGGAGGCTTCTGTGGGGGAAAATAGAGAAGCTTGGGAACTCCATTATGGATCCATGGATAGTCATAGGTGACTTCAATTCCATTCTCCATGATGATGAAAAAATGGGTCTAGTTAAAAATGTCACTTCTTCAAGAGACTTTAGGGAATGTATTGAGAAAGCTATCAAAGTGGAATTGAATATTGTTGGTTCTAAATACATGTGGTATAGGAGGAATCTTAATGGGATGAGAAAAATTACAATTGATCAAGACTTTGTCAATAAAAGAATGTTAGATTCCTGGAATTCAATCACATGTGTCATGCTTTCTAAGATCAACTCCGACCACCATCCCATTCTGATTAGCTTACTTGGAAAGGAGGGTAGGCAAAAACTTTTTTTTAGATTCAATAATGCTTGGGTCTCTCTTCTGGACTGCTCAAAATTTGTTCAAGATATTTGGGTCTCATGGTCATGTAATGACAAGCCTCTTTTATGTATCTCTAATCTTCAAATACTCAAGATAAAGCTTAGGGAATGGAGTAAAAAAATATTAAGATATCTGAACACTGAAATTTAAGGTCTTGAAATCTACCTACATGATATGAAAGCAAAGGCCACCAGAGTAAACTTCTTAGGGGACATGCATCAGGAGAATGAGCTCTCCCTCAAGCTGACTAATCTTATTAAGATCCGAGAAAATATTAAGAAGGAATCTTTCAAAGTTAGGTGGCTTCAGGAAGGTGAATGCAACACAAAATTTTTTAATGCCCTTCAGAGAGTGAGAAGAGTAAATAAGCCCCTCGCCATGCTAAAATATGGTGACAGAATTCTGGAGGGAAAACAAAAACATATTGAACACCTTGTTTCCTTTTACAAGAAATTATTCAATGGGAGAGCTAAATCTGCTGTAGTTAGAGACAATATCATTCCTAAACTTATTTCTGAAGAGGACCATCATCTTCTCACATTAACACCAGTGGACTTTGAAATAAGAAAGGCGGTGTTTGACCTTAAAAAAGATAGCTCTCCAGGACCTGATGGATTCAGCAACCTTTTCTTTCAAAGCTATTGGGATGTCATTCAGAATGAGGTTTTTCTTCTTGTCAAACACTTTTTCAGAGGGGGGACATTAACTCTTTGTTTTAATGCCCAGTTCATTGCCCTGATACCCAAGGTGGAGAATACCAGCGAAATTGGCCAATTCAGACCAGTTTCCCTTGTGAACACCATTCATAAAATAATTACTAAACTTTTGTCTCAAAGGCTTGCTCAGGTGATTGGAAAAATTATTTCCTAGAACCAGTTTGGCTTTGTGAAGGGCATGAATATTCAAGACTACCTGCTTATGACCTTGGAATGTTTCAATATTCTGATAAATAAAACACGGGGAGGTAATGTTGCTTCGAAGATTGAAATTAAAAAGGCCTTTGACACAATTTATTGGGGCTTTATTAAGCAAATTTTGCTTAGATTTGTCTTCTATGAACTCTTCGTTCACTAGATCTCCAAATTGATGGAATCTGCCGACATTTCAGTTCTGATAAATGGATCACTGGAGGGATACTTCACTTGCTCAAGGGGGGTGATACAGGGTAACCCTCTTTCTGAAATCATCTTTTTCAATTGCTGAGGATTACCTGATCAGGTTTCTCACTAAGATGGTGGATAATAGAGAGCTTGCACCCATCAAGGTGGATGGAGGTTTGAATTCCCCCACTCATTTACTTTTTTCTGATGATATTGTCATTTTTATATAGGGGGATAGGAAAAATATCACATGTCTTAGAGAGGATCTCTTGAACTATGAGAATGTGTCAGGATAGGAAATCAATTGGAGAAAATCCTTTATCTACTTTGGAAAAATCATGGCAGCGGCTAGGAGGGGTCAACTCATTAATTATCTTAGCCTTAGGGAGGGTTCCCTTCCTTTTATGTATCATAGAGTTCCACTTTTCTGGGGAAAGCCTCGGGCCTTCCTCTTTGACCAGGCTATTGGCCAAATTAGAAAAACTCTTGTGTCTTGGAAGGAAAAGTCTCTTTCAATAGCAGGAAGAATATGTCTTTTTAAACATGTGGTAATTTCAAAACTTGTCTATCCTTTCATGGTTTACTTATGGCCAGCCTCTGTGGTGAAAATAATCAACTATATGTTGAAAAAAAAATTTGGAGTGGAAACGTGATGGAAAGAAAACTCATCACTGCCAAATGGGACACATGTTGCATGCCTACCAAATAAGGAGGCCTGGGAATTAAGAATCTGAGCTATTTCAATCAGGCCTTACATGCCAAGTTCATATGGAGTCTTGTTCACAGAAACTCGGACACTCTTGATTTTTTGAGGAAACGCATCCTTCCAAGACTCATTGATGGGAGGCATGACTACATGGGTTCTTCAATCTGGACTGGTCTGTGTTTGGTGTTCTCCACTATCATAAGACACTCACGCTGGTTGGTCAGGGTAGAATGAAATCTGAAATTCATGTCCACCAACTGGATGGGTATGCCTCTCATAGAGAGGATTAATCAAGAAATGTAGGTCATTGACAGTAGCTTATCCATCAAAGATCAACTGCAGTGCAAAGAGGATTTACCAAAGGAAATTGTCTTAATGATTGATAGTTACGATCTTATTTAGCAGGATGATATTCTGTTATGGGAAGGCTCTGAAACTGGCCAACTCAACTCCAAAACTTCTATAATAGCCTGCTGCAGGGAGAGGCTAATTGGATTGGTTCTCTTGATAAAAAATGGCTGCTTCCCTCCATATTTTCTCTTATATAGATGCTTTATCATAACAAAATCCAAGTGGATGTGAACATTCAAAGGGCCGAGATCTCTTTATGCTAAAGGTGTATGCTTTGTGGCCAGCATAGGGAGGACAGTGACCATTTTTTCATGTCCTCTAATACCTCCTCTTCTTTGTGGTAGGCAGTTCTTAGTATTTTTGAACTAGATTCCCCTAGTACCTCTTCGGCTATACTATATATCCAGAGCCTACTAAAAGTTCAGCAATCCAAGCAGCTCAATGTGCTGCTACAGGTGGCCTGTTCTGAACTGGTTAATGTCATTTGGAGGGACCACAACAATTCCATTCATCGTAAGGTAGGGTTCAACACATCCCAGGCCTTGAATACTATTCTTGTGGCCACTCAAAACACTAGCTCATGAATCAAGGAGGTTTGTAGCAATTCGGTCAGGGATTTCATAATTCTCAGAAGATTAAGGGTTGTGGGTTGCTACCCCAAACCTAGGGGCATGATGGAGGGGATATAGACTGCCCCCTTCAATGGTTGGTTGAAATGCAACATGGATGGGGCTTCCAAGGGTAACCCTAGGATATCTGGATATGGAGTTATTTTTAGGAATCAACAGGGGGATGTTGTGGAATGCATTTATGGCCCATGTGGGCATACCACTGTTCTAGAAGCTGAAATGATAGCACTCATTAGCGTAATGAATATTGCTTGCCAAAGAAAATGGAACAACATCTTGTTCTAATGTGACTCGGAAATGCTTGTTTATGCAATCAGAACCGAACAAACCACATTATCATGGAAGATGACAGGTAAATGGATAAATTACATTGACAAAATCTATTCCCTTAACTACTTCATTATGCATACCTTTCGTGAGTAGAACTACATTGCATATGGCCTTACAAACAAAGGGGTGTCGGAAGGAGGGACATACTTATCAATGACATTCCTAGTGATTTGGTCCCACTTCTTGCCAGGGAAAAATGTAAAATGTCTACTTTTCGGCTCGTGTAATGTTTTTTTTATCAATTTTAGAGCTCTGCGCTCATATTTATTTAAAAAAATGGAATACACTAGGTTAGTTTATAAATCACAATGCATAAGTCCAAACTTGTAAAATGCCTAACATAAATTGAAAAGATTATGCATATAATCTATAATCATAAAATCTTTTTTCAGGAAGTATTTACTCCTAAATCATTCATAATGGCCTGTAATGAAAATGTGAATTATCTTAAGCATATCCCCAAGGAGTGTCATAACCCAGAGTGTAGCATGGCCCATTGTCGTGTACCAGGATACAATGGGTCAAGCCCGAAGCTCATTGTTGGAGTTTTCTCTCTTAGGTACATCTGTGCCAGAGCTGCCTCTACCTTCTCGTATCCAGACGAGGATTAATTCCTTGGAAAATACACAAAATCTATACATTACAAAAATTCTAGGAAGTTCTTCTATATTAATCCTCAAATTCTATCTTAGGGTAATTTTGTCTTATCAGATATTTTCTAATTCTATTTCCAAGGTTGTTTCTAAACTTCCTATGATGCCAACTGCAACACCCTGGCCCCAGTTACCCAGAGTCGATGCATTATTTTAATACATTGGCATGATTATATGGAATCAAGCCTCGAAAGACCAACTAATTTTGCAGCCTTATAAAAATAGATTACATTCATGAATGTTACATTACACCATAGAAAATAAAATACAACATAAATTTTCCTTTGAGAATTCCATTAATACCCTAGAGTAACCTTGCTTATCAATCATAATACACTTCTTGGAATCCTAGGAAAATAAAACATTAGAAAGGGGTGAGCTCAAATTCTCAGTAAGGGTAAGTAATACAACAGAAGATAACATAAACATTAGGCATGGTGAATAATTTAAAACACATGCCTTTACGAATAATAAACATGAACAATTTATGGTAGGAATATGAGATGAGTAAATAATGGCATAATAAAATATAGTCATGTGTATTCTACTAGTTGAATAACCACATTAATTTTCAATAATATTGTCATAATGAGGGAATGTATAATGCAGGACATTCTGAAACATGTTGTCAAGGACTCAACCAAGACGTCTAAAAATGATTAAGGCCTCGGCCAAAACCATATATAAAAATTGGGAAAGGCCTCGGACAATTCCATGTCTAACTATCTCATGAGACCTACCGATACACCAAGGAGTTATAGCGGGCTCCACCCATCACTTACGAAGTCCAATACATTCATTATATGAAAAGGTTGAAACATAACATAAACATTCGTATTAAAACTAGAATATGAAATATCTATACTTTAACCCTAAACCATGAATTGTATATAGATAACACATCCACTATCAAATATATCACAAAACCATCAATATAATATGAAATATTTGTATCAAAATAAATCAACCTCGATCAAGAATAATGTATCATAAATAATGTTTACATAGTTGAAAATGATCAGTAAAAATCTTAGAAAAAAAATATCCCTTTTCATAAAATCATTTAAAAGTCGCATAATTTATAAAGGAAGTCATTTAAAGGATATTTTTGAATCAAATTTTCTCGTACCACTTTGAAACTTTTGAAAGGAATTGACATTTTAAAACATTGAGGTCCATATAAATAAATCCTTAGAACCATTTTGAAAACATGGACATTAATGAGAATGGTTTAGAAGAATAAATCATCAAAACATTTAAAATGATGCTTTTGTAAAAATGTCCCATAAAAATAATTCCTTTTGAAACTTTTTTATTAAACATGTACATGGATAATAAATATGTCCCAGTAGAGACTTACGTAAAAACAACCTCGTATAATAATGTGACTGTGAAATTAACCCTTACCTTGCACTTTCCTTTAGTTGAGGGTACGTTTTACCTCCTATATAATGACCATATAATGTTATTAAATTATACTAGAACCATATTAGTATTTATTATATCACACATGATTCATTTATGACTTTATACTATCAATTTAATAATGATTTCCATGTTAAATTAACATTTCATGTAATGATTGCTTTCTTTATCGTACGTGTTTTAACTTGTTATTTTGATCGTATAATTTAGATCATGATTTACATAATTACAGAATATAACACATTATTTATATATAATATATATTTATAATATATATATGTATAATAGATATATATATGAAATGGAAAACACTATTTATGGAGACGGTAGGCCATACGTACGCATAATCTTTGTTTCCGTTTTCAAAACGTATGGAATGGAAGTGAATAAGATATATGTAAGTACATACATAAATATATATATATATATATTAAGTAGCATTATTATGTCATATATTACATACTTATTAATAATATATACTTTTATAATCACCATTGAATGGTGAATGTTGAAACGAATCTCATCGCATCAAGGAGACAGTAATCTGTACGTACGCACGAGCAATAATATCATTATATTGATGGTGAAATAGTATGTAATTGGATGTTATATAATATATTCAGAATTATTAACATTTTATATGTATTATATACATTTTTATACTCATTATTATACCCATATAAATAATGAATTTATTTTAATAACAGACTACACCACGAGCTAGAGACGGTAAGTCGTACTTATGCACGTATGGTGAATTTTTTATTTATAGGATTGATAAAATAATGAATATGGTTGTACCATATTTAAAATAAAATCACATAATGTAGGAGGTACTGGAGTAATTATTTTGGTATGGAAACAACAAAGAAAGAGGAAGTGGAAGAATAAAAGAACTTGAAAGAGGGTGGTGAAATTATTGCCTCTTCTTCAGGTGTTTCCTTTTGAGTTGATCAAAAGGGCTGCATAGGATGGATTTATGATAAAGTATTGACTCTAGTTTGATATGAGGTAAGTTGGAAGGATATTTGGTTAGGGTTTTTCTGAGCCAAATGGCTTTGGAGGTGTGATTTAGAGAGAAGAGGATGTACCCTTTTATAAGAGAGGTGAACATCACTTTAGGAAAATATTGAAATATTATATTATAATAAAATAATTTTCAGTTTCTAATGTCTCCAAAATTATTTCTTTAGAAGATAATGTGTTTATGGGTTAAACACAACTCAAAAAATAGGTTTTAGACAATTTTAGGTCACCATATTAACCTTATCTTTTAAATTTCACTCTTAGTTAAATAGTTTAACTTTTACCCTGTCTTCTTGTATATTACACTATATGGTTAATAAACATACTCTAAACATTAAATACAACCAAAAGTGGTTAATTAATGACATATATAATATTATTTTATCCCTTTATCTGACCCTTAAATTTTTAGTAAAATCATATAATTTAATAATATAATATTTTTTTTAAAAAACTCATTTATGTTAATTTTGACACTATTTAGTATTTGGTTTTTGTGAAAGTCATCACAACTTGATTACTTCGAACAAGATACATTGTATCAATATTAACATGTCATATTCCCCTATAAAATTCGTGGATGTCATAAAAACTTTGAAATTATATTTATTTTAATATTTATAATACCATTAATTTGATTCTTTCATTAATAAGATAATTATTGTATCATCATTGTGTCATAAATAAATTTAATTATTTAATGTCTAAAAATTAAAAATAAAATACCACGATGTATTAAATATTTTTATATTTCTAATGAATATTTATAGTTGAATTTATCTTATGTATAACCCTATATAAAAAATGGTTTAGTTATTAAACTTTGAATTTAACACTTTTAACTCTTCTTTAAATAAAATAATAATAAATATCCTAATCTAATAAAAGTATACCAAAGAGGATCATATTTTATTACTATAAATTTTCTTTGTCTAATTTAACTTATCCAAAAGAATTATAACATGTGTTATGGTAATTATAATATAATTTTTACCTTTAATTACCATATTTACTTTTAACCTTGGTAAATAAAAGTCAAAAAGGTACTATTCACAAAAAATTATTTTCATCTTATTGAACCACATTTTACTTACTCATCTCAACCGTGTGTCCCAGTTTTTTGAAATTAAACTCACAAAAGCGGTAAAATTATGTTTTATGCTAATTTGCAAATTCTCCTAGAAGGTGGGTAAAAGACGGTAAAAAGTTCAATAAAAATTTATACATCTAATTTAACTATAAAATGACTCCAATGAATTACATTGAACTTATATAGGTATTATATATCTATTTTGACTTCAAATAAATTTAAATAAAATAAATAATTATTTAAATAAAAGGCAGTTTTAAACAATAACGCAGTGTTTTTTACTATTCATAAAAAATTGGATGTTTTCAGAACAATACCAAAACTTAACCCTAATATATTTTTGATATTCTGAATTCAACAATGAATTCTATTTTACCAGGAATTTTCATTTATTAATTTAAAATTTATTCCCGTTGTCAAATCCAAAAACAGGGTTTTCTAAAAGTAAAAACTATCAAAAGATTGACCTGTGTTTATGTCCAATTTAAATGTAAAATTAATTATAATGACCTACATTGTATTAAATTATAAAAATATAATCTAATTATACTTCCAAACCATTCAAATTCATACTTTATCACTATAAATTATTTTGATTAAAAAAACTTGTTTTCAATTAAAATTTATTATTTTTCATTTTTCATCAAAATATGAAAGTTATCAGAAAAGTACCAAAAATATATCCAAAATATATATTTATGTCTCGATTATAAAGAAGAATTTAATTTCATTAAATTGAATATATAAAAGTTTCAAATACTGTTTTTAAAAAGGGTTCACCATTAAAAGGTGGTAAAATTGTATTCTTTGAAAAATACTTCTTTTATCTGAAAAAATGAATTTGTTCTCATATTATGTCTATGAAACACATAATATGGGTGTTAAAATTACATAGAGTATATAAGATTCAAAATGAAGTTAATACTATTCATAACCGCTTTTTGAATGGCTAGTTTCGTAAGTTGTGGTGTGGTCGAACTCGGTGTTGCATGTAGCACAATCTATTGAATTACATTAATGAGATAAAGTAATATAAAATATTGGGGTTGTTACAATAAACAACAAAACATTAAATTAAATGAAGATTTATATATGAAAGGGATGAAGATTAATCTCTTATGTGTTCTTAATCTTGATGATGATGTCCATGGATTTTTTCAAGAAGGAAACTTATGTCAATTAATGATTAAATGATGGAAGGATAATTGTTCAAGGAATAAGAAGAAATGAAAATCTATTTTTGATAGGTAATCCTACCAATTCCTATTAAATAATTGAAAAATATGATAATTTTTAATGGAATTGAAGGATTTTCTATTTTTCCCAAAGTATTCAGATAAAAATTTAAAAGCATGAAGTTATGAGAGATATTCCCAATCTTAAAAGTGAATAAGGTTATGTGCATGAAATGTTACAAAAGGGAAAAATTTCCTTGAATCCTCATAATATGGTAGAAATCCCCTCTAATAAGACAATAGAACTTATTCATTCTGATTTATGTCATACCATTAGTCAATAGTCATAAATATGTGAATTATATTTCATCATATTCATTAATGATTTCATATGAATGATGAATGTGATGTCCCTCAAGATCAAATTAGATACAATTGATATATTCAAAGATTTCAGAAGACTAGTTAAAAAGGAATTGGGGATTACCATTAAGAAATTGAGATATGATCGTGGAATGAGTTTACAGGTGATTCATTTTAATGTTATCTTTATAATCAAGGAATAAAGAATCATTTTGGCACACTATATACACCCTAGTATAATGGGGTTATAAAGATAAATAATAAGAGTGGTGTGGATATTGGTAAGAAAATTCTTTCTGAAAATAAAATTTAATAGTATATTTGCAAAGTGGCTCTATGTGTTTCTATACAAATAAAGTACAAATGTATTTTGATACCCCATACACATTTCAATTTGTATAAAATGTAGTACAAAAAGAAATAAACATTAAATTACTTTAAAATTTTTGGATTTCCATGACTTATAAAAATTAATGGTATAATGCTGGGAATGTTTGAGGAGAAAGAAGATGAAGTGATCCTTATATGGTATTTATCTAATGAACATGGGCACACATATTGGAAAAAATGTACAAATAATATTGTGTACTATTCAGATGTAAATATTTTTGAAAACCATTACATTGTAGATCAGATTAAAATAGAATTTTATATTTTAGATGAATATAACATGTAGTATTAAGAAGCATATAATGGAAAATAAATTGATAACAGAAAATCTTTTGGTTATGTTGGTTTAAAACACACTGGTGATTAAGAAGAGGCTAAATACAAGAAAAATAATCATTTAAAAATGATAAAATTTCATATTGATGTCAACAACAACATTATATAAAAAGGATATCATGTTCAGACAAGAATAAGGCTATTTTTTAGAAATCACACAGCATTCATATCACTTGTTGAACCATACAAAATAGCAAAAGATGTAGATACCCTTAAACTAGTACATGCTATGAATGATGAATTGGATTAGATTGAAAAAAATTAAACATGGGAGATTATCAAAAGACCAAAATATAATAATATCATTAAAACCAAATGGTTGTTTAAAAAAAATTGAATGAGAAAAGGGTTTTGATAAGAAACAAGTTGAAGAATGTTTGTAAAGGCTATAATCAAATGAAGGGTATTAAATTTGAAGAAAACTTTTCTATAATAAAACGGCTTGAAAAAATTAGTATATTTATAGTTGGGGCTTAAAAGAATCTCTATAAATTTTATTAAAAGGATATGAAATCACTATTTTTAATTAGTTACCTTGGTGAAGAATTCTTTATTAAAAAACCAAATGTTTTTGTTCTTTACATTGATAGAAGTATGGTGTGTAGTCTAATAAAGTCACTACATGGATTAAAACGGGCACCCATATATTGGAATTCAAAACATAATATCTACTTGTGTAAATTGAAATTTAGGAAAGGGAATGTTGATACCAATTTTAATGTCAAATAGCTTGTTGTAGGTTTATTGATTATTATTGTACATTTTAATGACATAATTTTTTCTAGTAACAATGTTTCACTTTTTGAAGATTTTTATGGGAAAATGAAAGAACAATTTTATATGACTTTTCAAAGATAATTGAGATGCTTTGGGGGTTATATATTTAGTAGAATTCAGATAATAGATATATATTCCAAGAAAAGTATGTTTGATTTAATAAATTGGTATAGAAGAATCCGGAGAGATATCAACCCTAATTTTAGTTTGAACCAAATTGTGTAAAGATTAGAGGAGCATAAAGGTTTCTGAAAAAGAATCTAAAAGTCTCATTGTAATTATTTTATATTTGATAACATCAATACTAGGTATATAATTTTCTTTGAAACATTATGATCAATTTCAAAATTGACCAAAGGGAGTCACATATGCCTGTAGAAAAGTGGATAATGACAAATATCAATTGAAAAATGAATTATGACATCGTTTAGAAGTGAAATATAGATTTTAATTTTCATGGATACCCTGATAGAAATTGTGAAGGTGATAATACAGATAGAAAATATACATTATGTGAGACTTTCTTCAATAGTGTGGTATGGGTGAGATGGTATATTAAGAATCAGAACTCAGTGACACTTAATAAATACAAAGAAATATATATGGAATCCACTAATGAATTTACATGGGTTTTATGAATGGTTTTATAGTTCATTGATTTGAGAGTTGAAACTAAGATTCCATGGATGATTGAGTGTGAAATCAGATTGTAAAAAATTAGTCAAAAACACTATACAACACACTATATCTAAACATATTGGCATATAATGTCATTTAATTAAATAAAATTTAATCAATGTAACTCTTAATCATATTGGAGATATCTTTAAAAAACAATTCCATGACCTATGTTCTCTAAGTTGAGGATGAAATTCAATTTTCAACCCTCTCATCTCACTTAATGAAATGTGGAACATATAACCCCACATGAGCTATGGATTGTGTTGAAAATGTAGGAGAAATAGTTTCACAAATACATGAACCTCCATACATGATTTTAATTCTTGATAATAAGAGAGATCATTGACTTTACATCCAAATCTATGAATAATGTTGAATAGCTATGTTTTTTGTCAGTGATATTTGATGCATGAATTAAGTGTGAGTTCAACTATGTCACTTGTCAAAATTTTCATAACACCAAGAGATTAAATTATATAAAAAATATATACATATCTAGTTTTGTGTTTCAAGATACCTCTCATATGATATAGGTTTTGATATGGTGATTCTCATGATGAATCATTTGGATGTGTGAACAAATCTAATGTTCTATTTAAGAGTAGATATTTTTCCTCTATAAATCCAAAATGGGGAGATAAAAGTAACTTTTGATTTTATTATGAAGTAATTAAAGGTTTCCAATTTTTTTAAACATTATTAAAGAGTTAATCATAGTTGTTTAGGTGTGCTTGGATGTTTTTGACACATCTAGAATTTGTTAGAGTTGTTGGAGGTAGATTGATGACGTTTTGAAGCTATTTTAAAAATTATTAGATTATATCAAAATAAATAATTCGAAAAATTACTGAGAAAAAGTCTTTGATCACTAAGAACAAATAATTGGGATCAAATTTTATGTATTCGAGTATTGAGTGCAAGACATCGAGCACAAAATATCAGACATTATGTCTGGTTGTAAGTTTTTGAGCCTTACTATAAGTCCTCATCATAAGAATTTTTTCCATTATATGACATTAGCATAAGTCATTGAGTGTGTAATACTTTTCCATGATAGTAATCCTTATTGTACTAAACATAACTACTTACTGATCATATGACTTTGATCCACATAGAGTGATACATTCATAAGTTGTGATAATCTATGTTCTTATGTGTGAAATCATAACATTTCCAAATTTGCATATTTTAAATAAATATAACTTAATGTTTCTAAAAATGATATCCAATGGTTAAAACAAAATATCTAATATGCGATTCAATCTATTTCATGTGATATTTCAATAATTGTTCTTTATTTTGATATATATTTTATTTTACAAGCTAGTTTATTACAAAATATGTTGATGTTTCATGAATTTGTATTTTTCCATGAATAATTTCAAGATGTTAGATCTATAATAACAATTTTTAAAATGTTGTGTTGTTATTAATCAAAAATAATAACTGATATTAGATTATTTATGGATTTTGTATGAGTTATTTTGGAGTGTATGTTAAATCCATTGGGAAATTCTGTCTTATACTAAGATATAGTTCTTTTTATCTTCAACTACTTTAAAATGATTGAATTTGAGATTGGTTTAATGAGAATGAAGATTATGGATATTCACATAATACAAAAATTCATTATTTATGAATTATAATAAATTTTATTCAATAATGGATAATATTATTGAATTTAGTTTCATGAGTTGGTGTGAAATGAGAAGTGTAGAACTAGAATTACACTATATACAAGAAATTATTAAAAGGATGAATATTAGGATATTGTGGTGCATGTTTTAATGCTCAAACATATATGGAAACAAATTAAAATCTTATAGTGTGATAGGTTTAAATAATATTCAATAATGTTTGGATGAAAAATAAATTTTGGGAATTATATTAATTCTCGAATTTCATGTTTCCCTAATATTAGGATTTTTAAAGAATCAATGTGACCCTTATAGTATATAAAAGACGTAAAGTGAAACATTTAGTTTATAAGAGATAGAGAGAGAATATTAAGTATAATTTCATTAATCAATTAATTCATCTAGTGGAGCTTGAGAATTCAGTGAGATCATGATATTGATAGGTTGTTAAAATTGAATGTACATGAACTTAGAAGATTTTCTTGAATATTGTTCAACGGTCATTGAGGGAGATATACATATGATATTACTGATGTAACTAAACTCTCAATAAGATCTCTCTCATCTTAGTAACATATTCTCTATGAGGGTAGTGTGAAATTTTATAGTTTAGTGCGACTCTAGAATGTTATGGTGTTACTATTCCAATATTGTATGATTATAATTTGGTGTTTATAATAGTGAAGAATCCATGGTAAGGGAGACTAACCAACCATGGATTGGAGGGCGTTACCAATATAGGGTTCAAATCTTTTAAATATCCCCATGTTCATTGTCTCTTTATTTTTTGAATACATTATTGAGGATGATTCTCTAAATTTGAGTGAATTTAACCATAATAGGGTGCAGGTGTTGATTTAATTATAATACAATCGTAGATACTAGTCTCTACTATATTATCTACACCCTTCTCAATGACGTAATTCATTCCTAGTAACTTTAAGTTTCTTATTTTGATGGTTCGTTTTTGTATCCTTGATCATGATTCCTCCACCTAAGGAGGGATCTTCCACCAGTTTTAAATTCTTTTCTTTTGGTGTAATTTATGATACCATTTAGTCATTACTTGTGCTTCTCCTCTTTAATAAATATTAATAATACCTCAAATTTATTTATCCATGGAGATTATTTCTTAAAGGTATTATCCTATATTATTATATTTGAATGGTTTTATTTATTTATCATTTATATTTTATTTTCTCTTCTTTCCATGAATTTTGTTTTGAGTAAATCATTATTGGTTCTCAATGCACACATTTTTGAGCTCTAATATAATTTTCATTCAATGTGATCAATCTGTTTTCTAACACAACACATTTTCTTTCAGTATAAAAATTATTTCTACTTGTCATATGAATGGTGGATTTATTTATGATGCTTTAATTTTGTTTATTTCTATAATTTATTACCACATGTCCATGGTTAAAACCTATTAGACATATCCCATAGAAAACATTCCTCATATAGTCATTCATCAGTTGTGATGTTGTAGTATCTGATTGTATTCCACTTTTGATCCCTTGGGATTTTAGACACACACTCATGGTGTGTTCCATGTTTCCTTTAAAGTGTCACTTAGTAGATAATTTACATAGGGAGGTTTATCTTATGATTCTATCTTGTATATTATGATTATCCATTGAGTTCATATTTGAATGCTTTCTATCTGCACTTTTTGATGATACTATTAGAGGTATCCCCTTAATATTATTTTAGGATTTCAAATTCATTTCATGTTTCTTGATTATATAATCCATCCCAATTAGTTGTGAATCCATATTCTATAACCTTGACATACATTCCTTTTAAAATTTTATCCTCTCTCAATGTAGTGGTTTAAGATGGATAATTCATGCTTTTAGATTCATTCCATGGATATTTTTTTCCCACCTCATGTGAAATTATTCAAATATTTTTTAAACCTTTTTACACTGATTTTTATAATTCCTTTATTCCGGGGAACATTTACTTGCCTAAATATTATATTTTCCTTGAATTGAACTTCTATGGATTCATAGTAAACTACATGCATAATTTCTAGTTGATCCACCGTCTCATATAAGTATTTGATATGATCTTGGTTTATAAAGGAACATTTTTTAAATTAATGACTTCTCATTGTTTCCATTCCTTCTATTGACACACTATGAACATCAATCTCCATGATGGAATCCAAATTTCTAGATTCAAAATGATATTTAATCATTATGATAGAGATAGATTTATCATCAATATTATTCACACATACCTTAGTGGGGTTGTCCTTAATCATAAGAGTTTAATATACACTCATCGTATTTATTAATTTCCCCATAAGTTAGTCTTATATATAGTTTTTCACTAATATTTCATCACAAACATATTTGAAATCTTCCCTCAAATTAAGATTTTAAACACTTTTGGATTCCACTATTTTTTTGGTAATTTTTTCTCAAAACCACCAAAATATCAAAAGCACTGAAACAATTAATTTTTTCTTGTGAATAAATCAATAGAGATACCTTTTTTAGAATACTCTATAACTTATCATCATTACATTATTTATTATAATATTTTAGATTAGTATCTCCCTGTATGTGTTCCATGATTTATTCACCATAGGCCTATATAATCCAATAAATCACTTTTTTTTAAATACGTATAAGTTAGTACAAGTGAAAAAGGGAATCTTCATCATCAAGTCCAAGTACATAAAAAATATAAAACCAGATTCTGAATATTAAACATTAAATCAGAATCTATGGCTCTGATATCACTTATTAGGACCAAACTAATTGTAAAAACCTTGAGGGGTGTGAATTAGGGTGAAAATCATGTAAAATGTTTCTTCTATGAATTCCCCTTTAACATATGGATCTTATTCCCTCATTAGAAGGAACAATTTTAACCTAAATATCTCTCATTGATGTTCACACTAAATATAAAACACATGCACAATAAATTAAATCATAAGAACACAAGTATTTTGTTTTTTATTAGTTCACCACTAAAGTTAATCTAAGGATCATGAACATGATGATTTGTTAGTGTACTAAAATCTTCAAATTTTTAGTGGATATGAGGTTTTATGTCATGGTAACTATTTCTCAAGGTACACTTCCCTTACATGGTTTGGAAAGACTCAGTATCAATCCAAGGGCCACTCCTAGTTATTATACTCTACACAATTATTTAGTGAAAATAAAGTTAGTTTATAGAGTGTGGATTAATTTAACAATTTAGATAAATTAAGGTCTCTTCTATATCAACATAAGGAGTTGAATTTACATTCATATTCAACTCCAAAATATATACTATATTAAGATAAAAAAATTCACTTAAAAATATTAAATCTAGATAAGATCAAATCATTGTAGAGAGTTGAGTCTTCGTCTTCCAAATAATCTCAGCAGTAATAATCCTTTTATATAAAGATTATCCAACTAGAATAATCTTGTCTCAACATGTCTTCTTCTTAAACGGCCAAATATGACAGTAAAATATCTCTTCTTATTCTTCGAGCCTTATTCCTACAAAGTAACCCGATATGATCAATAAAACTATGTTATGAATGTATCATTACTCTTATCCCTATATTTAGTCAAGAAAATCTCCCAAATTTCATGTCATTTATCTCTATTTCTAAAGTCAAACCAAATCATCATGATATTATAGAAATACCATGATAATTATGGGACACCCTTCACTAAAATGTAACCTCCATAAACTTCATCTAAATTGTGGTGTAATGTGGCATAGTCTACTGTTAACAACTAGATCCATAAAATCAATATAATATCCCATTATATTTTCCTCCATGTATCATGGTGTGATCTCCTAAATCTTCATTAATTTCCTCTAATATTGAACATAATATAGGATGAACATTTTCTTCATGAATCAAAGAATGTATTACTCATCCAACCTAGATTTCTAATTTTATAACAAAATAGAAATTCACATTGAAAAAACACCATGACAAAATTTCTTCTTTCTTGGAATTCAACTAATAGAAGCATGAATCAAATAATACTATGTGATTCCTCCAATATATCATATTAAAATATCACAACTAATTTTCCCAACATTTTATTGTAGTATTACATCTGTTGTGGTATTTACTTCACCGTAATTTTAAATCTTATATAGATTAATTTGTGGTGTAGTCATCATATGTATAGTGAAACACTTTTGAACTCTCTTAAAATTAATTCTACATAGCTTATTATTGTTAAAATAATGTATGTTTCTAATATTTCAAAAAAAAAATCTTACATGAGATCCCATTTGTTTTGATTTATTACATATATAACATAGAATCCCAAGATTCTATATAGTTAGTCTTATATAGTATTTAGATTATTATAATGTGAAACCTCTTGCAACAAGATCAAATTTTCCAAATCACAAACATCCACCTGAATCCTTATTTAATCTTATAAATCCATTATTTAATATCATTCAAGATGATATTATGGCATGGTTACTACTATTGAATATATTTTTCTTTCCTCACTAAAACACCTCCATTATTCTTCAAATGATTTTCTAGAGGCTTCCACTTAGTCAACCAAAAAAGACATAATATGTCTAAATAATAACCTTTTAATGAATTCTTTACCATATATGTTTCCCATGTATAGAAACCAAGTTCACTTATTCCAAGAATCTCTAAACTCGAAGTATTTTAATGTCAACCTTCAATCACTATATAAAAATATAAGGAATGTTTCCAAAAAATACATCACCTGACCTCATGGTTTTGACATTTTTCTAACAATACTTTTCATCACTCTATTCAAGATATTTCCCACTATTACTCACCACCACATTGATTTATTTCCCCTAAGTCTTTCTACCCATTATTGGAAGAGAAAAATGTAGGGGTAGGATTCATATATGACATTTTTACTACACATGAAATCCCAACTCCCACCATGTAGAATCACAACATAGAGATCATTATATGAGCTATTAGTGATGTGGTGTAATCCCATATCATACTCACATGTAAGTGGTTAGTTCCCAATCAAAAATTATAGGGAGATTTAGATTTTAGTTCAAAAAATCTCCCCATCAGAGTTACCAGAGAGATTAAAACCCATTTCCCAAGAAATAATACCATCTAACAGGATTTTCCATCATTTCATGTATAATTTTATCCACCCTGGTTTATTTCATTATGGATTGTTTCCCCTAGGGATCATTTAAAATCATTGGAATATAACCCTTTTAGGTGGATGATTTTTCAATTATATTTATACTCTACATAAAATCTCCTGGGTGTAGTAATCAGGACTCAGGGGTCATGGTGTTACCTCTTGAGGTTATGAAACAATAACCTAGTATGTTCAGGGGTTGGAGGATTTTTCCTTTTCAAGAATCATAAACAACACTAGACTTTGGTTTTAACATGTTCTTATCAATGATATTTTTCTAAACCAAAGATATCTACCCCAATAACTACACCATAAAAAGATAGTTTCATATATCAACCAATGGGTGAGCTAAAAAATGGTCAATATCAGTTCCTCCACCAGACCATGCAAGCTTGTATATAGTTGAAAGTTTACAAAATGATTATTTTTAAATATAAAAAGTAATTAGATATTAATATTTGTGGTTAGTGAAAGTTGAGGAACCATTTTTTCGTGATTATAAATGTTTTACAATAATATGGAAGTCTTTTCCAAGGAAAAATACCAATCATGTTATATATTAATGCAAATTCCAAATATATCACTCCTAAGATCCCAAAAGATGAATTCATACATCAATTTCACTATAATATTTGTATGAAATTAAACCATCATAGATGGAAGAACCTACCTTATGAAGGGTATTGTGATCACCTCAATTAATTTTAAATACAATGTGACCAAGCTGATATGAATGCTCTTTTAGTGGTTTTCAACCCCAAGTCTATAAAAAAAATGTAAGCACCTCCAAAATCCTTATTATATTCTCTCCCAATGATTTACCCAAATATTATTTAAGCTTAAATATATATATATATATATATATATCAAATTATGAGGTGAATTTTGGGTGCTTCATTTCACCCCACTCATGATTTATGAGATCATTCCTATAAGGCCATTTGTAGTCTCATCACCTAAAATAACACCAAGGATATGAGATTTAGGAAAGATAGTAAATTCAATGAAATATTATTGTAGATAGAGAATAAAAAGATGTATTCAGTGGTGAAAAATTATTAATAGTTTTTTCATCAATATTATAGTAAAGTAAATCAAGCAGTAATATTTAGGAAGGAAAATTTTATAAGGATAGAATCACACTCAATTGTGGATACTTGTTGTCCAAAACAACCAAAAAATACAATTTATTAAGAATATGATAGAGTTTAGGCATGAAATGTGAAAATGGATGCATATAAAAGTGAAATAAAATATGGGAAACTCTATACCATGGGTATGGGGGCACTTTTCCCCCACTAACACCCCTATTATCACCAATTATACAGAGAGATACTTGAATTGATGACATAACTGCTTCAAGGAAACTAATATTCTCAACACTAAGGGTATATATACAAGAAATAAACTTGAATTATACTCCACTATTGATTCATGAATTAAATCCTCTACCAATATCATATTCAATGAAAATCATAGGATCTTCACTGAAACTCTTCTTTAAGGGGAAACTTCCCACTTCACCTCAATAAGATCCCTAAAATGATAAATGAAAGCATTTTAAGATACATAAACACAAAATTTTCTCCAATAAAGTATAAATAAATAATAATTACCATCTAACTATCAAATGCTATAATGAGGCTGACGAGGACACACATTTCTTAGATCTAGATGAAGACTTGGTTATTATTGTAGGGATCACATCAATGATTGTTTTCAATATTTACCTCTGAAATAATACTGAACATGAATATGATAATAAGTAACAAAAAAATAAGAAATATTTATCCATAATTTCATTCATTCAAAAGAGTGAGATGAAGGTGTATGTACTCAGCATTAGAGGTAATCCCATAATTTGAGAGAACCTCTAGATATTCTATTGACACTTTCTCATCAAGATTTTTATAAGGATAAAGGAGATGATGTCGTTAGAGCTGCAATACATCCACCACTTGAAGGTGTTTATATACTCTCTGATGAATAATTTGTTTCCAATAATGAGGCCAAAATGAATAAATTAATTATAATTAATTTAAATATTCTCTGAGAAAACATATCCTTTGAGTTTGATTTCAACTTAAAGTTTCTGTGCCTTCTCAAGATAACTCTTTGTCAATAGGAGGAGACAACTTGAACTACAAGAGAAAAAATGACACACCAAGTCAATAAAACCCCCAAAAAAATATATTTAATAAGAATCTATGTGGATTATTAATTATTACCTCCAACACAAAAACATCAACCACCAATTCAAGTAATGTATCCAATGAAAACTCAAGAAATTCATGATCCATTAGTTTAGAAAAATAAAAATTATCAAGACTAATAAAATGACCCAAATAAAACTTTAGTGTCAATAGAAATTATATAAGTAAAAATATTTGATTCCCTTAATACTAAAATGGAATCCATTGAAGGTAAACATGCACTAGTACAACTATAGATTAATTCATAACTTTAATGGGTGGATTTGAATCTACCTCCACCCATCATTGGGAAACCCAAATTTTTAATGTTAAATGGCACAGGAGAATCAAAAACACATATAAAACATAATTTCCTAGTGTACACTAATACTAGGAACACCAAATAATTAAACAATATATCTTTTATATAGAATTTATCAGATCTATTTTTTAACATAACAATTCAAAAGTTGGATCCTTTACTAGTTGGGAAGATCTCAGAGGATTATTCATCTATCAATTCATCCCAACAGAGAGTAAATATAGTTTTCATGACCTCTATAATTGATAAAAATGAGAAAATGAGAGCCATAGACTTTATTTATTGATGTAATAGTCTTAATAATTCCATTGATATAAAAATTTAGTAAGAATAGCTATTGAAAATTTTATTATAGAATATCAAAGTTGATATAAAAACCATTCTCTTTTAAAAAAATTACCATAGTTGATTTGGATTGTATAATTCAAAAACATATTGATTGAAACATTACATTCTACTAACCATGATGAAATCAAAATAAAGCCCACCAATATAAGAAAGGTTGTATATAAAATAAGAAACCACCACAATCACTATAAAACCAATATTGTTATAAGATCCATCCCCCAAACCTTTGAAATTTTATGATATGCCTCCTCTAAAGAAATAATATAAACATATATATCCTTACATAAACATACAGGATAGAAATATTAATTGGAGTCACTAGAACATTGACAATTGGGTGATCTAAATCTATTCTTGTAGGAATGATCAACTTCATGGGAATTTTATCTCAGTGTTGTAGAATAATGTGGTTACACTAACAAAAATCAAGAGTATTGATGAGGTACGATTGAATGATTGCCTAAATTATTTTCCCCACCACTAGATGTTAGGGCACATCATCCATGATTACTCTTCCTTAAAATATTTTGTCCATAGTATTATAAATAAAGGTTTGTTAACCCTAAAAATTCCTAGAATTCATTTGAAACATGTTTCCACTGCTCTATTGGAAGAATAATTGGAATGGTAGAAATAAAAAAAATTATTAAATTTTGATGATTAGTTAGATAAAAATTTAGTGAATTATGTGCATGAAATCATTAAGGTATGACTGAATCAACTAAATATAACACCAATTCCCCCTAAAATAGTTAATGTAATTTCTTTTTGATGAAGGGCCTCAATATGAAATTATTAATGTCAAACATTTAATAGATTGGTATGCTAATGAGGAGGGTTTTTGTCTAATAGAGGTCCCCAAGATAGTTACAAAGGAGGTCATAGAGATAGATAAATTCATTCATAATGTGGTCTTTCGAGTCCAGGTTCTGTCGTTGATAACATCATACATGCTACAAAAACTAGGAGAAATGAGCATCAAGAATCACAATAGGATAATCAGTATGATTCTGAATCCTAAAGGATGTTTTACACTCTTAATAGACTATTGTTTTGGTTTTTCAATAGAAAATAAATGATTTATTCATGGAATGTAGAAAAATTAGTTTAACTTGAAACTCAAACAATAAAAATGCCACCAAATTCTAACTGAGGAATGTGATGATCATCACCATAATAATCTTAATTATCTATGTCCCAATATCAAGAGATGTTTGATAGAACAATGTATAGGAATTTGGTTCAAAAATATGATGTTTTTATTAATCAATTTATTATCCAAGCATGGATTTCAATTCTGAAGGGTCTTAATCCTTCCAAGGAACTTAGGGAGGCCTCATTGAGTCTCTTTCAAAACCTAAAATGTTTAATATTGAAGTTCACTATTTCAAACATATTATTCCAAAACATATCTTATTGATTTCATGTGGTCATTTCATTTGGGGGGAAATATTTAGAATCCAAGATAAAAGGGAATAGAAAACACTTGAATATATTTGGAAAACTCAATGACATAAATATTCACAGATATCTAGTGGATAATGATTTGGGAATATAGTTTATTTCATCCAAGAATATTTATTAGTTGATATAAAAATGAGATTATCTATCTCTTTATGATCTCACAATCTATTTCTATGATAATATTGAATAAAAATATTTTTGGAAGATCAAACTAATGACATGTTTTGGGGATATCCTGTTTAATTATGAGATAATAGTGGTCTATTGATACACTATATTTAATACATTATTGGGGATACTATGGCATCATTTTCTATTGGGAGTACCCACTTTATAACACCATCATTTAAAATACTACATTCGTAAAAAATAGAGTAATTTATAGTGATAAATCTTCCTTTGACCCATGAAAATCCTAACTCATCAATGAAATACATTATAATAGGGATTAAAAATAGCCATTGTTAGAGTACTCCACAGATATTATAAGACCTAATGGGTTATAATATTCACCCTTGAACCCTTAAAAACAAGTGAAATGATGTTTTTTACTTCATATCCATCATATTGAGGTGAAAATTATTTTTTAGGAATTTATATATCTATATCATCTAAAGGAAATTATTACTAGAGAAAATTATTCTCTTATAATATAAAATAATAATTCTTTAATTGGGAAACCTTTATCATTAAAAATAAAGGTTCTCTCGAAACCCATGCACATTAGTGAAGTATTTGAGAATATTTAATAAAATAAAATTCTGATAGATATTTGTTTAGTGAATCCATGAATCATTAATCAAATGAAAATGTGTCATTAGAAGAAAATACAAGGATTGGGTACTTTTCAACCATTTCACTTGGTATTATCCATCCTTGATAAAATTATGAATCCTTTGGATGAGTAAAGTCATCACAAGGATGATATTACCAATATTTGATATCTTCTATCATAGGTGGTGACTCCACCCTCCACTTCAGATAATGATGAAGTAAATTATATAGGAGATTCCCCCTATATTTTCTTGAGGGATTTCCAACCACTGTCAATATTCAAAAGAAAGTGAATATGGGAAATAAAGAAGACCCATAACCTACACTAATTAGTGAATCAATGACTCCCATATACTAGGATATGTAAATTTATTTTCTCAAAATACAATATTATGTGTTTTCATATAATTTTACATAGGCGTCTTGATTAGATCCTTCAGAAACTATTAATCATTTAGTCTAAACAGCTTATTACAATGGTTACCAAAAGGTAGTGAAGTGGATGTATCCAATTCATGGTTCCAGGGTGTAAGTTTAAGATTAAAATACAATGATGTGAAGTATCATCCAAGATTTCCAATACCCCAAATAACTTTCCAACATTTCCTCTATTAAGAATAAAAACAAGTAAATCATATTCAACATTGATTTTAGGGATTTAAATCACTATTGTCCAAAATATGATTTCCATATTCTAATTATATAACTAATGATTGAATAAATAGTATGTTTGTAGGTATTTTTCTTTATGGTTTAATACTCTTGATACATGAAAAGTTTAATTGATTTTAACGATGAAGAAGTAAATTAGTTTTGGTAACCCTAAGTAGTGTATTGGTAAAAATTGAATCCTTTAGGTATCAAAATATTTTTGATCCTCTAATGAAATATTAATGCACCAAATCTTAAAAAACTCATTAAAAAAACAATAGAATTTTATATTGATGATCTGGTAGTCAAATCACACCAACATCTAGGTCATTTAAAATATTTGAATATCTCATTCTCTCAGCCTCAATAACATATTACAAAGTTAAATCAAATAAAATCTTTATTTGGGTTAATGTTTAAAAAATTACATGGAATTTCGGTTCTTTACAATAGAATTAAAGTTGATATTAATAATAAAAAGAAAATTATTGAAATTAAACCACCATTGAATTCTTGAGAGTTAATATAAATTTATGGATGAATCACCTACATCATCTACTATATTAAAATCCTTATTTGATTTTTTTCTATTTATAAAATTAATAAATATAGGAATTATGTACCAGTGGGATGAGGATTTTAAAAATAATTTTTGACAGAATCAAGAAGTATCTATTTAAAATGATTATTTTGATAAAACCCATAAATGGAGAACCTATTTGAAATTACTTTGAAGCTATGGATTGTAACTTGGCTCCCCTTTTTACTAAAAAATCATACATGTGAATATAATTGTCTTTACCACCTTAGACAGATGATGTTGACAGATGAGACATACAATTGAAAAGAATTTTCTTACTCTAATATTTTTATTTAGAGGTCATGTTACTATCTTCAGAATCATGATTTCCACCAAATCTTCATCTTTGATCAAGTAAAATATATCCTAGGTCATCCTTTATTGACTGTATGATTAGCGAGATAAATTTTTTATTCTATAAGAATTTGAAATCCATTTCAACTCCAAAATGGTTACTAAAGGGAATGAATTGGATGATTTCCTAGTGACATACACCTTAAAGGAATAGTATTTATAAATATAACTCCCTCATGATGAGGTTTTATATATCCATGAATGTTCTTAGACTCAGTAAATTCACTTCTATGGTGTAATTGGAATTCCAATTAAAAAGTACATGGAAGACCCACAACTCAAATAAGTATTTTTGTGGATAATATTTATTTCCCTATCAATGTATGTTTTTAAATACTATTTCATACTCTCATATGTATTCACCAATAATGACCTTGATTTCCAAACCCTCATCATAAGTTTGGAGTAAGACTTGCAGATATTAGTTATCTAACTAAAATTCAAAGGGAACTCAAATATGGTAATAAAATAGATCAATAGATATTATTATATCATGAGTAAATAATTAATACCCATGGTTGATTATGTATAAGAGTTGATGGAGCACTTTTATTCAGAACCAACATTGTATTATATTTCATGTTGACACAATGCTCGAGAATATGTATTTTATAATCTACCCCCATAGTTTCTAATCTACATCAAGATGAGAAAATCATATGTTATGTTTTATCCATTTTTGGAACCCATTTTTTAGATATATAATTTAAATGAATGGAATAAAAAATTAATATACAATAATTTTTAAAACTATAATGCCACTGGTAGAGTGTAAACTAGGATGTTTAGAAGATAAGAAGTTATATATATTGGAAGGTGCAATTAGATAATAGTGATCTAAAGCTACTCCTTAAATAATTTTAATGGATGTAGTGAAAAAAAATTAGAAGTAATTGTGTATGTTTTTCCTAAGGGAAGAGTATATATGTTTTTTCAATTGGTGTATTTTGTAAAATGGAGTATATAAGTTTCTTCATGGAGAAAACATAAGGTTTTACTCATGAAATTTTTAGAGTGTACAGAGTATACTGATAGTGGGACTTTAGGTTGTGAGATCCTTTTACTGAATGAATATATAACTATGAATATAGAATCTATGCTGAAGAACTCCCAATATAGATTTAAAGATAGGGAAATTGATTTCAATGGTTAGACTCTACTATATTTATTAGGGTGAGTCATTTATGATCACTAAGATAAGGAAATTATAATAATATTTCATTTCCTTAAATAAAGTATAAAAAACCTACTCTTGGAGTAGGAATCATGTTTGAAACATGTGAATTATGTTGTTATTTTCATTAAATTGTTTTAATTATTGCATTATAAAAATTTTATCTGTATTTTTTAAAAATGGTGTGCATTGTGGAGTAGTGATTGAGGTGCATATTTATTCCCATTTATAGAAAGTGTAGTGAGGTATCATAGCATTAAATTATTTCTATAATCAATTTAAGGTGGATATATTCTATTTTATTTTTATAAGATATAAATTATCCCAACAAAAGGTATTAGATATACTATTGGACGAGTTTATGATGAAAAAAACTTGGTGAATGTGTTTCATAGATCGGTTCAGTAGAATTATTATACCCTTTTACCGGTTAGAGATTTCTGATATGTAGTTCATGAATCCTCTTATGTTTTTAGGAATTTAGTGTGAGATCATTAGTTTGTGAAGAAATAGAGTTAGATGAGGGAAAGGTTATGGTGGATAAGTTTGATATCATAGATTTTGGGTTTTAGAGAATGTTGATGGGGGATTATCTATTACAAAAGGAACTCGATATTCCATTGACATGTACATAGATGAAATTTACGATAAAGAAGGAATGATAAAAGATAGATAAGAAAATATTGGGGTTATTTTGGATTTCAATAGCCTAGAACATGGATTATAATTTACAAGAAGTGAAAACCACATTAGAACTTATAAATACTATCACTGACATGTATTGGTAGCTGAAAACAATGAATAAGGTGTTCCTTTTAAGAATATGTTTTTGTATGAGGATATCAAATGGTAAACCAATATATACTCATATAAATGATTTCAACATAACCTAGAGTCTGTTGGAGTTAGTGAAAGTATAATTTGGAGATTCAGTGTGGTATTTTTTAATTCATTCATCACTCCTTGATTCTTTGGATGTGATGGTCACTGTGGTGAGAAATATGACGCACGCCTTTTGTGGGGCATGGAAAAATAAAATTTCTATCTTTTCCTGGTGCATCACAGTTGAAAACCGGGGTTTTATCTCTTGAGAAGAGTCAAATTTGCTTCAATCACAAATTCTAATTCACCTAATCTAAATATTTTTTGGCTTTTGGAAAATTTGGTAAAATGCAATGCAGAATTTAAATCTAAATGAAAATGCAAAAAAAAAAAAAGATTATAAATAAAGGTCTTGGTCTTAGGGGTGATAACACGAGTTCATTCATTATTTATTTATTGTTTACATTAAATTTTATAATATGTTTTATAAAACCTCATTAAAAAATTAATTTCCCTTGATTTATTGATTGTGTGATTTTAGCATGCATTTGGAACACCAAACCACACCTCCTCTAGTAGTAAAGTAGGGTAACACCTCAATAGGGAATGTTATTCATTAAAGAACCAACTCCCATGTATGTCATTTAAACCCTTATGGAAACCCCAACTCCACTGTATGAAGGGTTTGACTAAGTTAAGGGAGGGAATTAATTAATAACGGAAAATAAATGGATATGGAAATAGTGTAATTGTGGATAACCGCCGCACCTCTGCAATATTCCAGCCTCCACCACAAATAGATTTAAAACATTTTTATTTTGAAGCGCAATAATGAAGAACACAGTGAAACCTCCCCCAGGTCCAAGACATGATTTAGTCACTTTCCATCGATAATTGCCTAGATATTATAATGGAAATATGGAAGAGAAAGGATGATAATGATATTGTAAGATAAAATGGGTGTAAGAAGAAAGGGAAACACTTTATTATAAAAATGAATGTATTACATGTAAATTAAATCTAAAATAAAAAGAAAAGAAAAGAAAATTCCTATGTTATTATCATGGACCTAAGCCTCCACTCTAATGTTTTTGTTGAACTCCTCCTTCATCATGGGTGAACTCTTTCTTATAGAGGCCAAGGGTTTCCATCTTTCGATCATCAAATTTAAGATTTTTAAAGTCTCTATTTAATATTTTCTGCAGATTATTTCCACTGAAGGATTGATCATGGTAGGCCCATTTAATTAAAGAATTTTTTTATGGTGTATTCATGAAATATGTTCTAAATATCTTCTATTATTGTGGAAAAAATTTCAGCTTGATCAGTATTTTTTAGTAAGAGATATGTCCAATTAACTTCTAGATTTTATTTTGGATGAATATTTCCTTTTTCTACCCCAAAGGTTGACCATCCAGGGGCTTCCTTAATGAAGGATTATCTCCATGTTCATCAGCATATGAACACCTAAATGAATTTTCTTTCCATTCTAATTAAAACCACCCCAATTGTATTTATTTTGTCCGATTTATGATCAATTCATTTAGGTGGGGTCTAGGCGGTCGTCCAGAATAGTTTTCCAACTTGATTGAATTTTTCGGGCCCTTGAATGGCCGAATTAAATCCTAGTCATGTAGAAAAAGATAAATAAAATAAATATAGGAATCCAATAGAAAAGTAATTACATAAATTTTATTTATATTTTAAAATATATTCGCAAATTATCAATGTGATTAAAATCTGTCAAAATTTCAAAATTAAGAAGTTTTCCAATTTTATCCCAAAACACATCATAAATCAAAAATTGATGAAAATAACTGAACTTGTTAAATTTTTAGGGATTAAATCATTTAATTACATATAAAAATGATGAAAATAGTATCTATATAATTTCTAACACACTTAAATTATTATTTTCCTCAAGCATAAAATATCAACATGGAATTCAAAGGGCACCAATGTTACCAATATTCAAATTTCAATGCAATAAAACCAAACAATTATCAATGTCCAATAAAATTTCCAAGTTCCCCAAAAAATATCAATTTAATTTCCCTTTTTTCAAAGAAATAATCAATTCATGCATTTTAATTTTCCCCTTTGAAAAATGATGGAGCTTCTCCTTCCATTCATTCAAGCTACGTAATTTATTGTTATTAAACATGCCAAATCATGATCTAACTCTCTTTTGAATCTTTTATCTCATCACTAATGATATAATTAAAGTGTATTCATTCTCATATCATTAGATCATGATACTTATATATAGGATTGTATATGAACTACTTTATCCACATTGTAAAAACAAAAAGGACATCAAATCACGAGGATTTTCAATAAAGGTTAAATGAATCCGTGGATTTGGGTTGGGGGGTAAATGATTGAAATAATTTAAGGGGAGAAGTAGGAGTTTTGACTCTTAAGTATAATTCATGATTAATCAAGTGAAAACACAGGTTTAACCTCACTCAAATCTCCTTGAGATTGTGATACACAACACCATCCACATTTTATGACATGGTACATGAGTTAATAAATGATTACAAAGAATTATATCATCCAAGTTCTCCCCCTTTTTATATATTTTTTTGTAAAGTAATAGAAATGAATTTTTTTTCCAATTTTTAATCTCCTTGCATGAACAAATTTTTTTTTAATTTTTTTTCTCTTTTTTTTAAGGAGAACCAGATGAGATGAAATAAGTATAATGAAATGACAATTCATGCCCAATTTTCTAATAATACACTACCCAAAATCATGACTCACACCTCACACCACCCTCAAATGATACATATCCCAATGAAGGCACATAGAAGTCCCTTCCCCCACACCCAAACATGAAATATCCATGCAAAAATAGTAAAAGAGTGGGTATGTAAAGAAAAATAAACATTCAATGCGACTTAAACCTATAATTCAATTACATTAAATTATGGGCTAATGAAGGATAAATGAAAGGGTGGGTCTCAGGTAAATATTTGGCTAGCCAAAGTAGTACCTCAATCATTTTAAATGTTATTTTTCACTATCAGATCTTTAAAAAGTTTTAATACAAGTACTTTCAAGTGGAATGTCCAAAGATCACTAAAGAAATATGCTCAAGATAAAATAGGAAATATTTGGTCTAGAAATCCTCTCATGAATGGAAATATGATAATGGAAAATCACTCATGGAATGATTAATAATAACAAATTAATTCACATTGATTTTATATATTCAAAACATAAAAATGGTAGGGGATTTCATTTACATGAATCTATTAATTCCATCAAATCATGGGTCCTCATTAAAATATTTATGCTTTAAATTAATCATCCAATTATATATTTTACTCATTCAATATCATTAACATTGAAATATAAAATATGGAATCACTAGATTCTCTTGAAAGTCATGTCTCCTAGATATGTCAAGAAAAAAAATTCAAGTGTAGGATTTCAATTCTTATCATTAAAGCTCAAAAAATGTAAGGATTTTCAGATTTAAACATAAAAAGTGAGCTCCATTTTTAAATGAAGCTTGGTTTTTTCATGTTTGGGGGTTCCCTTATGCCATAATGTACCTCCAAAAAGTAATTACTCAATTAAGTGAAATGATCATGTCAATAAAGCTCAAGAATATAGAAGGTAGGGGTATTAATTTTAAGCTACTTATATGAAAATAAATTTGAATCTAAATTCCTATAAAGAAATTAAAGATAAGTCTTAGTACGATCCCATAAGTGGGCGCTTTCTTTTTTTACTGCCTCTATAGGGTATTACCAGCTGTCATCCATAATATAATGGTGGGTGGATCTTCTTATAAATGAACCACCACATGTTTTCCTTTCCATCCTGCAGTTCTTTATTCTTTCTAAGGAGAAATCCATAGATATATTACACCATATCATTCCCCTTCATAACTAGGTACTTCTTACATGGCTGGCGTAGGATGAAGTATGTAACCTCCTCCTCTTCAGTTGCTACTTGTGTTATATCTTCTTCGGAATCCATTGGTTTCTAATGATGTGATTCATGAAAAGAATAATGAAAGGGAAATTAAAATTTTAAATTTAAAGTATTGATTTCACAATATTCCCTTTTATGGTAGGCATCTTGTAGATATGGTTCTTCAGGCATGACCACTTTTATCTCTACATGGGCTTCCTCATGCAGATGATCAATGTCTTTAGGGAGATCCATGTGTTCCTCAACAGGCACAATTTCTATTTCTTGATCTTCCTCCAAGGTGATACAATGATTCCCTGAATCTAAAAATTCAAAATCATAAGGATTGATACTCATATCATATTGAATGAAATCAAAAAGTATAGAGGTCAGGAAAGGATCATCTCCCTGATCTACTTCTGATTCAATAACGTCTTTAGTGATAAGTTCCTCTTGGAGTCGATATTCACTTGATGGAGGTAGGTAGTCATGGTCCTCTATTATTTCTTCAAATTCTACCACTTGGGTTGTTTCTCCATCTTCCAAGGCTATAGAGAGGTATAAAGGTGGTTTCTCTTATACTTTTTATGGAATTAGTGGATCATGTTTCATTTTAATTTCTTCCCATGCACTCCAAAATTTCTCCAAATTAACATGATCACCCTCTTGTAAATTATTATGAAATGATCTTTCATCTATCTCCCCTATAAATGGTTGATATAGGTGTAATTTGTCTTTAGGAACATCCTCTTTTATCTTCTAATGTTCTTCAACATCAAAAACCATTGGGGAAATTTCTTCTATAGCTTGCACATGCTCTTTCTCTAGTTTAGGCTTGGGTTTCTCAATTTGTGCTTGAACATAGTCAAATTCTATTTTCATTTTTCTCCCCAAGTCATCCAAAGTATTTCTAATACAATGCTCTCGGGCGTTTAGATCACTATAATCCACAAGTGGTTCTTGATATTGCACATGTGAGTAATCATCCCATGCATAATAATTCAAATTTTAATAAAATATTGATTTTTTTCAATTAAAACAAAGAGCATATTTACAAGAAATGTGAATTTTGAAAATGTGATTGAAATAATTGTTTAGAGCCCCAGAAACGGTGCCAGTTTTGATGCACGTCCATCGCGAGGTGTGGAAAAAGAAAATTTCCATGTTTTCCTAATCCAGCATAGTGGATGAATAGGGTTTTATCTCTTGAGTAGTGTCATAGTTGGTTCAATCAAAAATTCTAATTCACCTAATCTAAATCTTTTTGGTTTTTTAGAAAATTTGGAATAATGCAATGTAGAATTTAAATCTAAATGGAAATACAGACAAAAATAAGATTATAAAGAAAGTTCTTGGTTCTGTGGTTGATAGATCTTCAAACATTTAACTTGGATTCCTTCCCTTTATTACACATCCTTATAACCTGTGAAAATAATTTTAAAACTTGGGATGAGCACAAAAAGCTCAGAAAGGGATATAAGAAAACACATTATCCCAAGAATACTTGTAACATATGAAATCATTTTCAAAATACATACTTATCACCTGTATATATATACTTAATTTGTGAAACATGATATTTACACAATAAATAAGAACATAATTAGAACCATAAAACTGTAACGTCCCAGTTCCGAAAACCACCCAGAGGCGTCCTGTACCCAGTTGGTCACATGTCCTCAAGAGAATTTCCCCGAACGCCAGAGGCTGCCGACTATGAGCGAGGACCTTGAATGTGATAGTAGGGAAACTATGCCCTCATTGACGAAGAACATAGAGGAAGTACACAAATACATACAACAGTAGAAGCAGTAAATACCAAAAAACAGTAACAGTGGAAGAATGATAAAAGAAACAACTGGAGCAGATATATATATAAATGATGCATGTTACATATATTTCTAGGAAAACATCCAAACAAGTCATAATGATGGAATACAATAGTGCTAAACCAAAGTGAAAAAGAAATCTGATAAACTTTTTATCATCACAAGCCATAGCTTGGTCCCATGCTCTACATGTCCACAACAATCAAGAACCTGAAGTTGAAGGGTGCTTTCCCTTATCTATACCTGCAACAATATAATCTGTTTGGGCCAAAAATAAAGACCCACACAGGGTGTGAGACAAAATCCCAGTAGGAAACCACTCGAATATTTTTTCCTAATAGTCAGTGAATATATGGAAGGTAAAAGTACAGAAATTAGTAAACAGAAAAATACTCAATAGCAACCAATCCACTATTTTTGGAATATAATTTACAAAAAAGTAAGTAGCCACTCAATCAAGTAGAACAAACAGGTAACCCTCTGGGTAGTTCTCACAGCCTAACCCCTATGGTTCAACCAACAAGTACTATCAACCCTCTGGGAGGTAAACAGATTCTCACCCCTCTGGTTCAACTAAAGAATATACTCTTTGGGGAAGCACTAACTGTCAATTCCTTTTATAATCTCGTATCATACTAAAGGTGCTCTGTGGAATCACTCAACGTCTCATTACCCTTGTGTCCCACATCGAGGAACTATAGAAACTCTGAGGAAGCACTCAATGTCAATTCCCCCTATGGTCTCGCATCGCATTATAAAGACACTCTGGAGAAGTCCTTATGTCCATTCTCCCCGTGGTCTACTACGCTAGGTTCTCACGACCTTTTGTAAGTAAAATAAGCATAGTGCGCGTATTGTCCAAAGTAACCTCAAGAACTACTTGGATAGCATTCCACAACATCTCATCATGAACGAAAAACAGTCACACCGTCCTACAATACTAGGCATGATAAAACAACAACAGTAAAAAAGGTAAGTAGACCCAATAGTCCAGACAGGCAAGAATATTCATGGAAAACACTTTCAAACAATAGAAAATTACCCTTTTCAAAAACAATAACCTCTACTAAGGCATACAAGAAATGAAGGAAGACAAAAAGTGAAAAATAGTAAACACGCAATACCCCATTCAAGGGTATTGGTGGAATTTTCACATAACACTCAAAGACTTTCTATAGAAAGGCATAAACCACCTACCTCGGGGTTAGGAGATGAATATACTTGAACCAAGAGCCTTGAATCTCCTTATAACATCGTAGATCTATGAAAATGTATAAAAAATTCAACCCATGATAACATGGAAAAGATAAGAAATTGGAAAACGAAGATCTAGGAGAAGGAAGATATTACCGCTGCGGTTCCAATGCAATCGATGGCGGTCTATTTGGAGAAGAACACCTAGAAAAATACCATTCTATTTGTCGGACGCGACCCTGGTGCGTTTAATGAAAAAAAAACAAAATACACGGCGTGTAATTTTGGAGTACACGACATGTACTCACCATTCCCATACTCCACTTTATGCAACCTCCAAACACCCTTACACGGCAGTGTGTGTGGCCCCAACACGGCCAACACACGGCCTTCAGCGGCAAGGAAGTACACGACATGTACTCATAAAGTACCCGATGTGTACTTCAAAAATTTACAAAAACTCCTCTTTTCTCAAAAACTCCAGAAAAAGTAAAAAATTACCTGAAAAGAGGGTCTTGGTTCTCACAAAATTCCCCCCTTAACTAAATTTTTCCCTCAATTTCCCTAGCGCGACGTAGAAGAAGAAACCCCGAACAACTCTGGCCACTGTGATTGTACGTCGACCTCCCTCTCCCAAGTCTCATCCTATACTCGCCTGAGCTACCATAGCACCCGTACCAATGGAACAGATTGGCCATAGAGAACCTTCGTACTGTGATAAAAAATCCAAATAGGATGCTCCTCGAAAGATGCATCCACCTCCAACTCAACTTCCACTGGTTGGAAAGCATGAGATGGGTATGAAATGTAACGTCAGAGCTGAGAAACGTGGAAGACATCATGCATATCCCGGTTCCTATGAGGTAACTATAACCGATAGGCAACCGGTCCAACTCTTCCCAACACCTCAAATGGCTCGACGTACCTCAATGAAAGCTTACCCTGTCTCCTGATCCGCTTGTGTCCCAACCTCAGTGTGACACATAGAAAAACCTGATCCCCGACCTCAAACTTTAGAGTTCATCTCCACTGTTCAACATAAGACTTCTGACGAGACTGTGCAGTAGCCATCCTCATAAGGTGCCATCTGAATAGTTCCTTGAAAACTATTGTTGTAGGAAAACTCCACAAGAGGTATATGCTTCTCCCAAGAACCTCCAAAATCCAGAATGCATGCTCGGAGCATGTCCTCAAGCACCTGAATCGTATGCTCAGATTGGCCATCCATATAGGGATGGTAATCTGTACTCAAAAGTACCTGTGTTCCCAAAGCCTTCTGAAGACCCTACCAGACTCGAGAAGTAAAACGGGCGTCCCTGTCTGAAATAATGGAGTGTGGAACTCCATGCATATGCACAATCTAACAGATGTACAACCATCCCAGCTCATCAACATTGAAGGTCTCCTTGATCGGTATGAAGTGTGTAACCTTCATGAGCCTGTCAATGACAACCCAAACTGCATTTTTCCCTCGAGGATACCTCAGTAACCTTGTCACGAAATCCATTATGACGTCATCCCACTTCCACTTGGGAATGGATAACTGCTGTAAAAGCCCTGCTGGTCGCTGATGCTCCTCTTTCACCTGCTGACAAGTGGAACACCTCATGACGAAATCTTCAACATCCCTCTTCAAACCTGGGCACCAATACTAATGGTGTAGGTCTCGATGCATCTTGGTGACACCAGGATGAACTACCCAAAATGAGGAATGAAAATCCCACATCAGCTCCTTGAATATATCTGCTGGCACCCATATGTGTCCCTAGAAATGCAATATCTCCTCCTAGCATATGGTCCACCCAAGAATAGGGTCCTCCCCTAACACACATTCTCATAGGACTATGCCTTCAGAATCTGATAGTTGCCTCATTTGAACTCGGTCAAGAATTGTAGAGGTTACAGCTACAGAAGAAAGAAACATCTTCCCCTGTATGTCGTGAATCTCCATATGCATTTCAGAGAACAGAGCCATTAGCTTCCACTCACTACTGGCTTCCCGAACATCCTAAATCAGAGTCCTCCTGCTCAACGCATTAGACATCGTGTTTCCCTTCCTAGGAATATAGGCAACCTTAGAGTCAAAGTACTGTAGGTACTCAACCCACCTGCGCTGTCTCAAATTCAAATCACACTGAGTGAAGATGTACTTGAGATTCTTGTGGTCAGTGGAAAAAACAAAGTGATCTCCCATAAGATAATTTCTCCAACAGCGTAAGGCATGAACAACAGTTTCCATCTCCAGATCATGCGTCGGGTAGTTCCTCTCATGTGGCCTTAACTACCAAGACTCGTACGGAACAACTCCATCTCCCTGCGTAAGCACAACTCCTAGCCCAATACCTGAAGCATCATAGTAAATAGTATATCTATTTCTTGGATCTGGAATGACTAGTATCGGTGCTTAAGTAATCCTCCCTTTCATCTCTTGAAAGGCTGACTCACAAGAATCTGACTGTAAGAACTTCATACCCTTCTTGGTCTGACCCATCAGCAGTGCTTCTAAGCGTGAAAAGTCCTATATGAAGCGCCTGTAGTATCCAGCCAGCCCTAGAAAACCTTGCTCCTCAAAGAATTTCCAAGGATTCTTCTAGGAAACTATTTATCTCACTTTCTATGGGTCCACTAATACTCATATCTCTGAGATAATGTGGCCCAAGAAATGAATCCGGTCCATCCAAAAGTGTCATTTTGAGAGTTTATCTTATAATTGATTCTCTGTAAGTGTAATCAGAATGATCTCAAGATGTGTGGCATGGTCATGTTGATTGTGAGAGTATACCAAGATATCATCCACAAAAAACAACCATGAAAGAATCCATGTATGGATGGAACACTCGGTTTATCAGGGCCCTGAAAATTGGTGGCACGTTCGTGAGGACGAACGACATAACCATATACTTGTATAGACCATAACTACTCTAGAAGGTTGTGAGAGGTATATCATATGGTCTAACGTGCAACTGATGATAACCGGACCTCAAGTCGAACTTTAAGAATACTCAGCCTCCTTGAAGCTGATCAAAGAGATCATCAATCCTCGGAAAGGGATATCGGTTCTTGATCGTCAACATGTTCAACTTCCAATGATCCACACAAATCGTAAGGGTGTGGTATACCTTCTTTGCGAATAGGATAGACGAACCCCAAGGATAAGTACTAGGTCGGATGAAACCCTTTTCCTGCAACTCCTGCAACTGCTTCTTGAGCTCCTGCAACTCAGGTGTAGCTATCCTATAAGGAGGAATGGACACCAGTGTCGCTCCTGGCACGAGCTCAATCAAAAATGAAACCTCTCACTCTAGAGGAAAACCTGAAAATTCACCTAGAAAGACATCCCTGAAGTGATCCAACACTGGAGGAAAGTCTATCTTTGAAGTCCCCTGGTCCTCCAGATATAGACTAACAATCTGGGCTGTAACTCCTCCTAACCCATGATTCTCTGAACCCGCTCTTCTCACCTGGACATACCACTCGCCATTATGAAGAAAAGATCCACCCTATGGTGATATGAAACTCACCATGTGGCGATAACAGTCGAAAAATTCCTATAAGGGAGATGGCCAGACCATTCCAAGAATGACACCATAGCCTGTCATCTCTAGGACATAGATATCGCATAAGTAGTGACACCCACCAACCTCAATACGGAAATCATGTCACTGATGTACACTAGATGTTCTTCTCCCCAATGGAGTTTCTAGTGTCAAAACATCGGAAGAAGAAAATATACATTTCCCAATGCTCTCCACAATAGAAACAAATATAAATCTATGAGTAGAATCAGTATCAAAAAGAGTTGAAGATAAAACCGAGACAACTAGGATCGTACCTCAAACTGTAGAGGGGTCGGGATCCTACTCCTGATGGGTCTGCTCCACTGCAAAATTCTGGCCAGCTCCGCATCCCTATGACCATTCATGACTACTCTGAGTTGATCCACACTATTGTCGCTGAATGATCGGTGACTGATCGTTACGGCCTCAACCTCCACCTCGGCCCGAATGGCTAAAAGATCTCCAGTTCCCAAAATGGTGAGAAATTGGTGGCATTGCTCCTGAATGAAGAGTCATGGATGAACCCCGGTCACTAACTGCTGGTGAGAAAACCTGATAGAAGTGTTGAAGGTGACCTATCATGCTGCAAGATCAACAATCCACTAGGTCTCTTTGGCACTACAGCCTCGTATTCTAAGCCCTTCCACACTGGTACCATACCACCTAGCTACCTGAAGATGTGTCTCACTTCCTAGGATCACCACATGTAGACTCCCTACGGCACTTCCTGCTGTCAGCTGGTGAAGACCTAACACTGGAAGTGGAACCGCCTTGGATATCACCTTCAGAATCTCTCAGATTGGGCTCCGCAATCAGTGACTAGTTGATGATAGAAGCGATGGAAGTCAGTCTGAAAATATTCACCTATAAGCATATCTCCCATCTGACACCATCCTCAAACTTCCTTGCCAAGAACAACCCATATTCACCCTGGAGGGGTGTGAAATTCTGAAGCTCAGTGAAATGATAGGAATACTCCATGATAGAAAGGGTTCCCTGCTCTAGGATCAGGAACTCTCGAGCCTAGTCATCTCTCAAGTTCTTTGGATAGAAGTAGTCGTAAAAGACGCGCTGAAAATCCTCCCACACCATAACCTAATGATGACCCGCCTATGAGATCACGTTCCTCCACCTCTTTGCGGAGTCTCATATCATGTAGGTAGCAAGCTTGACCAACCTTTATGGAGGTGTCTTCAGATGCTCAAGGATCATCAGCATGGCTACTAGCCATGACTCTGCATCCTGTGGTCCTCCTTCCCCTGAGAAGGTGGGAGGATGCTGCTGCTGGAAAACCCGTGTCAATTCTGCCATAGATGTGGAAGAAATCAGAGCTCCCTAGAAGGTCTGCATAATCCTCAGAAAGCCTTCCCTAAACTGCACATCGTTTCCTATAACCGGTATCACTACTGGTGCCAAGGCTGGGAGAATAGGAGGATCTGCAGGAAGTCCCTGATCTGCCATATCCAGTGTCTGATCACCACCTGGCAACTGGAATATAACCAGAGGATGTCTCGGTGCCATGACTCTCCAAGGTCATACGCACACTTTAGATCACATTTTCATGGACCAAAAAATAGGAGCGTAAGAAGGGAACATGGGAAAGAAAGCATTCAAAATTTATAAAACTTGACTACACGGCCTGTATAAAGACTATACGGCGTGTTCCCTTAAGTCATTTACATGGGTGTGTACTTTAGTTTAAACTGGTCGTGTAACACCGCAAACACATGGCGTGTTATCCTAGCACATGGCGTGTACCTGAATCCTCTTCCCCTGCCCGATTCCTTCTATAAGGCTAAGCCACCCGGCTCTCCCCAAGACAGGACTAGACGGCATGTTCTCAGCAGACACGACGTTTACTAGACAAGCTTCACCTAACCCATGTTGTTAGTGACATGGTCATACACATGGCTCAAACCACACGATGTGTTTTTGACAGACATGGTGTGTATGTGACAGGATAACGCCAACCCATGTTGTTCGTGACACGGTCGGGTACCAGGGTCAGACTACACGGCGTGTTCAAGGTGGAAACGGTGTGTATAAGAAGATACTACACTGACTGTGTTGTTAACTACACGGATGGACTCCTAGGATTACACTACATGATGTTTTCAATGTGGACACGACGTTTTTCCACTAGAATTTTTTATCCTGTGTCTCTTACCACACAACCTATGACACGGTCAGAGACTACATGACGTGTACATAAAGTACACGATGTGTATATAAAAAAATTGTTTCTCTTCAAACAGAAGAACACATGGCATGTATTCAAAACTACACGGCATGTTTCTAGGTTTTTCTAGATAGTAAGCCTCATAAACTACTCCAGATCCCAGAAAACACTAAAATGAACTCTCAATGTTCCAAATTCCGATCTGTGAGGGCACATACTCCCCGTGAATCAAAGTTCGGCATCTTTAACAAGTTACAAAAAAGGTAAAAAAGTCAATGATCCACCAAACTCTGGTCCATGAGGGCCCATAGCACCTCAAGAACCAAAATTTAGTGTTCATTCAAGTGAAACCTTACACAATAAATGCTCTAACAAGAATCAAATATTTTTATCAAGGCATCTATCACAACATCATGGATATTCTACACAACATCTATCACAAAAACATGAAATTTCTAATGTATCTTAGATGACATGGAAAGAATGCATGACATGTAATTTCCAGTAGGTTCCTATATGATGCATGATATGGCATACCCTCATCTCATCGGGTTGCGACAGAAATAGAACCGCAATAACAACAACAGTAAAAGCACAAATCATGTGAATCACCCAACAGTGAAATCAAATCAATAGTAAAATTTCCAACCAATAAAGTTGCAATAAACGAGTAGTATGGATTTACCATGTACATGGGTTAACTACTCCTGGACACAACTTATTACCAAATACCTATTCCATCCTATCCCTAGATATAGGTTCCAAAAATTAAGTCAAGAGAAAAGAATTCCTCTGATACCCCTTTGTAACATCCCGGTTCCGGAAGCCACCCAGAGGAACCCCATACCCAGTTGGTCACATGGCCTCAAGTGAATTTTCCCAAACTCCAGAGGCTAACGACTAGTAGTGAGGGACTTGGGTGTGATAGTGGGGAAACAATTCCCTCATTGGCAGAGCACACAGTGGAAGTACACAAATACATACAACTGCGGAAGCAGTAAATACCAAACAACAGTAATAGCAAAAGACTGATAACAGAAACAATTGGAGAATATATATATATATATATATATATATATATATATATATATATATATATATATATATGATGCATGATACATATATGTCTAGGAAAATAGCCAAACAAGTCACACTGCTGGAATACAATAGTGCTAAACCAAAGTGCAGAAGAAAGAAGATAAACTCCTCACCAGCACAAGCCATAGATTGGTCTCATGCTCTCCAGCTCCACAACAATCAAGAACCTAAAGTCAAAGGGCGCTAGCCCTTATCTATACCTGTAACAATATAATCTATTTGGGTCCAAAATCATGACCCAAATAGGGTGTGAGACAAAATCCCAATAGGCAACCACCCGAAGATATGTGCCTAACATTCAGTAAATATATGGTAGGTAAAAGTACAGAAAGTAGTAAAAAGGAAAATACTCTGCAACAACCAATCCACAATTTCTAGGATATAATTTACAAACAAATAAGTATACACTCAAGAAACTAGAACAAACAGATAACCCTCTGGGTAGTTCTCATATCCTAACCCCTATGGTTCAACCAACAAGTACTAGAAACCCTCTAGGAGGCACACACAGTCTCACCCCTCTAGTTCAGCTAATGAATAGACTCTCTAGGGAAGAACTCACCATCAATTCTCCCTATAGTCTTGTATCATACTAAAGGTGCTTTGGGGAAGCACCCAATGTCTCATTCCCCCTGTGGCCCTCATCGAGGAACTACAGACACTCTGAGGAAGCACTCAACGTCAATTCCCCATGTGATCTCTCATAGTATTATAAAGACACTCCAGAGAAGCCCTTACGTCCATTCTCTCTGTGGCCTACTACACCAGGTTCTCACGGCCCTGTATAATTCAAATAATCATAGCACATATATCGGCCAAAGTAACCTCAACAACTACTTGGAAAGCATTCCACAACATCTCAGTATGAAATAACAATAGTCACACCATCCTACAATATTAGGCATGGGAAAACAACAGCGGTCAAAAGGTAAATAGACCCAAAAGTTCATAAAGGCAAGAAAATGCATGGAAAACACTTCCAAAGACCATAAAATTACCTTATTCACAAATAATAACCTCTACTCAGGCATACAAGCAAGGCGTACAGACAACAAGGGAAAAACAGTAAACACGCAATACCCCGTTCAAGGGTACTGGTGAAATTTGCACATAACACTCAAAGAATATCTACATAAAGGCACAAACCACCTACATCAGGGTTAGTAGATCAGTATACATGAACCACGAGGCTTGAATCTCCTTATAAAATCATATATCTATGAAAACATATAAAACGTTCAACCCATGATAACTTGGAAAATATGTGGAATTTTAAAACGAAGCTCTAGGGGAAGGAAGACCTTACCGTTTCAGTTCCAACACAATCTATGGCGGTCGATTCAGAGAATGGACGGAGTCTTGGGGGTTAATTGAAGATCTATGGCCGTACAGACTCTCTCGGAAAAAGAACTCCTAGAAGAAGACGTTTCTGTCCATCAGACGCGACCCCAGTGTGTTTAATGAAAAAAAACAAAATACACGGAGTGTAATTTTGGTGTACACGGCGTGTACTCACCTTTCCTGTACTCTGCTTTGATCAGCCTCAAAACACCCTTACACAGCCTTGTGTGTGGCCCCTACACGGCCAGCACACGGCCTTTAGCGATAAATAAGTACACGGCGTGTACTTAAAAAATTTCCAGAAACACCGCTTTTCTCAAAGACTCCAAAAAAAGTAAAAACATACCTCAAAAGAGGGTTTGGGTTCTCACAAAAACTATCTTGGGACATTACTTTCATAATTTTATAACCCTATTGGCTACCTTATAATTTGTAACCCTCACTGCTACCATACTGTTTGTGTAACCATCGTATTTACACTTGGAGTAACCATATGGACGACCTCCAAATTAAAAATTCCCAATGAATTGGAGGGAAATATAGGTCCCACCCTTTATCATAAACAATTCCTAAGATCCATAATATAATCATACAACATTAATATTACCATAAAAACATTGCTTTTGAATTTTTTACAACAGAATTTTAGAAGAGGATTTTAAATGAAAATACCCTTATAAATATCATATAATTTAAGTGAGACTTAATAGAGTGGATGGAATATTTATATACTCTAAAAATATACAAAATTAAACCTATTATAATCAGAAATAATCACCCAAACAATTTTAATACCACATAAACAATGAAGAATAAGGCTAACCCAAAGGATGAAAATTGAGTTAAGAATTCCCTTACCTCAGGATATTCGTACTTCAAACATGTTTAAACTTCATGTATAATGATTAAAAGAGTGTTATTAGTATTTTACAGAAACATTTTCATGTTTATCACATTTTATGTGATCATTTCATAACATCATTTCACCCTTTAATAGTGAGTATTTTTCTCCATGCACTGTTTTTGGGTGAGTTCTATACCTGATTTCTAAGATTGGTTCATGATGGATGTTCTTGTCGATTGGAAGAGAAACTCCAAAATTGGAATGGAGTAGTAATTAAATATTTTTATTACCTTAAATTATACCACTTATCATTTTTAATTCTTACATGAGGATGATTCATATGTTAAAACTTTAATGATGTTTGTTTTGATCATTTTAGTGGTTCTTTGATAATAACGTCCTCATTTTGTTTTATAAATTAAAACCATTTGTACAAAAGAATTACAGAACCATGTATGAGATATAATACATATATTATAACCTGGATCAACCATAAAAATGGTTTCGTTAACAGACTTGAAGGATTTAATGAAAAATGAAATCACATCATCCACGATGTCTCTATTTAGAAACATCATGGTCAATGTTTTTAATTCCTTGAATAAGTGGGAGAGGAGAGAAAGAATGATTATAAATTTTCCATGAACATGAGAAAATATATAATATACAAGATTCTATATCTTTCATTCCTCTTAGTGAAGAGGAGGTTAGTAAAGAAGAATAAAAAAAGGAATCTTCAAATAAAAGAAAACTTGGGAAATTTCTCACAAAAATTCAGCAGCCTAACAGTGTCTCTTAAAATTTCTTAAAAAATAGTTTTATGAGAGAAAGGGGATATATCATCACTCTAACATAATATGGATAGTAAGGGGGGATTTTAAATGAAATATCCCAACAAAATTTAAATGGAAAGGAAGATAATAACATAAAATGAACGAAAATAAATAAAATAAAAGAGGATGTTTACCTCTTGGTCTCTTATCCTTGAGATCCTTCTTAAGGGCATTGGTTTTTGTCTTTTGGTGAGACTAGAAGATCTAGGACATGGGTATGAGCTTTGGGAGGAGTATTTGGTAGAACTTAGGCATGGATCAAGTCTTTAGAGGTGTGGGATGAAGAGGGGAGCGAGGGGGGTATTTATAGTGGAGGAGAGGGGGTATTTTTCATTATTTTATCATTATTATAATATTTTTGCCCAAGATTATGAATAGTCTTAGTTCATGTGACCTAAAATAGTAATAATAACATGTGAGTTCTAACTAAGTGGTCTTATATCAGTTATGATGTCATAAATAGTGTATTTTACTGATTATTTGATTATATGATATTTTATCGTATTTCACTATTCATTGAAACTTCAAGAATTTCAGAAAAAATCCCAAAAATTTACCCTAACCCTTTTTTTACATGTAGAATTAAAAAATTAATTCAATTTTTAAAAAATAATTTTCTAAATTTTATTAATTTAATTTTTAAATGAAATCATACTTAATTAAAAAATTAACAATTCTAATTCTATAACTACTTCTATATCACAATGAAAAATTAACCAAGATGTTATGATCTTAAATACTTAAGAAAATAAAATAATAATAAAATTTACTATTCATTATGGTCATATTACTATTCATAAGGGAGTTTTACTACTCACAAAAAAACAAGTTGGTTACATCAGACTTCAAATAACTTACTAAACACAATTATAGATGACAGTTTCTTGAAGTTCAAAACATAGAAGTGGAAAAATTATGTTTAAAGTCTAGTTATAAATATCTACTTAAAACTAAGTTCCATTCATTTCTATTTATTTTTAGAAAAACTTGGGTTGTTATATTATCCCCGCCTTCTTGAAATTGTGTCCTCGCAATTTTATTTACTTATTAAATAATAGAGGGTACTTTTCCCTCATAGCATTTTCAGACTCCCATGTTGCTTCTTCAACCATGTGGTTTCTCCACAAAATCTTTACCTGGTGGATTACCTTATTCCACAATACTTGTTCCCTTCAATCAATAATATGAACTAGTTTTTCTTCACAAGAAAGGTTCTCTTCTAGCTGAACTACTTCTGGGCCAAGAAATGTGATGAATCTGGCACATACTTTCTCAACATCAAAACATGAAAAATATTGTGTACAATAGAAAAACTTGGAGTCAAAGCTACTCAATATGCAACTGGTCTAACTTTCTCCACGATTTCAAAAGGGATGATGAATCGTGAACTTGGATTTTCTTTCTTACCAAAACGCATCACACATTACCAAGGAGAGTTTTTAAGGAAAACATGGTCACCAACCTCGAAAGAGAAGTCTTTCGTTCTGTTATCTGCATAACTTTCCTACCTACTCTGAGCTACCCTCATGTTTTGCTAGATTATCTTAACTTTCTCAGCCACTTCTTCTACTAATTTTGGCCCCATCAACTTTCTTTCACCGACTTCATCCCAAAACGCTAGAGTCCAACACCTCTTCCCATACAAAGCCTCAAAAGGTGTCATCTGTATACTAGAATGAAAAGTGTTATTATAAGAAAAATCAACTAAAGAAAGTTGTTGATCCCAACATACTTTGTAGTCAATTGAACAAGTTCGAAGCATATCCTATAAATTCTGAATCATTCATTCTGATTTCCCATTTTATTGAGGATGAAATGTTGTACTGAAATTTAATTATATGTCTAAAAACTTATGAAGTCCCTTCCAAATGTTATAACTGAACCTGGGATCTTGGTCAGATACAATGGAAATAGTAAATCCATGTAACATGACAATCTCTTTGAGGTACAACCATGAAATTTGATCCAAATACACTGTATCTCGAATAGAAAAAAATGTATAGATATTGTCAGCCAATCAATAATAACTCAAATCGAATTGTGACCTTTTGAATTCTGTGGTAGTCCCACCAAAAAGTCCATGGATATATTCTCCCATTTCTACTCAACAACTGGAAAAGGCTGAAACATCCCCTTTGTTAACTGCCACTCTTCTTTAACCAGTTGAATTTTAATCATTTCCCAAAAAAATATGAAATATCTCTTTTCATTCTATCCCACCAATAATACTCTCAATAGTCTCTATACGTCTTATTAATACGAGTATGAACTGAAAATATATAACTATGATCTTCACACAACAAATATTTATTCAACTGAAAATCACTAGGCACGCACAAACTTTTTTCAAATCTTAAAACAAAATATTTATTAAAGTTAAATTCTAGAAAAATACCCATTTTAACCAATTCTACCTTTTTTTATAGCTCATGGTCTTCCTTCTACATTGGCCTAATTCTGTCTGACAAAGACGACAACACTGAAACCTGAAACAAAACAGAGGTATTTCCTGCACCAACAACTTCTAATCCAAAATTCATCAAATCACTAATCAAGAGATCATGTTCTAAATGTAACATGGTTAATGATGCATGATGTTTCCGACTCAAGGAATTTTCCACTTTGTTTTCTTTTCCATGATGGTAATTTATCATGCAATCATAATCCTTTATCAGTTCAATCCATATTCTCTGCCTCATGATTAATTCCATCTGAGTGAATATATTCTTAAAACTTTTATGGTCAGTATATATTTGACATTTGGTTCCGTATAAATGATGCCTCTAAATTTTCAAAGAAAAAACTACAGCTACCAATTCCAAATCATGTGTGGGATAATTTAACTCATGAGGTTTTAGTTGTCTTGAACCATAAGAAATTACCTTTTCATTCTACATCAAAACACAACCAAGTCCCTCCAACGAATCATCATTGTAGATTATGAAATCACCATTCTGGGAAGGCAAGGCCAAAATTGAATTATTTACCAATCTCTTCTTCAGTTTCTAAAAATAAACATTACATTCTTCTGTCCAAACAAATTTAACCCCTTTCTGAGTTAAATTAGTTATTGGGCTAGATAACTGAGCAATGTTCTTAACAAAACGTCAGTAATAACCTACTAATCCAAGAAAACTACGAATCTCTGTAACATTTATGGGTCTTGTCCATTCATCAAACACACTTTTTAGTAGTATCAACTATTATTCAATCCTTATTTACAATGTTCCCAAGAAAAGAAATTTGTTGCAACCAAAAATCATACTTACTGAATTTTTTATACAGTTTGTTTTCTTTTAAGGTTTGAAAAAGTACCCTTAGATGTTTTCCATACTCCTCTTTATTTTAGAAAATACCATAATGTCATCAATAAACACAACCAAAAACTTATCCATGAACTCATCAAATACTCTATTCATAATATTCATGAATAAAACATGTGCATTAGTTAATCCAGATGGCATAACAACAAATTCATAATTCCTATATCTAGTACAAAAGGCTATTTTCGGAATTTCATACTCCTTCACCTTTAATTTATGGTATCTGGATCTCAAGTCAATATTGGAAAAGCACTAATCTCCCTAGAGCTGATCAAACAAGTCCTCGATATGAGAAAAAGGATACTTGTTTTTAATAGCGATGTTATTCAAAGCTCTATAATCAACGTAAAGTCTCGTGGAACCATATTTCTTTTTAACAAACGAAATAGGGGCACCCCATGGTGATGTGCTAGGATGAATGAATCCTTTGTCAAGAAAATCTTGTAAATTATTTTTTAATTCAAGAAGTTATATTTGAGCCGTATGATATGGGGGTTTTGAGATTGTCTTAACATTAGGAACTAAGTCAATTTTGAATTCTACTTCTCGATTCGGTATGACACCAGGTAACTCATCAAGAAAAACAACAAGGTGTTCATTTACACCTAGTACATCATTAATCTGAAGTGTTTTGTTGTTTTCAACAATATGAGCAGAAAAACATTAATTCCCATCTTTCAATAGTTTCTCAGCTTCTTGATATGTTATAAATTATATTGGTTATTTATTATATACAACCAAAACTCTTGATGAAAAACAACTTCTTTAGCTATACAGTCAATCTTAGCATGATAAACAGAAATCCAATCCATTCCCAGAATAACATCAAACTCGACTAAGGGTAAAACAACAAGGTTTGTAGGCAAATTCTTTCCACATACCATAATAAAAAGATTATTATAATTTCTCTTTGCTATAATATTTCCCCTGGTTTTTTAACAAAAAGCTCATGTCTTTTTTGTTTAGGTGAAATTTCCAATTAACCCAAAAATTTCTCAGAGATGAAGGAATGTGTAGACCCCGTATCAAAAGAAAACTGTATAAATATCTGAGTAAAAAACAAAGTTCCTAATACAACTTCATTGGATAGTATGACGTCTACTAACTTGGTCACAAAGGATCTCACTACACCTTTCTGCTTGTAGTCTGGCTTCTTTGCATCATTCAGATATCTATTTGGGAAGGCATTTTCATAATGATCCATCTCATAACATTTAAAAAACTTTACATTTTTCTTATCAGGAGTAGTCTTTGGATCATTTTCATTACAATCTTGGGCCATATGTACAAACATACCACATTTAAAACACTTCCCAATTTTGCTAAGACATTCCCCGGGGTGCTTCTTTCCACACTTTTCACAAACTGGAAACTTTATTTTCTTACCATAAGATTTCTCTGGTTGATTCTTAACCATTGCTTTCCATCTGGACCTCTTATTCTCCTTTTTTCAAAAATGCATGTGATCATCAGAAAACTCCATCTCTACCCTCTAAGAACATCAGACAAGTTTCTCATAATATTTTAATTCACAAGAGGCCAGTGCCCTTTGATACCTTGGCTTTAGTCCTGAGTAAAAGTGGTTGATTTTTATATCAAGATCCAGAATAATATTTGGAGCATACCTCACTAGTCGAGCGAAGTTCTCTTCATACATGGACAGTGAATATTCCTCCTTCTATTTCAATTCAAGGAATTCCTTCTCCATCCTAAGTAACACCACCTTAGGAAAATATTTTTGAAGGAAAAGACTTTTAAATTAATCCCACTATAAGGAATCAAAATCCTATCTATCCATAATATTCTTTACCATTGGCCACCACTGATCGGATTCACCTTCAAAATGATAAATGGAAAGACATACGTTTTTAGTTTCTGAACATCCCATAACATGGAATATCTTTTCAAGGTTTTTAATCTATCCTTCAGCTGCTACTGAGTCAGAAGATCCATTGGAAGAAGGAGGGTGTTTTCTCATAAAATGTTACACTATTGTCATGTTCATTTGTGGTTCCTATAGTTATTCTCTTGAATGGATACCACCACCATTTATTTCCTACTTCAGCTAATCCATTACGGTCACAAACTGTTTGGTTTCAATCCCTACCATTCCGAGCTGCAGATTCGGAAGGATGTTGTTCCATTGGTGCCACTCCTCTTCAGATTCCCTATTTCTTCTATAGACAACCATTCTGAACAAACATAACTTAGACGAAGCAACATGGTTGTCTTTAAATTATATAACATTTCAAATTAATCATATATTAAAAATCATTTATGGTATTCTATTAACATCACCCTAACCCCTAAAGTTACCTAAACCATCCTCTGATACCAACTATAAGGACCCAACCATATTACATTACATAGTCTTGATGTTATTCAAGAAATCAATTTCTTTTTACATTGAGGATATTTTCATGTTTAGATATTTAGATAATTGGGACAATATATACATAACATTACACATTGTTATAGAGTGAATACCATAAAAATAGTACTCATTCCTTCCAAAATTTAAAACATTCCAAATAAAACATGATTTCTTTGATAAATCTTAAAAAATTTAACATGGATTCCTTCACTTTCTTACACATCCTTATAACCAACTAAAATCACTTAAAAACTTAATATGAGAACAAAAATCTCAGTAAAGGATAAAAAAACACATTAGTCTAAGATTATTTGTAACATATGAAATAATTTTCAAAAGACATACTTATCACCTATATATATATATATACTTACTTTGTAAAACATGAGATTTACACAATATATAAGAACATAATTAGAACCATAAAGGTATCTTGGGACATTACTTAAATAATTTTGTAACCCTCTCGTCTACCTTATAATTTATAACTCTCACAACTACCTTACTATTTGTGTAACCATCGTAGTTACACTTGGAGTAACCATACGGACAAACTCTAACTTACAAATACCCAATGAATTGGAGGGAAATATAGGTCCCAAACTTCATCATAAAAAATACCAAAGATCCAAAATATAATAAAAAAAACATGAATATTAACAAAAAAACATTTCTTTTGAATTTTGTAAAACAGAATTTTAAAAGAGGATTTTAAAAGAAAAGTCTGTTATAAATATAATGTAATTGAAGTGAGACTTAATAGAGTGGATGGAATATGTATATACTCTGTAAATATACATAATTAAACATATTATAATCAGAAGTCATCACCCAAACAATTTAAATACCATATAAATAATGAAGAATAAGGGTAACCCAAAGGATAGAAATCTGGTTAAGAATTCACATACCTCGGGGTTGTCTTACATAAAACTTGTTTAAAGATCTTGTATGATGGTTAAAAAAGTGTTATTAGTATTTGAAAGAAACATTTTAATGTTTATAACATCTTATGTGATCATTTCATAACATCATTTCACCCATTAATTGTTAGTATTTTTCTCCTTGCACTGTTTTTGGGTGAGTTCTTTACATGATTTCCAAGATTGGTTCATGATGGATGTTCTAGTCGATTGAAGTGAAAATACAGAATTGGAATGGAGTAGTATTTACGTATTTATAGTACCTTAAATTATACCATTTATAATTTTTAATTCTTACATAAGGATGATTCATAGGTTAAAACATTAATGATGTTCGTTTAAATCATTTTAGTGGTTCTTTGATAATAACGACCTCATTTTGTTTTATAAATTAAAACAATGTGTACCACAGAATTACAAACAATGGATGATACATAATACATATATTATAACCTGGTTAAACCATAAAAATGTTTTCATGACCAGACTTGAAGGATTTAGAGAAAAATGAAATCACATCGTCCTCAATGTTGGTAATTCGACACATCATAGACAATGTTCTTAATTCATTGAATAAGTGGGAGAGGAGAGAAAGAATGATGATGAATATTCCATGAACATGAGAACATCCCGAATTTAAAAGATTATGTAGATTTCATGCCTATATTTTAATATTAGGTGAAGAAATAAGAAGAAAAGAAAAGAATCTTGAAATAAAAAAAAACTTGAGAAATTTCTCACGAAAATTCGGCAGCCTAACGACGTCTCTTAAAATTTCATAAAAAATAGTTTGATGAGAAAATGGGGATATCTCATCAATAATAAATTATATAGAAAGTAAGGGGGATATTAAATGAGATATCACAACATTATACAAATTTAAAGGGAGATAATAACATAAAATGAAATAAAAGAGGATGTTTACCTCTTGATCTCTTCTCCTTGAGATCCTTCTTAAGGTTTTTGGTTTTGTTCTTTTGGTGAGACTAGAAGCTCTAGGAAATGGGAAATAGCCTTGGTAGGACTATTGGGTAGAACTTAGGCATGTTTCAAGGCTTGAGAGGTGTGGGAAGAATAGGGGAGTGAGGGTGGTATTTATAGGGAGGAGAGGGGGTATTTTTCATTATTTTAATCATTATTATAATATTTTTTCCCAAGATTATGAATAGTGTTAGTTCATGTGACCTAAAATAGTAATAATGGATTTTGAGTTCGAACCAAGTGGCCCTACAAACCTTATTATGTCATAAATAGTGTTTTCATTGATAATTTGATTATACAGTATTTTATCGTATTTCACTATTCATTGAAAATTCAAGGATTTTTGAAAAATCCCAAAAATTTACCCTAACCATTTTTAGAATTTTAGAATTCAAAAATGAAGTCCATTTTTTGAAAATAATTTTATAAATATTATTAATTTAATTTTTAAATAAAAGAATACTTATTTCATAAATTAGCAATTCTAATTCTATAACTACTTCTATATCACAATAAAAAATTAACCAAGATGCTATTATATTAAATCCTGAAGAAAATAAAATAATAATAAAATTTACTATTCATTAGGGTCATATTACTATTCATAAGGGTATGTTATTATTCACAAAAAAAACATGTTGGTTTCATCAGACTCCAAAAAACATACTGAACACAGTTGCAGATGACAGTTTCTTGAAACTCAAGACATAGAAGTGGAAAAATTATGTTTAAATGCTAGTCATAAATATCTACTTAAAACAAAGTTCCTTGAATTTCTATTTTTTTAGAAAAAATTGGGGTCTATAATCCATAGGTCGCCTTAACGTAGGAGTATCTTCATGATCACCAACAACACAATTCCTCGCGGAATTTTCATTCCATTCCAACTGAAAGCACCCCGATTGGATGTATTTTTTACTGATTTATGATCAATTCAATTAGGTGGGCTCCATGTGGCCATCCAGAATAATTTTCCAACTTGATTGATTTTTTTGGACACTTGAATGGTCAAATTAAATCCTGGTCTTGAAGACAAAGATAAAGATAATAAATATATAAATCCAATAAAAAAGTAATCACTTAAATTGGATTTATATTTTAAAATATAGTCTCATATTATCCAAGTTATTAAAATTTGTCAATACTTCCGAATTAAGAAGTTTTCAGATTTTATCCCAAAATAGTTCATAAATCCAAAATTGATAAAAATAACTCAAATTGTTCAATTTTTAGGTATTAAATCATAGAATTATATATAAAAAATGATGAAAATAAGATCTATATCACATATCATGTGGAAAGTATAAGATAATTTTTTCAGACATTAGAGACCTAATATTTAATGTGAAATTTTATCATATTGATATTCATAAATATTTAAAAATACCTAAAGTGTATAAGTAATGGGTATTCCATTGAAAGAAAAGGATTGATAAATGGTAAAGTAATAAGAATCTGAAGATTAAGTCTTTCAGCAGAAGGTTGTCCCATGTGTTGGAATTGTGGGAGGAAAAGTTACCTGACGAAATATTTCAGTTAGTTGATATAGAATATAGAAGATAAAATTATAGAAATTTATTTATCAATCTTTTATTGGAAGAAAATATTTGATTAAAATTCAGTGTTTCCAATCAATTGAGTCATGGATTATAGGCTGAGGAGCTTCATTTCACTGAACATCTTAGAGGATGAGTATAAAGAACAATACATCCAAAATATATAGAATGGTTCATTATATAGTTGATGAAACTCTCTAGATTATGGGAAAGGGTGAAATATCCATCCATATAAGGAATAAATGTTTTATATAATTTAAGGTATTTCAACACATTCTGATATTAATAAAAAACTTAATTTCCATTAGATAGTTAAAAGATGCCTGTTTTTTTACCCTATTGTAGATAGAGCATAGAAAATTCTTCACAATTAAATGGATTTAATGAAAGGAGTAAAGGATAGGAAACTTTATATCATAAGAGTATCTAAATATAAAATTCATGTGGAATAAGTAACTTCTAGAAAATTATGGAATGATATTTTGGGTTTTTATGTTAAAAAGCGATAAATATCCTCAATACAAATGGTATGTTGACGATTATAATCATGGAGTATAGGGAATTAAAATGTATTATATTTGGAAAGAAACATAATATTTACTTCAAAAAAAGGGTAAACCACATAGGAACAAAAATCTAGTGTTGGTTCATACAAAAATACGGGGGAAGGATTCAGTTTATTCTCATAGAGGGTTATTATTCTATGTAACATTCATTAATGATAAACCATGAAAAGTGTGGGTGTTATTTTTCAATAAAAAGTTTGAGGTTATTGTAACCTTCACTTCATGGAGAGCCATTATGGAAAAGGAGAATATTACAAGCTTAAGTTATAGGGTATGATAATACTGAGGTGTATAAAAGTTTGTTTTTTTAGAAGTTATGTTGGTGGAATGGAATATGGTTTTATAAGACCATATGCGGTAATATGAAACATAATAGAGTCACAAAGAGAGTGAATGATGAATTGGTTGAAAATGTAAGGAGGATTAGAATTCATATAGGATCCCCCAAAGTGTTTGAGTTGAAGTTGTGAATTTTATGATGTACATGATCAATAGGTTTCCCTCTTCTCCATTGAGGAAGGAATTACTAAAAGCCTGTTGGCCTAGAAGGAATTTTGATTTAACCAATCATAATTAACTACTACAAAACATGCATTTAACAATGCTGGTATTTATCAATTCTAGAAAAAGCAGTGATAAATAGAATCATTATATGAGCTAAAGAAAGCACTGGTAAATTTAACCTTTTATCAGCACTAATAAAATTTACCCTTTATCAGTGCTTTTCTTATCACTAACAAAGTGGCCCTTATCACTGATAAAGGGTACCCCTTATTAGAGCTATATTTTTAGCGCTCATAAAATAATCCTTTATCAGCGCTTTTTTAGAATTGATAAAGGTCCGAATAAATATAATGAAATAATTAAATAAATAAAAAATGAAAAATGAGTTTATTTAAAAAAATATTATAAATTCTACTAATTAAATAAATGTTAATAAAAATAAATATTTTGATTATAGTATATATCAATTAAAAAAACTAATAAATAGTTTGTATTAAATATATATATATATATAGAGATTAAAATTAAAAAAAAAATTAAAAATAAGTCAATTGAAAAAATATTATACATTTTATTAATTAGATAATTATTGAAAATGTTAAGAAATAGTATTTATTAATTATATATATGAATGTATATAAATATGATTTATATATTACAAAATATTTATTCACTTTACATTAAATAGTAATATATTTAGTGAAAAATGGTTTATAATTAAAAATTAATATGAATTAAAAATACTGACAAATTCCCTAGAGTAATTGATATATAATTGAATGTCATTTGTTTTTTCAATTTAACACAGATCATATGTGTGTTATATTGATTTCAGAAATACATAATTACTGTACGTTTATATACAATGCAGAAACACAAAAATTATCAAAATTTTCAATATTGTTAAAGTGTACTTATTTTTCATTTATTCAAGTTCACTCATTTTTAAAATGCATACACTTAAAATTAGATATAAATTAATAATGTTAAAAATAATATATTTCAAAAAATATTTATAAAAAAATATATTTATAAATTTACATTTAATATATTTGTACAATTATATATTTAAAATTTCAAATATATAAATATATATTTTTTAAAAGTATTTATATAATTATTAATATATATATATATATATTTAAATAATAATTAAATTTGTAATAAATTTACTTAAATAATCAATGAATTCACTATATTTATATTTATTTATATTTATTATATATATATAATTATATAAATAGAGATAATGAAATAAATATTATTTTTTTTAAATTATATATAATTATAAATAAGTAACTATACATTTAAATAAAGAATATATTTACTATATTTATATTTATATTTCTTTATTATATATATATATATGTATATATATTTAAAAATAATTAGTTATATTTATAATTGCAAATCATTAATCAGATCTTAAGTAATAAGCATTGATAAAAGTGTCCCGATCTATTTAAAAAACCTAAACTAGTTGTGAAGCCATCGTGATGTAAGATGTTTTTCACGGAAGCCACCCACTATTGGCACTCCTCATCAATAAATTGAAATTTGTATCAATGTTCAAATCAAGACTCAAACAAATCCAAGGATCAAATTCAAGACTATAATGATTCAAGGGTCGAAGGAATCCAAGGCTCGAACGTAAGTCTTTATCCACCTTCTCATGAATTCAAGTCTTTCTTTATTTTCTATTAGGGGAACTCGGGGTGTAATTCATCAACGGTTTTGGCCATGGTGGAGGTTATTTTTCAACTATGAGTGTGGTGAGATAGCTATTTTGGATATTTTTCCATAGATATCATCCATTTTGTTGCTTGGAATTTTTAGAGTGTAAAACACCTATACTACAAGCCTTCCTAGCTTCACTCTCAGTCCATATGAGCATCTCTTTCCTTCTCAATTGTAGCTGTGAATTAATGTAGGGGATTTGTGAGATAATTGTTTATGTATGTGAATGTGTGGATGAATCATGCTTTATTTTTCCTGGATAAATAGTGGAATTAACCATGTGGTTGAATTCCCATTCCATTTTTATCATCTATATAATTTTATACGTATACATTTCCATGATGGTGGATGGGTAGCCTATGATATTTAATCCTAGAATATTATAAAAACTAGTTATTTTATTTTTTTGTTGTAGAGACTTTATATGGGAAGTGATGTTTTATAGATTAGTTAATTTTATGTTTCCACTTAGATTTATGAGTGATGTAATGGTATTCAACATTGAAAATTTTACCACATGGGAGTTGTTCCATATCAGTAGAGGCTAGTGTGATGGGATTGATGTTTCAAGAGTTATTGTGTTTTTTATCTTTTTTGTGATATATCTTATTGATGTGTATTATTACTTTATTCTAACTTCATTATTAACCTCTCTATAATCTCAAGGATGGGTCTAGGTGTATTAGATGACCTCCTTATAATCCTTCATATGGGGAGATATGATGAGACTAACTTCCTAAATCCTCATGATGGTTTAGTGTGGTGATATGACATTCGAAGAACCTTGAGATTTTTTCACATATTTTATATACAATTAATTTTATATTTAATAATTCCTTAGGTTTTTAAACCACTTATTCCGAAAAGTAGAATATATGTTATCAAATTCTATATATTAGAAATTATTTTTAGGTATTCATCATTTTAGGTCTACATGTATTGGTTCCACCCCTAGGAATATCTAATTACAATCCATTTATATAGAATAACTATTTATTTATTAATTTTTTTATATATACATTTTTATATATTCTAGTTGATTCAAGGTGAGTTTATTATTCTTTTTTATTGTATTTGGGTTTCTTATTACACCTTAATTTTCGATATTATATTTTCATTTTTTTATATGGTTTAAGAAATACTTTATGTGTGTCAAACAATAGTTAATATTGAAATTTGTTTCTTAAGACTCATCCCCCGTCTCTTTTATATAAAATTGTCAAACTCAACAAATTAATCTCCCAATAAGTAATTATTGCAATTTATTACTTGAAACTCATCCCCCATATCTTTTATGTTTCTTGTATTACTCTGAGAATTAGTTATCCCATGGATGACTATTTATTATATTATATCATGAAACATAGGTTCATGTCTACAAGAGATGGCAGATGTGTGTAAAACAAGAAAATGCAATGCTAAATTTTTGGGAGAGGAGTTGATGAGGATGATAGTTGTCTATAAATTTCACCTTTGAATTAATTCATTGGACAACAACTGATATAGTGGAGTAATTATTTTCTTAAAATTGATTACCCATTTTCTTCAACATACTAAAATTATTTAAAATAATCAAATGTTGAGTTTCCCTAATTGTAATTTCCTATAACTTGCACCTTTAATAATGAATATCTTATGTGTATTTATTTATATATTTTAAAAAATTAATCTTTTATATACCCAATAGGCTAGATATGAATCTAAAATGGATGCACACTAATCATTTGACGATAGGGAATAAATATAAAGTTAAATAGTTCATCAAGTTTTCATGAGAGAATGCATACAACCCTTCTAAAATCCTCTATCCATGTTTATGTTGTTATTAACAAAATTATCTAGGAAGAGTTGGAAGAACATTTGAATTATCATGAAATACATCATAACTATAAATTTTTGACTAAACATGGGTATAAATAGAATGTGGACACTGGTTGTGATGATATTGTGGTTTATGTATCAACTGATATGAATAATAGTGTAAATTATGATGGATATCACATGGAAGAAATGATAATGTAAATTGTATATGGCCTTCATGATTTTCCAAAGTTGTTTGAGGAGTTAAATAGATGTTCTAAGAAACCACTGTATATTGGTTGTACTAAATACAAAACATTTTCATATTTATTGAATTATATAATTTGAAAGCTAAAAATGGATGGAGTGACACCAGCTTTACAGAACTACTTAGTCTCATGAATGATATACTACCATAAGAAAATGAACTACTATGCCAAATGTATGGTGCTAAACAAATTTTACATATAATGGGAATGATCTCTAAAAATACCTGCTTGTCGAAATGATTTCATATTGTTTCACATGAACCATAAATCACTCATAAAATGCCCTATGTAGGGAGAAAAACCATATTAGAAAAATGAATCAAATACTTAAAAATATGTATGTGACTTTCCAATTATTCAATGGTTTAGAAGACTATATGTATTTTTGGAAATCATGAGACAACATACATGGAATGCATATACAAGAATTAAAGATGAGAACCTACGTTATCTAGGAGATTATTCTATATGGAATATAATTTTCTATGACTATCATGAATTTCCAATGAGCTGAGAATGTTTTATCTTGTGTTATCTACAAATGGAATAAATCTTTTTGGTGTATAGAGTAGTACTCATAGTACTTGGCCCATCATGTTGGTAAATTATAACTTCCAAGGATGGTTATGCATGAAGTGAAAATACATTATATTGTCTCTGCTTATATCTTCACCAAAGAAACCTGGTAATGATATATATGTCTATTTTGATTCATTGATCGAAGATATGAAATTGCGGTGGTATATAGGTGTTACGATGTATGATGCACATCAAAGTGAAGAATACGCATTGAGGGCCATGTTGTATGGGATGATAAATGACTTCCCCATTTATGGAAATTTATCAAGCTATAACATTAGAGGAATATTGGGGTGTCCCATTTGTGATAAAATGACATACTTAGTTTAGTTGAAAAATTATTTGAAAACTATGTTTTTATACATCATAATTTTTTACCTCAATGAAATAAATACCAACCAGGAAGACAACATTCGTTGGGCATGTCATATTTGTACAACACTATCTCCAGTAATGAGTGATCAACTACATAATAAAGTAAAATATATTGACACTATTTTTGGTAAAAAAATTCTAAAAAAACTTACAAAATTAGGTTGGAATAAGAGATCAAATTTCTTTGAATTGTCGTATTAGAATTTCTTGTATGTCATACACTTTCCTGATGTAATGCATATAGAAAAAAATTTATCTGATAGTGTTATTGGAATGTTACTAAATGTTTCTAAAAATTGTAAGATGGAATCAATGATAGATTGTACCTAATTGAAATGGGGATAAGGGAAGAGTTGGCACCGGTGAATGGTAAAAGGTAGATATTTCTTCCTCCAGTACCTTACACTCTATCCATACAAGAAAAAATTGCAATTTTTCCTTTTTTTAATAGTGTAAATGTTTTATAGGGGCATTTATCAAATATCAATAATGTTTTTTAATGACTAATTTTAAGTTACAAGGAATAATATCACATGACTATCATTTTTTAAGAAATATTTAATGTTTTTTTCTTTCTATTACATTCTTCCTCAAAATTAATGACATACATTAACTATACTCTACTTATTTTTCAAATACATATGAAGTAAATTTATAAACATAATGAAGTATCCCATCATGAATAAGGAGATTGAAGTCATATTATGTGAATTAGATATTTTCTTCTCAATATAATTATTTGATATAATGGTCCACCAGATGGTTAACTTTATTAGATAGATTCAACTATGTGGTGTTATCCATTATAGATGGATATACCCCATTGAACAGTATATGGAGATATTGAAAGGGTATGTCGAGAATCAAATTCATCCATAATGTTTTATTGCATAATGATATATTATTTAAGAAGATATTGAATTATATTAGGATTACCTATAAGATTTTGACGACATCAAGCTCTGAAAGTCTTATCATAGTGAATTCCATATGGGGGAAGGGATTTCTAGAAGATATGTAGTTACAATTTCCTTGATAGAGTGGGAGAAAGCACACCATTAAAGTTTACATAATTGTTAATATGTTGATCAATATATTGAATCCCACAAATAAATTATTAAATATTTGAATCCACCAGGGGCTTACGGATATATATCTACTAAACATAATTAACAGTTTATAAGATGGTTCTGATATCAAATTTATACGAAGTTATCTAAAAATTTGAATTTAATTTCTGAATGACATTAATGTTTAGCTAGGGGACTGAATGAATATTTTATATCTTATACTATTGTTATAATCATTGGTTATACATTCTATAGAAAATAACACAATGAATTTAGTATGATTAAAATCAGTGGTGTTTTTCATGTCGCCAAAGTGATTTACATATATGGTTCTAAGAATATAAATCCAATTTATACAAATATGTCATATATTTGAATTATCTAATAGATATACATTTTGGATTATACAACATTTTGAGTGCCTATTTTTGTTGTAAATGGGAATACAATATCAATGTATTGAAAGTTGATGAAATGGGCTTCATGAAGGGGAATTTTTTGTGGAATAGGAAAAAGAAGATCTGTTCATAATGGCATCGCAAGTAGAGAAAGTATTTTATGTCTCTAATCCAAAAAACATGAATTGGTTATTTTTTTGTTGATGATGAAAACAAATTTTGGGTAAAATGAAAATACAATCGAGGACGACCCTTTTATTTGGATATCATCATTAGTTCATACTAGTCTGAATGTAGACAATGTATTGTATATTATAAGAGACCACAAAGACGGGATTTGGATTATAAATATAGGAGAAAATCCCTAATACATTTAAAAAAAATAAAGAGAGTTCAACGATAAGGTAAAAGTTTTTTTTAATATACTGTGTTTTTCCTCATAATATTATTTGTCCTCTACTATATCAACATAATATAAATTAAATGTTTTACTTTTCATGAAGACAGTGTATTCTACACATAATGATGGTACCAATACCTCAGAAGAGAAAATAATAATGAATGAAACCCTTTAGAAATATTTAAAGGTAATGTTACGATATAATTTATAAATTTCACCGAAAAACTATATAATGAAATGTTTATTTAATTTTCATTATTCCTTGAAGAGTTTGTTTATTTAAGACGATTTTTTCCATCTGTCATGCCTTTGCTGGAAGAGAAATGAAGCTGCCTCTACTCAGTCCCAGAGTTAATGTTGATGTTTTCACAGTAAAATGATTATCCAAAGAATTAATGTATTATTTCATAATGGTATTTAATTTATTTATTTTTAATTTTACTAAAATAAAAATATTTTCTTATATGGGGGGATTATTTTTTCTATTTGGGGTGATTTGTCAATATTTCATTCCTTTCCTCACCAAAACACCCATAGACTTATTCTCCCTCAAAACCATTTCACCTATGTAGTGTTGCATTTATCACTTTCATTCAGGATCTCTTTACTAAATTTGCAGGAAGAGAAACGATGCTGCCTATGCTCAATCACAAAGGTAATCTTGATGTTTTCATAATAAAATCAGTGTCCATATTATTAATGTATTGTTTCATATTTATGTTTAATTTTTTTTCCTTTTTACTATTACTCAAATAATAATGATTCTATTATATAGGTGGAATATTTTTTTGGGTAGGGGTGATATGCATATATTTCATTCCTTTCTACATAAAAACATCCAGATACTTGTTCTCCCTCAAAACATTTCACCCCTGTAGTGTAGAAATTTTCCAATTTCATTCAAGTTACCTCTACTACTCAATTACAGAGGTAATATTGATGTTTCCATTGTAAAATTATTGTCTATAGATTTAATATATTATTTCATATTTATGATTTATTTATTTATTTTTATTATTACTCATATAATAATTGCCTTCTTATATAGGTTGATTCTTTTTTTTGAGTTGCAGTTTTTTTTTTAAAATCTTCTCATGATGTGCTAAAAATTAGACAAATAAAGTTGATAGAAATAATAGTAACATTAAAATTTAGGATTTTCTGAGACTTTTGGATGTTTAAGAATCATCCATACCTCAATTTGACCCACAATGTGAATGGTATGAAACCAAGTACTTATTTATATTTAAAACTAAGATTAATTTTTGTAAAAAAGACAACTGACATACTCAAAACTGAGAAAATATTTTCATATTGTTTGATAATTTAAGAAAATGATAAATAATTTATATATGACTTTTATTAATCTTCCTCACCTCAATCTGATACATGATGTTCCCAATATGACTCAATGTGTCTATTATCTGTTTAAAATCAAAATTTTACATTGAAAACTGCCACTCACTGAAAACCGAGAAAACCTACTCAGATTTTCTTGATAATTTATGGAAGCTATTCCTAAATCATTTTGGATGTCTTGAAATTTTTCTAAGATCAAACTGATACACGATGTGATCCATATGATTCAAATAGTGTGTTTCAAGTTTAAAATGAAATTTTAGTAAAAATGTAACGTGACATACTCAAAATGAAAAAAACATATTCATATTTTTTTGATACATTTGGACAATAGTCTATAAGTCATTTGGAATGTGTAGGAATCATCATCACCTCAATTCAATGTACGGTGTGATAGGTATGACTCTAAGTGCATATTTATTTAAAATTGACACCAATTTTACTAAAAATGACAACTTATCAACTCAAAATAGAAGAAATAAATTTATATTGTTCTGATACTTTAGGACAAAGATCGATATGTCATTTGAGATGTCTATGAATTAACTCCACCTTATCCCGATGGATGGTGTGACCGGTATAACTTCATGTGCATTTTATATTTAAAATTGACATTAATTTTAGGAAAAAGGAAAATTGACCTACTCAAAAGCAATATAACACATTCATATTATTTAAATACTTTAGTAAAAATATTAATAAGTCATTTGTGAAGTATAGGAATCAGCCACACATTAATTCAATACACAATGTGCCCTATATAACTCAATGTTTTTGTAATCAGTTTAAAATCGACATTTTAGTTCAAAAATTGTTACTCAATAAAAAATTATTATACATTCTAGGATTCAATTGATAATTTACAACATTTATTCATAATTCCTCTATGAAATATACAAATTGGTCTCATGTCAAACTGATACATGATATGATCGGTATGTGTTAAAGTATGTGTTGCAATTTTAAAATTATATTTTATTAAAAACAGAATGTGATGTACTGGAAACTATGAAAACACATTTAATTTTTTGGATTTATAATGAAAATGATCCAAAATTATTTCGAGATGTGTAGGAATCAGCCACACTGCAATTTGACATATGGTGTGATGGGTATGACTCTAAGTGTGGATTTTTTATTTTCAAATTGACATCAGTTTTAGTAAAATGAAAAAATAACCTATTATGTACTGAGAAAATTCATTCTAATAGTTTTTATACTTTATTTAAACAATGAATAAGTCCTTTTTTATATGTAGGTATCAGCCTCACCTCAATATAATACATGATGTTCCCAGTATGACTCAAAGTATTTATTATCAGTTTTGAATCGATATTTTAGTTAAAAAACTTTCACTCACTGAAATTCAATAAACAATTATTGGGTTTTATTGATAATTTAGGAAAATGATTCAAAAATCAATTTTTAGGTGTAGTATTTAGACTATTTTCAATCTGATACATGATGTGATCAGAATGAGCCAATGTGCGTGTTTTCAGTTTAAAATAAAATTTTAGTAAAGAAGACAACTGTTGTACTCAAAAATGATAAAATGCATTCATATTTTTTAATACTTTTTTAAAATGATCCATAAGTAATTTGATATACGTAGGAATTATCTGCACCTCAATCCGACCCAATGTGTGACTGGTATGACTCAAATTGCATTTTTATTTAAAATTTACATCAATTTTAATAAAATGGACAACTTGGCTACTCAAAAAAAATTAGAGAAAGGAATTTGGATTGTTTTAATACTTTAAAAAATGATCCTAATGTAATTTTTGATGTGTAGGAATTATCTTCACCTCAATCCAATACATGATGTTCTATGAATGACTTTCAGTGTCTGTTATGAATTTAAAATCAATATTTTAGTTAAAAAGGTTTCAGACACTAATAACTGATCAAATGCACTTATATTTTCTTGATGATTTAGAAAATGATTTATATGTCATCTATGGAATGTAAGAATTGGTTTCATCTCAAAACTATATATAATGTGTTTTAAATGAATCAAAGTGTGTGTTTCAAGTTTGAAATTAAATTAAAAAAAAGACAATAGACATACTAAAAAACAAGAAAACACATTCAGATTATTTTGATAATTTAGGAAAAGGATCCAAAAGTCATTTGAGATGTGTTGGAATTATCCACACCCAATCAAATGCATAATATGACCAGTATGACTCCAATTGTGTCTTTTTATTTAAAATTGATATCAATTTTAATAAAATTAACACTTTATGTTAATTTATTTCTATGTATTACCCTACTGGAATTTTACACTTTACCAATAGATCAAAACCAATGTTAAAGGCCTGGAAACCATTGGTATATAGTATACCAATGATTCCCTCAATAGTGGCCATGTAAGGCGTGACAATAGGACTCTACCAACAGTTCTGTGAAAACCATTGGTATATGTGTCAAAATAGATGGTATACCAACAGTTTGCTACAAACCATTGGCATATGTGTGTTAAAGTATAACATATACCAACAGTTTGTGAAACCATTGGTATATGTCTGTTAAACTTATACCAACAGTTTAAAACCATTGGTATTGAGGGGATATGGCAATCCATAAGGATATACCAAGGGTTTTTTTATAACCGTTGGTATAAACCTATACCAACGGTTATAACGAAACAGTTTCTATATTTATATTATAGAATCTATACCAATGGTTTTAAAACCCATTGGTATACATTTTCTCAACTCCACACAAACAGACCCATCTCCCCTCTCCAGACCTGCAACAACACAGCAACATAGCAACACACCTCCCCCTCTCCAGACCTGCAACAACACCAATACAAAATCCCCATCCAAAGTATTCAAAATTTAGAATTAATTCAAAAATTTTGAAATTTAGAAATTTAGAAATTCAAATGAAATAACACCCATAAGAGTATTCCAAATTTAGAATTCATTCCTCACTCAAACCACAACACCAACACACATAAGAGTATTCAGAATATAGAATTAATTCCTCACTCAAACCACAACACCAATACACACAAGAGAAAAAACCTACATTTTATAGGAAGTAAATGGGATGTTTAGTCATGGTCTTGGGTTGAGTATCTTAAAACCAATATAAAAACATGGGTAGAGTGGCAAGGATCATGATACCCATAAGATAGACAATGGTCGTGGTCATGTGCTTAGACCTTGGATGAGTTATAGGAATCACATGGGATGTTTATATTCCTCTAATGATTATGTATCCATGTATAAATGGTTCCTGATGTGTTATTGGGAAACATTGGCCAATCATGACATATGATATGGGTTACTGGAATAGCCTACATGTTTTTCATAGACTTTTCAATTCGAATAAGGGGGTATGTGGCTAATTGTAATTTTCTCTCCTGGGTGTGATGTGAGATGAATCCCTATCTTGGGTAGTGGGTATGAATATTCAATTAAGTCTTTGGTATTGGGTTCCCATAGGGACTTTGGTTTGGTCCTAGAACCCACTGTTTGAGGATGGGATTGAGGTGATCCAGGGGGCTATGGTGTCACCATATGTATTCCTCACCATTGGGGTATTTTTATGAGACTTTGAACTTATTTTTCAAGAATCTATGTATAGCCTTGTTGGCCAATTTTATATATGGTATGCTTGAGTGTTCATAGGTTTCATATGAAATTGCTATATAATATTTATTTATTTTATGTTATTGTATATAATGAACGACTCATGATTGTGAATTATAACAAGAGTGTTGGCGCACGTTCATGATGGGATGTCAAGACTCATTCCTAATATAATTCATGTTTTTCTATATATACTATGACCCATTGTGTTTCAATATATGCCTTGTGAATATTTTCTTCTAATAACATATGACCAATAGAAAATATTTTATTTTTTATCCCTTGATTCAAAGAATCTATGTGTAGCCTTGTGAAGATTTTTTGTATGTCAGTTGTTGTTTTCACTTAAAATGTTGTCCATTTCAAACAATAGTGAGACACTTTGAGTGATACCAGTCACACTGTGCCTCGTATTAAGGTGAGGTTGACTCATACCCATCACAAATTATCAATGGATCGTTGGGTGGGGGGCCTGTTCAGGGTGGGGGGTTTTCCGGGGGTGCGGGGGGCTATCCGGGGGTGAGGGGGTTGTCCGAGGTGGGGTGGGGGGGCTATCCGAAGAGCGTTTTCAGTCATCACAGTCACACGACACCTCTGATTGACGTTTCGTCTAGCCGACCATTTCATATTTAACCCACTAATAGTTTTCGTCCGATTTCATGGTATTCTAAGGTTGTTCGGCCAGTTTTGACCACCCCACGCACGCTTTTCAAGCGCGCCAAACACCTAAAAACACATATTCTACCATGCCGTGAAAATCACGCATCCGAATGACATTTAGTCTTTTCATACACCTCACAAATAATAATTAGGGTTTTTTTGTGTGATTTCAAGTCATTCTGATATTGTTCAATATGTATTTGACCGTAAAACACATGTTTTGGCCATTTACGACACGCAAAGTGCGTTTTCGGCCACCGTGATCACATGACACCTCTGATTGACATTCCCTGTAGCCAACCATTTCAAAATTCACCTGCCATTTTTTTCGTTCGATTTCATGTCATTTTGAGGTCGTTCGGCTGGTTTTGACGACCCCACACACGCTTTTCAAGCACACCAAACACCTAAAAAACACATATTCAGTCGTGTTCCGCAAAACGCGCATCCAAATGACATGGTGTATCCTCATACACCTCACGAATAATAATTTGGGTTTTTTTCATGTGATTTCAAGTCATTTTATTGTCGTTCAGCATGCATTTGACCGTTAAACGTGTGTTTTGGCCATTTACGACATACAGAGTGTGTTTTCGGCCACCGCAGTCAGACGACACCTCTAATTGATGTGTCATATGGCCTACCTATTCAAAATTCACCCACCCTTTATTTTCGTCTGATTTCATGGCATTCCGAGTTCATTTGGCCGGTTTTGACCACCCCACGCATGCTTTTCAAGCACGCCAAACACCTAAAAAACACATATTCAGTCGTGCCACGAAAAACGCATGTCCGAATGACATGTTGTATCCTTTTACACATCACTAATAATAATTAGGTTGTTTTCATGTGATTTCAAGTCATTTTGATGTCATTCGGCATGCATTCGACTGTTAAATGCATGTTTTGGCCATTTACGACACGCAGAGTGTGTTTTCAACCACTGCGGTCACACGACACCTTTGATTGACATGTCGTCTAGCCGACCATTTCAAAGTTCACCAAACCTTTGTCTTCGTCTGATTTCATGGTATTTTGAGGTTTTTTTCCGGTTTTGACCACCCCACACACGCTTTTTAATCGTTCCAAACACCTAAAAAACACATATTCAGTCGTGCCATGAAAACCGCCTGTCCGAATGATGTGCCATATTTTCTTACACCTCACGAATAAAAATTAGGGTTTTTTCATGTGATTTCAAGTCATTATGATGTCGTTGGGTATGTATTTGACCATAAAACACATGTTTTGGCCATTTATGACATGTAGAGTGCATTTTCGGCCACTGCGGTCACACGAAACCTCCAATTGAGGTGTTGTCTGGCCGACCATTTCACAATTCACCCACCCCTTTTTTCGTCCAATTTCATGGCATTCTGAGGTCATTCGGCCGGTTTTGACCACACCATGCAAGCTTTTCAAGCGCGCCAAACACCTAAAAAACACATATTCAGCTGTGTCGCACAAACTGTGTGTCTTAATGACGTATCGTCTCCTCTTACACCTCACGAATAATAATTAGGGTATTTTCATGTGATTTCATGTTATTTTGATGTCGTTAGGTATGCATTTGACCATTAAATGCATGTTTTGGCCATTTACGATAGGCGGAGTGCATTCTCGGCCACTGCGGTCACACGACACCTTTGATTGATGTATCGTATGTCCGACCATTTCATAATTCACCCACCCATTATTGCCGGTTGATTTCATTGTTTTCTGAGGCCGTTTGGCTGGTTTTAACCACCCTACGCACGCTTTTCAAGCCTGCCAAACACCTAAAAAACACATATTTAGTTGTGCTATGCAAACCACATGTCTAAATGATGTGTCGTCTCCTCATACACCTCAGAAATAATAATTAGTGTGTTTTCGTGTGATTTCAATTTATTATGATGTCGTTCGGCATGCATTTGAGCATTAAATGCATGTTTTGGCCATTTACGACATGCAGAGTACATATTTAGCTATCACGGTCACATGACACCTCCGATTGACGTGTCATCTGGCAACCATTTTATAGTTCAACCGCCCTTTGTTTTCATCCAATTTCATGGAATTCCGAGGTCATTCAGCTAGTTTTGACCACCCCACGCACGCTTTCCAAGCACGCCAAACACCTAAAAACAAATATTCAGTTGTGCCACGCAAACCACGCATCCTAAAGATGTGTCATCTCCTCATACACCTCATGAATGAACCATGTATCATTTTTTTAAAGTATCAAAACAATCCAAATACGTTTGGTCGGTTTTCATATGTCTGTTGTTGTTTTTACTTAAAATGTTGTCCATTTAAAGTCAATGTGAGACACTTTGAGTGATACCAGCCACACCATGTCTCTGATTGAGGTAGAGTTGACTCATACCCATAAAAAATGTCCAATTTATCGTTTTAATAAAGTATCAATACAATCCAAATGTGTTTGATCGATTTTTCGTATGTCAGTTGTTGTTTTCACTTAAAATCCAGTCCATTTCAAATAAAAGTGATACACTTTGAGTGGTACAGGGAACACAGTGCCTCATATTGATGTTGGGTTGACTCCTACATGTCAAATATTTCCCATGGATTGTTTTTCTAAAGTATCAACAGAATCCGAATACATTTGGTCCATTTTCCGTATGTCAGTTTTTGTTTTCACTTAAAATGTTGTCCATTTCAAATAAAAGTGAGACACTTTGAGTGGTACCTGCCACACCGTGCCTCGGATTGAGGAAGGATTGAGTCGTACACATCACATATGACCCATGTATCGTTTTCCAAAATTATCAACACAATCTAAATATGTTTGGTCAGTTTTCTGTATGCCAGTTGTTTTTAGTTAAAAGGGTGTCCATTTTAAACAATGGAGAGAAACATTGAGTGATACTGGCCACACCATGCCTCAAATTGAGGCGGGGTTGACTTGTACATGTCACATATCACTCATGGATCATTTTCCAAAAGTATCAACACAAACTAAATGCGTTAGGTTGATTTTTCGTATGCCAGTTAGGCAAATCATGCAACAAGAGTGATAATATCTTATAATAAAACTATAGACATTGTGCATGATGTGCATCCCCTCATGCCTGGTTAGGGAAAAGCATTCACATTTCTTCTAATATATTGCCCTATATGGTTGGTAGATACCTTGTGGGATGGGCTTAAATTTTTTACTAACCGTGAGAAATATTGTTTTTCTACGCCAACTGGGGTTACGAGCTCCAAACAAGCCCCAGAAGCCCCATAAACCATTATAACATAATTAGGCTTCCATAGTTGGTCAAAAATAAAGAGTTATACTGAATTCAAAAATATCCATACCAGAGTGAAAAACCAGGTTCAAAAATAAAGAGTTATACAGAATTCAAAAATGTAATGGATCAATTTTCCCCTGATCACCATCACCATCAACACATTCATCATCAGCCTCATCTTCACCGACATCTCGGTCCTTTTCAGCATCCTCATCATCATCCCAATGCTCATCCTCGGCCCCATCCTTACCCTCGGCCCCATCCTCACCCTCGTCCTCATCCTCATCCTCGCCCTCGTCCTCTTTAGCATCCTCCTCGTCACCAGGAACGTGATCATCTCAACCGCCACTAGAACTGACACCTGGTGCATTGGATAATGCACCCACAGATGAAATATATGTCTGATAAGTCGTGATGTCCTCTGGTAGAAGTGATGAAGATAAATATTTGATCAGTTTCATAAATTCTTTCTCCCTCGTTTGAACCTATTCTTCCAACTCTATGAACCTTTTATCAGATTTTCGTGCATGCTCCTTGACCTATTCCAACACGGTGGTACTAGAATGGATACCTGGAGAGGACCAATACCTCATCGGGACTATATTCTTACCAAGTCAGCAGCGGACTCAACCAGAGTTCTCATCTCCCAAAACCTGATATAAATGATCATGTGGCCCTAAATTGTCAGGCTTCTGGTCATTAAGGTCCTCTAAAGCAGCCTGTTACAAATATTAAGAAAATATTAAATTTCAAAATAGATATTAAACTTTGAAATAAATAAATTAAAACTTACAATCTTTTCTTGTGTCGGTTTATTAACCACAGTTCTATCTTTTTTCCTTCTACTCGATCAAAACAATTTTTCTAGAGGGAGACGTCCTTCAATATTCAATTTGTGATTCTATAATGACATTGAAAAAATATAAAGTGAAAGTATAATCATATATTCAATATTCTATAAATCACATAATTTAAGTAAAAAACAATAAAAAGGGCAAGTCCAAAAGAAAAATTATAAACAACTATATTGTAGCAGCTGCCTCTAATGATCTGACATAGTAGTGCACCCCATAGTGTGGTGGTATTGCTTTGAATCAATGATTTTTTTTTTGTTTTTTTTCAGAAGATTCCAAAACAAGGTTTAATAATAAATAAGATAATGTTAATGAAAAATATGAAAACTGTCATTTAAATACCTCAAATGGGATTAATACCTTAAATTTGGAAGCCGCCTAATGGGTAATCATTTGGTGATATTGATCTATCAGGAAGACATCCACTATAGGTACTATCTCCAACTCCGTGCCCACTCTATCACACCAGCCAACATACAGCTCATGCGTATAATCTCTTCAAAGCTCTCCAAGCTCCTTTAAACATGCTGGTCATGCACCTTCGCCATCAGGGAAGTTAAATCGAAGATGACACCCAATAGATTAATTCATATACATACAAAAAAATACTACATTAAATCCAATAGATTTTTTACCCATATTTTTTCCCATGCATTATCCTTGACTTTGTGTGGCAGATGTCTCCAAGAGAGAGGGATGACCAGAATGATGTCAGGGTAGTTGGCTAGCGTCACTAAAAAACCCCAACATTCTTGTCCATATTTATCAATAATATGTCCATTATCATTGTATTAAACTATCAACTGTGTCTGGAAGTTCCATACCGCACGCAAGTGAGTACGCCCCCTCCCCCGCCTCCTATCAGTTGATGAATCTGTTTTAAAAGAAAAAAAATATCAGTACAATTTATAAGAAAAATGAATTTTGTTATAAAATTTTGTTGGAGTTATAGAAATATACTTGTGGTAGTTGGATCAATGTGTGTCACTGGATGTGTAGAAGATGGAGGAATATGTTGTACAGGTGGAGTGTCCCTCAGTGTATGCTCCTCAGCCACATACTGTGTCAGAGCAGGAGATGAAGAAGGTGGAATATAATAGCTCGGAGATAATGAACCAAAAGAAAAAGATGTTGGAACAGACGTCTGGACAACTGGTAGTTTAAAAATAGAAGGCCTAAATATCTCGTGTGTCCCTAAAGATGTAGCAGGATCAAAATTGGGCATTGAAGATATGTCTATGGTAGGGGCATAGTCCAATCGGGTACGACCAGTGGATCGTCTAACTCTCGCACCACGAGCCCTCATAGCACCGACCTCCGTACCAAGACCACTAGATGATCGTCTAACTCTGGAACCACCCCCCTCCTACTACCAACCTCTGTACTGGGAGCAATATCAAGCTCCTCATCGGATATCTCTCAACTAGGGGGTGGATCCTGAAAAAAAGTTTGACACAAAAGTATACACATGATATTATAACTTATTGAAATATATATATTTGAAATAAAATACTCACAACAGGGATGAGTATAGGAACGCCCCGATTATTTTCTGTCATCTTTTTCCGCCGCATCTCTTCAATGGGTATTATTTCCTGTAATGAAAGAAAATATGGAAGTAATTAGAAACATATATCTAATGTGTAACACAAAAATCAAAATATAGAAAAACCAATATGATAAAAAAACATAAAGAAATAGAATATTTATGGTGGTTTTAAAGTAAGTACTAGGATACACACTCTGAATGATGTAGGTGAAGCATGTAGGTGAGAACACGACTGTATGATTCAATATATTTCCCACCACAATTTCGGGTTCACAATCAACTCTTAAAATTGAGCTATTGGAGTCATCATAAGTAATAAATAGATTTCTTCCAATTGTAGTAGGGATAGTGTCAACTTTATCATCACCATCATCAAAAACATGTCTGGGATTTACTTCAATAATTACCCTGAATTTAGGAATATGATGATCTTTGACAAAAAAAACTTGTTTCACCACTGATGCCAATACATATTGTTCATTGGTGGCAAGAGTGTGAGTCATGTCAATAACTCAAAATCCACAATCATCAATAAAGGTGCCTTACCTCGTCATTGAATCAAACCATTTACATTTCATCATCGTGACTCGACCATGTGAGTAATAATCCAAAACTATTATTTTCTCCACGACTCCATAATAAGATACATTTTCAGAATGAGGTCTATTATCCAATGAACTCGTATAACAGTCTATTGTGGTAGTTATCATAACACCATAATGCTATCTTCTAATGTTTCTTGCTCGTTCAGTGATAATAAATTTGTATCCATTGATCACAAGTGATTTACAAGCACAAACCATGGTATTAGGACCAAAATCCAAAGCTCTTATTTCCTCAGAAACAGAGTCTGCAAGAAAAGTCAATACCTAAAATATAAAAAAGTAGTAAACTTACTTAAATATTATTATTATTTAGTTATTACAAAAATATTTTTACCTTCAACATCAACCAAGTAGAAAACCCTTTGCTATGAAAAGTCTCTTTATTTCTCAAAGATAAAGAACAATACTTTCTATACATAAATTATTTATGTTTCCTGTAGATAAAAAAATAATAGTTTAACAAATATTTAAAATTACAAGAGATAATATAATAGATACATGTACAATTTACTAACTTGATATACTCATCGAACAAATCACAATTGGACAACACTCTGTGATGAGCTATCTCTCGTGCTTCAAGGCTTAATGTCGTCAATGTATATGATCCCAGAATTTCTCTTGTCTGAGGAAGTGATGGAAAATAGGGTTCAATTTTCTCATACTGTTCTTCTTCATTTCTCATTGGTCTGTTTATTCTCATAGTAAGATTAGAAAAATACATTGAGAAGAAATCCATACATTCTTGAGCCAAGTAACCGTTCACAATATAACCTTCAGGATAATTTCTGTTCCAAACATATGATTTCAATGTGTACATGTTTCTTTTAGTTGGATACATCCAACAGAAAGCAACAGGTCCTCCATGAAATATTTCGGTCGTAAGATGGACAGTCAGATGCAACATGCATGTAAAAAATGATGGAGGGAATATTTTCTCTAACTCACACAAAATTAATGGTGTCTCTACCAACAGTTTTTGCAAAAAAGGATTTGGAAAAATTCTTAGCACAAAGATCTCTAAACAAATAGCACAACTGAATAATTGATACTCTTAAATTATTGGACAAGAGATTATGGATTTATATTGGAATCAACTCATGCAAATGGAAGTGATAATCATGAGTCTTCAAATATTTTAGCTTCAACTCTTTTCTGTTGACCAATTTTGATATATTTATTAAATAGCCATCATAAACATTAATTGTCTCTAGCACTTCCAGAAATTGATTTTTTCAGCATGTGTCATCACATAAGAAGCACATGGAAATTTCCATTTATTTCCACTGATACAGACAGGATTCAATTCTGGTCTGATCCCTGAATCTACCAAGTCATGCCGAGATCATAAATCACCTTTTTTCTTCCCCTTGACATTCAGAAGAATTGAAAGCAACATTTCACATATATTCTTTTCAATGTGCATTATGTCTAAGAAATGACATAACAAGTTGGTTGACCAATAAAAAAACTCAAATAATATACTCTTCTTCTTCCAATTATAACAGGTATCATTGGAAACATTTTTCCTCTTTTTGGATTTCATTACACCCTTCCCAAATGAATAATTGAAATCTTTCAATTCATTAAGCACATTTGTTCCAGAAATACGCTGAGTTGGATCGTCAGTCTCTATGTTATTGTCAAATCTTTGACAATTTTTTCTATGTGCATGGTTCATTGTAAAGAATTTTCAATGTCCCATAAAACTAAAGCTATGAAGATATTTCAGTCTTCTTGATCGCGTATTCTTCATACAAACAGGACATGACAATTCTCCTTTTGTGCTCCATCCAGACATCATTGCATAAGAAAGAAAATCATTGATCATACACATAAGCACAACACACATATAAAATATTACTTTTTAACATGCATCATATATGGGAACACCCACATGCCAATGTAGTTTCAAATATTATATTAAAGGTTGCATGTATACATCTATATCATTGTCGGGATCATAAGGTCCAGATATTAGTATACTCAAGAAATTTTAATTCTTTTTCGTACAAAACCATGGGGGAATGTTATAAATGTGTATGAAAACCAGCCATGTACTATGCGAATTAAGCATATTCCCAAATGGATTAAAACTATCACATGAAATTACCAGTCTCACATTACACACGTTGGCTGAAAATTCAAGATATCGAGCATCAAATATCTTCCATGAAAATCCATCTGTAGGGTGAACCAACTCTTCATTATTCTTTTTTTCCTCGGTGTCATGACATCGCATTTTTACTGATATTTCATCAAACATGAAAAGGTTTTGTAATCTAGGGATCAATATAAAGTTCCACATTAATTTTTGTGGCACATGAGATGGTGTTACATCATCTTTTGGCTTCCATCGGGAGGTTCCACATTTGATACAATCGTTTCGTTCATCATTTTTCTCCCAAAAATAAGCTACAATCATTCGGGCAAGCATGAATGTTTTTTAGAATCCAAGTTCATCAACTAAATTCCATGCCATATAGTGGTTTGAGGGAATATCTGCATCCTCTGGAAGTAAGTCCTTCAAGAAGGTAAGAATGTAATCAATTTCTGTATTTTAAATCCCATATATAGTTTTTTCATGAAACAATTGGATTAAAAATTCTAACTTTTTCATTTTACCACATTGCCGATATACTAGAGTCGTCGTAACATCATTCAATTTTTTCACCATATCAAAAGCATCATTTCCATTTGATGCATCATGTGTCCTTGTATCAAAATCTTGTTGGTTGGACATCCTTTCCTTCTTATGATGCCGAATAAATGAAAACCGATCATATATAGAACTCTCCAATTCAGTCCAATCATTTGGATCATCAACATTTTGAGATTCCATTTTCTCTCCATTATGATACCACACATAATAGATTGTTTGGAAACCATATTTGGTTATATGATATCTAACTGCTTCATTACTCAACCAAGGTCTTCCAACACAATTAGAACATGGGCAGTGTATGCGACCACTATCTGACGCCTTGTCAAATGAAAAATCTAAAAAGCAATGAAATTTATTTTGAAAATCAGTTGGTGTAACACCCAGAGATTTTATGAAAAATATTATTTTAATTTCATTAATGTCTTGTGCTGTATGCTACACCAAGATTAACTTGCGTTATACGCAACACTGTATTAGCTTGCAGTATACGCAACACTATTCTTGGATCGTGTTGCACACAATTTTGATAATAGTTATTCTACGCAACATTGAGTATATATATATATATATATATTCAATGTATAAATTAAATATGGTTAGATTCTGTTATACGAAACAACGAAGGATTCTTTCACAACACGCAACCCTGACTTGGGTTGCATTACACGCAATCGCGACCTTCCTCGATAGCGTGTGTTGTACGCAATACCGGGTTTTACTGAACAATTATATATTATTATAATTTTATTATGAACTAGCCATTATGATTAGTATTAACTAAATTTTGAATTTTATAACATTATTATTCATCTTAATCATTTTCTAGAACATGGTATAAGAACAAAATAAATTTTTCGGGTAAAATAAGTATTTTTTCAAAAAATGCAGTTTTGCCGCCTTTTGATGGCGCACCCACTTTAAATCTAGTTTTTTCCATGTTTATAAGTTCAATTTGACAAAATAAAATTCTTATTTGGAATAATGAAATAAAAATTTACTCAGGATAAATTTTTCGTATTATTCTGGTAACTTTCATATTTTGACGAATAGTAAAAACACGCTATATTTTAATGAAAAACAACTTTTTCATCCTAATAATTTATATGGTTAAATTATAATATTTAATGGTTTTAAAGTATAAATATAATATATTTTTACCATTTAATATAATTTATTTCATTATCATTGATTTTACATTGAATTCGTAGGTTAAATCAATTCAATCTTTTGCAATGTTTTAAACAAAAACCCGTTTTCATTCGACAATGGGATTAATTTGAATTTAATTTCTGCAACTTCTGTGTATTGAATTTGAAAAAATGGATTCTATATTTGGAATCAGTGGGTCAAAATTATGTTAATATGCTACTTTTTGTTTTTGGGAATTATGAATAGTAACTACGGTAAATTTTATTTACCATAGTTAAAGGTAAATCGGGTAATTAAGGGTAAATATAATATTATAAAATTACCCTAAAACATGCCAAAATTCTATTGGATGGCTAAAAGTAAACCCATATCAACTAAGGGTTGGATTAGATTCATTTTATGGACTTTTGACCATGAAAATAATTTAGTTATTATTAAAACCAAAGAAAGTGAAAACATGTCACTCTCTTAAATCCTATAAGTATAATAATTTTAATTTAGTGATAAATATCATAAAACTTCAAAAATGAATAGTCTCCAGAAAGATAATAAAACTATATACATCATGATAATTTATTTATAAATTTTAGGGATTAAATAATAGTCATTAATGGTGATACATTAATGATACAGAAATTATTTATTAAGTGGAAAATAAGTAATATAGTTTTTATTGAAATAATAATACCCATTAAAAGGCCCACAAACCTGACCAAAACTTATTGGTAGTGTATATATAAACCTTGATCATCCAATGACCTAATAATTAACCGTTTGGATCCTTATAGAAGTGATTATGACACTTATATGTTTTTATTTTAAATGATGCCAAAGTTGTCACCTTCATAATTTAATAAATATAACAATTTAAATATTGTGATTTTAAGATGATAAATTCGAGTAAAATTATTATTGTGAAAGGTAATATATTTATCTTCATCATATGATTTTGTTTCTAATTTTTATGCAACAAATAAGTATATTAAATAATTATACAAAAATGTTGTAATAATTATTTTATTAAGAGATAAACCAAATAAATGGTTTTAAAAATAATAAAATAAATATTATATGAACTATTTAGTGTGATCCACTAATTTTATAGATACCTATGACCTTTTATGAATCTATTAAAGCTTTTATTTCAAACATATCTTCTTTATATATTTTATTTAAATTAATATAAATTAATAGTGTCAAAATTGACATTATTGTTATTTTATAAAAATAACATATTATAAAATTGTTTAAAAATCAAAAATATATTTAAAAATTATAAATTTAAATTTATATGGTCTATAATTTTATAAAGTAAACAATTATGGAAAATTCACAACAAATAAGTAATTATTCGTTATAATTTTAAAATTTAGAATTTTATTACCACAAATAAACTTAAATAGATTAAATAAGGATAAATCAAAATGATAAGGTTTAAAATAGGATCCATACATGTCTAAATTTGATTGGTTGATGAGTTTACAACCCTATCTCATATAATCTTCGAATATGAGTCGTTTTCGGAGGTTTTTAAGTGGGGTTAGATTTATTATAAATTAATATTTTTAAGAATTCCAAAGGTTCCCCTCTCCTCCCTTATAAAAGGGAACCTCCTCCCTCTCCTCCTCACACCAATTTGAGCCTTCAAGCTCGGCCTACACCTGCCAAATTATCTTCTCCACTTCCCTAGAAACATCCTAGGGCTTTGGTCTACTTTAAAGACCAATCTTAGTGCCTTAAGAGGAGTTTTCAAAGAGGCGTATCGAAGAAGAGGTAATTTCTTCTCCTGATTCTTTCAAGATCTTTCTTCTTCAACTTATTCTTATTTAGTTGTTTCATTATAAAGTAATAACATAAGTATCACTAATATACTGATTTGTTATTATAAATATGAAAAAACCCCATTTCTCCTTCTATCCATCCTACGGAAAACAAAATCACCGCGCGTGCGTACGTACGGAATACAGTCTCTACGCCGTGGTGTAATCTGTTTTTCCAACAAAACCTTACATGGATGGGTATAATGGTGTACAGAATAACTATACATAGTTATTATAACATCATACTGATTATGATATATTGTATCATCCACTCCAATTCAATTCAATAATTATGGAAACGATATCATCGCTCGTGCATACGTACGGACTACCGTCTCCACGACGCGATGAGTTTCGTTCTCCATGTTAACCATTTAAGAATGATTATAAAGTATATATAAGAAATAATAATTAAATATATGAAATTATAAATCTAATGGATTTAAGTATATATGTATGTCATCTACTTAATTCCATTCAACTCAATAAGGAAATGAAAACAGCGTTCATGTATACGTACGGCCCACCATCTCCATGAATAGTGTATTTCTTTCCATTTATCGATCTATTATATATATGTATATTCTAAATATATATTATATATAAATCATGTTTTATATTCTGGAATTATGTAATCGTGATCTATGTAATCACAATGCCCAAAAATAAAAAGTAGCTTATTAACATAATTTGGACCCACTGATTCCAAATATGGAATTCATTTTTCCAAATTCAATACACAAAAGATGCAGAAATTAAATTAAAATTAATCTCGTTGTCAAAAGAAAACGGGTTTTTCTTTAAAACATTGCAAAAGATTGAATTGATTTAACCTACGAATTCAAGGTAAAATCAATGCTAATGACATACATTATATTAAATGGTTAAAATATATTCTATTTATACTTTAAAACCATTCAATATTATAATTTAACCACATAAGATATTACGATGAAAAAATTTGTTTTTAATTAAAATATAGCGTGTTTTTACAATTCATTAAAATATGAAAGTTATCGGAAAAATATCAAAACTTTATCTAATGTAAATTTTTATATCTTGATTCAAAATAAGAATTTTATTTTGTCAAATTGAACTTATAAACATGTCAGAAACTGGATTTAAAGTGGGTGCACCATCAAAAGGTGGCAAAACTGCATTTTTTGAAAAATACTTATTTTACCCGAAAATTTTATTTTGTTCTTATACCATGATCTAGAAATGTGTAAGATGAATAATAATGTTATAAAATTCAAAATTTAGTTAACACTATTCATAATGGCTAGTTCATAACAATATTATATTAATATATCGTTATTTAGTAAAACCTGGTATTGCGTACAACACACGCTATCGAGGAAGGTCGCGATTGCGTGTAATGCAAGCCAAGTCAGGGTTGCGTGTAGTGCACAACTCCTTTGTTGTTGCGTATAACAGAATCCAACCATATTTTATTTATACATTGAATATATATATATATACACTCAATGTTGCGTAGAATAACTTCTATCAAACGAACTTGAAATTGTGTGTAACAAGAGTCAAGAAAAGTGTTGCGTATACTGCAAGCTAATAGTGTTGCGTATAGCGCAAGATAATGTTAGTGTGTCATACAATAGAAGATATGAATGAAATTAAAAAGAATGTATCTTATAAAATCTTGGGTTGTTACATTCATGGGTTAAGAATATTTCTCAACCCCACTACTCTAATTTATAAGATAAAGATAAACCACGTCATTACTCTATTTTATTAGTTGTGAACTATTTAATGGAGAATTGAAGGTGATAGAGATTATTCATTTAAGGGGATCTATCAAAGAAGTGAAATATACCAGTCATATATAATTTATTATTAAATATAGATTCTAGACAACCCCTTAATTATTGAAGCTTGAGGTGAGGTTTTAAATCTCCTAATTATTATTTTTTGTTTATGTAAAAAATAATTAAGAAGGGAGAGTGAATAAAATGGGGAGAACATACTTGCACTTGAATCATTTTTATGTGTTTGTTAATGTGGATTGTAGGTTTATAAAATTTGATGAAAATAAAAATTTAAACACCTTAGAATGTGAAGACAGAGTTCATAGCACATTGAGTAATTTTTATGGAAATACTTGATTCCTTGGTAAAATCGCTCTAGTTTTCTCTATTGGGTTTACCCACATATACTTAGAGTTATCTTACTGATGAGTTAATATTTTGTACATTGATTTTTAATTTTTAATTTTTAATTTCAAATTTAATTGGTTTTTAGTTTAATAATACCCATGTTTAAATTTAGAATACTCATTTTTTGGATATTTATATTTTAAATGAAATTTTAAAAAAGGAAATAAATATTGTTTTAATTTATTCTATTGTTTTGTTATGTATGATGGACTTGAATAGTTACTAAGCCCAAAATATTGTCCTCCCCAAAATATCCCTCAACCCATGTTTATACAACAACTTTTCCATCCAAAGAGGGCCATCTTTTCGAGCAAACCCCTAGGAAGGCCCCCATGGGTGGTAGGGGAAGCAGATTACCAGAGCATATCTATGTTGGGGTGTGGGGAACGAGTCCACACAGTAGTGGGAAGAAGGTCTAACCAAAATGGGGATCCAAGATGGAATAGGGGGTACTCCCACCCCTATCCAGATATTTAGGATGTTGAAGCCCTGAATACATATTTAAAAATAGTCCAACCACTTTATTTTTAAATGTAGTACGACCGCTTCATGAGTTACTATTCAACTTATAAAAACAAAAACATTCTGAGTTGGCATTTTTTTAATATGTTTTCTGGGGTGTTTTTTTAAATAGATATAGTTTAATTTATTTTATAAATATGCACTAAAGGTGGCAAGACCACTACCGCCTTTAGGTTTTGTGTTAATGGTGGAAACCATGTGGCCTGTTTTTTTCAAAAACCCAAAAAATACTATTTTTTGTATTTTAATTTTTTTTGTTTTGTTTTGTTTTGTTTTGTTTTGCATTATTTTGTTTATATATATATATAAAACAAAAAATTTCAATAGAATTTATTTGATATTTAATATCCAGTAGTACTGCCATTATAGCATTAAAGACACTAACAGAAGCTCACTCAGGGCTCCCTTTTATAAAAGGGATTACCCTGGAAATCATTCTATATTTTCAATGTGGGATTCTGTTTATCCCTTTCATGCGTAGAACATTCTAAATTTTCGACGTGGGATTTAGAACTATTTCAAGTATGTGGATTTGAAAGATTATAAACTATAAACTATAAGACCAATATAAATGAAACATAAAACATAGATTAAACTTATAAGAAATAGTTGAAAATAAAAAAAATTTGTAAAAAAATTTGAGAAAAATATTTTATAAACTTTCAAAGACACCTACTTGAAACTTAAAAATGTTTCAGTTATGTGAATTTGAAAGCCTATAAAATATAAAGTATAATACCAACATAAATAAAACTTAAAACATGGATTAAACATATAATAAATTTTTGAAAATAAAAAAAAATTATTAAAAAATGTTGATGCAAAATAATTTATAAGATTTCAAATGAACCTACTTAAAACATAAAAATGTTTCAAGTATGTGAATTTGAATGCCTATAAAATATAAACTATAACACAAATATAAGTGAAATTTAAACATGGATTAAAAATATAATAAATAGTTGAAAATAAAAATAATTTTATAAAATTTGTGGATGAAAAATAGTTTATAAACTTTCAAAACCACCTACTTGAAACTTAAAAATGTTTCAAGTATGTGGCTCTGAAAGACTATAAAATATAAACTATAAGACAAATATAAATGAAACTTAAAACATTGATTAAACATATAATAAATTCTTAATAATTAATTATTTAATTAGTCATTTAATTTTTAATTATTTAATAATTAATTAGTTAATCAGTAATATAATTATTAATTATTAATTATTAATTATATAGTTAATTAGTTAATTAGTAATATTATTATTAATTATATGATAAATAATTAGTAATATAATTTTTAATTATTAATTATTAATTATTAATTATATAATTAATAAGTTAATTAGTATTATTATTATTATTAATTATACAATTATTAATTAATAATATAATTATGAATGATATAATAATTAATTATTTAATCATTAATATAACTAATAACTAATAATTATTAACTATAAATTATATAATTAATTTGTTAATTATTTATATCATTATTAATTATATAATAATTAATTAGTAATATAATTATTAATTATATAATAATTAAATATTTAATAATTAACTTGTTAATTAGTAATATAAATATTTATTATATAATAATTAATTTGTTAATTATAAATATAATAATTTATTATATGATAATTAAATAGTTAATTAGTAATATAATTGTTAATTATAAAATAGTTGATGAGTTAATTAGTAATATATTAACAAATTATAATTATTCATTATTCATTATTAATAATTAATTATATAATAATAAATTTTGTTAATTAGTAATATAATTATTAATTAGTTAACAGTTAATTTGTTAATTAGTAATATAGTTTTCAATTATAATTTTTAATTAAGTTAATTAGTAATATAACTATTAATTGTAATTATTAATTATTAACTGTATAATAATTAATTAGTTAATTAGTAATATAATTATTAATTATTAATTATTTATTATTTATTAAGTAATAAATAATTACATAATTAGTAATATAATTAATTATTATAATTAATAATTATATTACTTATTAACTAATTAATTATTAATTAATTAATAATTATATTACTAATTGACTAATTAATTTTTATATAATTAATTATTAATAATAACTAATTAACTAACTAGTTATTATGTAATTAATAATTAATAATTAATAATTATAATGAATAATTATAATGGATAATTATATTACTAATTAACTAATTAATTATTATATAATAATTTTGAACAACTAATATAGAATAATTATAATGAATACTTGTAATTTATAATTATATTACTAATTAGCCAGTTAACTTTTATATTATTTATAAATATATTACTAATTAACTAATTTATTATTATATAATAATTTTTAATAAATACTGATTAATAATTATAATGAATAATTATAATTTATAATTATATTACAAATTAACTAATTATAAAAAGGGTCTCGGCTCTATCTTTCTCAAAACATTAACTAATTAACTATTGTATAATTAATAATTATATTAAAAATTAATTTAATTATTTATTATTATATAATTATTTATTAATAATTACTATTTAACTAATTGATTTTTACATAATTAATAATTACATTATTATGTAACTCATTAATTATTATACAATTAATAATTATATTACAAATTAACTAATTAATTATTATATAATTAATAATTACATTACTAATTAACTAATAAATAATTGAAAATTACTAATTAATAGTTAATAATTAATAATTATCATGAATAAGTATAGTGAATAATTATAAAGAATCATTATACTACTACTTAACTAATTAATTATTATATAATATTTTTTTATAATAACTAATTAATAATTATGAAGAACAATTATAATTTATAATTATATTACTAATTAACTAATTAACTATTATATAATTAATAATTATATTACTAATGAACTAATTAATTATTATATAATAATTTTTAATAATTACTAATTATTAACTAAAATGAATAAATAAAATTTATAATTATATTACTAATTAACTAATTAACTATTATATACTTAATAATTATATTACTAATTAACCAATTAAATAATTTTTTATAAGTCTAATTCATGTTTTAACTTTTAATTATATTGGTCTTATAGTTTATATTTTATAGTCTTTCAAATCCTCATACTTAAAACATTTGTATATTTCAAGTAGGTGGTTTTGAAAGCTCATAAATTATTTTTCATCAACAATTTATATGAATTTCTTTTTGTTTTACACTTTTTATTATATGTTTAATCCATGTTCTAATTTTAATTTATATTGGTCTTAGAGGTTATATTTTATAGGCTTTTAAAGTCACATACTTGAAACATGTTTAAGTTTCAAGTTGGTGGTTTTGAAAGCTTATAAATTATTTTTCATCAGGATTTTTTACAAAATTATTTTTATTTTTAAATATTTCATATATATTTAATCCATGATTTAAGATTCATTTATATTCATATTATAGTTTATATTTTATAGTTTTTCAAAGCCGAATACTTGAAACATTTTAAGTTTCAAGTAGATAGCTTTGAAAGCTTATAAATTATTATTTATCAATATTTTTTAGGATTATTTTTTTTCAACTATTTCTTATATGTTTAGTCAATGTTTTATGTTTCATTTCTATTGGTCTTATAGTTTAAATTTTATAGTCTTTCAAAACCATGTACTTGAAATATAATCTCATATTGGAAATGCAGAATGTTTTGTGTAGAAAAGGAAGAACCTGAATCTCACATCGAAAATACAGAATGATTTGTAGGGAAAACCATCTTATAAAAGGGATCCCTGGAGAGGGTTTCTATCAAAATCCATACTGTTGTAATGGCAGTACTGCTGGATATTAAGTAGAAGATGAATTCTGTTGAAAAATTTTGTTTTTTTATATATATATAAACAAAAAAATACAATAAAAATACAAATATTAAATATATATATAAAAGAATATTTAAAATAGTAAAACAATTGGTGGTTTGGGTGGAAGGTGGTAGCGCCGCTGCCGCCTTTCACACCCATTTAAAAAAAATTAATCAAGGAGTTTTTTTAAACATATTTAAAAAACTCTTCTACACCAAGATGCATGCTACCTTCCTCGGACATATAGTCCACATCATCACCGCTCCCACTATGTTTCAGTACCACTACTGACATCCATATCCTCCACTGGGCTCTGCGCTAGGTATATATCCTACACTCAGGATTCTCTGTGGATGAAGGGATTCCATTGGATTTTCAATGACCACTAGAGTGAAACTATATTTTATGCTATGTAGAGTCAAAAGGGAAGACTAAACTAAAGATAGCACTATGTTGTGGTCACACATGCTATGTCATGGCCTGTTGCTTTCCCAAAATAAAGAAATTCTACTACATCGTGGCTCTGTCCACTGCACTGTGCTCCATATATCCCAAGAAGAAGATGAAATCATGTTGCACCATAGGGGTCTTAATCTGTCTTAAAGGGATAGAAAATGACAAAATCTTGAAAAATGGAGGGGTATATCTATGGTCATGGCTATAATAGCTACATCGCAAGCCATGCATGGCCTATAATGGTACATTGTAAGAGTATTTTCCAACGTTATAGGATGTTTTTTTCCAAATTCTAATACCTAATTATTTCTAAGTATCCACAAGCCTTCAAAATGGTTTCACGGCCTATACTCATAGTGTTTTAAACATTACAGCATAAGGGTTGTTGGGGAATCACCCATCATGAATGAGATCAATACACCCCACCAGTCAAGGAAGACCATCACATGTAGATTAAATAGAGGATCAAGTAAAGTGTTGAAATTTACAAGAGATAAAAAAAATAAAATGGGAAATTATCCAGTGGGGGGATAATTCAAATTTAAAAGAGAGAAATAATCACATGGGTAGAAAGGAAAAGACAATTATATCTATAAATAATATAATGCATTTATTTGAAAGGGGGAGAGCCAAGTTATAGTTAGAAGGAGGAGAACCAGGGTAAAATTCCATTACATAGCCAGGGAGGTGTTCACTACTAACATAGGAGGTAAGGTGGAAGGTTCCAACCCCGTATCTAAATCGAAAGTGGAGGAGGATGTCACAAACCACACTACTTCATTATTTTAGGATTGATTTTTTTCCTTTTCACTATGTAATTTGAAATCATTGTTTAGTGTGAAAGTTAGGTAAGTGTTTTAACTTTTCCCAAAACTTTTATTTTATCATTAACACATTCTATTGCTTCCCCTAAATACATAGTACATACATGGTTAGTTGAGTGATTAATTATGGATAGATAAATATCAAAGGTAGCACTAGGGTTGATTAAAATTAAGCTTATATATTTTTCTAATATTAATATCACTTTGAATTAATAAACATCATATCACCAAAATCCATAGGAAAAGGAATGAAATTGAGCGGACTATCCTTAAAGTGATAAAGGGTAGTGGGAAATTGAAAAAAAATTAACTTCTCCTACTATAAAATTACATCAAAATAAATGCATCTAAGCTGGTTAGGAAAACCATGAAAGAAGATCCAAAAAAATTTGGTAAATTTAGTTATGGATAAAAGAAAAATATATTTAATCTATCAAATAACATAGTTAATGAAAATTTAGAAAAAAACATCCATCAAAATAAACTCACTCTCCTTTTTCCTTTTTTGTCTTTATCAGTGAGTTAGTCAAAAGAAATATAATCTCAAAGTAGTTCATTAATTTAGTTTAGATTAATCATGAAAACCAAATCACTGAATCAATTGAATCATATAACCTTTTTACCATGGGATCAACCCCACACTTCCCAATATTCTATGCTTTAGTATATAGTATAATTGGGATGTTTTATAAATTTTTAATTTGATATCACTAATTGAAGTAACAACACTCGTCACCATGCAAAAACTCGTAACATTTATGAGGAACTTGGGTTTTATTATATTCAATAGAAAGACAATTCTTTCCCCCCTCTTTTTGGTTTTTTTTATTTTAGTTTAGGTTTTTTTTTCTTTTATTATTTTTGCACACTGGATGTTTTTGTTTTTGGTTTAAGGATCCTGAGAAATGTTGGCATACATCAAATTTGAAATTAATATATCAACTCTCTACCAAAAAATATAGGTTCTAAAGATGTATATACACAACTAAATATGGGAGCTTTAAGAGAGCCCAAGAGAACCATTACCCCACCCAACTCTAGAAATTTCCCTCTAAATCATGGAATTATAGTTTTACAATGGGATGAAACTCCTATAATTCATGGTTAAATTAGTATAATTAAGAGAAGTTAACTATGGAGGAGGACTATATTAAGGAACAAATCACTATATAGTTCGAGGATGAATGTGAGGTAATATATTTATCAAATGACCATTCCAACATTTCCATGGAGGATTCTTACTTGACTACTAAGGAGGAATAAGAATAAGAATAAGATGACCCTTATAATGATAAAATATAATATCTAAGGGAGGAGGTATAAGAAGGGGCTACTATGGTTTGGGACTTCACATAGGATCTCATGAAACAACAACCCCCTGACGAAGAAGAAATAATAATTTCTACTACAAATTTTAAATTGAGTAAACAATTTGAAAACAAATAGCCAAAAAAGTGAAAAAATAGAAAATGGTACAAGGTGTGTACAACACATGAGATTTTAGTCCAATAAAGGGGGTTTTCTAGAACTTCTTGGTTCCACCCATAACAAGAAGAAGAGTTTTAAAGAAGAAGGAGATGTAGAAAAGTTACACTAGACTTCTACTAAAGAAAAATTCGGTTCAATATGATAAAGTTGGATCTATACCCTACTCATCTCATGTAATCCAAGAGATAAGGTTGTGCTTAATGAAATTAGTAAACACTCTTTATAGGAGGCAAACAAATTTTTTAAGTTGGTTTATTTGTTTAAGATTTCATTTTTATAAGTATTGGAGCAACCCCATCATATTTTTAAGATTAATTACAAAAGGACCATGTTATTTCACTATTTTTATGAAATTTTCAGGTACATAACGATCCTAAGAATAAGGGAAAAATAAGTTGGATTCAATTATATAAGATCTTCAATTTCATAGGGGATTAAATTTTTTATTTTAGTACTATATTATACTCTCATATATTATTCAAAATCTACTTTTCTGCTTAAATGAAAAAAATGTGTTCCCACACTTGAGTTTTTTACTAACTTTTTTATCAATGTCACTTAGGATTTAGTTAGGAACCGCAAGATTCCTTGTTTTAATTTTCAAGTTAATGAAATTGAATTATTTTAATAGGGAGTTATGATGAGTAGAGGGAAGCATATGAACTTGAATTCATTAATTCATTATTTTACATTCTAGTACCATGTTTTTAAAAATTCATTCCTTCTTTCATGCTTGGATTTTCAGAAGTTCAATTCAATTTACTTATTGTTATCAAACATTCCAGGATTAATTGTATTTTTATTAAATGATCTTATTACTGAGAGGTTTTTATGCATAGTATTTTCAATCTAAAACCTAATAAATTCCTTAAGAGAACTTGTGGCATTCCACCTAATTGGATTTGATTTTAATCTTGTTAATTCGATGATCATAAAAATTCACTTGAAATATGATTGAGGAATTTCTGTTTGACATAGAAACATTCCTTGAGACTCACCATAAATTTATCATCCTTTTATACCGTAGATACGATGAATGAAATTTCCAATAAATTCACACTTTTTCAAGAAAATTTATATATTCCTACCCATACTCTAATGTTTTTCACGATTTTTAATGTTTAAGTGTGGGGGGAAAGTTTTACATGCAAGAAAATGATATGAATTATCTAAGAGAATGAATTTTTGGGTAACTCATTAGATTTCAGGTAAAGAATTTTCATGTAATATTTTACTATTTTTTTACCCCCTTTAAGAGAAGAAAAAAGAGAAAAATTGTGGATTGAGTTATGGAGGGTGAAAAATCACCATTACATGACCAATGATAATATCATTTGGGTTTGGGTGATTGATGTGAGATTTTACCTAAATCAATTTTTGAATAATTAAAAAAGAATAGATTTTTTATTGGGGAAACTCATTCTAAGTGCATTCATTAGTGAAAATCTTCATTAAGAGCTTGGGAAGTATATAAGATTTATTTATTTGAAGGGGATAATTTTATTGGGATTAATTTATTGTTCATTTCTAATTTTTAGATATTAAACACTTTTTTGATCTTAATATTTATAAATAAATTTCCTACCATCATTATACCTAAAAATCATTGGATCCAAAATTTAAATTCCTCAAAATTTGTAATAAAATATGTCTCTAATATGTTGATAATGTAGATAATTTTCAAATTCATAAGTATAGTGAATGTACGCAAGGTATTTCAGTGTGTGGGGAACATGCCCACATGGTGATAAGAGGAATATCTCCCAAGGATGTGGAAATACACAATGTTTTATGGGTTCCTATAGACGCCACATGGTTTTTTTAGATTCCTAAGCCATTTAAAAAAGTTAAAGGAGCGACCAAAATATTTTTTTGATGTAGGGAAACCGTTTCTTGGGTTACTTTTGAACTTAAAAAAATTAAAAAGTTCAGTGTTGGGCTGCACATTTTCTCTATCATACATTTAATACATATCTTCACCACTCCATCTATATAGAATTACTAGAAAATAAATCCATTTCATCCATGTTGGGTTCCACCTAAAATGGTGCCCACTCAGTTTTTCTATTAATGATGTGTTTTTAACTTGGGTCAAGAACATGTGAATTAATTCACATAGAGATGCATTTTTTATGTGGAAATAAATCTCCTTGTGAATTTTATTTCTATAAAAGGAGGCAGTGAAAATGATTTTATAAGAGATCCACAATACCAATAGAAGAGCCAATTTGGTGTTCAATTTTCATCAATGATCATTTTTCCTTTACTTTGGACAGTTATATTGTTGATATCCCTTTTATTTTTGGGGAGTGTCTAATGGGTATCTCTTGATTTTAGTGGATCCCTCTTTTTGGACTAGGCCTACGGTTTTTCCCTTTTTTGGTTTTCCACATAAAAATTTCCGATGTTGAACTTTTATATTATGCACATTTACTTTTGGGCCGTAGTGCATCTACATTTATTTAAAGGGATAGATTTTATTTCTATTGTGCATTCACTTTTTAGTAGTTTCTGAATTCGTTGCTTTTCAGTCATTCCTAACATCAAGTATCAAAGGGATTGGTTGAAGTCCTCAATAGCAGAACGTAGTGGAAGACATCTGGTGGAGAAGTTTTTTAAAGGACTTGATGGATGTTATTGAAGGATAGTTGAGGTACAAGAAGTGTTTCTAGGATATCGAAAGACTGATTGACTATCATGATTGATTTTGTGTGTACCATTATTAATAACAATCAAAGTAAAATTTTGGATTTCTTCTTACAGAGGAGTCTGATATTGTTTTATCAGAAGTTAAAAAGGGTTTGTGATGATCCCCACTTGATTCAGAGGGGCAGTTTGTTGGGAAGCTCCCCAAATGTTTCCCACATGGTTTCTCTATTAATGAGGTGTTTTAAATGTGGTACAAGACCATGTGAATTAATTCATGTGGATACACTTTTTTGACATGGAAACAAATATTCATGTGAATTGTTTTTCTATAAAATTATGCAATGGCATGGATTTTATAGGATATCCACAATACTAAGAGAAAACCGAATTTGGTGATCAATTTTCATCGATGATCATTTTTCCTTTTCATCAGAGAGTTACACTTTTGAGATCGCTTGAATTTTTGGGGATTCTCTACCATGTACCTCTTGATTTTTTGGATCCCTCTTTTTGGACGAGGGTCTGTGGTTTTTCCCTTTTTGGGGTTTTCAACATAAATATTTTCAATGTCAACCTTTTATATTATGCACATTTACTTTTAGTTCTCTGTGCATCCACTTTTATTTAGAGGGAGAGATTTTATTTATGATTCTCGTTCGATTTTCTATTTTTTGAACATTCATTGCTTTTCTATAATTCCTAAAACTCCAATAAGCTTTTCCGTAGGTGTTTCGGCCCCATAGGTTGTGCGTTTAGAGGTTTGGAAAAAAATACAAACGATGGTCTGACGAGTGACGAGGATTCGTTCGTTATTATAGAGACTTTCCCATCGCCACCTTTTTTCAACCTGATCAGCATCATTATCCTTTAATATAGAATTGAATTGACCCCACATAGACTATTTAGATTATCCCTTCTTCATTACGAAGGAGGTTCCACAGTCCAATGGTCCCTGGAGGTGATTACATGGGGTCAAGTACTTGTGCAATCGGTCCTCTTAGGATGTAACTTCATTGGATTGTCACCAATGGGTTTATTTGTGGAGACAATAATATCCAACACTACCACAAAACTGGGAAAGGCAGGCGCCTGCCTTTATCAGTGCTAACGAAAATGCACTAATAACGGGTGCATTTATCAGAACTTTAAATATCCCTTTATCAGCTCTTTTCTTAGTGCTAATAAAGGTTACATTTATCTGCACTTATATAAGCGCTGATAATATTTATTGTATACATTAGAAAAACACATGTTATAACTAAATATATATATATATATAATTAACTAATTATACGATTAATAATAAATATATTTATTAGATTTATTAATTCATTATATTTATTAGATTTATTAATTAATTATATTTAATATATATATTTATTATATGTGTTTATATTTAATTTATTGGTTTTATTTATAAATATATAATACATTTTAATATATATGTATAATTAAAATTATTTAATATATGTGTGTTTTCCAATGAATTGGGGGTCAATGAATATATACATGCGTATATATATATGTGTGTGTGCATGAATAATGTTCATTTATATATTATAATTACATATCACATTGATGTGTTATTTATTTATAATTCATTATGTTACCCATATAATATATATGTTATAAAAAATGTACACTTATAATTAAAATTATATTATATTTAAAAAATAAATATATATTTTATTATATTTTCAGTGATATATATATAAATACACCTTTCAAATAATTTTATAAGTATAAATAGAGATATATTTATTTTGAGTTATAATTATTAATATATATATATATCATAAATATCATTTTAAATAAATATATAATAATATAAAGAAATTATTAAATTTATACATTTCTCAACACTTTTATTAGCGTTGATAAACTACGTCTTTATCAGCGCTACAAAAGCGCTGATAAAGGGTGCCTTTATCAGCGCTAAAATTAAAAGCGCTGATAAATTCACCCTTTATCAGTGCTACAGAAGTGCTTTTAAAGTCCAACCTTTATCATCGCTTTTCATTTTAGCACTGATAAAGACACTCTTTATCAGCGCTTTTACTCACGTTGATAAAGGTCCACACGGGATTTAAAAAATCCATCGGGTCCTCCTCCTCCTCCCCACACCCTGTCATGCTTTCACAGAAGCCCTTCCCTACGTTGTTGCCTCCTCTCTCCCAATACCTCCTCTCCGCCGCGGTCGTCGCCTCCTTTTCCTCCTCCTTCGCGGTCGCCGCCTTGTCCTCCTCCTTCGGTGCCTACTTCTCCTCCTCCTCCTCCACTGTGGCTCCTCCTCCTCCTCCTCCTTCGTCACGGCCTCCTCTTCGCCACTGCTCCTCCTCCTCCTCCTCCTCCTCCACCACAGCCTCCTCCTCCTCCTCCACCGGTGCCTCCTCATCCTCTTCCTCCTCATCCTCCTCCTCCTCCGCCTACTCTGCTACCTCCGCTGCCTTCCACTACCTCTGAGCTACCTAGCTTCCTCTGCTTCCTCCGTGCTGCCTTTGCGCTGCCTCCGCGCTGCCTCTGTTTCCTCCACTGTCGATGCCTCCTCTTCCTCTTCCACCAGGTCCTACACCGCAGCCTCCTCCTCCTCTTTATGGTGAGAAAAATTTAATTTGCATGAATTAGACATCAATTAAGTGAGTTTCTTCTTTTGTTTCTTCTCTTTTATAGGTTCTCTTTTCCTCCTTTATAATGGTTTTATCCTCTAGTGGGTTGGGTAACCTATTTTGGGTTGAATATTGATTATTATGTTTCAATATTTAGGATTGATGTTAAATATTTCTTTTATAGGGTCTTACGGTGGTGTGGTTGTGGTCTTGCACTAATTTTCAGAAGTTTCTGAGTGTGAGGTAGGTGGTTCTATGCTTTTACATTATTAGATGATTTTGAATTAATTATTTTTCGTGAGAGTGTTCTATGGTATAATTTTGTGGTGATACATATATTTTCATATTGTTTTGGCCTTCATATATTATGAACATTGATTTTATAAAGTAAAATTGTTATGTTTTGTGTATGCTTTATTGCAGTGTTTCTTAAAAGTGTTTTACACCTTGTGTAGAAGGTGTGAAATGAGTTTTCAAAGGGGTTTAATGGTGAATTTTTTTTGAAGGTGAGTTTATAAAAGAAATGGGAATTTGTGGATGTTGTTTACCTTGTTGTGCACATTTAATATGAATTTTTAATTGTGTAAGTGATGGGAAAAGTGTTTTACAAATTAGTTAGGTTCATTTGTGGGTTAGAGGGGGAATTTTCCCATGGAAATGGTTTGTTTCAAATGTGATCTTCTTGTTATGTTTTCAAATGAGTTTCATAAATTGGGAGAATGGTTTGGAATAAATTTTAAAATGTATTTGGTGTGCATTTGGATTCAAAAAAGGTTTTTGGTTATGGAAATGGTGGTTTATCATGCGTGTTATATTGATTAGCTTATGCATGTGTGAAAATGATGTTTCATATGATATGGGGAATGAAAATTGAGCATAAAGGGAATCCTAGGTTACTATGTGGGTGGAATGGGACTAGTATACCAGTTGGTTCAGTGGGTTAGAGGCCTGGTTCCTTAAGAGGGTGTTCCTCATCATACGTGGGATATAAAACTATATGATCCATCTTCTTTAGGACTTTGACTCTAATACCTACTCAAATAGCCTTAGAAAACCTAACTAGGATATACAAATCTCATACCAAACCCAATTTTCTCAAAAACACAACTAAGCCATGGAGACATAATCTCTGGATGATCACAAAATCACAAACATTCAATAGAACCCTAACTCTATCTCTTGGTGGATTAAAAACACCCTATTTATTTACCTTGGTTGCTCTTTATTTCTATCCCTTTCACTATAACACATATACTCATGCATGAATGCACAATAATGCATAAATTGGAACATGGTTTTGTTTTATAGGGTCCACCTACCTCAAAAAATGGAGTAACCCCCTCACCAAGATCAACTCATCCTCAACCAAGACTATACATGCCTTATCTAATCATGTACCAATGATTGAGACCCAATATCAAGGCACATTTCCCAAATAATTAATTATTGAAACTTATAATTAATTATTCACCTTAATATAATTAGGAATAAACTTTCAAAAACTCACTAGGAAACACAACACCACCTAAACCACACAAAACATGGTGCGTTCATCATACGAGGATAACCTCTAGCCAATACAAACAAAATCTACATCATCTGAATTGATTTGAAGATTATATAGTGAAATCAACACACAAATCCTAGTTAAAATCATCCCAAATCATAGGGAAATAAAGGATAATAGTAATGGAGGAAGTATGAGGGAAGAACTCACTAACTCAATATAAAAAATCCCAAGAAACACCCCTCATCAGTGGGGATCTAAGAGAGGAAGAGAATGGATGAATCCCAAGAACCACCCAAGATTTGCTATTAATGAGCACGCCTCCCACCATTTTTGAAGTATCTAGTTTTTTATCTAAATTATACTCATATTCCTTCTCCCCTAACCTATATACCAATCCTATGTATTTCAATTAAGATGAATATAAATAAAGATTTGATGAATGCCAATCAGTTGAAAAAAGAGTATGAAGAAGGCGTGAAAGAGTTTATCAAGTTTGCAAAAGATCATTCATGTGACCCTTCTCAAATCCTTTGTCCATGTTTACGTTGTTGTTATTAAAAACAAATTAGTCGAGAGGAGTTAGAAGAACACTTGATCTATCACGGAATATATCAGAGTTATACATGTTGGAATAAACACGGGGAAACAAAAAATGTAGGTAGTGGCTAGGATAGCACTGCATTTTGTGGATCATCTGATATGATTACAAACATGAACAATGAAGATGACCATATGGTGGATGTGATTACAGATGTGAATGATGATGAAGATCGTATTTAGGAAATTACAAGGACCATCGAAGATGAACTTCGTGATTGCCCAAAATTGTTTGAGAAGTTAAAAGGTTGTGCAAAGATTCCTTTGTATACTAGTTGCACTAAATATATATCATTTTCAGTCATACTAAAGCTGTATAATTTGAAAGCAGACAATGGGTGGAGTGATGCCAGTTTTACGAAACTACTTGCTCTCCTGAATGACATGCTCCCAAAATATAATGAGCTACTGATCCGAACATACGACGCCAAACGAATGCTATGCTCAATGGGTATGATCTTTGAAAAAATACACGCCTGCCCGAATGATTGTATACTGTTTCACAAGGACCAAAAATCACTTAAATAATGCCCAAAGTGTTGTGCTTCTCGATAAAAGAAATATGAATCCAGTACTACTAAAGTTGTATGGTAGTTTCCAATCATTCCAAGGTTTAGGCGCCTATATGGAAGTGAGGAGACTACAAGACAATTGACATGGCATGAAGATAAAAGAATTAAATATTGGATACTATGTCACCCAGTAGAATCTCCTCAGTGGAAGAGAATTGATCAAGAGTATCCTGAATTTGGAAATGAGTCGAGAAACCTTCGTCTTGCGTTATCTACATATGGAGTGAATCCTTTTGGTTTTCAAAGAAATAGTCATAGTACAGGGCCAATTATGTTGGTAAATTATAACTTACCAACATGGTTATGCATGAAATGAAAATACATCATGTTATCTATGCTTATATCAGGACCAAAACAACTAGGTAATGATATTGATGTTTATTTAGTTCCATTGATCAACGATTTGAAATTTTGTGGGATTCTGGTGTTACATTGTATGATGCTTACAGAAAGGAATATTTCATTTTGAGAGCCATGTTGTACGGCATGATAAATGATTTCATTGCTTATGGAAATTTTCTAAGATATAGCATTAAAGGAACTCAAGGGTGTCCCATTTGCGAACAAGGTACACAATAAATTAGGTTGAAACAATCATCAAAAATAGTGTTTCTAGGACATCACAGATTTCTACCCCAACAAAATAAGTACCATTCTTGGACGACATCATTCGATGGAATTTCAAATGAACACAGAACACCATCTCCACTAACAAGTGATCAACTATTTGAGAAAGTTAAAAATATTGACACTACTTTTGGTAAACCGGCTTTGAAAAACCTTATGAATATCGGTTGGAAAAAGAGATCAATTTTTTTGAATTACAATACTGGAATTGTCTGTATGTCAAACATTTTCTTGATGTTATGCATGTAGAAAAAAAATGTATTTGATAGTGTCATCAGCACGTTGCTAAATACATTTCAAAAAGAAAGATAGAATTAAGGCTAGGTTGAACATGGTTGAGATGGGAATACGAGAAGAGTTGGCACCAGTGAAGGGTGAAAAAATGAAAATTTATTCCTCTTTCTACTTACACTCTTTACAGGAAGGATAAATATCAGTTTTGTAACTTTTTGATTGATGTAAAGGTTCCAGATGGGTATTCATCAAATATCAAGAACCTCGTGTCAATGAGCGACTTGAAGTTAAAAGGTCTGAAATCACATGACTTCCATGTTTTGACGTAAGATCTCATTCCTATTTCTTTACGTTGCATTTTTCCCAAGAATGTCTGTCATACATTAATGAAGTTGTGTTTCTTCTTCAAAGCAATATGCAGCAAAGTTATAGACCCGGCGAAATTTCCAACTACAGAAAGAGAATTTTTTTTCATATTATGTGAATTAGAAATGTTCTTCCGGCCTTAATTTTTTGATATGATGGTTCATTTGATGGTCCACTTGGTGAGAGAGATTCAACTATGTGGTCATGTACATTACAGATGGATGTACCCCATTGAACGGTATACGAATATTTTGAAAGGGTATGTCAAAAATCAAAGTCGGCCATATGGTTTTATTGCAGAGCGATATGTTGTTGAGGAAGCCGTTGAATTCTGTATCGAATAACTATCTGGTGTGGAAAGCATTGGCCTACCGAAATCTTGTCGCACTGGGCAGCTTGAGAGTGAAGGAATTTCTGGAAGATAGTTTGTCACAATCAATATTACAGATCGGGAGCAGGCCCACCTTTATGTTTTACATAACAGTTTCGACGTTGAATCAAATGTTGAAATCCACAAAAAAAAAACTTAGGCATTTGAATCCATCTAGGTCTGAAAATGGATATCAGATACACATAATCGACAGATTATAGGATGGTTTTGGGACCATATTTTTAAGAAGTCAGATGAAAATCCAGAGTCCATTTCAGAACAACTTCGATGGTTAGAAGGAGGACCAAGTGTGTATGTATTATCTTACAATGCTTATGTAGTTAATGGTTATACATTTTATACTAATGAACATGATGGGGACAGTACCATGTAGAATAGTGGGGTTACACTTGTGGCTGAAGCGATGCATGTTTCTGGTGCTAAGGACAGAAATCCAATTTCTGCGAATATGCCATACTTTGGCATTATCATTCAAATATGGGAGTTGGATTATACGGAATTCCAAGTTCTGATTTTTCAATGAAAGTGGGTTCATAACAGGAGTGCTACTAAAATAGATTAATTGGGATTCGTGAAAGTTGATTTCAGTAAGGAAGGGGAGAAAGAAGAACCGTTTATAATGGCATCACAGGTAGTGCAAGTATTTTATGTTCCAGATCCTGCAAACCAAAACTGGTCAATTGTTCTGTTATCGACCAAAACAGCTGAAGGGTCAGATGAAAATTCAATAGAGGATAACCGTTTCATTGGGAATTCACAATCATTTCGTAGTGGTCCCAATGTAGACGATGTTTTTTATGTCAGAGGATACCACAATGAAGGGATATGGATTGTCGATAGAGGGGTAAAACCCCCTCAGCCTTTAAAAAAAGAGAGTTCAATAATCAGGTTATTTTTTATTGTAATATAGATTGTTTTGCCTTATGTTATTATCTATTTTCTGTTGCTTTTATTTGATCTAAATTAATTGTTAAACCACTTCTGCAGATAATGACTACTGCACCTACTGATGAACCCAATCTCGAGACACAACAGGTCTCTCAACCTGTTGTAGCTGGTCCCATTGTTGAGGCACAACAGGTCTCTCAACATGTTGCAGCTATTTTCACTACTGAGGTACAACAGGTTTCTCAACCTATTGCTGCTAGTCCCATTTCCAATGCTAGTGCTTTGGAGGAACATAGTGGTGATGAAGAAACATAGGAAATGGTAGGCAATGAAACACCAGCGCCAAAAAAAAAACAGGTGCGCTGTAGTTTGACAGCTTTAGCCAAAATTCTTAAGGAAAAAGGAAAAGCCATCAAATATGAGGTGGGATGGAATAAGTGAGGCCAGTATGTAAACCCCAATAAAGCCATGTTTAGTAGCTACATTGGAATTGTCACTCGGCAATGTGTGCCAATAGATGTAGAGTCGTGGAACCATGTTGTCAGCGGGTTGAAAACATTAATGTGGGAATAGATTACGGTAACATTACAATATCATTTATTTAATTTATTAAAATAAAATAAAATAAAATACTAAAATATTGACTAAATCTTCATTATCTCTTACAGAGTGCATTTATAGTAGATGTCTCGCACAAAGAATAGGTATTACGACTGGCAGGAAGGGTTCATAGAGGCTTTCGCACCATTTTAATGAAACATCATCTGAAATATGATGAAGGGAAAATAAAGCTGCACCCACCTCCTCTTTATGCACAATTGATATCCCAAGGAGCATGGGATGCATAGTGCAACCGTCGTGCAGAGCAAAATTTTCAGGTACATTGTGTTTGGTTACACGTTGTTTAATGTTGCTTGTATTCATCACTTTGATTGACAGTTTTTTATTTATGAAATAGCAACTGAGTGTTGAAAATAAAGAACGGGAAGAAAAACTAGCGCACCCCTACCGTAAAGCAAGGTTGGGGTATGCTTCAATTGAAAAACAATTGGTACGTATTTTAAAAGTATTGTAATAATTTTATGTGACATAAAACAACACTGTAACCATGTTTCTCTTTTTATATGAAGAATTTTGAATCAAAATCCCAAGCCACTTCCATCCCACACCATGTGATATGGAAGGAGTCTCATGTTAAAAAAGAGGGGAAACTGGTAAATGAAAACACACAAAAAGTGTGGGAAACATGTGTAAGTATGACATAATTTAAATTTTTTTTCTTTAAATCACTATTATATAATGATGATTAATTATTTTCCCATATTTCATGTTTGACATAGTCACAGGAATCAACAACACCCATATCGGATGCGGACATACTTTCAACGGCCTTGAAACAACCAAAACAGTATGGTCGCGTCAGAGGTGTGGGTTTTGGGGTGGCACCCCAGAAATATTTTCAGAAAAAAAACAAGATGATGAACAAACAAAATAAATTCAAATGATGATAGATAGAATAACTACCCTTAAAGAAAGAATCCAAAGTTAAGGAGAGTTGATAGCAACTTTGTTGGGGGAGAGGCGAAGAGAACAAACTACTCAAGAACAACCCACGTGAAAAGATCCCGCCCCACCCCACACCAGCTTTGAGGCAAGACATTCCCCTCAAAGACCTGACTTAACCAAGGTAATAAATGTTCTAATATTTGTTTTTATTAAATGTGAATCACATAGACACTGATACCTTTCATGTAATGATAATATATAGGGTGAAATTGACTATGATTTATATCTGTCAACTCCCACCAATCGCCTTGTAGCGAGGGCTACGGTGTTCAATATGCAGAATGAATTGCTACACTCCAGACCAATTCAAATTGGTCATGTCAATGTGTTGATTAACATAGCTCTTGATCCGAGCACAGAGATACCGATGCCAAATGAAGATGATGAAATTCATACAGTGCAAAAAGCTATTGGAACATTCATTGCATGGCCGTCGAATCTTATAAAAAAACATGTCGACTAAGAGGTATTCATTTCCAATTCATTTTTCAAGAAGAACCTTTAACATTAAATTAGAAAAGGGCTGAATCGATTAATGTTATTATAGAAGTACAAAATGGAGGAGTTAAAATGAAAGAGCGGCTCAAAATAATCAACCAACCGATCAAAACGAGCTACTGAGAGTACATTCACCCCGTCTGTTCTATATCCACATTTAATATCATTGCAAGCTCATGTGGATACGAAAATGAATGTTGAAAAGAGTCACATAGTTGTTTGTGAAAAATATATATACGGAGAGGAAACATTAGATTTTGTTAGTGTTGAAGTTGTAGTTGAAATCATCACATACAACTGGCTAGGCACCTCAGTTATAAATGTATACATGAGGTATGTTTTTGTGATTTTATTTTACAGAAGCTGATATACTATGATAATTATGGTTAAATACATTTCATATTTTTAACAATCATATATATGAAAATCAATTGATGGTATTTTCCCATGAATACAAATTTGGACTTGTTATTCCTCACACCATTTCTACAGAACGAGAAGAAATAGACTCCATTTTTCAGGCTGAATTAATGTCAAGCCTGCCCAGAATGTTTCAATGCAGAATTATGACTGACAGACTCTTTAATTCCAACATTGTAGGGGTAAAACTATACATTTTAATCATACAAATTATATTTTTGTTTCTATCAGTAATTATTCCTTTTTTGTGTTTTTAGGAAACATTGGATGCTCATTGCAGTCAATTTGGATACTTCAAAGATTTATTTTCTGGATTCACTGCATGGATATCCAACAAACCGAACACACATGATGGAGATTCTCATTTTGTAATACACTAGATCCAACATTTTATAACTAAATATCTAGGTATATAATTTATATTATCTTTTAATGAGGGTCCTGTTATGATATGGCAGTGTATGAATATCGTTTAAAGGATGGAATGAATCCAGGGCCTAAGGACGAAATGGTGCACAAGATCTACAAATGGATAAGTATCAGGGTATATATAATTATATTTCACTATCCAAATACAAATCAAAATAGATTAATTATTTTTCTCGATGTTTCTGCAGTGTCCGAAACAAACAAATTACAAGGACTGCAGTTAGTTTGTTTGTAAACTTATGAAAGTGATCATATTTCATGAACAAACTAGCATCCCTGAAAAGGTATTGTTGAAAATAATTACTAATTCATTTAAAATAATTATTAATCCTTTATGTATTTATATTTTTTCAGTAATACTATGACTGTCACAAAAAATCATATTCAAAAGATGATATAGATGTGTTTAGAAACGAATGGGAAGCATACCTGATGGAAGAATGTAAACAAATAGGACAATGAAGGTGAATTTATACTACTTATGTTATATTTATATGATAATTTATATCTCTTTTTTTACACTTATTGAGAATTTATGATCACCATTTCTTATGTTTCATATCCTTATATTATGAAGAATGGTTTTAGAAATTATTTGAGTTTCTAGTAAAGAATAACTTAATTAGAGACTCTTATGAACTACTGACATACAGAAAACTGAGAAAATGCATTTGGATTGTTTTGATACTTTAGGAAAACGATTCATGAGTCATTTTTTATGTGTACGAATCGACCTCACCTCAATCTGATGCACGGTGTGAACAGTATGGCTAAAAGTGTCAGATATCGGTTTGAAATTGACATAAAGTTTAGAAAACAAAACAATTAACAAACAGAAAACCAAGAAAACACATTCGGATTACTTTGATACTTTAGGAAAACGATCCATGAGTCATTTTATGACGTGTAAAAATTGAGCGCACCTCAATCTGACGAATTGTGTGACCGGTATGGATAAAAGTGTCTGATATCAGTTTGAAATTGACATAATCTTTAGAAAACAACACTACTGACATACGGAAAACCAATAAAATGCTTTTGGATTGTTTTGATAGTTTAGGAAAACAATCCATGAGTCATTTTTGATGTGTACAAATCGACCGAACCTCAATCCGATGAACGGTGTAATGGGTACGGCTAAAAGTGTCTGATATCAATTTCAAATTGACATTAACTTTAGAAAACAACACTACTGACATACAGAATACTGAGAAAATGCCTTCGAATTGTTTTGATACTTTAGTAAAACAATCTAGGAGTCATTTTTGATGTGTACGAATCGCCCGCACCTCAATCCGACGCACGGTGTGACCGGTATGTCTAAAAGTGTCTGATATCAGTTTCAAATTGACATTAACTATAGAAAACAACACTACTGAAATATGGAAAACAAATAAAACGCATTAAGATTGTTTTGATACTTTATTACAATGATCCATGAGTCATTTTTGATGTGTACGAATTGATTGAACCTCAATCTGATGTACGATGTGACCGGTATGGATAAAAGTGTCTAATATCAGTTTCAAATAGACATTAACTTTAGAAAACAACACAAGTAACATATGAAAAACCAATAAAATGAATTCCTATTTTTTCATACATTAGGACAACGATCCATGGGTCATTTGTGATGTGTATGAATTGACCGCACCACAATCTGATGTACGGTGTGACTAGTATGGATAAAAGTGTCTGATATCAGTTTCAAATTGACATTAACTTTAGAAAACAACACAAGTAACAAACGGAAAACTGAGAAAATGCATTCAGGTTGTTTTTATACTTTAGGAAAATGATCCATGAGTCATTTTTGATGTGTAAGAATTTACCGTACCTCAATCCAACACACGCTATGACCGTTATGGCTAAAATTGTCTGATATCAGTTTGAAATTGATATAAACTTTATAAAACAACACAAGTAATATACAGAAAACTGACCAAAAGAATTCAAATTGTTTTAATACTTTAGGAAAACAATCTATGAGTCATTTTTGATGTTTAAAAATTGATCTCACCTCAATCCGACACATGGTGTGACTGGTATGGCTAAAAGTGTCTGATATCAATTTGAAATTGATATTAACTTTAGAAAACAACACTACTGACATATGTCAAACTGAGCAAACGCATTCAGATTGTTTTGATACTTGAGAACAATGATCCATGAGTCATTTTTGACGTGTAGGAATAAACTACACCTCAATCTGATGCACGGTGTGACCGGTATGGCTAAAAGTGTCTGATATCTATTTCAAATTAACATTAACTTTAGAAAACAATACTACTGACATATGGAAAACCAATAAAATGCATTCAGATTGTTTTGATACGTTAGGATAATGATACATGGGTCATTTTTGACATATATGGATCGACTTCACATCAATCTGATGCATGGTGTGACCGATAATGCTAAAAGTGTCTGATATCAGATTCAAATTGACATTAACTTTAGAAAAAAACACAAGTAACAAACGGAAAACCAAGCAAACATGTTCCAATTTTTTCGATACTTTAGGAAAACTATCCATGGGTCATTTGTGATGTGTACGAATCAACCACACAACAATCCGACACATGGTGTGACTGGTATGGCTAAAAGTGTCTGATATCAGTTTCATATTGACATTAACTTTAGAAAAAAACACAAGTAACATACCGAAAACCTAGAAAACGCATTCGTAGTGTTTTAATACTTTAGGAAAATGATCCATGAGTCATTTGTAACATTTACAAATTGACCGCACCTCAATATGATGCACGCTGTGAATGGTATGGCTAAAAGTGTCAGATATCAGTTTGAAATTGACATAAACTTTAGAAAACAACACAAGTAACATACAGAAAACTGAGAAAACGCATTCATATTGTTTTGATACTTAATTAAAACGATCCATGAGTAATTTTTGATTTATAAAAATTGACCTCACCTCAATCTGACGCAGAGTGTTACCGGTATGGCTAAAAGTGTCTGATATCAGTTTGAAATTGCCATTAACTTTAGAAAACAACACTACTGACATACAACAAACCGAGGAAACGAGTTCGGATTGTTTTTGATACTTTAGTAAAACTATCCATGAGTCATTTCTGACATGTACGAATTGACCACACCTCAATCCGACGCACGGTGTGACCGGTATGACTAAAAGTGTCTGATATCATTTTCAAATTGACATTAACTTTAGAAAACAACACTACTGACATACGGAATACTGAGAAAACGTGTTTGGATTGTTTTGATACTTTAGGAAAACGATCCATACTCACTTTTTATGTGTAATAATCGACCACAACTCAATCTGTTGCACGGTTTGACCGGTATGGCTAAAAGTGTCTGATATCATTTTCAAATTGGCATTAACTTTAGAAAACAACACTACTGACATATGGAAAACCGAGAAAATGTGTTCAGATTGTTTTGATACTTTAAGAAAATTATCCATGGGTATTTTTTGATGTGTATAAATTGACCACACCATAATACAAAACACGATGTGACCGGTATGGCTAAAAGTGTCTGATATCATTTTCAAATTGACATTAACTTTAGAAAACAACACAAGTAACATAATGAAAACCAAGAAAACGCATTCGGATTGTTTTTATACTTTAGTAAAACAATCCATGTGTCATTTGTGACTTGTAATAATCGACCACACCTCAATCTGATGCACGCTGTGATCGGTATGGCTAATAGTGTCTGATATCAGTTTGAATTTGACATAAAATTTAGAAAACAACATAATTAACATACGGAAAACTGAGAAAACGTGTTCGGATTGTTATGATACTTTAGGAAAACGATCCATGAGTCATTTTTGATGTTTAAAAATTAGTCGCACCTCAATCCGACGCACGGTGTGACCGGTATGGCTAAAATTGTCTGATATCATTTTCAAATTGACATTAACTTTAGAAAACATCACTACTGACATACTGAAAACTGATCAAACGTGATCAGATTGTTTTGATACTTTAGGAAAATGATACATGAGTCATTTTTGGCATGTAAGAATCAACCAAATCTCAAGACAATGCATGGTGTGAGTGGTATTTCTAAAAGTGTCGGATATCTGTTTGAAATTGACATAAACTTTAGAAAACAACACAAGTAACATATGACAAACTGAGAAAAAGCATTCGGATTGTTTTGATACATTAGGAAAACAATCTATGAGTCATTTTTGACATGTATGAATTGACCACACCTCAATACAACCCACGGTTTGACCAGTATGGCTAAAAGTGTCTGATATCATTTTCAAATTGACATGAAATTTAGAAAACAACACTACTAACATACGGAATACTGAGAAAACACATTTGGATTGTTCTGATACTTTAGTACAACGATCCATGAGTCATTTTTGACGTTTAATAATTGACCGCACCTCAATCCGACGCACGGTGTGACTGGTATGGCTAAAAGTTTCTGATACCATTTTCAAATTGACATTAACTTTAGAAAACAACACTACTGACATATAGAAAACCGAGAAAAAGCATTCAGAATGTTTTGATACTTTAGTAAAACGATCCAGGAGTCATTTTTGACATGTAAGACTTGACTACACCTTATCTTAACGCACTGTGTGACCGGTATGGATAAAAGTGTCTGATATTAGTTTGAAATTGACATAAACATTAGAAAACAACACTACTGACATATGGAAAACTGAGAAAATGCGTTCGGATTGTTTTGATACTTTAGGACAACGATCCATGAGTCATATTTGATGTGTATGATCGACCACACCTTAATCTGATGCACGGTGTGACCGGTAAATCTTTTCATTAGATAAAGAATCAGTATTTATTAGATGAGATAAATCATCCAAAAACATAATTATTTTACATTATTCCCTATCATTGTTATTAGAATGAAAACATTTGAGTTTATCATTTTCATATTTTAGTTTCAAATTTACATATTATTGTATTCTTTCATATTAATGTTTTAATTTATTTCATTATTTCTTTACTAACATAATATTTGTTTTTTTATATAGGTGAATTTTTTTATTTGAGTTCGGATGCTTTGTTAAGCAACAAATACCGTGGACGAAAATTTTTTAGAGCAGATCTCGTATATCAAAGGATGAAACATTAATTTTTAAAACTTTTGTTCGATAATTATGATTGTAAACATGTAAAACATTGTTTGAAATGTATATAACAGTGTGTGTTTTTGTATTCATGTTTTTAAGTAAACGTATATAGCATTGTTTGTCAAAATATTGTGTGCGGGTGCTATTTTGTGCAGGGGTGCAGGTGCTGGTTTTTACAGGTATGCTAGTTTTTGCAGGTGTGCAGGTGTGCAAGTGATGGATGTGTAGGTGCATGGGAAGGTGCCTTTATCAGCGCTTTTTTGAGCGCTGATAAAGGATACATTTAACAGCGCTAAAAAGAGTGATGATAAAGGGCCTTATTATCAGTGCTCTGAAAAGAGCTGATAAAGGAGACCAATATCAACTCTAAAAAGAGCACTGATAAAGGGGACCCCCCTTTATCTATGCCGACATTAAAAGTGATTTTCTAGTGCTGTTAATGCTGGTTTTTAGCGCTGATAAAAGGACAAGTTGTAGTAGTTCAATGACCATGGTATCAATGATTCATGGACTTGCTTTCCAAATTCAGACTCTCGTTGGATAACGATTTGGCCAATGAAACTTAAGGATTCCATTGGTAGAGAGGATGGGAGGTTGGGTTCGTCGCACCCTTTTTGGGTGAATTATTGCATATTATAGGACTCTCTTATAGTTTTATGTCGTTTTCATATGTTTATGAATCCTTCGTTCATTCCTGAAGAGTGTATCCACAGGTTACCCCTAGTTTGGAGGATCATCATAGTCATACATGGATTTGATTATATGGAGGCAATGCTGAATTAATCCATGAAATAAGGTGATGTGGAGTTTATTTTAATCCATGGGGAATAGAATATTGATTGATGTTGGTATCAGACCCATAATATAGGCTTCCTATGTATCATCGAGAGAGGAATCAGAGGCCATGTAATTCAGGAAACATGGGGTTTACTCAAGGAAGCTTCCCACTTGGGGGGACATGGTTGGGAGAAATATTTTGGAAGGGCACCCCTTTTGAGCTCTGGCCTTCAACCAGGTGTCCTACATATCCTGGTTTGACAAGGAATCAGATTTCTCATAGTTTAGGACGGGTTGGTCGTGTGGATGTTGTGATCATCGTAAATCTCTAAGCCCAAATGATTCATACTCGGTGTGAGAAACAAGAGGATATGAGAGAGCCCATAACCAAACAACTCCTCTCCTACTGATGAGATATGGTGGGCCTACGACAGAAGAAGTCGAGGAGACTGGGGAAGAGGGCATGAAAAAATGAGACCTCCAATGTGGGATGACACAGGAGGTCTTGTGGCCTGGATCATGGAAGATTTGGGACTTACCTCAGTGGGAGTTCCCATAAACACATTATGGGAAAGGGGAGGAAGTTAGTCGCTCATCAAGAGGATGTACGAGTATGATTCCTTCGACTGATCACCATTATTCATTAAATGGAAAAGTAAGTGATCACCTTTAACCCCTAGAACGGGGGGTTCACGTCAACATCCCAAGGATGGACTCTGGGTTACCATGGGAACTTAGGCTTACAGACATCCCGAGTGTCTGAACCATTGTGGGTAGAGCCTTTATGACTCCACTTACCGTGGGTATTAAGACTCAATGGGGTGCACTGATGCACCCAATAATCTGATCATACATGTCCACTGGCTTTGAAGGAGACTTTGGACTGATGTTGTAGGGAATGCTTTGCAGAGGGGATATGGAGGACTGGATGGTAACAAAGGGGAAAGAGAGGAGATAGAGGGGAGGATACCTGAATACAACCCATCTGGAATACTAGTTTCTCATGAGGTATGGAGGAGCTCTGTATACCATAGTTGTATGTGGGTAGAGGGGTCGTCTGTGTACCACATCAGTATGCGGGCTCGATCATGGAACACTTCACACCATGGAGATATGTATTCCTAGGTACAGTCTGTCATGACGCTTTGGGTCCCATCTCTATATTGATGTATTACGCGATGTCGGGTTTAATCTTCAAGTGATACACTATGTAGAACACCATTTGGAAGGGTTGTCCTGGAACATGTCGTTCATGGGGAGTTCATCCGTGAAGAATGTGTGGTTCGCAATTACACCAATTAGGTCCACAATTTTCTCATTATTATTATGTTCATTTATTTGTGCTTAGTGGCTGGTTATACCTATGAAAACATGTTTCATTATTCGAACTTCGTCGATGATTTTACACCAAAGCTAAATTCCTCTCTGAACTCTTTCTTCCAAAATCTGGGGTCTCCTCCATGCTTTCTTTGTCCATCCATTCTAATTTCATTTTGTGCTCCTTTTATAGAAAATTGGGAAAAGGATATATATAGGAATGCGACACCGTTTGAGAATTCCAATGAAGATACATATTGATCCTCAAAAGACTCAGTCAACCATGGTTTTTGGAGGCTGCGGTTCGTGAGTCATGGTTCTCATAACCCAATCGATTCTCTTTGTCTGTGAACTACTGAGTTTGTGAGATGGTATGTGGATGGCCTTCGTGCACCTGATTCTACCAGTGATGTGGTTCATATGCTCCTGGGTTTACTGGCCATCACTCCGCAGGCCAGCTCCTCATAGGTCCTTCTACCTAATAGTGGTTCACTGTTCATGCACTCCGCAAACCCTTCCTGGTGATGGTATGCATGTCACTTAAAATTCATTAACAATTTCAATTCCTTCATGTTTCTTCAAATGTTTTCAACTCAATTTGCATCCATATGATTTACAGGACTTGTAGGAATGCTTTCTTCCTTCTGCAAAGTGATTTTGGGGGTATTTTCTTCCCTCTAAAATGTTTTCAGGACCCTACAAATGCCACCCATTGGAATGGGGTCCGTTCAGAATAAAGATGAGACTATTCTGATATAGAAGCGTTTCAGAACAGAAGTGGTTTATGGTAGAATAGATAGGTCTTGCAGGAGGGGATCAATCCTATATATAGGGGTCCACATCATTTTTCTTTCACCATTTATTGCGGAAAAAAGGACTCTCGATTCTCCCCCGGCTTTCGCTGTATCCACGTACCATTCCTTTTTCGAAGTCCATATCCACGAACCGCTTGGTATGTGCCACCAACCGAACTGTTCACTATTGATTCTGCCTATGAACCAAATTTTGGGATTTGAGAATTGTGTCATGGAATTTAAAATTGAAATCCTGACATCTGCAGAGGAGAACTCTATGTGGTTTGTGTGTCATGTACACCGAACTTAAATAGGATAACTAAACATTAGGTTTTAATAATCCTAACCTAAAATTACAAACATCAAAATTTAATATCATCATGGTGAGGCCTTGTCTCAAGGTTCATTATTTCCGCAAACCCTTCTGTTTTCTAGACAATTCTCTATTGGCCAACGCCTCATGAGACTTTCACGTACTGTGCCTGTACGCGATATAATTCTTCTGCATATTGTTTCCATGTATGGGGATCTCTTCTGCGTATCATGAAGCATGAAAGAGATGGATTACACCTATTGTTTCTGGGATTAGAATGCGGAGCCCCATGCAGATACTCTTTTAAGTCCTTTGGAAATTTTTGTGGCCTTTATCCAATAATTTTCATTGGTCTAACTTCTTGTGGGCTTTTGGATATTTTTGTGCAGACTACAATGGCTCTTTCAGAGGCTTTGACGAAATTGACCAAAATAAGGGAAACTGTGGTTGAGGACACTAAGGACCATCTTCAATCTTACATTTTCCCTTGAAAAATATTCCAAAAATTTCTCTTTGTAAAAGAGCTCCTAGCTTACCCGTTGTCTTTGCAGTTTCCACTTTATGGATTTGGTCATTCTGATGACACACCATTGCCATTGGCTAACCCCAATACTCCTTTAATTCTACTAAAATCACCACAAGGTAATGATCATGCCAATATTTTTTAATAGGAGAGGTCCTGGATGATTTGATTCAAGAAAATGTGTTCATATTTTAAGGCTCATCGTGGAATTAGGGAGATCACAGATGTTGCAACACTACCTTGTGACTAGTTTCTCTGGAACACCCGTTTATCATCAAACTTTTATGAGAAAAATCCAACGGTGGGTGGAGCAAGAAATGAGACTTATGAGCTGGAGGATACTTCTATGAAGAATGGGCCTAGGTATTTTGGGTACACCATGCTTTTTTAGAGTCCCCCATCCAGTTGGAGGTGGTGAACTTATATCAGGCAGCCTGGGTCTCTCAGTTCACAACTTTCTTTCCTAGTGATATGCTTCTAGTTCTGGTGAGCCACTAGTGTTCAAGCACCAACACCTTCCATTTATCACATGGGGTGGTGGGAATCAACTTATGGGACATCCACCGTCTTGGAGGGATCTACATCCTTTGGGATATGTATGAAGAGTTTCTTCCAGTAGCTACTGCTTGGGATGATACCAACCATGTATCCCCCTTGACAAGGAGCCTACTGGTCAGGGAATATGTATTAGTTGATCACCCCCTTCGGGCTTGCTCATTTATCTCGTTTAAGGCTTGGATCGGGTCATTTATTCAGGAGAATGGTCCCAAGACAAGATGTCACCATAGTCGAATGCATACTTCCTAGCAGTCATGACATATTATAGGGTCATATTGCACTACCCTCGAAGCGGGATGATATACTACTTAGGGATATGAGATTTAACCATACGTGCCACCTATTCTTATGTTGGAAAGTTTCTTTTCCATTTTTCTGAGTGGATGGCTCTTCCCATCCCATGATGTATATATCAGGGGTTAGGGATTGAATTATGATGATGGTAGTTGCATGGGAAGAGGGTTGACCAATTAATCTTGACATTCCTAATCTAGCCTCACATTATGAGTGATTGGGGAAGATATAAGATTGTAGACCTTTTCATCATCTTAGCAGACCATTTCAATTCCTATATGGGTGGATAGAAGATCACTTCCCTTCCTATGAATATCGACATACTGTGAGGGTTCCTTACTATGAATTTCAACCTACCATTATCAACATTTCTGTTATTCATCCCATGAATTTAATTGTTATTGATGAATTCACTCTACTGAATGACGCTTCTCACTTCTCATTTTCACCACATCCTACCATTCATGGGTCGTTAAGGGGTGATAGGGGTTCTTCTTTAGAGGATGGCTCATACATTATCCTACTGTGAGATAGGATTCTCACCGCTCGTATTGATCGAGTGGCCATTTTTTATCCATCCATCTTATACTCGTTTTCCAAGAAATTTTGGTCCCTTCAACAAATTTCACTTCTTCCTACTATTTAGTTAAGGAGAGAATCTCATTCTGTAATTAATTTCTAGAAATGGATTATGATGATGCAGGAAGGTTCATCTATGGAGGTTATCATCCCAAATAAAATGTGATTCAGTTTTCTATCACCAGAATATGATCAACTACGGTGGGGTTATTACCCTGGAGGGGTGATGAGAAGACTAGTTTGATGGGTCCAGAAGCCTCTAACCATCCTTCTCCCTATCTCGACCGTGATGACTATTCCATATATTCCTTTTCCTATAGTGAGTGTGATATATACTCCTTCTAATCTTGTCCCTACAGTTTCCAAGATGGCAATGCCATCAATTCCTACTCTTTTTTTGATAAGACACTCAATTCGCCATCAGATACTCCTAGAAGGGGATTCATCAATGCATCCCATCTCAGTGGGGAGCAATTTAGACTGTTCTTATCCTATTTATATTACCTATGACCCTATTAAGGCCGGCCCGAGCAGAGTGTCACTGGATACCATAGAATTTGTAGCTATTTCTCTACATCTGGCTCCAGTGATAGAACCATCTGAGGGTAAAGAAATATCCCCATCCTAGGTATCCTATCTTAGGTCCCTTCCCACTCTAGTAATGATGTTTCCTCCCTATAGACCCATTGTAGTAGGGGAGGAACATGGCCCTGGTGCCATGGGGAGGCATCAGGCAGTTAGAAAATAGGCATGGTACCAGTTATGTGCCCTTTCCATGGAAACACCTCTGGCTATCTTTACTGAAAATACTGACAACATCTGGAGATTATTTATCGAGATGAGTTCCAGTTGCATTGATTATTATCATATTCATCTTCTTATCTACCAGGTTTTCATAGACTGGGAAGACCTCAATTATTTTGGGGATAAAATTGACCAATTCAATTCTTCCCATCATCAAGTAACAATATTACGAGACATTTTAGAGGAACTTGATCACCTAATAACTAAAGAGGCAAATTCTCATGGTTTGGTGATCTCCCAAAAGGAAGAGCAGCAAGAATGCGAGTCTCGTTTAGAAAAAATGATGGCCCATCTATCCTCTTTGTGAGCCAATTATGAAGCTAACCTAAAGAAATAGAAGGACCGTAAAACCATCATGGAACTCATGTTGCACATGAGCCTCAGCCCAGTTGGTGAGGACACCATAAGTGCATCCAAGAGATCAAAGATCAAATCCGGGAATAGGTTAATTTATGGGTACTAAAGCAGTACTGTAGCAGGCGCTGTTTGGCACTGTAGCAGCTTGGAATATTCCCCCGTTTTGGCCTTTGGGCCACCGATTTGGTCCCCGAGACCTTTTAGGCCTTCGGGCCACCCAGGACTTTGGGTCAGTAAGGCCTTCGGGGCACCTCAAGGCCTTCAGGTCACCTTTTGTGCAGATGAAAACCAGAGAACCTACAAGGAACAATCTTTAGAAGGAGGATGAGTAAGGGTCTTTCACCATTAAAGAAGCTAAACAGATTGCAAGAATGAGAGGGTATGACACCTGCCATCGGTACATGCCTGTGCATGCACGGTAAATCCAAGACAAACAACCATGCGAAGGTGGAGAGCTGATTTCACGATGAAGATGCTGGGGAGGAGAAGTTCCAAGTAGTGAGTCTGGGTTTTGTGTCATGTTTTAAGCCTACGAGCAATGGATTCCTTTAAGGCCTATGGGCCCTGTAATACTTACTCCTATGGGCCTTGTAAGGGTTCCACATCACCCCTTGAAATATGGATTATCAAAAATAAATAAAAAATGGAGGCCTTCAGTCCATTGGATCATGGAACTCATGCACCCAATGGTCAAAGATGAAGTGGAGGAGAGAGATTCCTTAGAGGAAACTCTTGACGAAACATGACAGTCGCTTTCCATTTTTCTTAAACGGGTGAGATGAGACCTATTATAACATTCTCAAAATCATGATGTCTACTCATTATACTTTGATGCTATAGAGAGGATATGAACTGGGGGTGTTCCCCCTTTTTTTGAACATAATAGATCCATTTTTCCTTCAAATGCTTCTTCTTTCCATTCTCTTGTAATGTAAATTAATCACAATCAACCATATAAACATAATTTTGACCATGGATTAATTTTTCACTGTGATTCGAAACCAGTAAATTGAAATAATTGAATCGGGCGCTAATTTTCGCTTTAGAAGTGGGACTCAGTGAGCATAGTTTGACTATTTCTAGGTTTTCATGGGAAACCCTACAAACTTTTGTGTCCTTTTCATTATCACCCTAATTGTTTCCTAAGACTACTTGATATGGGCTTAGAGGGTATAACTTGACTTTTGATCAGGCATCCCTTTGTGGGTTTTAGACCAAACAAGCATTATGTGTCATTTTCTAGCTCATCACATTTTTTCTTTTTGTCTAAACCATACACAATATCAGTTTAATGAGCTAATACTCGAATTTTATCTACGGGTTCCCTTAATTGGTTTTCAATATGGAGATTACTACCACATTTTCATTGGTGTTTTATAGTCTTACCAATCAGAATTATTACTAATGTTTTAGGTTGACCAGTTTTGACCCAACATGACAGTCAGCGACCCCAATTTGTGATTCATCATTTGGGAATTCAATAATAATCTCAAACATGACCAAGGGATTTTTCTTGACCCTGAATTTGTCATTTTTCGATATGTATGAGGTTTGGGATCCATTTTAGGAATACAGAGGTAGGATAAGACTCTCCTAAGGATAAAGTTTCCTTTAATTGATTGTTGTCTTGTATGAATCATATGAAGAGACACTAGGGCATGATGTGCATAGTCCAACAAAGGTGTCTGTAGGCCAATAGCCTTCCATATCTGATGGCCTGGGTGGATTTACAAAACATTGAATTTGTTTTGGTGTTGGGGCCAAAGTGGGTGTATTTTCTAGGGGATGATTTTAGAAATTATTAGGGACATTTTTATTGGATTTAGATGGGAAACTACTCCAACAATATTCTTACTTTTGTAAGGGAGACCCCATGAATGGTCAGTTTAATTAGAAATCTTTTTCATGTTTGGGAAATTGAAAAGGGGAGGATATGTAATCCTTTATCCAGAGGGGTTTTCTAAATTTTGGGAGTAATATAGGACAAAAATTTCATATGAGTGTATGTAAATTGGAAAGGACTATCCTGATGACGAATTTTTCTTTGATTGATAGTCGTCTTGTTGGAATCATATGCAAATCCAGGGGAAATTTTTTTCATAGTCAAACAAAGGTGTCCGTAGGACACTCGTATTCCATATATGATGGCCATAAATAATTTTGGAGGATGAGACCTTTCTAGAAACAACATACAACCTCTCAAATAAGGGGTTCACCTAAGCATAAAAGGGTAAATTTCTTTGGATGAACTTTTCTAGGAAACCTAGAGATCCGTGGTGGAATTTGTGTTTCTTACATGGATCTAATTAATGCGTACAGATGGGGTATATTTATTTTACAGAATCATTAAGAGAGACTAGGGGTGAGTCAGGCCGGAATGTTCTGATATATCTAGGACATGGGTAGAAAAGAAAAGGTAAACAATGACCCTGAGGGACCATGAACCAGAAGGGATGATGTGGGGCTTGGGAGTCGTCAAGCGTACTGAGGTAGGAGAGGACTCTCCTAAAGATGAATTTTTCTTCGGTTGACACATGTTTTGAAGTAATCCTATGCAAATCCACTGAGGCATGATGTGCATAGTCAAATAAAGGTGTCAGCAGGACACTAGCCTTCCATGTCCGATGCCCATGAATGATTATGGAGATTCAGTATTACTCAAAGCACAGAGTTTAAGGTATGGAAGGAGTGTATCTAGATATATTAAAAACATTTAGTCTGTGATTCACTCATGTGATTAGGTATCACCTAAATATACCTGAATTGTACACATGGTGATACATTCCTCCCATCATTGAAGTACCATGTAGTTTAACATCATATGACCAAGACATGCGGTTCCTTATGGGGAAGGGAATTATGATGAGACTTTTAGGATTGTGCTGCTATGACCAAAACTCCTAGACAGATTTTCCATGATTTCATGGTGGATCTCTCCCTAAGGTCCTTAAGATCACGTGAGCTAAGCTTGGTGTGAGAATAAAGAGATTACAAGGATTTCAGATCAGCACTTATGAATAGAATAATCAACAGTAGGGGGAATTTCAGGTTCAAACCAATGTTATGCAGTTTAATGTTATGCAGCAAGGATGATTCTAGACTTGAATTTTAGAATCATGTGGTAAGGATGTTATGCTTTGTAGTTTAGAGTCATGCAGTGAGGACATTTCTGGCCTTGTAGTTTAGCGTCATGCTGTAAGGATGATTCTGGCCTTGCAGTTTAGCATCATACGGTGAGGACGTTATTATGTCATGAAGACCACCCATAGCTTTGAGTTAATCATAGTCAGGATATTCTGGTATTCTGTAGACATTATTAACAATATAAGGTTTAAAACATAGCCTTGGGGGTATATTAGGAGGAATGACATGGGGCTTGAAAGGAATTGGGCATACTGAGGTAGGAGATAACTCTCTTGGGGATTAATTTTACTTTGGTTGATGACCATCTTGTAGGTAACATATGTAGAGACACCCGGGCGTGATGTGCATAGTCAAAAAAAAAGGTGTCCAAAGGACACTAGCCTTCTATCTCTGATGGCCATGAATGTTTATGGATACCCAAGATTTCTCAAAGTATGTAGTTTGACAAATGAGAAGGATGTGTCTGGGAATGAAAGAAATATACAGACCATGATCATCTATGAACTACTGAAGCTTTCATGTAAATATGACTCATATGTAGGTGGAGAATTTTCTTTTAACTCCTTATGAGTGTCGGAATCCAAACATTCAATTTCTGTCATTTATTTAAATTATCTACACAGGAAAATGGGTGCATGTTCGGGATCTCATAACATTGACAATAGGGTCGCCCCTAAAACTTGAGGAATATCTCAGTTTAATTTCATGTCGATAGGACCTTTCATGGATTCCTCTGTACATGTATGACTTAAGAATGGAGGAAGGCGCATTTTTTATGGTGGTGGCTAGGCCAGGTTTGAGGTTCAAGGAGTCACTACATATCCCACTTTATGAATAAACATTAAGTTGTATGTTTTTCTCTAAGGTATGGTGTACTTTATCATCGTGCGATTAGGATAGTTTATGCTATGCGGTTTTAACATCTTATAACTAAGACACCTTGATACATAGTTTAGATTCATGCAGTGATGAAATCAACATCCTTATTTAATGTCATGTTTTAGGTACTAATAGCCTACAGTTTAACGTCATGTGGTTAGGATGATGACTCATAGTTTAGGGTCATAGAGTTTGGACCATGGATGTCATTGTTACGTGAAGTACTTCATCAGAAACCTTTCATTTTTGGGAGCTTTTATGAGTTATCCCTCCATTGATATCAAGGAATATGCTCCATTAGAATATACCCTATGTATGAAATATGGTCCTTCCAACTTTGGATCATCCTTTTGGAGATTCTTCCCAAGTTTTATTAGGGTTATGAGGACTAATACCATCTATCATTCGAGGAAAGAATGAAGGTGAACCTTTTTGTTGAAGGCTCATGTGATTTGATTTTAGTAGACTTCCAAATGGGTTTGACTGTGCAGACTTTTCTCATCCAGCTGCTCCAACTCATTAAACCATCTCTGGGATTGCCCATCTATGGACAGTTGATTAAAAATGGCATCACAGAGTGATGGAACTAGAATTTCAATAAGAAAAAATTCATCTTCCTCCACATACTAGTGAGTATGTGGTTTCCTGGGTGGAAGTGAAGGTCGTGGTCTGGTAGGCCCATAAATCATGAAGGATATTTTCAGGCCATGATTCGTTATCCTTATCTACCATATTTTGGAGTATTTTGGATAGAGTCTTATCGAAATCCTCTATCTGCCTGTTGGCTGCTACATGATAGTGGGATGAATGGTTGGATTTGATTCTATACTCCTAGTGTATCTTTTCCATCTTAGAAGAGTAGATGTTGGTACCATTTTCCATAATTATTGTATGAGGGACACCAAATCGGGTATTTATTTTGGCCTTCACAAAGCTAAAATTCTTTTTTCCCTAACCTCTTTAAGGGCCATGGATTCATCCCATTTGAAAAATAAGTCAGTTTTTGTAAGAAAGAACTTGAATTATCTAGCTGTGGGAGGGGGATATGGTCCCACAATAACCATCCCCAAGGAGGAAAACAACTATAATTACTTAGATGTTCGAAGTACATCTGGGGGTCGGTGAATAAAATTGGAAAGAACATGGAAGGAATGGCCCTTATTGGTGAACATGGAACAATCCTATATCATAGTGGGCCAATAGTATCCAAGCCTTCGAATTTTATGGAAGAGCTTGGTTGTCGATTGGTGTTCTCTACAACCTTCATCATTCCCTTATATCATGACGGAAGTAGTATCTTCTCTATCAATGCACCTGTGAAGGACTCCGTCAAGGCATCATTTGTAGAGAACCTTGTCTTGGTTTACACCATTCTACAAGAAAAATTTGACTACCTGCCTCCAGGTCTGTTCTCTTCTTTCCCAAGCTGGTGAGAGTTCCCCCCTAAATAGGTAATTTGTAATGGGATTAATTCCTTATGTGGTATGACCATAAGGCCAGAAAAGAGGCTAATCTCATTTATTTCCTTTGTATAGTTCTGAATAAATGAAAAGAACATACGACGGTGGGAAATGCTAATAATCGTCTCACCCTGGTATGGATCAACAAGGGTTGTAGCTCCATTTTCCAATGCATTGCCTTGAACATTTTGTTACCAGGGGATATACGTTAACGTTGGTTCTGATGGGAATTATTCCATGAGTTCTTGAACATGGTTCATCAAGGTGGACAATAATTCTTTCTTAATGGCATAGTTAGCATTGACCTGCTTGATGACCAGCTCTAAATCACCTTTTATTGTCATGTATTTGTCTCATGCATGAAGTGAATGTTGTATGCCTACAATGAGGGTCTGTTATTCTATTTTATTATTTGTACATCTCTCTGAAAGTAGGAATGATTAAGGAAATATGGCCTTCTTATGGGATATGAGTATAACTCCTAGCCCTATTTTGTTAAGATTGGGATTCCCTATACTTTTCCCTTTTGGGATTTTGGAATCACATTCGATGTACATTTTCCTTTCGTGGGGGCCTTCTTGGATAGATAACACTTCTTCATCTGGAAGTTTAGCATCCAATGAGGTTGTTTTTCTTCTAAGGGGTGCTCCACCAGGAAGTCTGCTATTGCATGTCCTTTGATGGCCTTCTGGGGAACATACCGTATGTCAAACTGTTCTAGGATGAATTCTGACTGTAATAGGCATCCAGTTAGCATTGGATGGATGAGGATGTATTTGAGTGGTTTTTAGTGGGAGAGTAGATGGACCTCATGGTGCTACAGGTAATTCTTAAATTTATGAACTGGAAATATTAGGGTGAGTTAGTTCTTTTTTGATTTTTTTATATCAAGTCTCAGCATCGATCATTGTTCCCTATGGTAATAGATATTGTTCTCACTACCAGTGTCATTATTTTGTTAAATAAAAGTGCCTAATGACTGTTTCAAGGTGGTTACATACAAAATTAAGGGTCTCCCATCAACAGGAGGAATCAACACTATTGGGATTAGAAGATATCTTTTAATATTGTTGAATTATTCTTGGCAATCATTATCCCACTCATACATAACCCCTTTCTTCATTAACCTGGTGATAGGTAAAACTTTACTCACAAGGTTGGATATGAAGAATGGTAAGTAGGAAAAGTTCCCCTGGAGACCCCTCAACATAGTGAGGTTGTGAGGTGGTGGCCTGCAATGGATGTATTTTTTCTTCTTAGGGTCGAATTTTATGCCACAATAGCTTACAATAATTTTGAGTAATTTCCCAGTGGTGAAACTGAAGGCACACTTTAGGAGATTCATATATAAACTGTGTTGTAATAGTTTGTTGAAGACAATTTCATGGTCTTTTAGGTGATTTGAGCAATTCAATATTTAACTAGCTGATCATCGATGCAACACTCAATGAATTTTCCCAGGAAGGGCATGAAGATGTAATAAATGGCGCGTTGATACATAGCACCGAGATTTTTTAAAACTGAAGGGAATCACCATATAATATAAGACTCGCTAATGGGACTTGGAAACATTAGATTATTCATCTCCTCTGGACATTTAGATCTGGTTGTATCTAAAATATATCCATGAAAGAGAGGACCTCATATCTAGTAGTTTCATAGATCAATAATTATTTAATACAGACCAGAAAATTGTCTTTCGGGAAGTGTCGATTGAGTTCCCTAAAGTAAATGAAGACTCTAATCTGTCCATTATTATTTTTAACAGGGACTATAATTGCTATCCAAATCAGATATTAGACTTCCCGGATGATGTTATATTTGGTTATCTTGTCAACTTCAATGTCCATTTTGGAAGAATGCGTCAGGTGGGTCATTCTGGCTGCCTACTTATAGCCATAATGGTCTTTCAATAGAAATAGATGATGATTGGTGACCTCAGGATTGATGCATGGAATTACTGTGTAGTTCCAAGAAAACAAATCTCAGTTATTTTTTAGGAAGTAGGTATATGTCTTTTTCTCCTTGAAAGGCATGTCCATACTAATCAAAGTGGGCCACAAGTCATCTTCAATGCCTTGGTTTATTTCCCTAAGTTCATCGATTGTGGTGGATACACCTTCATCAAATGTGGTAGGGGCATCTTTGAGGTATTATTTTTATTCTTCTTCATCATCCTCTTCATTATCTTCTTCATCATTTTCTTCCTCTTCTAATAGATAGAGGATTCTTGATATTAACTCTCTACTGTTGGGAGAGAAATCATCTTCGATCTTAGTGAGTAAGGATGGAATGTTCTAGGGTCCTGCGGATGGGCCAAGATCATCTTTATTATAGATTTCCTTGACATCATAGGAATCAGCAAGATATTACATGTATTTGGACTTGGCATCCATAACAGAAATCATGCAGATGACTGAGTCTATATCAGAGATTGAACTTATGCATTCAACTTGGTTGATGGGTAATACATACTCTTCCCCGTGATGTTGGAGGGGATTTAAGGGAGTCACTTACAATCCATTCTGGTTAGTGATCTAGTCAACGTTTCCAGCCAAATACTACTTCTCTTTTGGTTCATAGAACCCTACACTGATGTAATGTGACCCACGGGATACGAACAAGGATTTATCAGCATGTAATGCCACGCTTTCCCATTAGGGAAATATTTGACGCACTGATGGTAGGATGATATAATTGTAGTGTGCCAGTGTATCCAGGTTCTCCCTAACAAAAATTGAAGGCCGGACTTTTCCGTACTACCAAAAACTCAAAATAAAACATGAGGTCCCCAAACAATGTTTTAATCTTGAATTTTCCCCACAGTTTCTTATTTCTTTTTTGATACCCCAGAAGAGTTGTGGTGTAGGGAATTAAATTGTCCTCATCATATTCCAATTGACGAAGTGTTCGTAGGGGGATGAGCTTGACTCTAGAGCCAATGTCGATGAAAATTATTCGAACATCAATGTTGTTTATCCAGACAAACATGTATAAGGGTTTAATGTTCCCTTTCATAATGGTACCTTCATCCTTGTGTGTGAAGGAGATGATGGTGTGGCATTCGTCGGGATTGGTCTTCACCCAAAAGACTTCGGCCTCTACTACTTCGGCCTCAAATTCCTAAGGACTTAGTAAGGCTTCGATGAGTTCCTCCCTAAGGCTTGCGGATAGATGCAAGGCATCTAGCATTGGTAGCTTCACTAGTACGGAGGTTAGATTCTTTAGTATATCATATTTCTTCTCGAAAGGTCGGTGCTTCCCAACTTGAGGATTCTCTTTCATGGAAACTTTAGGGGATTTTTCTTTGGACAGAGATGGTCCAGCCTCTGTGACAAGATCTGATGGTGCTTCGGTACTTTCTAAGTTCTTCTGAACTGGTTCGCCTATATGCCTTGGATGATTACGTATCTATTATTCCTCTAATATATACTCCAAGATGACTAGGATCAGATTTCTTCTAGTGGTGGTGGAGGAACATTTCAGTTCCCATTACATTTGCTGAAGGGTACTTCCGCAGGTCTCTTCAATGTTAACGGTTTGAGTTAAGTCTTGGTTGAGAATTTGTCTCCTACCATGATCATACCCACTAGGAAACCCTTGGCCTTTGTGTCCTCTTACTCTCGCTATCTGATTAGATATAGGGAATTTAGTTTTGTGTCCATAAACTCCATTAGATAAGGGTTCCATCAAGTGAATGACATTAATGGAGCCAAATATTATTTATTGATCTGACAATGCTTATGTCTGACTGTATTCTTCTGATGGTACTGTTTGGTGGGGTGGTTCTTGTATTCCCATTTGGCGTGGTGGTGCCCGTCGTTTCATTTGGAAGGGCAGGGACCATTGTTCCTTTTGGCGGGGTGGTGCTCATTCATTCAAGTTTACTACAATTAAGTCCAAAAGTGTCAAGATTGGATTTTTCTTTAGTGTTGGCTCATCTTCTTGCTTCTGTGTTCTTCCCTTCTATCCCCCAGAGGAATATGGGGCTGAGGAATTTGGTTGTGCTGCATCAGGAGATATTGGGTGTACGATTGGCTACTTAAACTATAACGACCCATACATTACATACATTGTTAATACTTCAAAATTGAAGCACACTTATTACAACATATGACAAAACCACAAAGGACCGTATAGGTATAGTGTCTTTAGAAACTGGGAAACATAAACAACTGGTTCATAAATCTTCTACAGTATCTCCCATTTATTTCATCATATCTAGGGTCCCTTTTTGCATATTCTACTTAATATCCATCTTCCTGACCTGGGGAAAAGAAAACATAAAAGGGTGAGCTCAAATGCTCAGCAAGGGCAAATAATGGAAATAAAAATCATATCATATCTTTTTGAAAATCATAACCTGCAACAGAGATCATAATATCTTAACATGGAACAAATCATAGAAGTGAAAATGAGATCCCCATAATCATAACATAAAACTTGAAAATTTGTGGCATGCACACATAATCATGGAAAATCATTTCTTGTTAGTCATGACTCATTGCCAAGACTATCTTAGTGGAGAAAGTCCCTTTCTGAACCGAGTCACCCTCTTTCCAGTCCTGTTTCACTGAACCGGTATAACCTACCGTTCCAGCCATGTCTATCTCATGAGATATAAAATCTTTACCCAATGCATTGGAGGGAGATATAGGTCCCACCCATCTTATAATGAATCCTTTCTTATGTGTGCCACATAATCATAAATCATACATCATCGCATAACCCATGTAATAAAAATGGGATTCTTAAACAACATGACATCATAAAACAATTCATATAAGATAAAGGAATTCATAAAAATGTTTCCATCACAACATAATCAAATCCATGTAAAAATAGGGGTAAAAACAGAACCCTTTTATTATCTTAGATGGAAAATAATTTTGATAAAATACTTGAACTTCATTCTTGAGGAAAATATCCTTTCTACTTCAAAAACACTTTTCTTTTCTTAACATGTCATACAATTTTAAAATAAAAGAAGTTGATTAAAAATAAACTTGAATACTTGTAATGGAAGCTTCTTGGAAATAATTTTTTAGAAATCCATTCATGCCGTATAAGTTAAAAAAAACATTCTTCGTACTTTTGTCGGAAAAGTCAAAAAGTACCTCGTACGAAAAACGACAAAAGATTCCTTTCATACATATTACTAAAAACTCGCCGAAGGGTAAAAATGGATTTAAACAATTTTAGGTGGATGTAAATAATATTACATATTGATGAAACATGGATGTGGATGATAAAATACACCCCAGTAAGTACTTACGAATAAACAATCTCGGATAAAAATGAGATTGTGATATTTCCCTTACCTTAGGTCCGATTTACATTGTACGTGTCTGAAGCTCCTGTATAATGGTTTAAATAATGTTATTGACTTATTCCAGAGTCATACATATTGATATGATATCATATATGGTCATATTCTTAGCTTCTTGTTAGTAATATTTCATTGTTACTTGTTACTCGGGTCTTTATTGCCTTTTGTTCTTATGCGTGTTTTGCCGAATAAATTCTTATTATTATTTTAAGGTTATATATAACTTATATCCAGAATGGTATTAGTGTAACATATATCATATTTATTCATTCAATTCATTTATATAATTACTATGTAATGATGATCATGTAGAACGAGTCACATCACATCGTGGAGACGGTATTCCGTACGTACGCACGAGTGATGATATCGTTCCTATGATCGTGGAATTGTATTGGAGTGTATATATATTATTTCAGTATCAATATTACTTTATAATAATCATAAATAGTTACTCATTACACCATTATACCCAACCTTGTAAAGTGATGGTGGAAAATAGATTACACCACGGCGTGGAGATGGTATTCCGTACGTACGCACGCACGGTGATTTCCTTTTTCCGTTGGATGGATAGAAGGTTAATTAGAGTTGTTTCATATTTATAATAACATATCAGTATGTAAGTAATACTGATGTTATTACTTTATCATGAAACAACTAAAGAAGAAGAAGTTGAAGAAGAAAGAAATTGAAAAGATCGGTAATGGATATTACCTCTTCTTTGGAACGTCTCTTTGAATCCTCCACTTAGGGAACTAATATTGGTCTTTGAAGAAGACCATGACCTCTAGGATTATTCTAGGGAAGTGGAGAGGATAAAATGTCAGGGGTTGGCCGAGATTTAGTGCTCAATTTGGTGTGAGGAGGAGGGGGAGGAGGTGCCCTTTTATAAAGGAGGAGAGGGGCACCTTAGGAATATCTCAAAATATTATTTTATATTAAAGTCAAAATCGGTTTATAATGGTTCCAAAGGGTCTTATTTCGAAGCTAAAGTGGGGATGGGTCGAAATTCTATCAACCAATAGTATTTAGACAAGTTTAGGGTATTATTTTAACCTTATCAATTAGATTTAACTCTAAGTTAATTAATTTAACTTTTACCGTGTCTTTTTGTTTTCTTTCACTATATGGTTAATACACTTACTATAACATGCAAAACGAACCCCAAATTGTTTATTATTAATATATATATCCTTATCTAAGTTATTTGGGCGATCCTTAGATTTTTAGGAATAAAATAACAATTAATAATATAATATTTGATTTAAAAACTATTTTGTGTCAATTTTGACACTATTTGATATATGATTTTTGTGAAAGTAATAACAGAATTATATGTTCAAACCAAGTTGATTAAATCAACATTAATATATCATAGTAACCTAGAAAATTAGTGTAATTCATAAAAAGTCTCAAATTACATTTATTTTGGTGTTTATAACATCAATTATGTCAATATTTCATAAATAAGATAATTACTACATCATCATTGTGTCATAAATAAATTAAATTATTTAATGTCTAAAAATTACAAATAAAATACCATTATGTAGGGAATATTTTTATATTTCTAATGAATATTTATAGTCTAATTTATCTTATGTATAACCCCATATTAAAAATGATTTACTTATTAAACTTTGATTTTAACTATTTTAACCCTTCTTTAAATAAATTAATAATAAATGTCCTAATCTAATCCAAGTGGGCCTAAATGGTCATATTTTATTCATAAGGTTGTTTTTGGTCGAATTAAACTTATAAAATAGAATTAGGACATGTGTTAGGGTAATAGTAATATCATATTTACCCTTAGTTACCCTATTTACTATTAACCGTGGTAAAAAAAATAAAAAGTTACTATTCACCAAAAAATTATTTTTATCTCATTGAACCACATTCTACTTACTGATATCAACCGTGTCTGTCGGATTTTCGAAATTCCATTCACAGAAGCGGTAAAATTAAGTTTTATGAAAAATTCAGTTTTTAACCTACCACTTAGTGGTTTCACAATTCATCAAAAATTGAAAGTTTTCAGAAAAATACCAAAATTTCACCCTAGGCTAATTTCGATATTCTGAGTCCAAAAATGAAGTCCATTTTGAAAAATTTATAAAATTTCAAAAAGTGGTTATTACTATTCATAACAGGTAGTTTTAATAATATTTTAATAGCATATCGTTGTTTAGTGAAAATCGGTATTGCGTACGACGCAAGCTATCGAGGAAGGTCGTGATTGCGTGTAAAGTAAGCCAAGCAAGTGTGTAGTGAAAGATTCCTTTGATGATATAAAAACAAAATATTACTCATAAAAATCTCAGGTGTTACATTCTACCCCCCTTAAAAAGAATTTCGCCCTCGAAATTTGTCACTTTGTAACAAACAGATGAGGATACTTCTCCCTCATCATATCCTCAAGCTCCCATGTAGCTTCTTCAAGTTGGTGGTTCCTCCATAAAACTTTCACCAATCGAGTGGTCTTGTTTCGTAGGACTTTTTCTCTACGATCCAGAATATCTATCGGCTGTTCTTCATAATAAAGATCTTGATCCAGCGGTACAACTTCTAAGCTGAGTACATGTGAAGGATCAGGTATGTACTTTCTCAGGAGAGATACATGGAACACATCGTGAACTTGAGAGAGATTCGGTGGAAGCGCCAATCGGTAAGCTACCTTCCCAACACGATCCAGTATTTCGAAAGGACCGATATATCTAGGGATCAACTTCCCCTTCTTTCCAAATCTCATAACCCTCTTCCAGGGAGATATTCGTAAGAACACTTTATCACCCACTTCAAAATCTATGTCTTTTCTTCGGTTTTCGGCATAACTTTTCTGTCGACTCTGAGCTGCTCTTATGTGTTGTTGAATAGATCTAACCTTTTCTGCCATTTCATCAACGAGATCAGGTCCTAATAGCTTTCTTTCCCCAACTTCATCCCAGCAAGTTGGAGTCCTTCATTTCTTTCCATAGAGAGCTTCATAAGGATCCATCTGAATACTGGAGTGAAAGCTATTATTATAAGAAAATTCCACCAAAGGTAGGTGTTGATCCCAACCTCCCTTGAAATCCATAGAGCAAACTCTCTACATATCTTCTAGGGTTTGAATTGTTCTCTCAGACTGACCGTCTGTCTGGGGATGATAAGTAGTGCTGAAACTCAACTCTGTATCCAGAGTATGCTGAAGACTTCGCCAGAACTTCGAGGTAAATCTCGGATCCCGATCAGATATAATAGAAAGTGGTACTCCATGAAATCTTACCACTTCCTTTACATATATCCTGGCAATCTGATCTAGAGAGAAATCCTCTCTAATAGAAATGAAGAGTGCAGACTTTGTAAGACGATCAACTATGACCCAAATAGCATTATTGCCTTTGGATGTTTTAGGAAGTCCTGTGACAAAGTCCATAGTGATGTTTTCCCATTTCCATTCGGGTATGGGTAATGGTTGTAACATCCCCTTAGACTTCTGTCTCTCAGCTTTAACTTGTTGACAAACCAAGAATCGAGAGACATATTCAGCAACATCTCTTTTCATGCCATCCCACCAGAAGTACTCTTTCAAGTCCCTATACATCTTCGTGCTTCCAGGATGAATAGAGAATGAAGAACTATGAGCCTCATCCAGCAGCTCCTTCTTTAATTCGGGGATGGGAGGAACACAAACCCGATTCCTGAACATTATTATCCCATCACAATCAAGGTTGAATTCAGGAACGTTTCTCACCTTCTTTTGTAACTCGACATCTTCTTTCTGTGCCTCCTTAATCTTCGCATGTATAGATGGTTGAACATTCATTTGAGAAAGATAAGATTTTTCCCCTTCCATTATAATTCCAAGATCCATCCTTTGTAAATCCATAAATATTGGATCTTTTGTGATCCTCATCATGAATAAACTAGCATGGTCTTGTCGACTTAATGCATCTTCCACCTTGTTTGCTTTCCCAGGGTGGTAATGGATTGAGCAGTCATAATCCTTAATCAGCTCCAACCATCTTCTTTGATGCATATTCAGCTCCTTTTGTGTGAAAATATACTTTAAACTTTTATGATCAGTATAAATATCATACCTTTCACCATAAAGGTAATGCCTCCAAATCTTTAATGCAAAGATTACTGCAGCCAACTCCAAATCATGTGTTGGGTAATTTTGCTCATGGATTTTCAACTGTCGTGAGGCATAAGCTATCACCATATCATTTTGCATAAGAACACACCCCAATCCCTTCATGGATGCATCACTGTAGATCACAAACCTTTCTCCACTACAAGGCAGTGTGAGCACAGGTGCACTGGATAACCTTCTTTTCAACTCCTTGAAATTCTCTTCACATTCCTCTGTCCAGACAAACTTAACTCCTTTCCGAGTCAACTTGGTGAGTGGATTAGATAATCGTGAAAAATCTTTTACAAAACGTCGATAATATCCAGCCAAACCAAGAAAACTTCGGATCTCAGTTACTGTTGTTGGTCTCGACCATCTTTCGATAACCTCTGTTTTTACTGGATCCACAGATATCCCCTCTTTTGAGATTATGTGACCCAAAAATGCAACTTTTTGAAGCCAAAATTCACACTTGGTAAATTTGGCATAAAGCTTCTCCTTTCTCAGGGTCTTCAATATAATTCTCAAGTGATCTTCATGCTCTTCCTTGCTCTTTGAATAGACAAGAATATAGTCTATAAAAACTACCACAAATTGATCGATATAGTCTCTAAAGACTCTATTCATTAGATCCATAAAGATAACAGGGGCATTAGTAAGACCAAATGGCATCACTATAAATTCATAGTGTCCATACCTTGTACGGAAAGCCGTCTTTGGTATATCCTCCCTTTTGACCCTTAATTGATGATACCCTGAACGAAGATCAATCTTGGAAAAGTATTGAGCTCCGCGTAGTTGGTCAAATAAGTCATCAATGCGTGGGAGAGGATATTTGTTCTTGATAGTGATCTTGTTAAGTTCTTGATAATCAATGCAGAGTCTCATTGATCCATCTTTCTTATTAACAAATAGAACAGGTTCTCCCCAAGGTGACGCACTAGGGCGTATGAATCCCTTATCAAGATTCTCTTGGAGTTGCTTCTTCAATTCCTGCAACTCAATTAGGGCCATTCTATAAGGTGTCTTTGAAATAGGCAAAGCACTCGGTACGAGTTCTATTGAAAACTCAACTTCACGATTTGGTGGAAGACCCGGTAATTCCTCTGGAAAGCCATCATCAAACTCTCGTACAATGGGCATATTCTTAATCGTGAGTTTCTCACCAACCATTTGAGATAAATAACCTTCATTTAGTGGAATCAAGACCCATAAGATGGAAGGAATTTCCACTGGAAGGTTATGTTCATCCTTGCATTGATAGACGATCGTAGATTGATCTGGAATATGAAATGTGACTTCCCTTCTTTGGCAATTGATATGAGATCCATGTAGAGAAAGCCAATCCATGCCAAGAATCACATCAAATTCCACTAAAGGAAGGATCACAAGATTTGCAGGAAGCACTTTCCCACAAACTTCAATCGGAGAAGAATTATAAACTTTTGATGTGACTGTTGTGCCATTAGGTGTTGTCACAGCTAACTCAACATCTAATTGTTGAGGTAATACGGTGATACCCTTAGAAAATTATTTAGAAATAAAAGATTGGGTGGATCCAGAATCAAATAAAACATTTTCTACTTTAGAGTGGATGGTATGTGTACCTTTCACCACTTCGTTATCGTACTCCACATCGCTGATAGAAATTTCATGTGACTTTCTTTTGCCTTTAGCCTTAAGATTTTGTTGACGTCAACCATCATAATCAACCCTTGGATTTGGGCATTGATTGGCATAATGCCCCATCTCCTTGCACTTGAAACATTGAAGTGTAGTAGGTTCATTCTGTGTATCCCTTCCTTTATTTGCGTCATTAGACATCTTCTTCCCATTATCACGGCATTCAAATGCCCTATGACCTTCCTTTCCACATTTAAAACATTTACTTGTCCCTTTAAGACAACTCCCTCCATGTTTCTTTCCACACTTTGAGCATAAGTAAAAGCTCATCTTCTTTTCCGTGTGCTCTTTAGATTTTTCTTTGAATTCCATCTTCCTCTTCTTATCAAACCCATGTGACTGATGGGTTACTCCAATCTCCATCTCGACTTTGAGAGCACATCGAATGATTTCCTCGTAGCTATTGAAGTCCATTATGGCTAACGCCCTTCGAAGACTTGGTTTTAAGCCACTAAAGAATCGATCGATCTTACTCTCGGGTTGGATAATAATACCAGAAGCATACCTTGCAAGTCTTGTAAAATTTGCTTCATAGGTACCAACAGATTCATCATCCCTTTGCTTCAGTTCAAGAAACTCTTTCTCTATTTTTTTCGGAGAATACGAGGGAAGTACTTATTGAAAAATAAGTTCTTGAACTCGTCCCATTCCATAGACTCAATTTCATCACTTTGCCTCGTATTCTTAATAAGATTCCACCATTGATCATCATCTCCTTCCAAACGATACACTGCTAGGATGACTTTATCATGTTCAGAACATTGAAGAACTGAAAATATCTTTTCAGTAGTACTAATCCATTGTTCAAAAACTAATGGATCAGTAGACCCGCTGAAAGAAGGTGGACGCTACCTCATGAAGGATTCAACAGAATGTTGCTACTTCCTTTGCTCGTTTGGAAGTCCTGCATGATTCATAGCTTGAGAAAGTTGTGTGAGCATGGCTACAAGATTTTGCATTCCAGCTCCCATATCGTTTGGTTGCCCAGGGGGACAATCATTGCATTGCCCATCGCATTCCGCATTAACACGGTTCCTTCGGGTTCCAGCCATTGACTAAAACCAAGAAGAATAGTGTGAGCAACACTAATTATAATAGGAAAACCACATAATCAAGGATAAAATTTCACAATTAAGGTTTTATCCTAGCGTATTCATGGCCATTTCTAAAACACTAAGATTGTGTTCTATGCTTAGACTTATCCTTAGGGTTCTTACTAAGGCTTTCACATCCTAGTTTCCAAAGGTTGACTATACCTTTCCTCTGATACCAACTATAATGACCCATACTGTACATACATTGTTAATACTTCAAAATTGAAGCACACTTATTACAACATATGACAAAACCACAAAGGACCGTATAGGTATAGTGTCTTTAGAAACTGGGAAACATAAACAACTGGTTCATAAATCTTCTACAGTATCTCCCATTTATTTCATCATATCTAGGGTCCCTTTTTGCATATTCTACTTAATATCCATCTTCCTGACCTGGGGAAAAGAAAACATAAAAGGGTGAGCTCAAATGCTCAGCAAGGGAAAATAAAGGAAATAAAAATCATATCATATCTTTTTGAAAATCATAACCTGCAACAGAGATCATAATATCTTAACATGGAACAAATCATAGAAGTGAAAATGAGATCCCCATAATCATAACATAAAACTTGAAACTTTGTGGCATGCACACATAATCATGGAAAATCATTTCTTGATAGCCATGACTCATTTCCAAGACTATCTTAGTGGACAAAGTCCCTTTCTGAACCGAGTCACCCTCGTTCCAGTCCTGTTTCACTGAATCGGTATAACCTACCGTTCCAGCCATGTCTATCTCATGAGATATAAAATCTTTACCCAATGCATTGGAGGGAGATATAGGTCCCACCCATCTTATAATGAATCCTTTCTTATGTGTGCCACATAATCATAAATCATACATCATCGCATAACCCATGTAATAAAAATGGGATTCTTAAACATCATGACATCATAAAACAATTCATATAAGATAAAGGAATTCATAAAAATGTTTCCATCACAACATAATCAAATCCATGTAATAATAGTGGTAAAAATAGAACCCTTTTATTATCTTAGATGGAAAATAATTTTGATAAAATACTTGAACTTCATTCTTGAGGAAAATATCCTTTCTACTTCAAAACCACTTTTCTTTTCTTAACATGTCATACAATTTTAAAATAAAAGAAGTTGATTAAAAATAAACATGAATACTTGTAAAGGAAGCTTCTTGGAAATAATTTTTTAGAAATCCATTCATGCCGTATAATTTAAAAAAACATTCTTCGTACTTTTGTCGGAAAAGTCAAAAAGTACCTCGTACGAGAAACGACAAAAGATTCCTTTCATACATATTACTAAAAACTCACCGAAGGGTAAAAATGTATTTAAACAATTGTAGTTGGATGGAAATAATATTACATATTGATGAAACATGGATGTGGATGATAAAATACACCCCTGTAAGTACATACGAATAAACAATCTCGGATAAAAATGAGATTGTGATATTTCCATTACCTTAAGTCCGATTTGCTTTGTACGTGTCTAAAGATCCTGTATAATTGTTTAAATAATGTTATTGACTTATTCCAGAGTCATACATATTGATATGATATCATATATGGTCATATTCTTAGCTTCTTGTTAGTAATATTTCATTGTTACTTGTTACTCGGGTCTTTATTGCCTTTTGTTCTTATGCGTGTTTTTCCGAATAAATTCTTATTCTTATTTTAAGGTTATATATAAATTATATCCAGAATGGTATTAGTGTAACATATATCATATTTATTCATTCAATTCATTTATATAATTACTATGTAATGATGATCATGTAGAACGAGTCACATCACATCGTGGAGACGGTATTCCGTACGTACGCACGAGTGATGATATCGTTCCTATGATCGTGGAATTGTATTGGAGTGTATATATATTATTTCAGTATCAATATTACTTTATAATAATCATAAATAGTTACTCATTACACCATTATACCCAACCTTGTAAAGTGATGGTGGAAAATAGATTACACCATGGCGTGGAGATGGTATTCCGTACGTACGCACGCGCGGTGATTTCCTTTTTCCGTAGGATGGATAGAAGGTTAATTAGAGTTGTTTCATATTTATAATAACATATCAGTATGTAAGTAATACTGATGTTATTACTTTATCATGAAACAATTAAAGAATAAGAAGTTGAAGAAGAAAGAAATTGAAAAGATCGGTAATGGATATTACCTCTTCTTTGGAACGCCTCTTTGAATCCTCCACTTAGGGAACTAAGATTGGTCTTTGAAGAAGACCAAGACCTCTAGAATTATTCTATGGAAGAGGAGAGGATAAAATGGCAGGGGTTGGACGAGATTGAGTGCTCAATTTGGTGTGAGGAGGAGGGGGAGGAGGTGCCCTTTTATAAGGGAGGAGAGGGGCACCTTAGGAATATCTCAAAATATTATTTTATATTAAAGTGAAAATCGGTTTATAATGGTTCCAAATGGTCTTATTTCGAAGATAAAGTGGGGATGGGTAGAAATACTATCAACCAATAGGATTTAGACAAGTTTAGGGTATTATTTTAACCTTATCAATTAGATTTAACTCTAAGTTAATTAATTTAACTTTTACCGTGTCTTTTTGTTTTCTTTCACTATATGGTTAATACACTTACTATAACATGCCAAACGAACCCCAAATTGTTTATTATTAATATATATATCCTTATCTAAGTCATTTGGCCGAACCTTATATTTTTAGGAATAAAATAACAATTAATAATATAATATTTGATTTAAAACCTATTTTGTGTCAATTTTGACACTATTTGATATATGAATTTTGTGAAAGTCATAACAGAATTATATGTTCGAACCAAGTTGATTAAATCAACATTAATATATCATAGTAACCTAGAAAATTAGTGGAATTCATAAAAAGTCTCAAATTACATTTATTTTGGTGTTTATAACATCAATTATGTCAATATTTCATAAATAAGATAATTACTGCATCATCATTGTGTCATAAATAAATTAAATTATTTAATGTCTAAAAATTACAAATAAAATACCATTATGTAGGAAATATTTTTAGATTTCTAATGAATATTTATAGTCTAATTTATCTTATGTATAACCCCATATTAAAAATGATTTACTTATTAAACTTTGATTTTAACTATTTTAACCCTTCTTTAAATAAATTAATAATAAAGGACCTAATCTAATCCAAGTGGGCCTAAATGGTCATATTTTATTCATAAGGTTGTTGTTGGTCGAATTACACTTATCCAATAGAATTAGGACATGTGTTAGGGTAATAGTAATATCATATTTACCCTTAGTTACCCTATTTACTATTAACCGCGGCAAAAAAAATAAAAAGTTACTATTCACCAAAAAATTATTTTTATCTCATTGAACCACATTTTACATACTGATATCAACCGTGTCTGTCGGATTTTCGAAATTCCATTCACAGAAGCGGTAAAATTATGTTTTATGCAAAATTCAGTTTTTAACCAACCACTTAGTGGTTTCACTATTCATCAAAAATTGAAAGTTTTCAGAAAAATACCAAAATTTCACCCTAGGCTAATTTCGATATTCTGAGTCCAAAAATGAAGTCCATTTTGAAAAATTTATAAAATTTCAAAAAGTGGTTATTACAATTCATAACGGCTAGTTTTAATAATATTTTTATAGCATATCGTTGTTTAGTGAAACTCGGTATTGCGTACGACGCAAGCTATCGAGGAAGGTCGTGATTGCGTGTAAAGTAATCCAAGCAAGTGTGTAGTGAAAGATTCCTTTGATGATATAAAAACAAAATATTACTCATAAAAATCTCGGGTGTTACATAAACTATGCCTAGAGTATTCCATAAGCTCAATTGACTATCATCCAAGTCATCCAACTGTCAAAATTTTCCCCTTTTTTCTGGTGACTGCTTGTCAGTCCTCTTCCTCTCTTGGGTCTAAGGTGGAGACATACACCACTTGTGTTGGAAGTATACCCAACTTTACATTACCACAATCCACCATCTTTTTCAGGAGATCCTTGAATATGAAGCACACATAGACGGTGTTCACTACTATCTGATGATAGGGAAAATAATTTGGATGGTCGTCAATACCCAATTCATCGGCTTGTTTTGGCTCTGGTAATCATAGTAATTTGCAATTCATAAAGTCTATGAAGTATAAAAGGACATGGTCATCTCAGAATGAGTAGACTTTAATTATTATGTCCTCAAAATGAATTCTTTTAGCACCCCTTCGCCTATCATTCAAAGGTGGGGTGGCTGTTTGTGTCCAGGGTGTCCCGTATGGTTTGGTGGAGGCCTCACAACTGGGGCTGGTGTTGGGGGTGGCTTATTCATGACAAAATATGCTTCATATTTTCCCGTACTTTTTTCTAGGTCTGATGGAACAACCCGGGACATGATATTGGTCTGTTTCAAGGAATCTTATAACCTTTTGGCAATGTCAGAGAAATCTCAGAACCCACTTTTGAACTTCACTGGGATGAGCAAAGTTCACAATTCATCACAGAGGTTATCGATGCACATAAAGAGCATATCATCCTAGGGGAGTGACCGATTTAGGGAATAAGTCAGGCCTTTCAATCTGGAAATGATGTTTGAAACTCTATCATTATCTCCCTTCATGCAGTTCATGAGATCACTAACGATTTTATTAGGAAATGATGAACTAAAATGGAAGACAAATTTTTGTCGAAGGTCCTCCCAGCATATGATTGAGTTATATAGCGAGCTAGTATATCATACAAAGGCTGAAACCATTATGGTTTGCATGAAGAACCTGATATTTACTACTTATTGATTCAGAAAAGTTCCCATAATAGGATCAAAGTAAGAGGCATATTTCATTAAATGTTGTTCTAGGTCTCCCGAGCCATTGAACACTGGGAATATGAGGTTTCTGACATTTCTTGGTGGTGGAACATTGTTTACCCAATTAGGGTAGGTTTTGTGCTCTGGTTGTATCAGTGTGCACCACCCTTCCATGGATTCTAGTTGAGATATTAGTTGCTCGATGGTATTCAAGATACCTTGATTCATATCCTACCAAACACGAGCTTGGGTAGGTGTAGTAGGGGCCAAATATGGATGTATCAGTGCTTCTATAATTTGGGGTGGATACCTAGCTAGGGGAATCCTTTTTGGGTTCACCTCAATATACTCTGGCTTCTTTCCTAGTGGAGGGAAGTCTTAATGTCCCTTATCAGCTGGATTTATGTAGTTTGATGGTCCCGGTTCTGAATTGGACAATCATTTGAATTTGACTTCATTTACTACGATGAGTGCCTGTGGAAGGGGAACCTCTTCTGGGAACACCTATTGATGTTCTGCAGGGGGAACACATCCAACAAGATTTCTCCCTCGACGTATCTTGGCATTAACTTGCCTGAGCTCTTTCATTTCTTCCTCTTACTTGGCAAATCTTTACTCGACAGTGAGGGACACATTCTCAGGGGAAGGAGGAGGGGTTTCAGAGATGACCTAGGACTTATTCTTCTTCTTGTTTGGGATTCTTGAGGGATCTTATGATGGATTAACTAAAGGTCTCCCAAATTTAGGACCACACTCTGTTTCCTAGTATCTACCCCATCAAGATCGGTGTTGCATGCCTCCGGGAGGGAACCATATTCTCTTGCATCCTCTAACCTTACATTATTTATTATGAGATCCATGGGGTTGAGGTTTACCACATTCATTGAAGCATACTGCACTGGGGGTGGTGTACCTGGTGCCGAAGGGTAGGAAAGCTTTTTGTGACCATTATTGGACTTCCTCCTTCCATTTTGCGGTATTTTTCAGCTTTCCTAGAAAACATTGACTTGAAGGGAGCCCCCATATGACCTTGTAATGTGCCTTTATTTTAGAGGGTATGAACCATGACATGGGTGGAATGGGTGACCTCTCTACTCATCGTTTTTCCTAGATGGAAGAAGACTAACGTTCACTGTGCGGGAATTTGAGGTAAAAATGTCTTCATCCATGCGGGCTAGGGTTTCTCATGTTCTTACGTTGATGCACTATGGTCTGGATTTTTCTATCTTATAGGGGAATTTTGATTTAATAATTCTCCCATCCCTATGGACGGGGGATGTTCCCGCACTACGACAACTGATGCCACTATTGACACTTTTTTTATTTCATGCACTCCTAAGCTGGTGTGAGCCGAGTTTGGGATTGGACCCACATGGGGTTTACGAGGTTTTAAATACATGATCACTACTTTCTGATTGACTTTCCTTAGGTGGGAAGCCTACTGGATGTTCTTCGTTGCCTTGATGAGAAGCTTTTTGATGGCTTTATCTCGTCGAACCTGACAATTTTGAGACTTACTTCGGACCGTCTTTTGTTGATTATTCCATCTTTCCTTAGAAAGGATTTCATTGAATTGCTGACTTTGGTTAATGACATTTCAAGATGTCATTTCAAAGGAGGTTTGCTAGATGGGATGTGGGGTAAATTGTAGAGCTCCATGTTCTCACAATCCCCAAATATGAACTCCAGACAGGATGTCTCTAATGAGGCAACACAACTTGTGAAATTCGTGGAGGTATCCATTTATAGGTTTTTCATTTCCAATCTGATCGTGGATGCCAGTCATACGAGAGGGCTTAATGGTTAATTAGATAACAAATCTCCCCTAATATTCTGACATGGTCTGCATATTCTTCATAGGGAAATATATTTTCTTTTAAATGGAGAAAATTCATCCAGATATTAAGGTGAATGTCATGCATGCATTCCTCAAATAGCTCCCTTGGTTTTTCAGAGTGAGGAGTGATCGTAAGCCAATAAATCACTGGTATATTATCCTCATCTAGTTTTCTTCTCATGACTAAGATATCAGGTTGTTGTTCTTCCAGGAAATCCTCTACTTGATATTTCCAGCTTGACTTCTTCTTAATAATTTCATTCCAAGAAGCCTAGTTGGTGGGTGCCTCACTGATGCGTGAATAGTGCGGTGGTGGCTCAAAAGATAAACATGGCCCCAGATTGTCCTCTGGTTGAGAAAGGATATCACTCGTCCTAGGTGGAGTGTCTGATTTTCCAAAATCCATCTTTCTGAGTGCCTCAACCTAGGAGGGATTTCTCACATTCATTCTGGAAAGGGGAGGACCTTCTTGCAAGTATGAATTTTGATTGTAGGGAGGACCTTCACAATCATTACTTCATTAGAGAGAGATAACATTGTAACTTGATTCATGACCCCAGGGAGTCTCCAAATGGCTTATACCCTAGGGAGGACCTTCAGGGTGGGCTATAGTTATGGGATGACCTTCTTGGTTCTTGATGTCACTAAGGGGAGGACATTATCGATGATATCTATGATGGAGAGGACTACTATCACATCTTGATATCTGGCTACATGGAGAATTTATGCAGTTTAAATCATGGGGAGGACCTTAAAGAGGTACTATAATGAGGGGAGGACTTTCTCATTGCTTGATGTCACTGAGGGGAGGACCATCTTGATGACTGTTATGATGAAAAGGACTACTGTCACAACATGATATATTATTTTATGGAGAATTTATATAGTGTAATACCTGGTTAGGGCCTTCATGAGGTACTAAAATGAGGGTAGGACCTTCATGTTGCTTGATTTTAATGAGGAGTGGACCTTATCGATGACTAATATGATGGTGAAGACTACTATCACAGCTTGATATTTGTCTACAGGGAGAATTTCTGTAGTGTACATCATGGGGAGGGCCTTCATGAGGTAGTGTAATGACAGGAGGACCTTCTCATTGCTTGATTTTTCTATGGGGAAGGCCTTTATAGAAACTTCCATTATAGGGAGGGACTTCACAATGACTATCATAATGGTAAGGACTGTCATCATGACTCGACATCCAACTACAGGGAGAAGCATATCTACAGCGTACACCCTAGGGGAAACCATCAGGGCGGATGATATCCAGCAGAGGAACTTCTAGCTATATGATATTCTAGTCAAGGGGAGTTCCACCCTAACAAAAATCAAGATATAGGCTCTCGTGATCGATTATTCCTAGACCATGATGTAATCCCCTATGTGTGTTGTGGGGAGGACCTTCAGAGCTGCTGGTAGCAATATTGTGGGGATGTCCTTCACAACTGCTACTTAAACATCCATACTTTGTTAATGGACTGACAGGGTCTCGATCCCTTATTGATATTTTTTAGAGGGCATCGATAACTTTATCTTCTATAAGAGTAGGATCATGCATGTGATTTTTATTTTCTAGTTTCCTTTGGCACATTTTATTTTTTGGTTCTCTCTTTCGGGTAACTGGGGCCGTCTTTTGTTGGTAACAACCTTAATATATGGTCCCCTATATTGTTAGGTCCCTTTATGTCACTGGTATATGCTGACAGACATCTTGAGTTTTGGTAGGGATATATGACTACCCTAGAGTGGCAACCACTTTGGACCAATGTCCCCCAGTTAGAACAAGTATTTGTTCCCGATCTGGTTGTCTGCGTATTGCAAGATATTGTCATTGACCCTCATGGACTAGAGAAGGTATGCATAACTACTCTAGATATACTAACCCATTATGTGAATAAGCCATTATATTAGAGGAAACCAGGTCATGGTCCTGGTGTATCACCTTTTCTACCAATGCAATGATATCATGGCATGTTTGGAAGATATGGTATGGAATCGACATATGATCTTCCATCATTTCTAGGATGTGCAAAGATACATCTCTGGATGGAATGGGTATAAAGGCCCATTCCTATGTCAAAGCAGAAGTTTGTGCCTACTCCGGTCCTCCATGGGTTTCCAGTAGATACTGGCAGTTCTCTAGCATCGGGATAGAGGAATGAGTCTGCTGCTGGTTGTCTTCTCCAAATGCCACCATATTTGATTGGTGGGATTCATATTCACGAGCCAGAATTTTCATCTGCTTTCTTGCCACGGTTTTTTTCTCATGGGCTATGTATATATCCACAAGAATTTGACTTTGACCGTATTTGCTTACCACCCTATTTGGATGGCGGGCTTGATATACATCAGCATGTGTTTGTGCCAACCTGTATCTGGTTTCCATCCTATTTGGATGATGGGATTCTTGTTCATTAGTAGATATCTACATATGCCTGTAACTTTCCACTCTTTTTTGACGGTGATACTGGAGAACCCTAGTAGGAATGTGCATGTGCTCGTATTGTGCTACCTTATTTCTGTTGTGTTCTTGAGTAGAGGGGGTAGAGTTATTTGTATGCATGTCAAATGCCTCCACGTTTTTATTGCAGTGTTCTCCTCAATAACTAGGGTGATAGCCTTTTCTTGATTATATATTTTCTGCTCTGGGCAGGCATCCCAAGGGCCCTGGGTCTTTTGGACTTCAACAGGTGACCTCACCATGAGGGCCTCTTCAATGTGAGGAGACTTGGTCGCCCAGTGTTGGCAGCGATGCTCTCTGGTAGGGCCCTATGAGTAGGACTTATATGTCATTCATATGAAGTCCCCAACATCGACTTCATTGGACTCCCTAAGATAAGGGAGTTACTTTTTTGTCACATTCTAGGGATATGCTCTTGAAATGGTTTGAAACGACCATCAGGTCCACCTTCTACTGGGGCGTCGACCATGGTTGAGGAGATTACTAGCGAGCTTTTGTACACTAAACGGATTATATTACTGCCTCCACTATAGGTAGATTACCATTTTGGTGGTACTCTTTGATCGGCATGTTGGATACCCAGCGTTGAAGATGCTAGGTTGGCGAGGCGGTTTGACTCTTTACTGGGGCCCGACCAGCTGCGGGATCGCTGAGGCGCATGTATGCACTAGTTCATGGGATGTCATTTGGATCTAAGGCTGCTCTGCAAAAACCTGATATATATATATATATGATATATATAGACAACAAAGCCTCGTCAAAGTAGCATCTCTTGAACATATGCAAATTTGACAATTTATCTTACCCCATTTCCCTTTTTTATGAGGAAAAGGGGATTGAGTGGGGTAAAACTACCTCCTTGGTTAAGGATTCTAGTCAGGTTCGGCAGTTTCGATTTATCCCCCAAGGCGGCATGTTCATGGGTTCAGAAACAAAATACAAAGAATGGTCTAACAGGTGATGAGAATTCATCCATTATTATAGAGACTTTCTCGTCACCAACATTGTTTTGACCCAATAAACAATGTTATCCTTTAAGGGAGGATTTGACTGACCCCATGGAGACCAGGAATTTTATCCATTCTACATTATGAAGGAGGTTCCATAGTCAAATGGTCACATCGGGTGATTGTATGGGGTCAATTATTTGTGAAATAGGTCCTCTTAGGATGTAACGTCCTTCGATGGTATCTAGTGGGTTTATTCATGGATCCAAAAACACCCAACAACCTTTGTATTCATAATTTATGGACAGGCTTTTCAAAGGCAAGAATTTATTGGATGATGATTTGGACAACGACACTTAAGGAATCTATTAGTCAAGAGGATGGGAGGTCTGGCTTATCTCACCCTTTGGGGGGGATTATTGCCTATCCTGGGACTCTCTAATAGATTTAAGTAATATTCATATTTCTATGAATCCTTGGTTCATTCATGAAGATTGTATCCATGGGTTAACCCTAGTTTGTTGGATAATCATAGGCATACATGGATTTGATTCTACGAAAGGAAATGTCGGCTTAAGCCATCCAATAAGGTTCTAGAGAGTTTATCATCATATAGGATGACATAAGATGTATTGATGTTGGGATCATACCCATAAAATGTCCTTCCAATGTATCCTCGAGAGAGGAATCAAAGACCACATAGTTTAGGAAACATGGGGTTTACACATGGGAGATGACCACTTAGGGGTACATGGTTGGGTGAACCCTTTAAGAGGGGCACCCCTTTTGAGCTCGGGCCTTCAAGAAGGCATCCTACGTGTCCTGGTTTGACTAGGAATCAGAGTTGTTGTTGTTTAATACAGGTTAGTTGTGTGGATGTTGTGATCATCATAAACCTCTAAGACCATGTGAGTCATACTAGGTGTGAGAAACAAGAGGATGTGAGGGATCCAACCAACTGCACAATTCCTCTCCCACTGATGGGAGAGGGTGGGATTGCGGTGTAAAAAGATGAGTTGACTGGGGAAGATGGCAAATATAAATGAACCCTTCAATATGGGATGAAACTAGAGGTCATGTAGCCAGACCTTTGGATGATTAGGGACTTACCTCAGTGGGAGTGCCCATAAACATGTTCTGGGAAAGGTGTGGAAGTTTTTCTCTCATCAAGAGGAGAAAAATGTATGATTCCTTCTACTGATCATTGTTCCTCCTTGAATGGAAAAGAGAGTGATCACCCTTAATCCCTAGAATGGGGAGGTTCACGTCAAGACACCAAGGTTGGACTCCGGGTTACCATGAGAATATAGATTTACAAACATCCCTGGAGTCCAAACAGTTATAAATAGACCCTTCGTGACTCTGCTTACCATGGGTATGTAGACTCAAATGGGTAAGCTGATGCGCCTAGTGATCTAATCATATGGGTTTAGTGGATTTGGAGGAGGCCTTGGCTTGATGTCGGAGGGACTGGTTCGCAGAGGGTCTATGGAGGACTACACATTAATGGAGGGGTGAGATTTGAGCTGGAGGGGAGGATACCCAAAGATTCCCCATCCCACGTACTATTTTCTCAAGCGAGATGGAGTGATCTCTACATACCAATGTGGTATGCGGGCAGAGGGGTCGTCCACATACCACCGCAGTACTCGGTCTTGAGCATGGAACACCGCACTCCAAAGTGGTGTGTGGTCATGGGTACAATCTTCCACAACGCTTTAGGTTCCATTCATGTACTAATATAGTATGTGGTGCCAGGTTCAATCCTCATAACAATACACTATGTGGAACACCATTTTGAAGGGGGGTCCTGGAACCTGTCGTTCTTGAGGAGTTCATCTACGAGGAATGTGTGGTTCGCGATTACACCAATTAGGTCCATTGTTTTCCCATTATTATTAAGTTCCTTATTTTTATGGTTAGTGGATGGTTATACATGTGGAAATGTAGTTTGGGATTAAAACATCATCAATAATTCTAGAACAAAGATGAAATCCTCTCTGATCTCTTTCTTCCAACATCTGGGGTCTCCTCCGTGATTTCTTTATCCATACTTTATCAATTCTTTTTGTGCCTATTTTATAGAGAATTGTTGGAAAAATATATATGGCCACGTGGAATCATTTTTGGATTCCCATGACCAGATATCTCGATCCATGGAAGACTCGGTCAACCGAGGTTTGTCGAGTCTGCGTTTCGCGAGTCATGCTTCACAGAACCTTGTCGATTCAATTTGTTTACGAACTACTAAGTTCACAAGAAGTTATGAGGATGAGGATGGACTTCACGCAGTTAATTCTATAAGTGATGTATTTATTGGTCTCTTAGGTTCACTAGCCATTGCTCCGCAGGACAGCACCTCGCGGGTCCTTTCGCGTACTTATGGTTTCCTGTTCATGCACTCCATGAACCCTTCCTGATGATAGTATGCGGGTCACTTAAAATTCTTTGAGAAATTCAATTCCTTCATGTTTCTTTTGAAGTTTGAAACTCAATTTATATAAATTTTATTTACTAGACTTGTTGGTATAATTTCTTCCTTCTGCAAAGTGATTGTGGGGGTATTTTTTTCCCTTTGCAATATTTTCAAAACCCTACAGTAAGCATAGAGCCTTCACTGTGGAGTGGCCATGGCTAAAGGGATTCTACATGATTTTTGATAACCACTACACCGTAACAAAATTCAATGTAGTGTAGTCTCAAAAGGCCACCATGTAGAGATTAATGAGAGGATGAGGTTAAGTGTGGGAAATTGCAAGAGACAGAAATATTAAAACTATAAAGATTCCAATGGGGTGAGAATAATTCAAATTGTATAGAGAGAAACTATACCTACAACAAATGTGGGTTTTCACAGCACCGCCCTTTATCAACAATCTTTTATTAGTGCTGATAAATGTGTTCTTTATCAGTGATTTTTTTTACAGTTCTACTAAAGGGTATATTTAAAAAAACATTAAAAATAAAATATTAATATATATATATATATATCTAAATATATTTATATTGATATAAATATAATATATATTTTTTAAATATGTTTTAGAAAAGTATAAAAAGACATTTACATTTTATATAAATAAATTTAGTAAAAATGGATTAAAAGTATTTTAAAAAATATTATTAATTAATAATTTGATAAATATCATAAAATAATAATAATTTAATAACAATTTGAAGACACAAAAAATAAAAAAAATAAATAAAAGATCTAAAATAATTTGAAAATGTAACTCAGACTTCAAACGGTCATAACTTTTGATCAGGGTGTCCGTTTGAGCTCTACCATATATCAAATCAAAGCTCGTGATGAGATCTATGTGATGAAGACATAAAGAAACTATTTGATTCAATTTTTTAGGCAAAAAACGGCCGTTAAAGGGGGTGTTAGGGTGAGGGTGGGTGCAGGTGGGGTTAGCACTATTAAAGGGTGATGGTTGGGGTCAAGCGCTGTTAAAAGGGGGATCCAATTTAAATATTTTTTAAAAAATGACTTTTCAGTTATTTTTTATGTTCAGATAAAAGAGGCCCCCTTTATCTTCACTAAGATTAAAAAAAACTTTTTTAGTGTTGTTAAAAGCGATTTCTAGCACTTTTAAGAGCACAATATGTAGTTGTGTATATCTTGGGAGGAAAGAAAAATATAGATATCTTTATAATTAAGAGAATGAAATGACGTGAAAGAGAGAGATCCAATCCATATCTGAAAAGAGGGGACCAAGGACAAAATTCCATTGCACTATCAGGGAGGTCTTCACTACTTAAATAGTAGGGAAGGTGGAAGGTTACAACTCCACATCCAAAGAAATAGTGGAGGATAAAGGGCTTTCAACAACCACATTACCATATTATTTTAATATTTTATTTTTTTTTACATTTTTAATTTCAATTCATTTTTCAGTATGAAAGTAAGGTAGGTTTTTTCACTTTCCACATAACTTTTATTTTAATAGTAAGACATTATATTCCCTTCCTGTTAATGTTTATTTCATACTTGGTTGGTTTAGAGATTAATTGTGGATGGATAAATATTATAGGGAATGGTGAGTTTGATAAATAGGATGTGTATCACATTTTATAAAATTAATATCATTTTGTATTAATCAACATTATATCCCATTAATGAATAGAAAAAACAATGAAATTTAAGGGACACTCTTCAAATTGATAAAGGTATGTGGGAAATTGAAATCCCACATTAAATTCACATTTTGAAAAAAGAAAATAAACTAAAAACATCTAATATATTTAGTCAAACCTTGACAGTGGATCAAATTGATTTTTATAGATCTAGATAAAGAAAAGGGAGAATCACGTTAATCCTAAAAATCTTATAGTCAATGAAAATTAATAAAAACTATCCCTCAGAATCAAATCACACCCCTCATACTCCTTTATCTTTATCTTTGGGTTAGTAAAACCAATATATTATTAATTCATTTTAGAAATTTATTTTAGTTTAATTGTGAAAAAAACCATCAAATCTATTGAATCTTAAACCATTTTCCTCATGAGATCAACCCCTCACTTCTCCATATCCCATGTTTTAGTATATAGTATAAGTTTGGTGTTTTATAAATTTTTATTTTGATATTACTGAGTGATGTAATGAAAATATTCCCCATATTATTTAATCAAGGTTAATTTCTAATAAAAAATTTCCTCAATATTTATCTCAAGTAAAATGATTGAATCTCGCAAGAATGGAAATAAATTGGATTCTAGATGAAAAAATAAATGGAGATTATATTGTTTTAAAACATGAGGATTTCCTCCCTTACATCAATAATGTAATAAGAAACTTTTATCCTAACCTACAATGATAATAAATTTGAGAAAAAAATTACATCATTTGTGTATGTTATCAAAAAATTGGAGATGATATATTGATATTTCTTTGTGTCTAATGGAGTTTATTGGTATTGATAATAAACACAAAGGGGTTATTGATGTTACCATTATTGGTGATTTTATTTTCATTAAATATGTTTCAATATCAAAGTCATAGATTCTTGGGTGATGGAAGAATAAACCACCCAAATAAAGTTATTATGATGCACTTTCTTCCCTTGAATACCTGGTTGGGAAGATTCAAAAGGCTCCCCCATATCTGATGATTGGAGAGATGGTGTTCGTGAAAAAGAAAAATTATGATGAGGGTCAATGGAAAAACTATCAAAATTACATTAAGTGGGTATTTTGAAATACGTTAAGGAATTGTTTTTCAACTGAATAGTTCTATAAAACCTTGTGAATTTGAATTTTAATGGTTTGAAACTGTCTCAAAGTAGTGAAGAAGCTATCTAAATTTGTTGAATAATTCATACATGGGGTTACTAGAATGATGGTTGGTAAATTTGGGAACAAAATAAACATTGATGATGGTTTTAGAATATGGTTTGAAGGATGAATTTATTGATAGTGGATTCCATTGAGATATTCTACTTTAGTATGAATATGGGATAAAAGTTATTAGGAATGGTACTGAAAATGTTTAAGAGGGTTTAAAAAATACATAAAGGTATTTGGAGTTTATTTATATGTTTTTTAAATGTCTTCGATTTTTTTTAAACACACTAAACAAAGTTGGATAATTATATAATTTCAATATTGAAAATAGATTATTGTTTGAGTCTTGTATTTGTAATACTTATAGTTTATTATAGGAATTTAAATTGTATATGACTTCTGGACAACAGAACATGACATCATATGTAAACCATGTATGACTATGAGTTGAGACTATGACATCAATATTTATCCATATTTGTTCAAAGGACAATCATGTAAGACTTATAAGGTGGAGCGTATAAATTATCCAAGAGCATATGACTACATACATATAATAAAACATCAAACGCCCTATTGTATGTATTTAGAATATAAATCATGGAAATCATATGAATTTTCAAAAATTAATGACTTAAATATTTTTGAATGACTTCATTAATGATAAAGAAGTCATTGTGTTCTAAGACTCTAAAAGTCACGATCACGTATATCCTTGGAAGGCATATCACTACACAGATCATATGAATTTAAAAATCATATCAAAAATTAAAAAATAAAGAGAAAATTAAAATTTTATTATTCTAATTAAATTTATTTTGGAATGTGAATTATCTATTTATTCTTGTAAAAAATATCCTAAAACTTTATTAATATAATATACAAGCACGATTTTATGAATATGAGATGAGATGATATAAGAACCCATAACCTTAATAAAAAAGAAATTTTATAAGTTTTCTAGAACAATGTAGATGAAGTAGATTAAATACTTGAGTTGTAACCTAAAAGTTAAAACATTGTTATTAGATCTAAATGAGTTTATTTATAATATTCATAACTCATATATATATAATATCAAGGATTATATGGAAGGCTAGGAATTTACCCATGTCTAAAATGAGCGACATCTACATTCATTAAATCTAGAAATATAAAAAACCAAATGCGTTGATGCACATATTTATCTTATGTGGAGAAAATATAACATATTTATTTTTGATTCAATTTGTATATGAATTAGTAAAAGTTTTTTAACTTATTTGGATGTTTCACTAGTTTTCATGGAATCTCTAATGTCGTACAAACTATCCCATGTCGCCGGCATGTTAATGAAATATGAATCATGGATGAATTGGTAAAATGAAAATTAAACTACTATTGATTCTTATAGAGGTTACAAAAACCTTTTTTTGAGTGCCTTCATATGGGTATAATAGCTACTAATTTCATGAGGGACTATTTTTGTTTACTTGCGGGGAAGAAAAAAGGTCATTTTTGGAACATTTCATGAGAACGTATAAGACCAACCCATCTTCCATTTTGATGAGATTTCCAAGAATATGATGGTTGAAATAAATGGTTTTACTATCATGATGATTTATTTTCGTATCCTTGAGACATCATATTGGATAATATTTTTTGTATATTGGAAAAAATATGAAATTTAATGCATTGTGTGTACAATAAAAGTGCATCGAAGTGAGAAAGAAATATAGAAAGAAAAGGAACCTTAGGGTGTGTGTTAGCTGTGATTTGTGTGTATTGATAGAAAAAATAATCTATTGAATAATAAGAAAATAATAAAATGTGATCATTATTTACTTTCAAAGGTGAATTAGAAGTTGATACTACACTTGTAAAAAAAAGCCTAATGTGTATCAAAGAAAATAATAAGAGTAGAGGCTAACCATACTTAGTTTGTTGAAGAATAATAATGATAAAAGGATAAGAAAAAAGATTATAAAAACCTAAAACCTGCATTCCTATATCCAATGAAAAAAATATAATCTTTAAATTTATGGTTTGATACCGATAAACATGACCAATGTTTCCCCTTTCAAACAATAAAACATGAAACCAAAATATTGGATCACTTACATACCCATGAACCATTTAGGTTTATAGTTTTAGAGGATTTGGAATTAATCTTACAAAACAATACCCAAATTTTATTATATCACAATAAGATTCAAAATCTCCCATAAAATTCTACCCAAATGAAACCTTTCTATACAAAAAACATCATACATCATTCTTTATAACCTGTGGAAGAGGAAGAATAAAAAGGGTGATATCAAATTTTCAATAAGGGAAAACATAATTATTATAAGTTGAATGTCATTATTGATAATAACATGAGAATCAAGGTATGATTACATAATCAATGTTCATGATAATAACATAAGAAAATTCATTCTCATCAATACTTGGATCATTAAACACGATGCATGGAATAATTCTTTAACAGGGGAAATATTTATAAGAATCAATAATCACAATCCTTGTAATGTCAATATCGATCGAAATAAATATCAAATACCCATAGAAATAATAAATAAAATATATTTATATCATGGAATATTATCTTAATAACCTATTTCAAAAATATCTAGAGCCTTGTTCAATACATAGGATAATCCTTCCAAGTTAACACCCCCTTCTTGATTTTGAATACAGTAACATTACTCTATGTATTGGAGAACACTTTCTATATCACCAATCATATAAGATGTATTTGGATCACCCATTGAATAATTTTAATTGTTCTATCACATTGTCTTCAGTAATTTCCATGTATCCTAAATGAAAATAACATATGGAAGCTTTCATTTTTATCACCAATATTTTGATAACATCTTTTTTTCGATTATAACATAATTAACCTGTGAAAAATAATTTTTTTTAATGAAAATATCCATGAAACAATAATAATACATCCCCAGAAAGAAGATTTATGGTGTCATTAAAACATATACCTAGTAGATCATAAGAAAAATAAAGGGTTTTTCCTTTGATGAAGAGAAATTCCATAAAAAGATCAATAAAAATATTCTTTAGTTAAATAAACATTCATCTTTCAAAATATTTTTTAAAAACTAAGAATTTTTAGAATAGTAAGATAAAATTATTTCAAAAGAACCATTTATACATGAAATTTAGTATTAAAATAATTGATTAGTCATTATTATGGGAAATTCTGTTCATGTCATAAACTTAAAAATAAAAATTCTTTTCAAAATTTTATAGATATTAAAAAGAGAACCATATAGAAAAGGTTCAAAAATATTTCTTTAATACCTTTTAAAACAAGGTCAACAATAAAATAAAATAACATTAGGAAATATTTTGATTTTATAAAATAAAAATATTGATTTTTTTTATAAAATATTAATATGTAAGGTAAATATTCTAGATCTAAAATAAGATACTACATCAGCATAACAAACAAAAACTTTTTTATGTTTATTTAGTTAATACGGGGAGAAATAAAAAAAATATCTAAATTGAATTCATAAAATAGTAGAATAAAGTAGATTTAGTTTAAGAAAATAAGATCATATGATTTCCCCTAAAGGAATATTGGACATAGAAAATATCAAAATTATTTGAGATTGCATCATAAAAATCATTATCATTGTGGTAACTTTTGAATTTTATGACCATGAAAGAAATGGATTCAAAAGAAACATGAAATACCATGAATATTATGATATATATGATAAACCATATAAATGGTTAGTATATACAGAACCTAAAATAATATAGGTTCATAAGATAAATTTATATCCAAAAGAAATGAAATTCAAAATGAATAACCCATACAAAGATCATATCAGTGAAATAAGAATTAATCAATGGAGTGATTATATGTAAACAATTTAAATACACAAAAACCTTAAATATAATATAATTCAAAAAAGTTTCATTTCACACATAATATTTACATATTATAATCCACAAATAAGTTATAAAATGCAATAAAATGAAATTGAGTTATGAAACCCCTTACTACTTGGTAACTATCTATTAAAATCCCCTTGGATGAAATAAATTGAATTTAAAATTAATATTCCTTTATTTTTGATGGATTTAAAGCATGATAAACAAAATTTTATAAAACCTATAAAAATAACTTTCCTTATAACCTTAAAATATTCCTCAATGAAATGAAATTGCGACGAAATCCCTTAATTCAAGTCCAAAATTGCTATGTATATAATTTAACACCTTTATAATAAAGTTATATAAATTATTTTATTTTATAATAAAATTTTATAGGATTAATTATTTATCTTCAAACCATTTATTTCATTTATTTAACCACATATTTATTTACTTAATTGATTTCTTCCATATCGATTATTTTTAGGATGTATAGTTCATAATTTCAAAATGGATTTGGTGTGATGTCTGTGGTCAAAGGGGTCATTATTACATCATATTTAGAATAATAATCATATCATAATTAAAATTTTTCTATATCAATTATATATTTAAAATCATCCATGAATGATGGTTATGAAAAATGAACTATTTTACAATCATCGAGATGGAAAGTTGTACGTATGCATTTTAATTTTTTAAAGAGAATGAGGGAAATAAGGTAAGTATTATTTTATCTTTAAATAATTATTATTATATAATAAATATAACATTTTATCCTAAATAATTAATAAATACTTTCCATGTGAAAAGGATATGAAAAATTAACCACATCACTTCATGGTTGTGGTAATCCACACGTATACACGGACGACGTTATCATTTTATATAGGATGGAAAATTAAGAATAAATATGGTATATTATCTTTTTTGGTTGATAATTATGTCATTGATATCATATATATACATTAAATCCACCATTATAACTATCCACAAGAGGTGGGGATAAAAATTGAATCACATCAGTTCACTAGATGTTAGTCTTCCATACACAAGTATGATGGTTTTACGCATATTTATGTCACTAAAGATTGAAATTTCATTCATTCAACCTCATCCTTTATAATGAGAGAACTCATTAACCTGGGCATCCTCCTTAAGAGTAAGCCCCAGTCCGCTAATCTGGCCCTCCTTTTCAGAAGTAATCCCCAGTCTTAATTTCTCTTAAACTGTCCTAATTTACCTTTGATCTGGGATTCATTTTCAAAAGTAAAACCCAATCATAAGTCCTCTCCTAATTTCGGCCTCCTTTTCAGGAGTAAGCCACAAGTTAGAGTATTGAAATCTCCATGAAGCACATATACCTTTATGGACCCTATTCCTGGATTTCTTCGGTGAAGTAAATCCTAATCTTCATTTATATGGGCTGTCATACATACATAAGCCCCACATTATTTCTTATGATTACATATTTCATGGAAAAATTGTCTGATTTTTACCAATACCTCTGGTTTCTCACATCGAGCATGACTCACGTGAGCTTAGAGTGTAAAATTAATTATGACATCCTTCTCTGAGACATCAATCATAAACATCATACTCCCTTACTCGAACTACGTGGGTTCTGATTCCTTTTATAAACAAAGGATACATAGGTAGCCCATCTACGGGTTCGATCCCATCTCTGAAATAATTCATGTCCTTCTGAATGACAATAAACTTCAAGTGCCCCACTGAGTGGCTTTAAAACCAGTATGGTCATCATAAGGACGAAGAGAATTTTATGTATCAAAGGATACCATTGACTAAGAATCTCTAACAAATACAGATGATTCTTTATCAGTGAAGAACATCGAATACATATAAAAGATTCTCTAAATTTCTTACATATCAATCATTGATTGTCATATCTAAAGGAAAACTCATTTTATACTTGGTAATGTAATAAGGATTCACGAACGTAACTTAAATCTATAAAGAGAGTCCCGGACTAGACAATAATTCCCCTCAAAAAGGTGTGATGAGTCTGACCTCCCATCCTCTCGACCAATGAAAATTCCTAAGCCTCATCAGTCCACAAACTAATGAGCACCTACCTTTGGAAAGTAGGTATGAATGGATGTGGAATCATTGGAAGTTTCTGGTTCTACGAACAAACCCGTTAGAAACCGATCGGAATTTTTGAACCTCCCATCAAAGGAGGTCATCCCCGAAGTCTGAGGGAAACAAAAATGGTGAACCCGACGTGAATCCTTAACCAAGTTAAAATGATGTTTTACCTATTTGTTAGGCCCCTATTTAAAAATCAATAAGACGGCCAAAAAAAATCATTGACATATGTGCTCATCCAAAAGATGTAGTGGATTAATTTATCTTGATTACGTCTATTATATCAAATAGGAACTCTTTTCAAAGATCTTCTGCATTTCTAGAATGGCTGATCTCATGTTCACACCTGTGAATATTGCTGCTGCAAATGCCACTGCTACTGGATCGTTGTCCACTCTGAGGATGATATCACCTACTCAGTGTCTTCAACACTGGGTATCAAACGCACTGGTTAAGGAGTACTATCAACACGGTACCATCCCAACTCTGGAGGCTGCCCGACAAGCCCTCCAAGTGAAAAACTCACACCGGCCGTCTGGACAATGACGACCAGTGATCAAGAAGCAGGTGGTGCTGAATACCGTATACAACCGTTTCGGTTCATTATCCCTGGAACGCAATCACCTTTCACTCCCTTATTCTAGGGAGGTGAATGAGCAGGTCCCTCGGGGCCTTAATTCAAACAGACAGGAGTCCTTCCTGAGGGCTCCCACCAAAAATCGCTGCCAGACTCATGCGGCAGTGTGCCCTCAACATGATGAGGGTACCGCCTCCAGGCGTTCGGCTCAGGTTCCTCGAACTAGAGCAGGCAAGACGAATTGCCAAAGGCGAATTCCGGTTAACAGTGAGCAGGTTCTCATCTATGCCATCTCCGGAGAAGTCCACCAACCTAACTTGGTGGAAAGCAACGAGCAGGAACACACACCTTCCGGTTTTAATTCTTCTGTCCAGCAGACTCGTTTGGCAGCATCACACCAATCCCACTAGGCAATTCCGGTGGAGTACTATAGGCAGGAACATACACCTGTTTATACATCATCATCTAGTCAGCAGGCTCGTCTGACTACATATGATGGATCTCGTCAAATATGTTCGGCGAAGTGTAATCAGCAGGCACATACACCTTCTAGTACTAATCAAGCCTACCAACAGTCTCACTTGGTAGCATTCAGAGAAGTTAGTCGGAAAGCGCCGACAACAAATAGGAGGCAGACTCAACTCTCTGCCCCCACACTTGAGTACTGTCAGGATTCACTGACAGGAAAAGGAGGATACGAGTAGGCACATACACCTAATCCAAGCCCGGAATGGATCTATATTCCTGTTCCGGCAACTGAAGTCACCAAGCATATTCTATCGATGGTGAAAGAGCAGAAGAAAATCCCTGCTCATATTCTGGATGTCTGCTAGGATATTATAACAACTTCAGTGGCATCTCAGGGAAAGACACATAAATCTATCCCTACAAGTGGAATGACACATCAACAATTCACTCCAGAACAGACACACACATCTGTTCCAGTCCAAGAGGGTTGTGGGGAATACTCCCCCATATCATACGGACAAACAAGTCAGGCACATACACTTGATTTGAGTGGAGATCTTCAGCCTAACCTGATCATCTTTCCTGATCGGGCACATACACCTGCTCAGAGTAGCCACTTTCATCAACAAGTGGTTTCCAAAGCGAGTAAGAAGGCGTCTAAGAAAAAGACCCTAACATCATATTCAGGAGATCAAGAGCCAATCTGTAACAAGTCCTTTCTCGGTGCTGGAGTTCTTGAAGCCCTCAGACAATTATCTGTTGAAATTCCAGATTCTACTCCCTCATTTCCCAATAGTGGGAACATTAATTCCGAAGTTCTTCAACAGACACTTCTTCATTAAGGCTTACGTCATGACAATTCGGTCGATCTCGAAGTTTTATCTTCAGATGAGAGCCATATGAACCCTCTGTGTGGTCAGAAGACCAAGGATCAAGAGATCTCATCTTTTGCTGTAACCCATTATGGTGGTCCTCCCCATGATGATGAATTTCACTGCAGAAGTCCTCTCTGCAATAGTGATGCACATTGCCCGGAAAATGCTCCATTGGACAATGTAGTGCCGAGAAAGCCCTCTTATCTTGAGGCACTTGCAAATGCGAAACTAGTCATGTCTGATGCCTCATCGCTAGCAGGTGAAATACTTTCTCAATCAAAAGATAGCCCAGGGTGTAGGTCATTCTCCAAACCAACCCTAAGTCATGAATCTTCTAGTGTTATCAATGATTTCTCTACCAATATTGATGAATCCAATGAAGCAACAAGGAAACACCAACTCTGGTCAAATCAGGTAGAAGTATCTTCATCAAATGAAAAAGAGGAAATGCTGAACATGAGAAAACAACTGGTGAAAGGTGAAGTGCCAGTCATGTTTTGGCCTCTGGCTGACTCTCAGTATGAAATTCCAGAAATGTTGACAGAAGATGAAATTCATGATATTCGTCTCAACATATGGAAAACTCTTTGTAAGTTGAAAAATAAAGTATTATCTTATAATGAATATGAAAATCATCTTAAGATAATAGAAGGGTTACAACGTTAGATTGATTTGGCGTCTCTATCAGTCTCTCGATATCCGAAGGCTAAATAGCAGCAGAGAGCCCTTCAACGTTCATGCTTTGGCGCACTAAGAAGATTGCGTCAGTTAATTGCCAATGCCCCATCTAGTATTCATGTCATAGGATGGGGTGTTCATGGAGAACTATATTTCACGGTGCTCTCCAGTCAGCCGAGCCCACCGAAAATGGTATCATGCAATGTTATTGCCCATGGCCGGCCACAGTCAATGGGCTTTGTTTGTAATCAAAATATTGCCCAAGAACATGCCTCAACTAGTTCCTCTCAAAATCAAGAATACAGAGAACAAGTTGTTGAATTACTCCTGCATCATGCAAACGGGAATATTAAATAGACCTCTCGTTTGGAGAAAGCACGTCACCATGTGACATAAGTGTCATAAATCATCCAACGGTCTTTTGAACTGGGTGATTAAAGTGAAATAGTTTAATGCATCCAGCTAATTTCTGGACTAAGGTTTTCAAGATCAGGAGAGCTTTTAAGAAAGTCTCAGACATGGAATTTCAAGAGCCACCCCAGCTCGCCAGACTTAGAACTCTTTTAAACCAACCCTCAAAATCAACAAATAAGATTCGAGGAGTTGAGAATGAACAGCCCCAGTCCACCGTACTTGGGACTTTTTCAAATCATCAATCCCCTCCTTAAAAAAAGTCGTTCTTTTCTCGATTGGGGAAGAATATTCAAGAGGAACTAAGAGAAAAATTATCAGTAGATTCCCTCCAAATTACGGTTCGTCAAGAAGTTACCGAGGGATCGAATCAACAAAAGGCAATGTCTCATCAAAGACATGGAAGAATACAATATCACAGAAATGCTGATAGAAGGGATGCGATGAGTTATGAATCAATCAATATCATCAATGTCGTTGTTGCCGATCCACCAGATGAGGCTCACTCAGGGGACTCAGATGAAGAGGTTCTTGCTCAAGAAGATGTACGCACCGACACAAATTAAGAAGGTGTGCGTACACAAAATCAATGGATTACTCAGAAGTTCAACCGGATGTCTTTAAAAAGTTAATAACTAATATTGAGTCATTAACAGCTCGGTTAGAAACTATGGAAGGGAAACGTGTGGAAGTTCAACCAGAAAAGAATGTTTACCCTGAATGGGTTGATTCAATCTCTCCACCATCCTATTTTGGGAACCCTGTATTCCCTATTTTCAATGGATCAGGCGATCTTGAACAGCATTTGACGCATTACGTGTCTTGTTTCAATCCTATGATGGGAACTCCGGAGCAGCAAGAAGCATTGAAACTCAGATGCTTCATGCGAACCTTGCAAGGACCAGCTTTTGTCTGGTATACAAGCTTGCAATCCCAGTCAATTACCGGATGGGATGATCTTCGCCAAAAATTCCTCCTTCAGTTCAGCTCAACTTTTCCAGAAACAACAGTTTTCGATCTTACAAACTGTAAGCAAAGGGAGAGTGAAAGGGTCTCTGATTTCATTACTCGCTGGAAGGGATTAACATATTCCTTGAGCTTAGCACTCCCTCAAGAAGAATTATTTCCAATCTGTGTGGCAAATATGTGTGATGAATTACGCACACCATAATCCCTATGAAAAACACAGGAGGGTTTCGAGACCTTACTTCAATCGCTTAGTAGATTGAAGATTCCCTTCCATCAGCTCCTGGAAGAAGAATGGGTAAAGCAGAAACTGCTATAGTTATGATTAAACAAGCACCTGTACCTGTTTCTACCTCAAAACCTTCATCTTCTCGAAGGGATCCACCTCTTGAGAACAAAAAACAAAGGTATTTTTGTCCTTATGATCAAAGAGATCAAAGACGAAAACAATTTGAGGATCTGAAGAGAAAAACATACTCTTTCCGAAATGAACAAGTTCCTGGTTATTTCATTTCAGCTCTGGAAAACAATTTGGTTCAATTTCCAATGCCCAAGAGGCCAAACAACAAAGGAGATGAAGATCGTCCCAATTATTTCCCTTTTCATCAAATGATGGGGCATCCCATCCAAGAGTGTTTTGTCTTCAAAGACCTCCTGCAAAAGATGGTCGACTCGAGACAAGTCAAACTGAAAGGCTCTTCAACTCAGGTAGCATGTGTTACTGCTACAGTTCCAGAGGAGTAAGGCGAATGGAAAGAATTAAAAAGAAAAAATGCACATATGTATGATGATTGGATGTTCAGAAATACAATCAACTGAACTCATGCTATTTTGCGAACATAATTAAAGAAACCAATTGTGTCTTTTGCCATGAATGTTGTGGAAAAACCCTCTTCATCAGAGGGAAATTCCTCAAAGAAATGGCATGATTCAAAGAAAGAAAAAGAATAAGAAGAAGATGAGTATGTGTCAAAGCCTAAGTTGTATTGGACTCTGGTGGACTTCATTCCATATACTTCAAAGCCACGGGCACCGCCCCACCAAACGGCACAGCCTAAACAGGCTAATCATGAAGAGTCTTTATCAGACGAAGAGTTAATCTTTGGTTCTGTTAATATGATTCAATTAACAGATCCATATTCCAGTCGCATTTTCGATTTCAATGAGCCTAAATTCCCTGTATCAAACAGGGGAATCAGAAAAAGTTCCAGGGGCTCAGGATACAGGGGAAGACGTGGATCATTCAGAAGCCACTATTCCAATTCTACCCCTGCTAGAACTGTGTACGCAGTAGAAACTCGTGATAAATCCCTTCAGCGAGCTTAGCAAGAACAAGAAAGTTCTTCTACCAATAGAAAATTCAGTCCTGGAACAGTTATTTTGGAAGACCGGCTGAAGGTTCCATCTTCATACTCTCAGAAAGTAAATGGATATAATCGGTCTAATCTTCCAAAACCAAGAATATTGCCAACTCCTATCCTGATACAAGATGCATCAACTTCCAAAGCATCTGCTTCCAAGGTACCTGCTAAAACACATATTCCTATTGGGAAACGCAGACCTATGGATCAAAATTATGTTATATTGAAACACTTGGCCCAATTACCAGCCAAGTTATCAATTCTGGATGCTCTGAATCTGTCAAAAGATCTTCGGGAACCACTCATCGAGGCTTTGTCAAGTCCCCAGGAGTTTGAAACTGAAATTGCTGCATCTGAAGTCTATCACATAGAGAATAATCTTGCAGAATGCCATGCAATAATATATTTTACTGATGAAGATGAAGATGATGTTGTGCATGGACATATTAGACCATTGTACTTGTTTGGAATGTTCAATGGCGTAGACGTATGAAGAATGTTCATTGAAAATGGTTCAGGAGTCAACCTCATGCCCATTCGTACACTTCGTCGATTGGGCCTCACAGAATCTGATTTATCTCCTTCTACCATGATGTTACAAGGATATGATAAAAATGAACAAGAACCACTGGGCGAAGTTACACTTAGAACTCAGTTTGGAGATCTTGTATCTAATTCAGATTTCATGGTTGTTGATCAAGACTCAGCCTTCAACATCTTTCTTAGAAGACCCTGGCTACATCAATAGGTGACTATCCCTTCATCATACCATCAATGTCTCAAATATTGTTTTGATGGTAAAGTTGGGACATTGTATGGTGATAAGGCCCCATTCAATACATGTGAGTCTCAATACATTGAGGAAGAATTCTATCACATGAAGGGAAGGGAGAAATCCACAACAAAGAAGATTACCAAAGTTAATGCTCCATATGGTTTGGAGAAAATTCCAGTAAATCCATTTACACATGTGAGTATAGATTATGTGTTGCCTATCAGTCAAATTGACAAGATAGACCCAAATAAAAATACTCTTATGGAAAGATCCATAATGTCAATTATGGAAATCGAGCCAGACAACATGGGAGAAATTGGTAATCTACCAAGCCGTGATGAAAGCACAAATGGTGACGTCTTCATTTCATCTGCTCAAATCCAACAAGTCTATGATTTTCCAATTAGACCAGAAGAAGTTATAGAAACATCGGAGGTGAACCATGATGTCGATTCTCAATCCATCATCTCCTCTTTATTACCCAAAGAAGACCCTTCATCATCAATCGAGTCGGAAATGGAATTTTCTTATTCAAGATATTCAAATTTTGACATCTCTTCTGATCATGAAAATTCTACTTTATCATCTAATATGCAAGTAGAAACGGAAGAAATAACACATGGTTAAGAAGAAGAGGAAGATCTCAGAGATGCTCCTCCAGTATTTGAAGAGGGTATCTCTACCATTGTGGATGAACTCAGAGAAATAAACCTTGGTACAAAAGAAGATCCACGCCCCACTTTAATCAGTGCGTCCATGACTCTTGAAGAGAAAGAGGTGTATATTTCTTTTTTAAAGTAAAATAGAGATATATTTTCCTGGAACTATACAGAAATTCCCAGGCTTGATCTTGATGTTACTACTCATCATTTGGGTTTACCAGAAGAACATCGAGGATTTAAGCAAGCTGCGAGAAGAACACACCCAAGTTATGCTTCCAAAATTGAAGCTGAAGTGGATAAGCTTATCAAATATAACTTCGTCAGAGAAGTTCAATATCCCAAGTGGTTGGATAATATTGTCCTTGTAAAGAAGAAGAATGGACAAATTAGAGTTTGCATCGATTTCAGAGATCTTAATCAGCATTGTACTAAGGATGATTTCCCAGTTCTGATTACAGAACTTTTAATTGATGCAACAACTAGCTATGAAGCACTTTCCTTCATGGATGGATATTCCAGATATAATCAGATCTGAATGGCCCCTGAAGACAAGGAATATATAGCCTTCAGAGCCCCTCAGGGTGTGTTTTTCTACCGGGTAATGCCCTTCGGCTTAAAGAATATAGGTGTAACTTATCAGCGTGCCATGCATCGTATCTTGAAACCCTTCTTAGGGAAGTTTTTTAAATGCTATGTAAAGGATTTGGTAGTTAAATCCAAACAACGTTCTAATCATTTAGCTGATTTGGAAGTCATATTCCGCAGGCTTTGACAACATAATTTGAAGATGAACCCCTTAAAATGTGCTTTTGGGGTAACCTCAGGAAAATTTCGCAGATTTTTTGTACGCCATCGTGGTATTGAAGTCGATACTGAGAAGACCAAGTCAATCCTTGGTATGTCACCTCCTCAAAATTTGAAATAATTAAGAGGACATCAAGGACACATACCCTATATTCGGCATTTCATCTCCAATTTAGCAGGCAAAAGTTTACCCTTCACCAAATTGATGAAGAAGGGAGTCACTTACCAGTGGACTAAAGAATGTCAAGAAGAATTCGATATTCTCAAGAAATACCTCTTGAGTCCACCGATACTCATGCCACTTGTTGAAGGAAGACCACTTATCCTCTACGTGAAAGCTCTAGAGCGATCATTGGGTGCCTTTCTTGCTCAAAAGAATGATGCTGGGACTGAAAACAACCTCTACTATCTCAGTCGAACTATGCTTGAAGTAGAAACCTGCTATTCAAGTATTGAGAAGTGCTGCCTGGCATTAATCTTTGTAGTTCAGAAGTTGAGACACTACCTACAACATCATGAGTTCCAATTGGTATCTCGCAATAACCCGTTCAAATTCATCCTTAGTCGTCCAATGCATACAAGACGTCTGGAAAGGTGGGCAGTTATTTTGCCACAATTCGACATTCAGTATGTGTCTCAAAAGGTGATAAAGGTCCAAGCTCTGGCTGATTTCCTGGATGAACACCCTTCAGTGGAAGACATATCTTTAGATATTGAACTCCCTAATGAGTAAGTCTTCTCTATTCAAGAAAGTCCTCAGGCATGGGAAATGTATTTTGATGGTGCTTCCAGAAGTCCAACAGGGAGGAAAATGGAAAATCCTAAATTCAACAAAGTTGGCTTAGGAATTGTGCTCATTTCTCCAGAAAAGGCAGTGTTACCTTATTCCTTCATATTTTGGGAAGGTGGTACCAATAATGAAGCAGAATACCAAGCTCTCATTGTAGGCTTGGAATTATCACTTCAAGCACAAGTGAATCACTTAAAGGTGAAAGGTGATTTAGACCTCGTAATCAATCAAGTCAATGGGGATTATGCCATAAGAAAAGAAGAACTAATCCATTTGTATGATTACATCAGAGATTTAATGGTGGAATTCCCTTTGGAACCAACATTTTCTTATGTCCCAAGATCAGAAAATGCTCAAGATGATGCACTGGATAATATAGCCATAGCTCTGGAAGATCTAAATCGGGATGAGACAACCATCAGTATTGCCCACCGTCATGAAATTTCACCTTATGTTCAAATCAGAACAGAGGAAATTAATGAAATTAGTCACATTAATGAACCGTATGGTCATACTACAGGATGAATGTCACCTATCAGGGAATACCTTCAAAATGGAACACTTCCACTTGATAGATCTTTGAAAGAACAAATCCGGCGACGTGTGGTCAATTTTACTCTTTATGATAGGCCAGATCACCTAGAGAAAATTCTCTACAAACGTGGTTTTTATGGAGTTATCTTCAGATGCATTGATGGTGAAGAGACAATGGCTATCATGAAAGAAGTGCATGCAGGAGTTTGTGGTGCCCACCAGTCTGGACATAGACTGTCTGATCATATTCGAAGGCTTGGATACTTTTGGCCTTCAATGATACAAGATTGTGTCGATTTCACAAAGAAGTTTCATTCATGCCAAGTACATTCCAACTTCATTCCTCAACCTCTAGAGTTTATTCATACAGCTAAATAGTCATGTCTATTTTCCACATGGGGAATGGATGTGGTGGGACCTTACCCTTCGGCTACGGCCAAGCAGTTTAGTACATTCTTACTGCTACTGACTTCTTTTCCAAATGGGCAGAGGCAATACCCTTCAAGGAATTCAGTTCTAAATGCATTGTTAGCTTCATCAAGTCTAACATCATTACCAGATTTGGTGTCCCTCATACCATATTGATGGAAAATGGCACCAACTTCTGTTCATCCGAGGTGAAGAAGTTTTATAAAAAATACAACATCAAATCTAACCATTCATCTCGGTATCATGCAGTGGCCAATGGCCAGATAGAAGCCTTTAACAATACTCTTTCAAATATACTTCAAAATATGGTGGATAAAGATAAGAGGTCATGGCCTGATAAACTCTTTCATGCTTTATGGGCTTATCGGACTACCACCCGCACTGCAACTCGGTCAACTCCATATTCATTGGTATATGGAACAGAAGTCGTCTTGCCCATTGAAGTTCAACTACCCTCGCTCAGAGTTTCCATTTGTGATCAATCATCTACAGATGAACAATCTCAAAATAAATTGAATGAATTGGAATGATTAGATGAGAAAAGATTGTGCACTTTGCACCACTAAAAAGTGTATCAGAATTGAATAACACGAGCTTTTAACGAAAAAGTTCATCTTCGTTCATTCACTCAGGGAGAATAGGTATTAGTTCTCAGAACTCCAACGATACCAGGAAACAAACCTCCCAAGCTTGAGCCAAAATGGGAAGTACCTTATTCAATACATAGGGTCTACTCCAATGGATCTTATTCATTTATCTCGATGGATGGAGAACTCATCACTACTCCAACCAATGCCAGATTTTTGAATAATTATTTTGTATAAACACAAAACCTTTTGTCCTTGCTATATGACGTTAAACTATACAACAATGGTCCATACATATGACCTTAAACTATTTGTACATACGTCCAACATGACGTTATACTGTGTCACCTTTTTTCCTTGTTATATGATGTTAAAGTATACAGCAATGGTCCATACATATGACCTTAAACAATTTGTACATACATCCAACTTGACGTTAAACTGTGTCACCTTTTGTCATTTCTATATGATGTTAAACTATACAGCAATGGTCCATACATATGACCTTAAACTATTTGTACATACGTCCAACATGACGTTAAACTGTGTCACCATTTTTCCTTGCTATATGACGTTAAACTATATAGCAATGGTCCATACATATGACCTTAAACTATTTGTACATACGTCCAACATGACATTAAACTTTGTCACCTTCATTGTCCTTACTATATGACGTTAAACTATACAGCAATGGTCCACACATATGACCTTAAACTATTTGTATTACTTTCTTCCCACACGACATTAAAATGTGAAAAAGTTCCCTAAATGGTCCAGTATGACCTTAAACTGCAACTACGTCCTGTATGACCCTAAACTACATCAATGGTCCTGTATGACCTTAAACTGCATCATTAACGGTCCATGCATATGACCCTAAACTATTTGAAAGTCCCTTACGTCCAGCAAGACGTTAAACTGTGATGTCCTACCTACATGACGCTAAACTGTATAAAAGTTTCTTACGTCCGGAAAGAAGTTAAACTACATAATCATCAAAGGTCCTATATGAACTTAAACTACACTTTTGTCCAGCATGACATTAAACTGCACCATCCATGGTCCGTGCATATGACCTTAAACTATTCGCACTTTCGTCCAACATGATGTTAAACTATATCATCCCTTTTTCATCCAACATGACGTTAAACTATGGAAAAAGTCCCCAATGCATCCAACATGACGTTAAATGGTGTACTCTTTTGTCCTCACGGCATGACATTAAACTGCACAGTCCCCCTTTCGTCCAACATGACGTTAAACTATATTGTCCCCATCGTCCTAACTACATGAGGCTAAACTATACAGAAAGTCCTTGATATGTCCTAGATGACATTAAAATGTACTTTGTCCCTGCTGCATGACATTAAACTATGCATCACCAATAGTCCTAATTGCAAGACTTTAAACTGCATAGTCCCTTTATATGTTCTACATGACATTAAACTATGCATCGTTAAGGTTTTTGTTACCTCTTGTTTCTCACACCAAGTATGACTCATGTGAGCTTAGAGAAAACCTCAACCATAACACTCTCTTTGGGCTACTAACCATGTTTAGGTCCCAACAACATTATTTTATAGGTCGTTGTCCCCAAGAACAACTTGATCATTAATTCATTCTTTAATTGAACTATGCAGACTTTGATCCTTGCCTTCCAGGATGGGTATGTAGGCAACCTCCCAAGGTTCAAGCCCAAAATCAATCTCTTCACATCGGTTTACCTCCATCTCATATGATGTTGATTCATTAAACCGCCCCTAGAATCTATATGTTTACATTTTCACTTTCGTCCTTGCTATACGACATTAAACTATACAACACTTTTGTCCAGTATGACAATAAACTACAATATTCTTTGATACCCTCACCTGAGGGGGAACCATTATTTACATTTAATTTTCAATCATGTTTCATTTCAAAGACTATGTTCATACATGGCAATGCCCAAACCTTTTATCTTGGGTTAAACCATCATTGTACTAAAATCCCCTTTCACCCTTCACATGTACGAACCAAATTTGTACAGAGGGTATTTCTAGAACTAGGTGGGCTTGATTCCCATCCTTATGGGATACGTAGGAACATTCGAGTGTCCCTCGAATCCAACACCAAGTGTTTGGGCCTAACCCCAAATTCCACTTTCAGTTCCCTGGCTGAAAATTCCCTATGAAAACACACACTGTGTATTTCTTACAATGGTCCAAGCTCTATGACCCTAAACTAAGATCTCTAATCCTTTTGTCCCACATGATGTTAAACTGTAATTTAAGAACTATGTATGAGCTTGATTCCCATCCTTATGGGATACGTAGTGAAGTCCAACATTTCAATTCAGGACCCAGTCACAACATGATTATGGTTAGCATTGATCTGTGTATCTCTATATACATTGAACAATACCCATCTTTATGTGTCATAATCCTAACCTTAAATATTTTCAGATCTTCATAAACCCTTTTCATGACTTCTAGGTCACAAAAATGTCAAACTTCTGATAATTCTTTTGCCTTACTATGCAGCACGTGCCCATAGGCGGCCTTGCATAAACAGTCTACATAACAGACTTGTTAGCCAAAAGATACTATTATCTGACTATGCCGCCAATGCCCTTAGGTGGCCCTGCATAATTCAACCTCCTAATGGGTTTTTCGGATAGTGTAAACTTCATTCTTGGGAAGAATGACTCTTTTTTCTTTATTTGTATTAAATGATAGTATGTAAGGATCCGCAAAAATAGCCATCCTTAACATATTTGTCCCATATCCTTTTTCATGATCTGAAAGTATTCAAGTATATGGTTTATATTCTCCTTCCTTACGTTTGGTTCAGACCTTCATAGGAGTAATATCCATCCAGTTCTTTGATAATCTTATTTGGAAATATCTTTTCCATATTTGATGTACCTCTTTCCATACAGAAAACTCTATACTTTGGAAAATTTGAATCTCTATAAACTTTCATTGGCTTTTGGCACTAGGAAAGTAAATTTGTTAGAGTTCTTTTGCCTGACTATGCAGCACGTGCCCATAGGCAGCCTTGCATAAACAGTCTACATAACAGACTTGTTAGACAAAAGATACCATTTATTTAACTATGCAGCCAATGTCCTTAGGTGGTCCTGCATAATTCAACCCCCTAACGGGTTTGTTAAATAATGTTAACTTCATTCTTGGGAACTACTTCTTCTAATTCCATTTAGCTCTTTTTCATGTCATTCCTCAGATTCAAATATTCTTAAGCCATAGCTTACATATTTTCCCTTATACATGAGTATGGTAAAATGTTTTCAGATGAATTTTTAAGGAATTGAGTCAATTCTAATTCATTCAGTCAAAGCTATTTCGACCTTAAACATTAGCATTTTTATGTCCGACGTGCATGAATTTAAACTGCCCGCAAAAGACAAAGGAAATATGAATAAAAGTCAAGTTCCAGCTCACTAAACATACATTTTGAATGATTTAGGTAATATTGAGCAATTAAAAGATTCAAAGTTTGTAGGGTTATTTACATTAATCCTAGTAAAAATCAAACTATGCTTACTAGGCCCATTGGCTTAGGTAAAATTTAAAGAAGGTAGCAAGAAAATGTGTGCACAAATGATTGAAGGTGAAAGTGTTTTTCATTGATGAACAAGAATTTGATGGACATACACAGATTGGAGTCTCTTCTCTTTTCCAAGGAATTACAAAAGATTTTCAACATATGTCTTTAATTGATGAACTGCATCCCGAGCATCATCAGCAGCTACATGAAGCTCGTGCACTCGACCAACTTCACTATTTTCAGCCTGATGGAGTGCTTTATTGGCATCCTCAATGGACTTCATACCATTCGTTTGAACCCCTTCAAGTGAATTATTGATTTGGTCAAGTTCCCTAGTAATAGAATCTAACTGTTGCTGAAGGTGCATCTTTTGGAGGACTTTTTCTTTGATCTTATGCTTCAACTCCTTCATCCTGTCAGCATAGTCAGCCTTGGCTCGGGATATAGCAGCCTCAAATTCACCAATGTTGACTGACAGTTTCACCCTTGTCAGATCTTCGTGACACTTTTTCTCCTGCTCTCTCCTGAAGATGACTTGTTTCACCGCGGTATGGATTTCTAGATATCCAAAACCGCCAAGACCTAGCATGATGAATTGGGATGAAAATAGAGGGATCTTCTATGATATCTCTTCTAAGGTCACCTCGGATATGATTTTCCATATATTATTCCTTGCCTTACGTCGTGAATAGTTGAGCGCCTTAAGCACCTCTGGGTCTGATTCAATATCATCATCACAGGGGGCATGTAATCTGGGATTAATGCACTTAATGAAGTGCCATGTTCTGCTTCTTCCCCCTGACCCTAGTTGCTTCACCTTCTACTGCTGTTTGGGTAGAGGTTGAGGCCTCACCTCCAGATCTATCCACTGCAGTTGACAACCCTACATGATTAATTGAAAGCTTTGGTTAGATTCAAATGATAACAAAAGAATCGATTGCCTTGAAAATTATGTGCAATCACAAATATTGTTATCCCTTACCCGACGGTGGATCAACAACCTGAGAAGACTCCTCTCCTTTTTTCCTAGTCTCAAAAGGATCTTCAAGATGGGTTTCAGGAGGTTTTATTGGGTTTAGCTCTACTTGAGCTAATGCTTCTGCAAGGGTAGGTTTGACATCAATGTCCACACCCTCTTCCAGCATTGGTAGTTCAGCAATTTCTATGGATGGAACTGCATATCATTTTCAGTCATGATTTGAAGTGTAAATTATAAGAAAATTTACTGGGCGAAGGATAACACTCATGCCCAAGGTCTTCTAAATCACATGACTACTTAGCATGATCATATAATTATTCGAAAGACATGCCATGATTCATCATTTCATCCAATGATATTTCAGAATCCTGGTTAGTGTCACCAGTGGGAGCATTTGATGTGTCTTTTTGACGACTTATGTCTTGCAGCCCCTGACCCTGGACAACATCTTCGGGTAAAATCACAGCATCAGTTGCATCAGTTCCAACAGTTCCCATAATCTCTAATGCATGAATTGAACTGAAGTATCACCGAATGGAAGTCAATCAGTGTTTCGTTTAACATTTTTTTTATGAAGCATTGTTGACTTACCAAAGACAGGTTCTTCTCTTCTTGCAACAACAGCAGGAGGGATACTAGGAATAGATGCTATCTCTTCTCCAGGAGAAACCAAGTCAGCTTGGATCTGTGATTGTTCCACAGCACCCTCTGTGGTCTTTGAAGGAGGATCAATGCTTTCCCTCAGGGGGGAAATTGAAGAATCCCCTGCAATCCCCAGAAATATGAGTAACCATGTGGTCATGGGTATAAACTCATGATTACCCGAAGGACTTACCGCTGCTAATGAATCGTTTAGCTGTGGACTTACTCCTTCGTTTCCTTTGCTTCTTTGGTTTTTTTGGAGTATCGGTAGTCTCCCTTATTGGCACTTGGATTGGAGAATGGAAGGATATGTCCAATGCCTCATTCATGGCCTGCTGGCCTGGAAATATCTCGCCCGGTTCGCGAGGAGAATCAGCAGTAGCCCCGATGGCAGTACCACCAGAGATATACTATGGCGAAGGAACCTCAGTTCCTTTCTTTGCAAGCTGAAAGATGAAGAAAATAACTTCATAAGTAACAAATCTTTGACTAGAATTAAGTTTCAAGTCAAATAAGGAAAGAAAACTTACATCTTCCGGAGCCACATACCCATGCCACTCCTCATCTCCAAAACCACCAGCCCCCTCAGTGGCGCCACGATCAATAAATTCCTTCACTCGCCTGGTGATAGGAACGGACTCATCAGTGGCGTATATAAGCATTTCCAGCTCTCTAATGTAATCCCACACTTCATTGGGGTTATCCTCGTATTGAAGATTTGTAGAAGCCATAAGATTCCATATTCCAGGAAGTTGTAGGCCCTCACAAAAATCCAGCTAGGCAGTCTCAGTACCATAGTATAAACTCTGCCATAGCTGGACAGCCTCTGGTCTTAGATATGAAGGCTGCGAGGAAGGTCCTACAATCTTGGACTTCAATTTATTCCCATATCCTGCAACTACAGATAGAGAATAAAAAAATAAGAATTATTGCTTTATAAAGTAGCATTGATTAAATTACTACAATGAATTAACTCACCAGGAGTTGATGGAGTGGGTCTTTTAATTCTGGCTGAAGGATTATATTGGGCATGAAACCACTTTGCCGTTGGTTGTGCCTCATCATCCCCATCATGGGAATCTGGTGAATCAGTTCTAGAGGAGGAGTCTATCGAATCAACTTCAAGTGGGGAAGCATCACCTTCATGTGGAAGGGTTTCTTTCTCTATAGTCCTATTCCTTTTCCCCACCTGATAAACTAGGTGATTCAATATCCCTTTGAGGTATGATGCTATCCAGTGTTCGACATAATATGTAGTCAAATTATGTGACGCTTTTTTAACTGGTAAATCAAATACTGCCCCAGTCTTCTCCTGTGGTGTCAGCAACCATAGTTGCCGATAAACCATCAGATGGTGCTCTAACCTGACATGTAATGGAGGAGATACAATAATCTGTTGCAGAAATTTTAATTGACGTGCAAATCTATATGGAGCATAGGCCTCACATATGATTTCTCTGTCAATCCTGGCAACTAGCACACCATCCCAGCAAGCTAGCATGTATGCCCTCAAATCCAAATGGGTTGTTCCATCATCAACAAACCGCCCAGTTGGCGGACTTACATACGGAAAGAATTTGAATTCCTTAAACATGATCAGCCTCACTTTCATGTCGTAGGCATTAACATCTAATGGAGAAACTCTAGAGAATGCTTGCACTGACGTCCTGAAAGAACTTCCAGGAATTTGTAATCCATTCTGTACATTGTAAGTCCTGAAGTGAGTGGCGATCCATCCCCATAAAACTTGGAATGGTCCCACTATTCTTAAATGATATTTACCCATGAAGACATGAAGTAAACTCCTATGAATCTTTTCTAAAATAGGGGTAGCCAACCCAACCATTTTTCCCTCATCCAACTTTGCCGCAATGACGAAGGTCCCTGTCCGGACGCCTCCCTTCGAATCCCTGACTGGCAAGAGATAAACACTGAGGAACATTTACAAGAAGCCTTCTAGACGAGTCTTCTATGGGATTCTTTGATTCACCTCATATCCCCACTTCTCGAACTCTCCTGCTTCTAGAGTTGGCCAGAATGTTCCAGGAGCACCCCTCTTCTCAGGTTTTGGGAAGGTGGTAGGACATTTGGGCCTCTTATCCATGGATTTCTTTTTATTGGATCCTTTTTCTTTCGGCTCCTTCTCCTTTGGCTCCCTCCCTTTCTTCTCAATAAGAAATGTATTCATGCATTCCTCCGGATGAATATCCTTTCTAGAATGAGTTAATGAGGTCTCTAAACTCTTGAGCCTGTGGAAGATCTTAAATAATTCCCGAGCTAAAGCAAGAGTTTTCTTTGAATCATTCCAAGTCACTTTGGGAGGAATGAATTCATCGTACATATCGCCCAAAATTGGAGCCCCTGAGATCTTGTGGACATCCCAAAGACTGATTCCTACTTCTCCATGAGTCAGATGGAAAGAATTATTTGCTAGGCTCTAGTGGCTGAGTATCTCCTGCACGAAGTTATCATGTATGTAAACATATGTTATCCCAACCTAGACAGCTTCGTATATCGCCACTCCTTTTAGATCCTCGACAAACTCTGCACAAGTTTGTCACACCCAGTATGCCCACATCTAAGTTGGATTCATGCCTCCCCCAGGACAGAAGTCCCAAATTTTCTTCCAGCCTTTGGATTGATCCATCTGAGCATTTCGTAATATTGAAGGATGACAATGTGGTTGCAGCTCAGGTGTATGATCTTTCAGATCTAGTGTTAAAGGGCTATGATGCATCATCTGGTCCTACTCCACTGTTCCAGCATTTAGAAATACTCCTCCACCTGAGATATTTGCTGAATCAAAGTTGGTGTAATTCCAAAACCACGAAAATGGAAGATAGTTCTTTGCTTCTGGAATGGTGACTTCTCGCAGATGACCATAGCCATACAAAGGTAGATAAGTGCTCTGTGGGAAGTCACGATGATATTTCTTCAGATACTTATCCAAATCCAGAAGAGTGCTATCTTTGATAGTATAATAATCATCTCCAATGATGTTCATCATATCATCTATCCCCTTGATAGCCAGTTCATTAACTATTTCAGGTCTATGAGCCATTGATTCTGCACAAAAGTTGAAATAAATTAACTTTTAACTATGTTTATTTTTCATAAAATTTGTGAAATAATTTGAAAAAAATGGTTAAGGAATTAAGGCGTGCAATTATGGATGTGTCGAGCAAGTTTTAAATGTGTCGCGCATGTTTCTGTCACGCATGTGTCACCGCACAAGTCTTATTACCTTGACAGCAGCGCGGCGACAAAGAAATATCAAAAAGAAGAGACTTGCGCGGAGAAGATGACTTGCGCGGTGAGAGCTCGAGAATTCGGAATCAGATGCTATGTGTGACCAATGAACGTGTATTTATAGGCCAGGAATCCTATCTACGCGCCTACACCCAGTGCGCTCCAGCCTTGCGCGACTCAAACCTGTGCGCCCAGTGTTACGCACCGAAAGACCTGCGCGCCTCCTTTCCTTTGGTTTTCTTCTTTTCCTAAAAGTAAAATCCTCATTTCTCTCTGAATCCAACTCTGAGGGGGGACTTTTTTTATGCTCCTTTTCATCACAGCGTCCAAAGGAATATAAAGGGAAATGACTTAGCACAAATTGATTCAGCCTTTGAACAAAACATCAAAAATCGACAAAGGGATTAACAAAGAGAACATTGCCCATAGGTTGCGCAAGTTCTCTCATAGTCACACAAGTCCACTTGCGCGATGCATAATGGTCACTCAAGTGACTTACAAGACCTAAGTGATAACCGCCTGGGGTCTTCTCCTGCCAATAAATAGACCCTGTGGGCCCCCCATTTCAGGGAAGGGAATTTTTTCAGAAACTCAGATTTGAGCTCCTGGCGCCCTAGTCTCTCCTCAAAGCTTTCGAAACAACTCTAAGGTAATTTCATAACTATAACGGAAGATCTAAAGAGGGGGAGGAAGGCCTAAGTGTTGAAACTCATAAACACTTGCACGCCTAAGTGGCCAACCCTTAAGGGAAAAGGCCACACTTACGCATCGCCTTACTCCTTCAATAGAACATGCGCGCCCCTCTTCTGGAAGAACCTCAAGAGGATTCTAAAGGCTTTAACCAAGAGTCGCTCAAGTATTACCCTGCTGGTTAACCGTCGCGCAAGTACCCATGTGTCGCGCAAGTATACCTGTGCGACCGAGACTTGCGCGCCCACGCAGTACTTGCGCGCCTGCCAAGACTTGCGCGCCTCTGCCTCCATGGGTGCCCTTCTTGCCCATTTAACCCCTGTTATTTCATTCCACCTCTCCTATTCAAGATTCAATCTTCAAGAAACTCTTAAAATCCATTTATGTAATGATTTCTTGATTTTAAATCCTTATCTGGAAGGAATTATGTGGAATAACTCTCAAAATCTAGTGATTTACACATCTTTATGTCACTAAATATTGAGATTTCATTCATTCAACCTCATCCTTTATGATGAGAGACCTCATTAACCTAGGAATAATCCTTAAGAGTAAGCCCCAGTCCCCTAATATGGGCCTCCTTTTTAGGAGTAAGCCCCAGTCCCTTAATATTTCATGTCTCTTAACCTAGGCCTCATTTTCAGGAGTAAGCCCTAGTCTTAATTTCTCTCAACCTGTCCTAATTTACCTTTGATCTGGGATTCCTTTTCAGGAGTAAAACCCAATCATAAGTTCTCTCCTAATTTGGGCCTCCTTTTCAGGAGTAATCCCTAAGTTAGAGTATTCAAATCTCCATGAAGCACATATACCTTTATGGACCCTGTTCTTGGATTTCTTCCCTGAAGTAAATACTAATCTTTATTTATCTGGGCAGTCATACATACATAAGCCCCACATTATTTCTTATGATTTCATCTTTCATGGCACAATTGTCTGATTTTTACCATTACCTCTTTTTTCTCACAACGAGCATGACTCATGTGAGCTTAGAGTGTAAAAGTAATTATGACATCCTTCTTTGAGCCATCAATCATAAACATCATACTCCCTTACTCAAACTACATGGGTTCTGATTCCTTTTATAAAAAAAGGATATGTAGGTAGCCCATCTGCGGGTTCGATCCCAACTCTGAAATAATTCATGTCCTTTTGAATGAAAATAAACTTCAAATTCCCCACTGAGTGGCTTTAAAACCAGTATGGTCATCATAAGGACCAAGAGACTTTTACGTATCAAAGGATACCATTGACTAGGAATCTATAACAAATACAGATGATTCTTTATCAGTGAAGAACCTCAAATACATATAAAAGATTCTCTAAATTTCCTACATATCGATAATTGATTGTCAAATCTAAAGTAAAACTCATTTATACTTGGTAATGTAATAAGGATTCACAAACATAACTTAAATCTATAAAGAGAGTCCCGGAGTAGACAATAATTCCCCTCAAAAAGGTGTGATGAGTCCGACCTCCTATCTTCTCGACCAATGCAAATTCCTAAGCCTCATCAGTCCACAAACTAATGAGCACCTACCTTTGGAAAGTAGGTCCGAATGGATGTGGAATCATTGGATGTTTCCGGTTCTATGAACAAACCCGTTAGAAACCGATCGGAATGTTTGAACCTCACATCAAAGGAGGTCATCCCCGAAGTCCAAGGGAAACAAGGTTATTAAATTAACAGCATAAAATATTATTATATATAGTATAATTATTTTATTATTTCATCTTCATTGAAGAATATTTTAACGTAGTATAATAAGAAATAAAATTGAAACATTCGGTTAAAACTTATACCATACCACTTCTCCAGGAAACCTCCTTTGCTTTAAACCTATATCCCTTTAAGGTTGGTATTATACCAAAAAAATACATATAGAATATGGGGATGAAGTTTAGGAATATATTTAGTCATGTATTGGACTAACCAAATGGCTCTTTAAGTGTTAAGAGAAGAGGAGAAGGGTTTACCTTCCATAGGTGGGGGAAGGGGAATTATTGGATTTCCTTAAAGTAATAAATTAATATAAATTAACTTTTAGTTCAAATAGATATAAATATATATAATTAGAATATAATATTATTATTATATTAAATAATATGATAAAATAAATTTTTTACTTGTTTTGGTTATGTTTTACCCCAATATCTTTGTTTTAACCCCATGTTAACCATTTTTACAATTACCACAATATCAATGTTTTTACTATTTAGGAGACTGGAAATTTAATATAAAAGGAGAAATCAACCATAATTGGAGAATGGTTGATATATTAGTCCATAATACTTTCAAATATCTAAATATATATTTTTTTTGAATTTTAAATCATTTAATATAATATTTGTTAATATAAAAGACTATTTATGTCTTTTTTTTAAATACTTACAATATAATAATAAAATATTTGTATAACTCAAGTAAAATTGTTGCAAAATTAAATGGATTATAATATAAGGACTGTATGGTCTAAATTTAATCATCCCATCATATTTAGAAATGTTTATAAATTATTTAAATCCTTATCTTTTGGTTTAACCCTTTGGTTTATCAATTTTAACCTTAACTTTTGTAATGACATTTTCAATATTAAAGGGTTATAATTTTACTTATAAGTTGAAAATTTTCTCATAAATGTCTAAGGGATGAAATTATAGACCATTCATCATCCTAATTATCGTATTTAAAAATATTTATTAATTTTAAATAATTTAATAAAATCTTATTTAACATAAAATATGATTAATGTCTTTTTTGATACTATTCATTTAATTTGACTTTGAAATGAACATGAAAGAAAAAGATTTAGAATATAAACCTTTAAAAAAACTCTAATATGTTTTTATTTATCTATATAATTGATTTTATACTATAACTCACCCAAAAAATTACCTTTAGTGTTTTTAAAATCTTTTACTTGATTTTTCTAATGCTTGCACAAGCACTAAGGCAGGGTTGCGTAGGAATTTAAGGTAATTTTTTCATCACGAAAAATTAAAATAAATTACCATGATAGAAATTAATTTATATTTAAAATAACCATTTATAATCTTACAATTCTTTTCACCATCACAAAATATTATCTATGTTAACAGCAAGAGAAGGACATTTTTGACATTATATAGACTCAAAATAAAATATATTTTTTTTAAAAAATATGAAACATGTCTATATAAATAATAATATTGGATGAGAGTGGTCAAATTCAACTCATAAAATAGATTATACTCATGTTTTAGTGTTATTCTTAGCCCTTATCATATTATTTTTACCCATAATTACCTGATTTACCCTTACTAAGGTGATAAATATTAACTAAGCTTTCTATTCATAACAGAAAAAAATAGTAGTGACCAATTTACCATGTTTGGGCCTCCTAATTATAAATATTTATTATATTTTCAAATATTCAATTTCTGGAAATGGATAAAATTAATATAATTTTAAAACATAAAATGAAAAAAAAATTAAGAAAAATGTGCTTTGAAGCACAAAAAGTAACTTAAACCAAAATCACGTGTTATGATAATTAATATGTAATTAATTATATTATTTATAAATAAATTATACTTATATTAATTTAAGATCAAATGAGACTTCTAAATTAAATTATTTTATTGAAAAGAAATTACAGTTTTTTAAAAATCTACATTTTTCACAATTCATTAAAAAATTAATCATTTTGGATAAATATTAAAATTTCACCTTATGATAATGTTGAAATTTTAAATTCAAAAATTATTTTTTTATAAAATTAAATACCTAAAATTTATGGAAATTAATTATAATATTTTCTCAAAAATATCAATAAAATTTAATTTTAAAGAAATAACTTTTTTGATGTATAAAATGAATTTACTTTAAAATTGAGTGTTTATTTCTGATGAAATATTAAACATATATTTATTAAATAGGAACTATATATATATTTCATAAAATGGTTAATCATATAAATTTCTTCCAATTTAATAGGCATTTTATAACTATAAAATTTAAATAACAATATTTTGTGTTATTTTTAAGCTTAGTGTTATGTGTTGTATATGCTTTCAAACAAAATGTTATTATAAAATATTAGGATACTACATTGTCACCATTTAATAAATTCCATTCTCTCAATTCAAAATTGGGCATGGTAATCAAGGGTTTGATATTAAAAATATAATTATTGAAATCTCATATCACAAAAAGGGTTAATAAAACTACCCTTTAAAAGAAGGAAACATATATTCAAAGGTCATCTGGAATAAGATATAACTAGGTTTCAAAATTGGAGAAAATTAGTGCAATGTGAAAATATGGACATAGAGGATAACCATAATGTCTAAATATTTATGGAGACATATAGATTACGCTGATCCTAAGAAAATGAATGATAAGAGAATGTTACTGACCACAAAACCATAAATCAATGAGGTGTGAAAAGGGTCATTCATTCATAAAAAAAATAAATGTGATAGTTTAACATTTTTTTCAAGATCCATTTACTGGAGTTGAGTAATTAATTCACCATATAGACTATGAAAATAAATAAATATACATAATTTATAAGTATAGTTTCATCTATTAATCAATTTCCACAAAATAATCTCATATTTTTATCCAAATGATGAGTATTTAGGATGAATTTTTCATACCTGATCCACTAAAATTGACTTCTATCAAATAACATGATCCCTAAAATCATAACAAGTTATTCCTATTATCTTTAGATATTAGCCAAAACTAAAATGCTTAGCATAGGGTAAGATAATATCCAAATATATAAACATTTATGTGAATTAATAATACATTAATTTCAAAAATTAAGTACTAAAACAAAAGTTTCAACATAGGTAGTAACATAAATAAATAACCCTATTTCTCAAATAAAATAAATATATTCAACAATAAATAAGTTTTTAACCTCAAAGGTTATCACATACCATTCATCTTACATCCCCAAAATGTAATAGTATTGTTCTGAAATAATCTTCCCCATTAAACCTAAGGGTTATATATACCATATCCTCATAAAAAGTCTTTAAAAATATCATTAGTCACCTTAAAATCCAATCATTTAAAACATAAAAATTTATACCTAAGACTTTGAACTTATGACCAAAATTAACAGAAAACCCCATGACGGTGTCCATAACTCTTAAAATGACCACTTCTAAAAACATCACAACCTCTAATTTTTTTAAACCCACCTATGATACCAACTATAAAAACCCCAAACCCGCAATCTATAATTTGATGCTAAAATCATAATATTTACATTTTTCACTTTGATACTGATAAACATAGCCCAATTTTCACCATCCAAAACCTATAATGTCAAACTGAAATATTGGATCACTTCCATAACCAAGGACCTTTTATGTTTAGAGTTTAGATAAATAAAACTAACTGTTACATAACAATACCCAAATTTTATTATTTCATATTAACTCCTAAATATATCAATTAAAATACTCTATATAATAACAATTTCTAGAAAAAAAATCATTTAACATGAATCTTCATAACCTCGGGAAAGAGGAAAGATAATAAGGTAAAACTCAAATGTTCGGTAAGGTGAAACATAATCACTAACGATTTAATTTCTTCAGAGAGAATAAGATGAGAATAAGGGTATGTTGACATAATCAAACTGAATTATCATAACATAAGAGAACTCATACCCATAAATAATGATATTATTAAACATTTGATATTGAATAAAACATTAAAAAAGTCTACAGTCATATAAATCAATTATCATGACCCACGTGATGTAAATATTGATCAAATGAAATATCAAATACCTATAAGAAATATAAAGAAACAATTTTGGTTTCTTAGAACATTAATTTCATAACACATTTTATAAATAACTAGATCCTAGTTAAATCGATAGGAGAAACTTACCTAGTTAACTCCCTTTATTCCTTTGAAGTCAAGAAACATTACCTAGTGCATTGTAGAGCTATATAGAGCTAAAAATCTATATATTTTATTACAGGATCACCCATCATATAGAATGTATCTGGATCACCCATCATCCTAAATAATTTCCCAATATCTTAATTTAATATAACACATGGAATATTTCATTTTTTTATCATCAATATTTTAGTAAAATCTTGTGTTTCTTTATAACTTGATTTACCTAGAGAAAATAAATGGGTTTCATGAAAATGTCCTTGAAAAAACTAGTGTGTGTTGTATATGCCATTAAGCATAATGTTATTCTAAAATCTCAAGATGTGAAAAAACTAGTTTGGAGACCAATTCCATTGATGCTCAGTGTTTCTAAAGTTTGAGAAGAAGAAATTGAGGAATTTCGTCATGCATGGAGTCCAAATAAATATTATTTAGATGTCGAAGACAGATTTAGTTAGGTTCAACTAGTGAGAAGATTGTGAAAAATATCTAAGAGTTTGACTAAAGATAGAGACCAATTTAATTTTATTATTTTTTATATAATTGAAGGAAATTAAATATTATCTAATTTTAATGATGTAGATCATATTTTTTAGATGCTGTAAAGTCTTCAAAATTTTGGAAGATCGATTTCAAGAGGAGAAAACTTTTCTTATATATATATATAACAACTTATTAGATGAAAATACATTTCATCTTATTGAAATTCACATGATTATCATAAAGGGTTATTGTCTCTGGATACATGTATACAAATAACAACTATTTTGTAAGTAAAATACATCATCTCCCGCTAATTAATTCATAACTAGAACCCTTATTTGAAATATCATACATAAAACAATCTTTTTAATATGGAGAAAGGAAACATAAGAAAGGGTGATCTCAGATTCACAATAAGGGAAATTAAGGGAGATATTAATGATCACATATGCATAAAAAATAAAAAGGGTATGAGAACATGATATTAACATTTCAAATTTAAATATTTTATATCAAAGATCATAATCTCGATTCATTGAATAAAGATTGGAAGTCGTTAAGACATGAATCATAAAAGAATAAAATAACATGTGCTATAAAAACATAACACTGGATTAAGACATAGAACTGGGAAATATAAATAAGAATAGAAAATTATTTCTTTTTTAGTCAAGGCTCATTTCCAAAACTACAATAGTAGATTGGGTTCACTCCCCAAACCATCTTGGTATTCAAGTCTCACTCAAAATACTATCATGGTGGATTGGGTTCACTCCCCAAACCATTATAGTAGTCAAGGTTCCCTCCTATGTCTATAATAGTGGATTGGGTTCTATTCCCAAACAATCATAGTATTCATCTTTCACTACAATGAATATCATTATGAAAAATGTCCATTGCTGAATTGGGTTCACTCCATATCCTTAACCTGTTTATCTCATTGGATATCAATATTTACCCAATGCATTAGAGGGATATTTAATTTCATTCCCATCCATCATATAATGAAAATCATATAGAAATGTTACACAAGATCATATAACATTAGTCATATTATAATTGATGAAAATAAATCGGTTTAATTAATATTTCATTATGGAATAACCTATTTAAAATAATCAGGTTTCATAAATATTTCAGCATGGCATAAAACATGGAAAATAAATGAGTTTCATAAAAATTTCATCAATTCATATTAGAATAACCTATATAAAAGGAATGATTTTCTTCAAAATATTGTCTTTATAGTCATAAATCATCTAGAGAAAGTATAAGGATGTTATCTTTTTGTCATATCCCCAATAAATTATAAGCAACATCATAGGTTATTTTAGTTAATGATTATAAATACCATAGAAATATCATTAAACCATTCTTGAGGAAAAATCATTTCCATATTGAAATAAATATTTTAAAATATAATTTTTTTCCAAATAATGATGAAAAAGTCTTCCTTGAAAGGGGCCTTAAAAATTTTTCAAAAGGGATTCAAATAATTTTGTGATCATAGGAGTAGACATTTTTTTCATGTTGTGTATGTTAAAACAAAATTCATTTCATTTTTTTGGTAAAAATTCAAAATAAACTCATTTAAAAAATAACATGGAGATTCATTTGAAACCATTTTTTTTAAAATTCAAACATGGGTAAGAATGAATTTAAACAATAATAGAGTAATTTTGATTTTTTTAAACATGGATATGGAAGAAAAATTATATGATATAAAACCCCATTTTTTATATGAATCAACACACATATAATGGATTTTATCTCTATTGTGTGTTCATATTTATCATTACATTGAAAACCCATCATGGGTTGGTTTGGAATATCAATTGTGACATCTATTCCTTAATAATTGTTGTGATATTTAGGTAGATAAATCCAATCCATGCCGAATATATCAACAAATTAAAATATAGGGAGAAAAAATAAATTTATAAGAAGCTCATTATATCATAATTAAACCGTAGAAGAATCATAGGCATGAGATATAATCAGCATGCCATTAGGGGTTTTCAGTACTACTTCAACATATAATCATTGGGGGTATAAAATAACATTCCTAAATGCTTTTCATAATATATGGGAATTTATACTAAAAATATCAAATAAGATATATAAATATTTGAGCATACTCTTCACCTCCCCAACTTCATTGTTCTATCTTCAATCCATTAGTAAAACCAGAATGGTGTGCACGACTGTCAGATATATTTTATCATAGAGATTAATAATGAAAAATGAATCATAGGATATCTAGATCACGACACATTATTTTCAATATATGAAATCCTATGTTTAACTTAGTTCATTTAGGGTCAACAACTATTTAAATCCTTTATGGTGTTTCATACAGTGTTTGTGAATTTCCAAAGAATATTCCTTGGGAGTGTCAAACTAAGTGTTTAGTAAGGCTCGTGGTCGTTCTCAATGTGGTGATCCAGTCAAAGACCAATGCATCATTTTCAAAGTTATTACCCATAGGTAAAAATATTCTAGTTCCACATCTACTTTTATTATCTAGACATGGATGTAATTTCATGGAAACCAACCACTCTATCCTTCACCAAAATTCATGATATTCTATTTTACCATGACTTATCCCTAGGGTTCTCACTAAATATCTCTCATCATAATTTCCAATGTTTTACTAACCTTATCCTTTGATATCAAATATAGTGACCCAAAAATGTCATACATAGATATAAAATATTATTATATCTGTATTCATTTGATATAATAAAACCACACATGAGAACCATAAAGCTTTAGTGTCTTTGGAAACATGGATACTAAAACAAATGGCTCATATGTAAATTACATCATCTCTTACTAAGCTCTCCAATACGAGAACCCTTCTTAGAAATATCCTATATTAAACCATTATTAATAACCTAGGGAAAAGAAAAATAATAAATGGTGCAATCATATGCCCAGTATGGGTAAAAAAGTGAGATATCCAAGATCACATAAGCATAACAAGAATATAAGGTTAAGAGAACATGAGATTAACATTTTAAAACCACGGCCTACTTATCAATGATAATTATATAGAGTCATGGAATAAATTTTGGTATTTTATAATAAATAAATCATAAATAATTGAATAAAATAATCCATTGAAGAATAACATTGGAAATAGACATGGAATTGTGGCATATACATTAGTATAGAAAATTATTTCCCTAGTATTCAAGACTCACTTATAAAACTATCAGAGTGGATTTTCTTCACTCCCCAAATCATCATAGTAGCCATAGTGAATTCCCAATACAATCATAGAGGATTGGGTTCACTTCTGAAACCATCATAGTAGTCAAGGTTCACACCCAAGACAATCATAAATGGTTAGGTTTACTCACCTAACCATTTTATAGTCATGGTTCACTCCCATGACTATTATAGTGGAAAAAATACCTTAAAAAATTAGATTCACTCCACATTCTAGTCTTATATATCTCATGAGATATCAATATTTACCTAAATAATTTATGGGCTATATAATTGTGATCCCACCCATCCTATAATGAGAATCATATAGATATGTTCCATAATATCATAAAACATTCATCATATCAGAACCCATGATAAGAAATGTATTTTATAAGCATTAAAACATGGAATATCCCTTAAAAACAAAAATAGGTTTCATTAACATTCTATCATGTCATAACCCATGGAAAGGATACAGGTTTCATAAATATTTCATCAATTCATCATCGAATAACTTGTGAAAAGGGAAAGAGTTTCATAAAAATATTTTCATCATAATCATAAATCATATAGATATAGGATGAGTTTGGTATCTTTTTTTTTCATATCTCTAGTAAATCATAAGAAACATCTATGTTTTTTTATTAATAAATATAAATACCATAAAAATATCATTAAAACATTCTTTAGGAAAATATAATTTCCATTTTGAAATCAGTTTTCTAAAATCTAATTTTTCCCACAAATATTAAAAAAATATTTGAAAATAATCCATGAAACTTTTCAAGTAATCTTAAAACAGTTTATTTGTAATTATTGAAGAAAATTATTTTTAAGAAATTTATGTTAAAACAAATATTACTCTAACATTTTTTTGGTAAAAAGACAAAATTACCTCATTCGGAAATTAATAAGAATATTCCTTTTAAACCATTTTGTAAAAAATTAAAACATGGGAAAAACTACTTCAAAAAATCATAAGTTATTTCTAAAAACATTCTAGAAACCATTTTTATAAAATATAGATATAGAAGAAAAATAATTTTTGATTGTAGAGAGAATAAAGTCCGTTTTCCTTAAAAATATTATTTCAATATATTTAGAACATAGAGATAGTAAAATGAAAGGAAAAGAATTTATTCTATATAAATAACTAAAGGAGACCAAAATTCATGAGTTTATTGAGATATATATCATAATATTTCATCATCAGAAGCATAATCATAAACAATCCTACTAAACAATGAGATTGTAACATAAAACCCTTACCACTTTGGTAACACTTTAATTGCAAGGCCCATGAAATAAATAAACATAGATAGATTTTTATATATCATAATTTTCATGATAATAATCATAAAATAAATTCATTTTCCATATATAAACCACATAAAAGAAACATGTGGTGAATATGGCTTGTGTCCTATAAAAATAAAAGTGAGATGAAAATATCTTACCACTTATGAAACTTTTGAATCATACCCCTATTAAAGAATAAAATAGAATGTACCTATAAATATCATAAAAATTATGAGACTCGTGATATTACATATAAAATGGGATGTATATACGCCACACAAAATAAATTATTGGTGAATATGACACATGTATCCCCAAAATAAAAGATAAACTAGAAATCCCTTACCTGAAGTATCAACTTTCTTCATACATGTTAGAACAACCTTTATAATAAATATAGGTTTATTATACATATTTTATAGAACCATAATAATATATATCATACCATATATGATTAAATTTTACCCTTTATTACCTATTTATTAACAATTCCTTGTTAAAATCACAGTTCGTGTAATAACATCTTAGCATTTCATCGATGTGTTGGTTTTGTATTTTAAGTCCTTTAACTGTGATCATGGTACCATAATATAAATTATTCTAAACATGATATAAATATCATATATATTCATCATATATTTTTTTAGTGTAACCCATAAAGTATAGATAAATAAAATGAATTGCAGTGTTCTGGGGATGGTAGGTTGTACGTACGCAAGACTGATGTTTCAATTTTCTCAAAAGATGGGACTAAAGAAAGGAAAATATTAAATCACATTTTGAAAATATTATTTATATAATATATATCATATATATTAATTAAATATACCCTTATTACTTCTCATGTCAAAATAAAATGAAAAACATGTCTCATTGCATCGTAGAGGCGGTATATCACACAGACACACACGAGTGAAGTTATCATTTTTCAATGGACATGAAGGTAACAAGATTGATGTCATATTATAATTATAGAGGTATAATTATGTTATATGTATCATATTGATACTATTAATCCATCAGTATATCCACCCATGAGGTCGATGATTTAAAACGAATTTCAATGCTTTACGAGGTGCTAGTTTTCCATCCACACGATCAACAATTTTCTTTCCCATTTGATAAAATAGGATATGAATATAGTTTATCCTAATAAAATAAAAACATCTCAGTATATGTTTTATACTTATGTTATTATATCATAATATTCAATGAATATTTTAATTAGGTGGAAGAATAAATAAAATAAAAATACTCGGCTAAGAACGATACCTCTTCTTTAGACAACCTCAATTGGTTATCACCCAAAGCCTTTATATGAGGGTTTCATAATAAATATATGACATCTGGGAAATGGGAATGGTGTTAAGGAATATATTATGGTAGTTATAATCTGACCCAAAAGAATTTGGATGTGTGAATATGAGAGGTGAGGGGATGTCCTTTTATAAGTGGGGAAGGGAACCCACTTGGAAACTGCTTGGAAATTTCTGTAAAGTATCAAAAATGATAAAGTTATTGCTGAGAAAAATTATTCCCAATTACCTTATATTAAAAATTTGGATATTATAAGGTCAAAATATTGTAACACAGTGTGATTTATAAATGTTTTATTGGAAAACATATCCTTATCTTTTGGTTTATCCCCCTGTAGACCTATTTTAACCTTAACTAGAGTAATTAGTTTTTACTATTTTTATTATTCATTATAAAAAAAAATATTTTTAAATTATTATATAATATTAATTATTTTAATTAAAAATATTTAATCTATTTTCCAAAATCAATTCACAGAGGAGGAATAGTTTCATTTTAAATAAAAATCATAGACGTGACAAAGAAGCGGTTTTCAAAAGAGAAATTTTTAATAAGTATAAAAGGTTTTTATATAAAAAATAAAAATGAAATTAATTTAAATGACATAAATTGGATTAATAATAAACTAATTTTACTATTAATACATTAAAAGTATCTCCAAACAAAATATAACTTTGAAATTTATTTAAATGAAAAGACACTTTTCAATATAAATCAGTATTTTTCACTATAAATTAAAAATAAAAAATGTTTAGAAAACATACCAAAAATTAACCCTAATATATTTTTAAGATGTTTATTGCTAATATTTTGTAAATTTTATTAAATAAATGTTTTAAAATTATAAAAATATAACTTTATTATTTGTTCATAAAATCAATAAAATTAGTTTTTTAGAAAAAGTGTATTTTTTGAAGAATATAAAGACTAAACTAAAAATTAAGTACTTATTTATAATTATATTTTATTTATCTAAAACCATTATACTTAGTTTTAAAATTATGGTTATTCTTATTCATATGGATATGTTTAATAGATAAGTTATAATGGACATGTTTGAATAATATTATTAATAGTACATTATAGTTCGTTAAAACTCATTGTTGTGTGTAGTGTATGACATCAATGAAATTAAATCTATTTGTCAAAAAAATTACAAAATGTAGGGGTGTTATAGTGTTGAACCAAAACTAGTGTGATTCAGGGATAAATATAAGCAATGTAGTATGTTTTATTGTTCACAAGTGCAATATTGGGAACACTCTCAACTATGTAATTCCGTGAATGAGGATAGGGTAAAAAATTCCACAATCCAATTATATTGATAATAAGATTATAATGGAAATATGAAAACTAGATAATGATGATATACAATAAGGAGTAGGTTTCCCACATTAGGGGTGAACCTTGTATAAATATCATGTACTAATTTCTTTTTTATATTATATATTTCATGTGGTTGTGGGATATTGGGTAATGGACAAAAAGATCAATTCATTTCCAAACTGAACAAAAAATTTTAGAAGACCAAAGGGGTAGAAATAAAATAAAATAAGAAATTGGTTTTAGGTAAAAAAATTCCATGACCCGACCCATACTAGGGCTCGATACAAAACTACTCCAAGCCCACCACCATAGGCCAAGGGCTGGCGACTAGTGCAGAAGGCACAACATAATAGGGGAGTCCTTTGCTTAAGAAACTATAAACACACATGCAACAAGCTCAGTTAAAATGTATAAAGGAAAATAAGTAAAGATACCACTCTACTATGAAAAGGAAACCAAATATATATGCATCGACCTATAAAAAGTAAAAGTACAAGAAAAGTAAATTTGAAAGGGAGAGGGGAAAAATAAACACCCAACTAGAAAAGTTCCATAAACCGGTAACATGTGAAAATGTAAAATAAGTGAGAGAGGCTGTCTTTTGAATCCCAAGATATGACCACCACATGTGGTCCAAGCACCCTGTATCCCTTAGCTCCTCTGATATCATGATCAACATGTCTGTCTTCTGCAAGGGCACACTAAATTCGAGCAAATCCAAAGGAGGGGTGTGTATAAAAATACTCAGTAGGATTCCTTGAAGGCTCAAGGGAGAAGTAAGAGAGGTATTGAAGAGGGGAGAAAAAAAGTGATATAATAGAATAAGACCAGTAGAAAGAACAAGGCATAGTAAAAATAAGTACAGCTCAACCCACTAAAAGAGTAATGTAATCTCATCCAAACACAAGGAGATAGAAACATTGAGAAGATTGAATTTTTGTTGAGTCTTTTCTACCTATAATAGGAGATAATACTTATCCAACCATAAGAATATAGACAAGGAAAACATGTGGCATAACCCATAAATCTTTTCCTTTTCTGTAAGGAGAGTATCCAAAACCCAAGGAGTTAGCACTAAAAAAGGACATATATATATATTTATATGCTCAGTCAATGAAACCCAAATGAGAGAGTAAGGGGATATCCATATAAAAATCACATCCCATGAAAAGTGAGTCACCAATAGTTCAATAATTAACCATCAATCCCTAGTATCCCATACATCTACTCTGAATTGTTAGTCAATGGGACTCAATCACCAAACCTAGATACTATCCGCTTTGGGTGAAACTATCTCACCCTCATGGTTTTAGGTTGAGTCACAGGGATGCATCTTCATGGGAAAAACATCCCTCTTTCTTGAGAGTCAGAGGTCAAGTCAAATTACACCTCTTCATTATCGTACAATCGATAGGTCGTGTCTCAAAGTCGATGACCAATACCTATCCTGGATGAAGGGTTCTACTCTATTGTCGTCGATGACCCATCCTCAACCCAACTGGAGGGTTCTACTCTAGTGTCGTCAAGGACCCATCTCTATCCTCATTAGAGGGTTCTACTGTAATGTCGTTGACGACCCATTCCCAACCCATCCAGACGGGTAAACACGGAAAAGATCAAGGAACACTAGTCATCCCTGCTGGATGGTACCTCTCAAAAAGACATTGAGGAACACTGGCCATCCTTGTTGGGTGGTACCTCTCAGAAGGCTATCAAGGAACACAGGTCATCTCTACAAGCACTACTAAAAAAATGGGCAAGGGAATAACCACCTTATATCAGTGCTAAGTAAAAACCACTGATAAAGAAACCTTTTATCAGTGCTAAAATTTTAGCATTGATACAGGGTAACCATTATCATCGCTAAAAAAGCGCTGATAAAACAACCCTTTATCAGCGCTAGAAAAGCACTGATAAATATTCCCTTTATCAGTGATAAAATGTTAGCATTGATACAGGAAGGATTTATCAGTTCTTTTTTAGCGCTGAAATAGAGGACCATTATTAGCACTAAAATTTTAGCGCTGATAAAACTGTTGTCCATTTTTTTATAAAGTCGGTCACACAATGACCTCATTTTATCACAACCTAGAGCTTTCGCAGTACTGGAACCATGAGACTCCCCTCCACTGCCTATTGAGCTTCGCGTTTCCGGACCTCCACCGCCCTCGAGCTTCGCTTTTCCAGTCCTCCGCCGCCCACTGAGCTTCGCGTTGCTAGACCTCCGCCTCCCTCGATCTTCGTGTTACCGGTCCTCCACTGCCCGCTGCGCTTTGCATGTCGGACCTCCGCTGCCCTTGATCTTCGCATTTCCGGACCTCTGCTTCCCTTGATCTTCACGTTTCCGAACTAGGTGTGAAATGTTTTTATAGTCCCCTATTACACATACGCTTCTATAATTATGAGGACCTATGTTTAAGGATTATTACAAAATGAAGTTGAGTTTGTGAAATTTTTGAGTGAAGGTTTAACAACCTTGGTTTTCTACCATATGAGTGGATATTTACATATCAAATAGAGATCAAATGCAATTATAGGTTCATTGATACATTAAGAGAATATGTTGGATGAGTCAAGATAACCTGTAGAGTTCTTACGAACTCTAAGGAATAATGTTATGGATGAATTGGGGTGTTTTGGATTCTTAAACACGTGTTTATGAATTTTAAAAATAATTTTCATTTATCTAAAGATCATGTGCATGATTTCCTAGGTCAGGACACATAGTTAGTAATAACCATGGGCCAATCGAACACCCTTATAGGGATTTTAGATGAAGTGCATAGTTTTATTGATCATACACCAACCATGCAAACCCCAAATTTTGAAGGGCTCATGGTTTGGTGATGGTGTTTGCACGGTCTGAAAAATCTATGAACCCCCTTTTAGTGGATAATCATAGGATGAATGGTTTATTTGGCCCAATGACATGATTTTCCCTAACAATGATCCAACCGTGAACACCCCCCCAAAACCACCAAAATTTCTCAAAATTCACTCAAAACATCTTTAGATAATACCCAAATATAAGGAGACCCAAACAAGTTTGTAGATATACCTCAAATAAGTTAATTATATGTTTAAGGCATGTTTTTTAAATCATTTTTTGATTTTTGTATTTTACTATTGATGATTGTGATGAATAATTTTCTTTATGTTTGGTAGTTGGTATATGGGAGACCTTAGATTTGTGAGTAATCAAATGGGTTCTACACTAGTTAGCCTTGAGGTGATCACTTGAGTCTATTTATGATGTCCCCAAGAGGCCTCATTTATATTGATTGTCTTTTCACATAACCAGGTGGTGTTCCATGAGTGACTCAATTTCCATTAGAAACTATAGGTGAGATATCATCCTATGTTTCTCCAATTAAAATTAGTTTCTTTACCATAATTATTTTAATGGATGATTTTGTGATTATGAGTTACTCCCATTGATTACCTTTATTATTTACTTTTTCTATATTTTATTTTTTATCTAACCTTGATTATTTATTTTTTCTTTTTTCATTACTCCATTATTCTACGATTTTCTATTAGCATAGTTTTTTTTACTGTAAATCAAAATGTGGAATCTTTGGGGAATGTTGGACATGGGTTGATTTTCATTAAAAAGGATTTCTTAATATGTGTTTCGTTCTTTTTAATAAAGTATATTAAGTTAGGAAAATATAATTCCTTGTGAATTTTTTCATTTATAAAAAATGAAATATATATTTTAAAAAATGGTTGACCACAATGTTTTGTTTTTTTAATAGATTGAATGACATTTTTTAATATACGGAGTGAATATGTGTGTGAGAGGAAAACATGTTTTAATTGATGAAAGTGTTGAGGTAGTACAATGAGTGAGCTGATCCAATGATATATAATTTTTCAATCTCTTGATATCCCATGATATTAAATGGGAATCAATCCTTATTTAGTTCTTAAATATGGTGCGATAAGTGATTGGCATCAGAAAGAGGGAGCCCTCTTGGTTGAAGGATAAATTCATTTCAAAGTTTTATATCATACAATAGGGACATGAACCTTGTTTTTTAACTTCATGAAATGAGAACATTGGACACACATTTTAATATCTTGTGATTAGGATTATGATAATGTATTTTAAGTTTGAATATATTTTACCAAAATGTCCCACGGTTTCATATCATGCAACTAGAACATATAGTGATGGTGAGGTGAATTTTCTATCCATAGAGTCCCTACACCATGTGAAATATGGGTAGAGGATGAAAAATTTTTATGTTTATGATTCATTGACCAACGGGTGTGTGTCCCAGAATTTTTGGCGTGTCATGCAAGAATAACGACATGATGTGAGAAGGGGCTTGTGGTGGCTCAACACCACATGAAACAACATATAACTATGATGTTGGATTTTTATTTAAAATCAATATATCTAAGACAAAAGGGATGGTTTATTCATGTAAAATATCTCTTGAGAAACCTAGTATTGGTGGAAAGATTGATATGCTTATCATAAATGGTGAACAATGAGTTTGCACTATTAGAGTGAATTTTATGAAAAATTTAAGGTCCTTACCACTTGGATTCTAGTTTCACTAGATTCCTCCTAGGTATCATATATTCCCTTAGATCGAACCCCATGTCACTATAAAGTAAGGAATGAAGGATAACCTTTTTCATTAAAGACAACACCACCCGGTTCTGATGCATTTCTAGGTCATCCAATGATTGAACCTTATTTTCTTTGAGGGGTTCCCCCATTATCTCCTTCATGCTATCTAAGTGACTTTGTCTGGTAGTGCACTTGTATGGCATGATGCCTAGACCACCGAGCTTTCTATCCTTTCCACCCCTACCTCCATCTCTGTCCTTCTCCCTCGCTGAGGTTACTGACTGCTTCTCTGTAGTGTCCAGGTCCCTTCCTAGCAGTGTCGGTTCTATCTCCCTTGGCTCTATGTCTATTATCCAGCTCCAAATACTTATTGATCTAGAGAGGAATCCCTCACCAGCCCCCAAGTTTCATTACCCATCCTTCCCCTGCCCCTTTGGATCCTCATCTCCCACTCATATGAATCTTACCAACCAGAAGGGATTATGAACATGTTCAAAATCAAGGGACCTCAATAAGAGATCATCCTCCCACTTCAATAAGGATACTAGCTCTAGATCCAATGCCAGAGCCTTGTCCTATCCATCATTATTATCTACATATGTAATGTTCAGGGGCTTAGTGCCCATGCTAAATCAGACTTCCCCACCATAGAAATCAAAAAGAATAATGTCTTTGTTTTTATTGTCAAATAACACAAAAACCCTATAATAATCATAGAATCCTCCTGGAAGATTAAGTTGCATTGATTTCTACACTCTGACTCCTCCAACATACACAAATGGGAATTTTGGCATAATAAATATGTTGTTGACACTGTTCAAGATTGCAATAAACTCATCCCTACCAAGGTTTCCAATGGTGATACCTCCTTCCTTGGGTTTATTGGATTATTAAAACCAGTTTGAGATTTATGTGTGACTATATACTTATTATATTTTCTTATTATTTCTTACACACCACCACTTGAGTCGAGTAACCTGATTGAAATCCATATTGGTACTTTGGTTCTGATGTGGATATGGTTTTTATGTGTTTTTGACATGTTTATGTGTGGATATATGGGTATTTAGGCATGATGATATTGAATATAGGGAAGAGACCTAGGAGTGGTAGATGTATCATTCTTTATTATTCTTTTGTTTGGTTAGGTGTGATTTGAGGAAACTATAAAGAATCTAAAGTAATTATATTTATTTAAGATGAATAAATACTAATGGTTACGCTCTATTAATCTTTATTTTTATAAGGAAGTGGTTCTCTTATACTGTATTTGGAAGTCTTGTTTTGTGTACTTAAACCGTAAATACTAATATTTGAGATTCAAATAGGATTAATATGAATAAAGATTGGATAGATTCTAATAGATTGACAATAGAGTACGAGAACGGAGTAAAAGAGTTCATCAAATTTGCAAAGGATCACGCAAATGATCCTTCTCAAATCCTTTTTCTATGTTTACATTGTTGTTATTCTAGACTACTTACTCAATAGCAGTTGGAAGAACATTTGATATGTCACAGAATATATCGGAGTTATAAATGTTGGAATAAACACGGAGAAAAGGCGAATATAGCTACTGGCTGGGATAAAACTGCGTTTTATGGATCATCAGATATGAATACAAATATGGATAATGAATAAGACCTTATGGAGGATGTGATTACAAATGTCAATTATGATGAAAATTTTATTGAGGAAATGAACAAGACAATTGAAGATGAACTCCGTGATTGCCCAAAATTTTTTGAGAAGCTAAAGAGTTGTTAAAAGACGCCATTGTATTCTGGTTGCACCAAGTATACAACATTGTCAGCTGTACTGAGGTTGTATAAATTGAAGGCAGGAAACGGATGGAGTGATTTCAGTTTTACGGAACTAATTTCTCTCTTGAAAGACATGCTCCCTGAAGATAACGAGCTCCCAAGATGTACATATGAAGCTAAACGAATGCTACACTCGATGGGTATGATTTCTAAAAGAATACATTCATGCCCAAAAGACTGTATATTGTTTCGCAAGGAGAACAAATCACTTACAAAATGCCCAAAGTGTGGTTCTTCTCAATACAAGAAAGATGAATCTAATCCTAAAAAATTTGTATGGTACTTTCCAACAATTATAAGGTTTAGGCGTCTATATGGAAGTGAAGAAACTGAAAGAGAATTTTTGTGGTATGAAAATAAAAGAAACAAAGATAGGAAATTATGTCATCTGACCGACTCTCCTCAATGGAAGAAAATTGATCATGAGTATCCTAAATTTGGAAAAGAGCCGAGAAACCTTCGTCTTGCGTTAACTACAGATGGAGTAAATCCTTTTGGTTTTCAAACCAGAACTCATAGAACATGGCCTGTTGTGTTGGTAAATTAAAACTTTCCCCTGTTTATGGATGAAGCGGAAATTCATCATGTTATTTATGTGTATATCAGGACCAAAACAACCAGGTAATGATATTGATGTTTATTTGGATCCTTTGATCGAGGATTTGAAGTTATTGTGGGGTTCAGGTGTTATGTTGTATGATGACTATAAAAGTGAATACATCACATTAAGAGTGATGTTGTATGGGAAAATAAATGATTTCCCTGCTTAGGTAAATTTGTCACGCTATATCATTAAAGGAACTCAAGGGTGTCCCACATGTGAAGAAGATACAGAATCAATTAGGTTGAAACATTCATCAAAATCTGTGTTTCTAGGACATCATATATTTCTACCTCATCAGCATAAGTACCGATCTTGGACGACATCATTCAATGGAAGTTCAGAACAACGCGCAACACTGTCTCCACTAACAGGTGATCAGATATTTGAGAAAGTAAATGATGTGAACATTGTTTTTGGTATTCGATTTTTGAAAAACGTTATGAAAATCAGTTGGAAAAAGAGATCAGTTTTTTTTTTGAATTACCATATTGGAATTGTTTGTAAGTTAGAAATTTTCTTGATGTGATGCATGTGGAAAAAATGTATATGACAGTGTTATCGGATCATTGCTAAATTCCCCTGAAAAAACAAAGGATGAAATTAAGGCAAAGTTGGACATGGTTGACATGGGAATATGAGAAGAGTTGGATTTCGTAAAAGGTGAAAATCAAATATTTCTTCCTCCATCTGCTTATACTCTTTCTAGGGAGGAGAGATACTGGTTTTTCAACTTCTCCAATGATATAATGGTTCCATAGGGGTATTCATAAAATATCAATAACATTGTGTCAATGAATGAATTGAAGTTAAAAGGTTTGAAATCACATGACTTCCATGTTTTGATGCAAGATCTAATTCCTATAGATTTATGTTGATTTTTTTCCAAAAATGTTCATCATATGTTAACCAAACGTTGTTTATTTTTTAAAGATATATGTAGAAAAGTTTTAGACCTAGTGAAATTTCCATCTATGGAAAAATAAATTGTCATCATATTATGTGAATTAGAAATGTTCTTCTCACCAAAATTCTTTGATATGATGGTTCATTTAATGATTCACTTGGTGAGAGAGATTCAACTTTGTGGTCTTGTGCATTTTAGATGGATGTATTCTGTTGAACGGTATATGAAGATTTTGAAAGGTTATATCAAAAATCGAAGTCGTCCAAAGGGTTTTATAGTGGAACGATATATTGTTGAGGAAGCCATTGAATTTTTTACCGAATACCTATCTAATGTGGAAAACATTGGTCTCCAAAAATCTCATCACACTAGATGCATTGAGGGTGAGGGAATTTCTGGAAGATATGTTGTGACAATCAACATTACAGATCGAGAGTAGGCCCACCTTTATGTTTTGCATAACAGTTGGGAGGCTGCTCCATATATTGAAACTCACAAAGAAATTCTTAGGTAGTTGAATCCATCAAGGGCTGAAAAATGGTTATCAAATACACATAATCACCAGTTTATAGGATGGTTTCAGGACCATATAATTAAGTAGTTGGATGAAAATCCGAATTCAATTTCAGAATGATTTCGATGGATAGCCGCTGGACCAAGTGTGTATGTATTATCTTACAGTGGTTATGTAATTAATGGTTATACATTCTGTACAAATGAACATGATGAAGATAGTACCATGCAAAATAGTTGAGTTAGACTAGTGGCTGAAGCGATGCATGTTTCTGGTAGTAAGGGAAAAAAATCCAATTTATGAAAATATGTCATACTTTGGCATTATCAAACTAATATGGGAGTTGGATTACACGACATTCCAATTGCCGATTTTTCAATGAAAATGGGTTGATAACAATAGTGGTGTTAAAATAAATGAATGGGGAATTGTGAAAGTTGATTTTAGTAAAGAAGGGTACAAAGACGAATACTTTATAATGGCATCACAAGCGATAAATTTTTTTTAGGTTCTAGATCCTGCAAACCGAAAGTGGTCAATTGTTCTGTTAGCATCTAGAACTACTGAAGGTTCTGATGAAAATTTAGTTAAATACGATCCTTTTAGTGGTACATCGCAATCATTTTGGAGCGGTCCCAATGTATATAATGTTTTTTATGTTAGAGGAGACCACAATAAAGGTATTTGGATAATCTATAGTGGTGTCAAATCCCTTCATCCTTTGAAAAAAAGAATGAGAGTTCAATAAACAGGTTATATTTTGTTTGTAATATAGATCTTGTTATCTCATGTTATTATCTTATAATTACTGAATTTATGTAATCTAAATTAACTATTCAACCACTTTTGCAGATAATGACTTCTGCACATTCTGGTGCTCCTAACCTTGAGGCTGAACAAGTCTCTTAAGCTGTTGTTGTGACTGTTGCAGCTGCCGCTGCTCCTGCTACTGCTCCTGATGCTCCTGCTGCTCCTGCTGTTGCGGCTCCTACTGCTCCTAGTGTTGAGATCCAACAACCATCAGCACATGTCATTGCTACCATTTCAGATGAACATATAGATGATGTTGATATTGATTAAATGGTTGGGAATGAAGGATCGATGTCGTAGAAAACACAGGTGCATCGTAGTTTGACAATGTTAGCGAAAGTTCTTAAGGTGAAAAGTAAAGGCATCAAATTTGACGTCGGATGGAATGCACGAGGACAACATCTGAATCCCAACAAGGCTATGTTTAGTAGTTACATTGGAGTTTTCACTCAGCAACGCGTGCTGATTGACATAGATTCATGGCACCATGTTGTGTTCGGGATGGATGCTGTGATTTGGGAAGAAATTATGGTAACATTATGAATTTATTTCTTTAGTTTACTAGAAAATAAAATAATGAAACAATGTATTACTCTTCTCAATCTCTTTCAGAATACATTTATAGTAGACGATTCATAAAAATATTATGTACTAAGGCTCGGAGGAAGGATTTATCAAGGTTGTTTCACTATTTTAACAAGATGTCACCTGAAAGATTCCAAAGGTAAAATAATATTTCACCCACCCATTTTCTACGTTCACTTAATATCCCAAGAAGAATGGGATGCATTTATTGGCCATCGTGGGGATGAGAAGTTTTAGGTACATTGTGGGTGATAATAAGTTGTTTGAGGATACGTGTATTCATCACTTTGATTGTCAATATTTCCTTTATGAAACAGTAACTCTGTAAAGAAAATAAGGAACGTGCATCAAAACCAACATACCCCTATCGTAAATAAAGGATGGGGTACACTTCACTAGAAAAGAAAACGGTACGTATTTTAAATTTACAGTAACATTGTTAGGTGCCAACAAACAACATCATAATTATATTTCTGTGTTTATATGTAGATTGATGAGTCTAAAACCAAATACAGTTCCATCCCATGTCATGTGATTTGGAAGGAGGCATGTGTGAATATGGAAGAAAATCTAGTAGATGAGAACGAACAAAATGTGTGGAAAATTTGTGTAAGTATGACACAATGATATAAATATTTGTTTTAAATTGCTATTAAATAAAAATAATTAGTTATTTTCCTATATTCGATAGTCACAGGAATCAGCTACTCCTGTAGTGGATGAAGACCTATTATCGACAGCTTTGAAGCGGCCAGAAAAATATGGTCGTGTTAGGGGTGTGGGGTTTGGGGTGACACCCCGAGTATATTTTGAGAAGAAAAAAATGGACGATAGAGATGAAACATTGAAACAAATGAGCAAAAAATTACCAACCCTTGAAGAATGATTGTAATGGAAGGGACAGTTGATAGCAACTTTTATGGGTGTGAAGCAAGGAGAAGACACAACTCAGGAACAACCAGCGCGTGAAGATCCCGCCCCACCCCCCACCATATTTGAGGCAAGCCATTCCCCTCAAAGAGCTATCTTAGCCGTGGTAATCAATATTCTAATAATTTTTCCCATGAAATGTGAATCATAAAAACACTGATACTGTTTCTGTATTGATCTTCTACAGGGAGATAATGATTGTGATTTATATCTGTCAACACCCACCTATCACCTTGTAGCGAGGGCTACACTGTTCAACATCCTAGATGACACGCTACATAATAGACCACTTCTGAAAGATCACCTGAAAGTGACGATTACTGTAGCTCATGAGCCAAATGCAAATCTACCTATTCCACTTGATGACGATGATATTCATATGGTTGAAAAGGATATTGGGACATTCATTGCATGGCTATCACAACTTTTAAGAGTACATATGTCCAAAGAGGTATTTATTTCCTTTTTTAAGCTAAAACGTTAACAATTAATGAAAAAAGGGTCTGAACCAATGAATGTTATTATAGATGGAGAAAGGAAAGCGGGTGACAAATGTCATCTCAAAACCATCTAAAGGATCAACCAACCGATCCCAAGGAGCTACTGAAAGCACAATAACACCACATGTTCCCTATCCACATTTACTAGTATTGAAGACTCATGAGGATACAAAGCTAAGAGGTGGTAGTAGTCATACAGTGGTTTTTGAAGAGAATATATACGGTGTGGAAAGTCAATATTTCGTTGCTACTGAAAATGTAAATGAGATCCTTTTAAATGGTTGGCTAGGTGTCACATTTGTAAATATATATATGAGGTACGTTTCCATGAATTAATTTTCTAAAATCAGATCTAATGTGAAAATTATGACTAAATGCATTTTATATTGTTGACAGACGTATATATGAAAAACAGTTGAAGGAATATTCCCATGAGCTAAAATTTGGACTCGTTAGTCCTCATACCACATCATCACATCTAACGAAAATATAGCAATCAAAAAATAATGAAATAGTGAACGTCTTGCTGAAACATTTGAAAGAAAGATTACAGATGATAGACTCTTCTTAATACCAACCATGATGGGGTAAAAATCTACGATTAAAGAATATCAATTATATTTTGACTTCTTTTATTACTTATTCCTTTTTGTGTTTTTAAGAAAAATTGGATGCTAATTACAGTGAACTTGGATACTCCAAATATTTATTTTTTGGATTCAAAGAAAGGATATCCATCAAACCGACCACACATGATGAAGTTTGTGAATCTGTAAGACACTACATCCTACGTTTTAGGTCTAAACTTCAAGTATTATAATTTATATTATCTTTTAATTAGGATTCTATTATGATAGTGTGGTGTATCATTATTGTCTAAAAAAGGAATGAGGACAGGGGCTAAGAATAAGGAGGTGATCAAGTACAACGTCTGGAAAAATATTAGGCTATATATAATAAAATTTCACTATCAAAACACATATCAACACAAGTTACATATTCTCCTAATGATAAATTTTTTTGAAGTGTCCAAAACAAACAAATTATAATTAGTGCGGTTATTATGTGTGTAAATTTATGAAGGAGATTGTTTTTCATCAAGAAACAAGCATCCCTAAAGAGGTATTTTCAAAAACAACTACCAGTTCGTTTAATTTATTTATTAATTCTTTATTTTTATATTTTTCAGTACTAATATGAATTCCGAAAAGCCTCATACTCACAAGATGATATAGATATGTTCATAAATTAGTGGGCCACATACCTGATGATAGATTGTACACAAATAACATGAAGACCTGACTTGGGGATGTTTACAATTGGCAGTCATTTTTGAGAGGGGTTTAGGGGATCAAAAGATGACACATTATCGAATGTAAATATTCATAGGAATATTGTAATTGTTATTAAATAAATAATATTTTCTCCAATGAGTCAATTTCCCATTTTAACAGATTATATGCACCAACAACATGCAAGAATGATGAACCACTCAAAGGGTCTCTCTTGTTTAAAATGGACAGATTTTTATGTGAAAACAACAACTAACCTACGGAAATCAGACGAAACGCATTCGGACTGTGTTTATCCTTTAAAAGAACGATCCAAAAGTGAATTGGGGACATGTACGAGTCATACCTTCCTCAATTCGAGCCACGGTTTGACCTATACCACTCAAAGGGTCTCTCTTTTGTTTAAAATGGACAAAATTTTTAAGTGAAAACAACAACTGACCTACAGAAATCAAACCAAACGCATTCATATTGTCTTTATCCTTTAAGATAATGATCCACAGGTGTGTTGGGGACATGTATGAGTCACCACTTCCTCAATCCAAGGCATGGTGTGGCCGGTACCACTCAAAGGGTCTCTCTTTTGTTTAAAATGGACACAATTTTAAGTGAAAACAACAAATGACCTATAGAAATCGGACCAAATGCATTCAGATTGTCTTGATAATTTAAGATAACAATCTATGGGTGCATTGGGAACGTGTAAGAGTAATCCCCGACTCAATCCGAGGCATGGTGTGGCCGGTAAAATGGTCTCTCTTTTGTTTAAAATGGACAGATTTATAAGTGAAAACAACAACTGAACGATGGAAATCTGACCATACACATTTGAATTATGTTGATACTTTAATAGAATGATCCACAGGTGTGTTGGGGACATGTATGAGTCATCCCTGCCTCAATTTGAGGCATGGTGTGGCCGGTACCACTCAAAGGGTCTCTCTTTTGTTTAAAATGGACAAATTTTTAAGTGAAAACAACAACTGACCTACGAAAATCTGACCAAACGCATTTGTATTGTCTTGATACTTTAGGAGAACGATACATGGGTCCTTTATGACATTTACGAGTCATCCCCACCTCAATATGAGGCACGGTGTTGCTGATACCACTCAAAGGGTCTCTCTATTGTTTAAAATGGGAAAATTTTTAAGTGAAAACAACAACTGACCTATGGAAATATGACCAAATGCATTTCGATTGTGTTGATATTTTAATAGAACAATCCACAGGTTTTTTGGGGATGTGTAAGAGTCATCCCCACCTCAATCGGAGGCACGGTGTGGCCGGTACCACTCAAAGGGTCTCTCTTTTGTTTAAAATGGACAAATTTTTAAGTGAAAACAACAACTGACCTACGGAAATCCAACCAAATGCATTCAGATTGTCTTTATCATTTAATATAACAATCCACAGGTGTGTTGGGGATGTGTATGAGTCATCCATGCCTCAATCCGAGGCACGGTGTGGCCGGTACCACTCAAAGGGTCTCTCTTTTGTTTAAAATGGACATATTTTTAAGTGAAAACAACAACTAACCTACGTAAATCTGACCAAATGCATTTTTATTGTCCTGATCATTTAGCAGAACAATCCATGGGTCTTTTGTGAAATTTAAGAGTCAACCCCGCCTTAATACGAGGCATGATGTGGCTAGTACCACTCAACGGGTCTTTCTTTTGTTTAAAATGGACAAATTTTTAAGTAAAAATAACAACTGAACTATGGAAATCCAACCAAACACATTAGGATTGTGTTGATCCTTTAAGGGAATGATCCACAGGTACATTCGGGATGTGTAAGAGTCATCACCTCCTCAATTTGTGGCATGGTGTGGTCGGTACCACTCAAAGGGTCTCTCATTTGTTTAAAATGGACAAATTTTTAAGTGAAAACAACAACTGACCTACGGAAATCCAACCAAACACATTTATATTGTCTTGATCCCTTAGTAGAACTATCCACGGGTCCTTTTTGATGTATATGAGTCAACCCCGCCTCAATCCAAGGAATGGTGTGGCCTGTACCACTCAAAGGGTCTCTCTTTTGTTTAAAAAGGACAGATTTTTAAGTGAAAACAACAAATGACCTACAGAAATCCAACCCAACACATTCATATTGTTTTTATCCTTTAAGATAAAAATCCACGAGTTTGTTGGGGATTTTTAAGAATCATCTCCGCCTCAATCTGGGGCACGGAGTGGCCGGTACCACTCAAAGGGTCTCTCTTTTGTTTAAAATAGACAATTTTTTAAGTGAAAACAACAACTGGCCTATGAAAATTTGACCAAACGCTTTCGGATTGTATTGATCCTTTAGGATAATGATACACGGGTCCTTTTTGACATGTATGAGTCAACCTTGCCTCAATCTAAGGCACGGTGTGGCCGGTACCACTCAAAGGGTCTCTCTTTTTTTTAAAAATGGACAGATTTTTAAGTGAAAACAACAACTGACCTACAGAAATCCAACCAAACGCATTTGTATTGTGTTTATCTTTTAGGAGAATGTTCTACGGGTGCTTTGGGGATGTGTACGAGTCATCCCCACCTCAATCCGAGGCAGGGTGTGGCTGGTACCACACAAAGGGTCTCTCTTTTGTTTAAAATGGACAAATTTTTAAGTGAAAACAACAACTGACCTATGGAAATCTGACCAAACGCATTAGGATCATCTTTATAATTTAGGAGAATAATACAAGGGTCCTTTGTGACATGTACTAGTTAACCTCACCTCAATCTGAGCCACATTGTGGCCAGTACCACTCAAAGGGTCTCTCTTTTGTTTAAAATGGACAGATTTTTCAGTGAAAACAGCAACTGACCTATGTAAATCAAACCAAACACATTCATATTGTGTTTATTCTTCAAGATAATGATCCACAGGTGTGTTGGGGATGTGTACGAGTCATCCCTGCCTCAATCTGAGGCACGTTATGGCTAGTACCACTCAAAGGGTCTCTCTTTTGTTTAAAATCGACAAATTTTTAACTCAAAACAACAAATGACCTACGGAAATCCAACCAAACGCATTCGGATTGTCTTGATAATTTATGAGAACAATACACGGGTCCTTCTTAATGTTCACAAGTCATCAAATCCATAATCTGAGGTACGTAGTGGCCGGTACCACTCAAAGGGTCTATCTTTTTTTAAAATGGACAAATTTTTAAGTTAAAACAACAACTGACCAACGGAAATCCAACAAAATGCCTTCTAATTGTCTTGATCCTTTAAGATAATGATCCAAAGGTGCGTTGGGAATTTTTACAAGTCATCCCTACCTAAATCCGAGGCACGGTGTGGCTGGTACCACTCAAAGGGTCTCTCTTTTGTTTAAAATGGACAAATTTTGAAGTGAAAACAATAACTGACCTACGGAAATTCAACCAAACACATTTGGATTGTCTTTATCTTTTAGGAGAATGATCCAAGGGTCCTTTGTGATGTGTACAAGTCATCCCCGCCTCAATCTGAGGAACGGTGTAGCCGGTACCACTCAAAGGGTCTCTCTTATGTTTAAAATGGACACAATTTTGAGTGAAAACAACTGACCTACGGAAATCATACCAAATGCATTAGGATTGTCTTTATCCTTTAAGATAACGATCCATGTATGCATTTTGTACATGTAAGAGTAATCCCTACTTCATTCCGAGGCACAGTGTGGCCGGTACCACTCAAAGGGTCTATCTTTTGTATAAAATGGACAGATTTTTAAGTGAAAACAACAACTAGCCTATGGAAATCTGACCAAACACATTCGGATTGTGTTGATAATTTAAAAGAACGATCCATGGGAGCATTGTGGATGTATACGAGTCAACCCCGCCTCAATCCGAGACACAGTGTGGCCAGTACCACTCAAAGGGTCTCTCTTTTGTTTAAAATGGACAAATTTCTTAGTGAAAACAACAACTGGCATAAGGAAATCTGACCAAACGCATTAGGATTGTCCTTATCCATTAGGAGAACGATACACTGGTCCTTTTTTACGTTAATGATTCATCCCCACCTCCATTAGAGGCATGGTGTGGCCGGTAACACTCAAAGAGTCTCACTTTTGTTTAAAATGGACAAATTTTTAAGTGAAAACAACAACTGACATATGGAAACTCAACCAAACGCATTTAGATTGTCTTGATAGTTTAGGATAATTATCCAAAGTTCTGTTGTAATGTTTAAGAGTCATCCCTACCTCAATCCGAGTCATGTTGTGGCTGGTACCACTAAAAGGGTCTCTCTTTTGTTTAAAATGGACACAATTTTAAGTGAAAGCAACAACTAACCTACGGAAATCCGACCAAACGCATTCAGATTGTCTTTATCCTTTAAAAGAAATATACACGGGTGAGTTGGGGATGTGTACGTGTAATACCTTCCTCAATCCTAGTCACGGTGTGGCCCATACCACTCAAAGGTTCCCTCTTTTGTTTAAAATGGGCAGGTTTTTAAGTGAAAACAACAACTAACCTACGGAAATTCGACCAAATGCATTCGGATTGTCTTGATCTGTTATTAGAACGATCCACAGGTCCTTTTGGATGTGTAAAAGTCATCCCCACCTCAATTTGAGGCACGATGTAGCTGGTACCACTCAATGGGTCTCTCTTCTGTTAAAAATGGACAAATTTTTAAGTGAAAACAACAACTGACCTACGAAAATTCAACCAAACGCATTTGTATTGTCTTGATCCTTTAAGAGAAAAATCCAAACGTGCATTGGGGATGTGTAAAAGTAATCACCTCCTCAATACAAGGCACGGTGTGCCCGGTACCACTCAAAGGGTCTCTCTTTTGTTTAAAATGGACAGATTTTTAAGTGAAAACAACAACTGACCTACGGAAATACGACCAAATGCATTAGAATTGTCTAGATCTTTTATTAGAATGATCCATGGTTCATTTTGGATGTGTATGAGTCATCCCCATATCAATCCGAGGCATAGTGTGACCGGTACCACTCAAAGGGTCTCTCTTCTATTTACAGTGGACAAATTTTTAAGTGAAAACAACAACTGACCTACGAAAATTCAACCAAATGCATTTGGATTGTATTGATCCTCTAAGATAAAGATAAAAAGGTCCTTTTTGATGTGTATGGGTCATCCCTGCCTCAATCTGAGGCATGTTGTGGCCGGTACCATTGAAAGGGTCTCTCTTTTGTTTAAAATGGACACGATTTTAAGTGAAAACAACAACTGACCTATGGAAATCCGAAAAAACGCATACGGATTGTCTTGATATATTAATAGAATGATACATGGGTGTGTTGGAGACGTTTATGAGTAATCCCCGCCTCAATTAGAGTCACGGTGTGGCCGGTACCACTCAAAGGGTCTCTTTTTTTTAAATGGACAAATTTTTAAGTGAAAACAACAACTGACCTATGGAAATTAGACCAAACATATTAAGATTGTCTTGATATTTTAGTAGAATGATCGAAGGGTCCTTTTGGACATGTACGAGTTATCCCCGCCTCAATCCGAGGCATGGTGTGGCTGGTACCACTCAAAGGGTCTCTATTTTGTTTAAATTGGACACAATTTTAAGTGAAAACAACAGTTGGCCTACAGAAATCCAACGAAATGCATTCAGATTGTCCTGATCCTTTATGAGAATGATCCATGGGTCCTTTGTGATGTGTAAGAGTCAACCCCACCAACCCCATGGACCTCCCCCCACCCCCTGGACACCAACCCACCCCCTGGACACCCCCACTCCTCTGGACACCCCCACCCCCTGGAAAGCCCCCTCAACCCCCTGGACACGTCCATGGACACCCCCCCCCCCGGACACCGACCTTGGACAACAACCACTCCCCTGGATGACACCCCCACCCCTCCTTGACACCACCCCACCACCTGCATACCCCCAACCCCCCTGGACACCCCCCTCCCATGGACGGCCACCCCCACCCTCCCAAACACCATCCCACCCTCCTTAGATAGCCCCACCAACCCCCTGGACCCCCCCCCCCAGACATCCCCCCACCCCCTAGAAATCCCCCCCCAACACCCTGGACACCACCCCACCCCCATGGACACCCCATAGACACCCCCCCCACCTGGACACCCCATACACGCCTCCCCCCCACCTGGACACCCCCCTCCTTGGACACCACCCCACCCCCCTTGGACAGCCCTACCAACACCCTAGACTGCCCCCCACCCCACCTGGACACCCCACCCCCCTAGACACCCCGATCACCCCAGACTCCCCTATCCCACCCTCATGGACACCACCCCATCCCCCTTGGACAGCCCCACCAACCCCCCGGACTTTCCCCACTCCCCGGACACCCTACCCACCCCTGGAAAGCCCCCCTCCACCCCCACCTGGACACCCCCCTCCTAGACCCCACCCCACCACCTAGACACCTCCACCCCCCTGGGCACCACCACCCTCCCTGGATAGCCCCCCAACCTCTTGGACCGCCCCCACCCCCCTGGACACCCCCTACCCCCCCTTGGACAGCCACCCGAAACCCCTGAACAACCTTCCCAACCCCTTGATTTCTGAATAGAATTATTTATTTATTTAATTAACTTATGAATTATGTGTTAATGGTGTATGGGTATACTTGGTGTAATTAGCTTATGATTTATGTGTCAATTTTGTATGGGTATACTTATTGAGATGTTAAATTATTTGCAGGTGTTGTTTGGGTGTGCTGCTGTAGAAATTTTTTTTGTAGCAGCCAAGGCCTTTATCAGCGCTTTTTTAGCACTGATAATGGAAGCCTTTATCAACGCTCTTTTATTGCTGATAAATTTACATTTTATCAGTGCCTTTTTAGCGCTAACAAAGGCTTCCTTTATCAGTGCTCTTTTAGCGCTGATAAATGTGGATTTTATCAGCGCTGAGCTTTACAACGCTTTTTTAGTGCTGATAAATCCCGTTTTGAGCGCTGATAAAGTCAGTTTTTGTAGTAGTGTAGATGGTACCTCTCGGAATAACACTAAGGATCATTGGCCATTCATTCTAGATGGTACCTCTCAGAAGAAAACCAAGTAAAATTGGTCATCCATGGTGGATAGTACCTCTTCAAAAAACACAGAGCAACACTATCCATCCTTGTTGAATGGTACCTCTTGGATGATTACTGCTGCAGTCGTTGGGTGCCACCCTGGATATGCGTCACACCTAGAACATCTGAACGTATCTCTTCATACTTATTCCCCACTCTCACGAGGGTTTAAGCTGACCCAAGCCATGGGTTCTCTTCAAGCATGTAAAAAGGATCAACCATTGATATTCCTTTTATGTTTCTATATTTAACGAGATCACGATAAAGTCTCGGCACGTCCAAATGGATCACACCATTTCGATCCTTGCGGAAAAACATGTGGGTTAGACTATCAACTTTCTCCAAATGATCAACATATGAAAAAGATACATTTCACCATAACGCATGCGAACTGGGCCTTATGGGGCTCTCACCTCATCTGTGGTTTAAACACCTAAAATTGTTCTTAAATATTCTACATCAATTTCTGGGTCACGATGCTTTTAACGGCTCACCAATCTGATGTCGTATGAAAGAGTTATGACAATTGAAAGATCCCACAATAATAATAATATCATTATTGTTAGGAATTTAGGGGACCTGAGTCACAAACCTGAATTTAATATCCAACATTGGAATTTAATTGGCCTTCTTATTGATAGGGTTATGTTACCGCTGACGAAACCTCAATCAGACATAGCACGTAGGAGTTACGGCGAGTCAAAGATTTAATAATAATATAAAAACTATTATTTCATTGAGAGTTTCGGGTGACCGATCCGAAAACACGAAAGAGACATCCAATATAAGACTCTTAATGTCCGTCTCAGAGTCATGGCCACACTGCCCTTGACTGTTTTTGAATTAGACGTCTAACGATGAAGTTACAGGGGTTTAAGTAAATAATAATAATAATAATAATAATAATAATAATAATAATATTATTATTATTATTATTATTATTATTATTATTATTCTATTTTTTCTTTTTTCCATTAGGGTTTCCCCCTCCCCCTAGAGCTCGCGCATGATTTTTTTTACGTTTTTTAAAAATAAAAATTCCAGAAAACGCTTAGGGCAAAAATATTTTGAAAAATGCACCTGAAAGGCGGTATCCCGGATGCCGCCTTTGCATTTCGGGGGCAAGGCGACATCCAGGATGCCGCCTTTCTCCTAAAAAATCTTTTTTTTTGAAATTTTTTATTTTTATTTTTTTTGTTTTGTATATATATATATAAACAAAACAAAAATTTCAGCAGAATTTATCTACTATTAAAGATCCAGCGCTACAACCATTACAACAATCTGGATTCTGACAGAAGCTCTCACCCATGCCTCCCTTTTATAAGAGAGCTTACCCTGGAAATCATTCTGCATTTCCGATGTGGGATTCTGGTTCTCCATTTCCGGCACAGAACATTCTGCATTTCTGATGTGGGATTCTGTTTCAAGTATGTGGATTTGAAAGAATATAAAATATAAACTATAATGCCAATATAAATGAAACTTAAAACATGGATTAAACATATAAAATATAGTTTAAAACAAAAAAAATCATAAAAAAGGATGATAAAATATAAATTATAAGACTAATATAAATGAAACTTTATACATGAATTAAACATAAAACACATATTTGAAAATAAAAATAATTTTGTAAAAAATATTGATGAAATATAATTTATAAGCTTTCAAAACGACCAACATGAAACATAAAAATGTTTCAAGCACCTGACTTTGAAAGCATATAAAAAATAAACTATAAGACCGATATAATTAAAACATAAAACACAGATTAAACATATAACAAATATTCGAAAATAAAAAGAATTTCGTAAAAAATGTTCATGAAAAATAATTTATAAGTTTTCAAATCCACCTACTTGAAACGTAAAATGATTAAAATATGCGGTTTTGAAAGACTAAAATATAAACTACAAGACCAATATAATTTAAAGTTAAAACATGGATTAAACATATAATAATTTATTTAATTATTAAATTAATATTAGTAATAATTAATTATATAATAATTAACTAGTTAATTAAAAATTATTAATAATTAATTATATAATAATTAACTAATTAATTAGTAATATAATTATTCAGTATATAATAGTTAATTAGTAAATTAGTAATATAATTATAAATTATATTTATCCATTATAATTAATAATTAGTAATTATTCAAAATTATTATATAATAATTAATTAGTTAATTGGTTATATAATTTTTAATTATATAATAGTTAATTAGTTAATTAGTAATATAATTATAAATTAAAATTATTCATTATAATTATTAATTATAATAATTTATTATAATTACTAATTATAATAATTCATTATAATTAAGAATTATAATTATTCATTATAATTACGAATTATAATTATTAATTATTAATAATTAAATATTAATTTATTAATTAATAATATAGTTATTAATTATAAAACTATTAATTGTATAATAATTAGTTAGTTAAAAAGTAATTATTATCTATAATTATTCATTAGTAATTATTTAAAATAATTATATAATAAATAAGTAGTTAATTAGTAATATAATTATTAATTATAAAACTATTAATTATATAATAATTAGTTAGTTAATTAGTAATTATTCATTAGTAATTATTAAAAATTATTATATAATAAATAAGTAGTTAATTAGTAATATAATTATTCATTATAATTATTCATTCTATCTATTATTTATTATTTATTATTTATTATTTATTATTTATATAATACTTAATTAGTAATATAATGATTAATTATATAATTATTAACTATATAATAAATAATAATTTAATTAGTAATATCATTATTAATTATGTAATAATTAATTAGTTAATTATAAATATGATAATTAATTATAATAAGTAATTATAATTATTAATTAGTAATTATTAAAAATTAATTATGTAAAAATTAATTAGTTAATTTGTAATATTATTATTAATTATATAATAATTAATTAGTAAATTTTTAATATGATTTTTAATTATAATTATTAATTATAATTTTTAATTAGTAATTAATAATAATTAATTATATAAAAATTAGTTAGTTAATTTGTAATATTGTAATTAATTATATAATAATAAATTACTAAAATAGTAATATAATTTTTAATTATATTTATTCATTATACTTATTAATTATTAATTAATATTTAGTAATTAGTAATTAGTAATTAGTAATTCTTAATTAGTTAATTAGTAAAATAAAAATTAATTATAATTAGTCATTATAATTATTAATTATTAATTATTAATAATTAATTATATAATAGTTAGTTAGTTCATTAGTTATATAATTATTAATTATATAACAATTAATTAGTAAATTAGTAATATAATTTTTAGTTACATTTCTTCATTATAATTTTTAATTATTAATTAGTAATTAGTAATTATTAATTAGTAATATAAATATTAATTATAAATATTATTTATAAATATTACTAATTAATTATTAATTATTACTTATTAATTATTACTTATACAGTAATTGTTTAGTTAATTATTAATATAACTATTAATTATATAATAATTAATTAGTTAATTAGTAATATAATTATTAATTATATAATAGTTAATTAGTTAATTAGTAATATTATTATTAAATATAATTATTATAATTTTTAATTAGTAATTATTAATAATTAAATATGTCATAATTAATTAGTTAATTAGTAATATTATCATTAATTATATAATAATTAATTAGTAATATAATTATTACATATATAATAAATATTTAGTAAATTAGAAATACAATTAATAATTATAACTAATTAATTAGTAATTAGTAATTAGTAATTATTAATTAGTTAATTAGTAATATAAATATTTATTATAATTATTCATTAGAATTAGTAATTAGTAATTAATAATTATTAATAAGTAATTAGTAATTATTAATTAGTTAATTAGTAATATAAATATTAATTATAACTATTCGTTAAATTATTAATTATTAATTATTACTCATTAATTATTACTTATATAATAATTAATTAGTTAATTATTAATATAATTGTTAATTATATAATAATTAATTAGTTAATCAGTAATATAATTATAATCTTTCAAAGTCACGTACTTGAAACATTTTTAAGTTTCAAGTAGGCGGTTTTGAAATCTTATAAATTATTTTTCATTAACATTTATTTGGAAATTGCTTTTGTTTTCAACTATTTATCATATATTTAATTAATGTTTAACGTTTCATTTATATTGGTCTACTATTTTATGTTTTATGGTCTTTCCAATTCACACACTTCAAAAATTTTAAGTTTCAAGTAAGCGGTTTTGAAAGCTTATAAATTAGTTTTCATCAACATTTTTTTTGGAAATTTCTTTTGTTTTCGACTATTTATTATATGTTTAATCAATGTTTAAAGTTTCAATTATATTCGTTTTATAGTTTATATTTTATAGTCTTTCAAATTCACGTACTTGAAACATTTTTAAGTTTCAAGTAGGCGGTTTTGAAAGGTTATAGATTATTTTTCATCAACATTTTTGAGGAAATTCTTTTTGTTTTCAACTATTTATTATATGTCTAATCAATGTTTAAAATTTCATTTATATTGGCCTTATAGTTTATATTTTATTGTATTTCAAAGTCACGTACTTGAAACAGAATCCCACATTGGAAATGCAGAATGTACTGCGCAGGAAAGGTAGAACCTGAATCCCACATCAAAAATGCAGAATGATTTTTAGGGAAAACCCTCTTATAAAAGGGAGGCATGTGTAAGAGTTTCTGTCAGAATCTAGACTGATGTAATGGCTGTAGCGCTGGATCTTTAATAGCAGAGAAATTCTTCTGAAATTTTATGTTTTGTTTATATATATATATATATTTAAATATAAACAAAGCAAAACAAAAAATAAAAAAAATAAAAAAAATATTTTTTTAGGAGAAAGGCGGCATCCCGGATGCCGCCTTGCCCACAAAATGCAATGGAGGCATCCGGGATTCCGCCTTTCAGATGCATTTTTCAAAATATTTTTCCCTAAGCGTTTTCTGGAAATATTTTTTTTAAAACGTAAAAAAAATCTGCTCGTGCAGGTGCCACCCCTCGACCGCTGCCAGGCTTCCTTCACCGCTCTGCCTGCACCCAACCGCCGCTAATCCGCCCTGACCTCCGCCGACACTCGCCCCAGCCGTTGTTCTGCTCAAGAGCTACCTACCGCGCCGTGCTGGGATGCCTCACGGACCACCGACCGACGCCTCCTCCTCATCACCGGACCACCCTGCTTGTGCCAGACCACCCTGCCACGTCGAACTGCCCTGCCTACGCCACCCCAAACTACCAGCGCCACCTTGCCAAGCCATCTCACCTTGACGGAAGTCTCCGCTGCCTCTGGATAGCCTGCACGGACCACTGCTCCTTGCATAGGCCACCGCACCCCCGTTCCAAGTAGAAATGAAACAAAAAACACAGATCTATAATCCTCGACTGAAGATCTACACATTTCCAGTCATCGCTCAAGTTTTCGTCGTCGTTTTGTTGATCCGCCTTGAATCTGGGTGGCCGATCGAACTCGGGTCGCCCAGCAATTGTCGAATAGGGTTCTTTTTGGATTCCTTAGTGATGAACGTAGAGAATAGCGGGGAGAAAGGAACCATGATTCATCGACTGTGAAGTAATCTTGGCCGGTGATCAAGTTTGGGCACCATGGTTAGAGGCAAAATTAGTTATAAGGGTTTTAATTTTTTTATTTAATTATAAATAATTATAAATATAATAATTATTTAATTATAATAAATATACAAGTATAATTACAATAATTATATAATGATAAATATAATAAATATATCAATATAATAATTAGATAATTATAATAAATATACAATTACCATAAATATATAACTATAATAATTATATAATAACATACAATTATAAATATAATTAAAATTATAAATTTAATAAATATATAATTATATAATTATTATAGTTATATTAAATATAATAAATATACAATTATAAATGTAATAAATATATAAATATATATTTATTATAACTATATAATTCTTATAATTATATATTTATTTTATTTTAATTAAAATTATATTTAATATAATTACAATAAATATGTAATTATATAATTTTTATAATTCTAATAATTCTATAATTATATATTTATATATTTATTCTATTTATAATTATAATTATAATTATTATAATTATATAATTATAAATATAATTATTATAATTATATAATTAAATAATAATAAAAATAATAAAAATTATATAATTATAAAAATTATATATTTATTATAAATATAATAAATATAATAACTACATTTATTATAAATATAATAGCTATAATAACTATAATTATGATAAATATAAATATAATTATTATATATTTATTATATTTATAATTATATATTTATTATATTTATAATTATATATTTCTTATATTTATAATTATATATTTATTATATTTATAATTATATATTTATTATAATTATAATTCTATAATTATTATAGTTATATATTTATTATAATTTTAAATTTGTTACAATTAAATAGTTATTATATTTATAATAATATATTTATTATAATTATAATAATATATTTATTATAATTGTATAATTGTTATAATTATATATTTATTATATGTATAATTATATGATTATTATAATTATAGCTATATATTAATTATAATTATATAATTATTATATTTATTATTATAATTATAAATATAATTATTATAATTATATAATTATATAATTGTAATAATTATAATAGTTATTTTAATTATAATTATAAATGTATATTTGTTATAATTATTATAAATATAATAAATATACAATTATTATAAATATAATAAATATATAAATATATAATTATTATATTTATTATAATTATAATTATATAACTATTATAGTTATACATTTTTTGTAATTGTATATTTATTATAATTATAGAATTTTTGTATATATAATTATATATTTATTATAATTATGTAATTAGTATAATTATATATTTTTTATATTTACAATTATATAATTATTGTAATTATAGTTTTATATTTATTATAATTATATAATTATTATATTTATTATTATAACTATATATTTATAATTATATATTTATTATATTTATTATTATATAATTATTGTAATTATATTTGTATATTAATTATAATTATATAATTACTAAATTTGTTATAAATTTATATTTATTATTATTATTATATTTATAATTATATATTTATTATAAATATACAATTATTATAATTATATATTTATTATAATAGTATATTTATCACATTTATAATTATATATTTATTATAAATATACAATTATTATAATTATATATTTATTATAATTATATAATTGTTATAATATTTATTTATTATTTTTACAATTATATAATTATTGTAATTATATATTTATTATAATTATATAATAAATATAATTATAAATTTATTATATTTACTATATTTATTTTAGTAGTTATATTTATTATAATATATATATTTATTATTAATATATTGGTTATATTTATTATATTTATGATTATAATTATATAAATATATATAAGATATATGTATATAAGGTGTGAGAGGGGAAGTGTGGGGATTTTTAAAAAAATAAATCACCCAGTGCCAAATATTTTGTCAAACTGCCAATTGATTTGGTGCTGGGAAAACTCTTATCCCCAAATAAAAGAACTCTAAACCCTTAAATTAAAAAAAAATTAAAAACACCCCTATACCCAATTCCACCGTGGTTAGAAAAATTGGTTAAACCAAAGAAAATTGGTACTTGTGCTCATGCAGAGTTTAAGAGAAAGGATGCAGGTAGAAGAATGGTCTAACAACATGTTCAAAATTTAATTTATAGTGTAATAACACCATGAATGATTCCTACCTGGTGATTGGATTCATCATTGATGACAAATGTGTCCACTGAGCTCTGTTGCATTCGTCACGCCTCCATATGTCTAGATCCAAGGATTTGTTATTCATTCTTTGTTGTTCGTCGTTCAACAATGAGTGTGATTGGATATGATTTGTTGGTGATCCCAGGGTTATGAAGAAACCATGGGAATGTCTTCATAGCGGCATACATATAAGGATTTCATTAGGTTAAAAAAGATTTAATCAATTAAATAATTTATTTTTTAATTATTTCATCACCCATCCACGTTGGTGCCTAAGTCAAACTCCCGACTTTGACAAAGTTTATACACCTCCTAGGGTAAAGCCTACATTCTGAACTCAAAGGTGGTATCAAATTTCTCATCTGAGTCCCCGTTCCATAGTTATTTAGGTTTGATCTATTAAATGAATAAATTAATAATTTCATTCATGCATTTAACACACTACCAACAAGCGAGGGGTCCGAATGCCCCAAACCGACTAATTTAATGTTGCGCCTAGGGTAAACACCACATTTTGGACCCAACAATGACCTCATATTGATGATATGATTAACCGTTTAAGACATATCTTATTTTCTTTAATTAAATATGTGTACGTAATATAAAATATACTCAATATTTTTACAGAAGTAATTCCAGGCACACCGGGTCTCGGAATTGCATGATGTCTTAACACCTAGATCTGGAATACAATTTAGAAATATTACAAAGTCTTATAGGGTGAAACTGGGGTATCTAAATTATTCCCCCCTTCAGGCTTTTTGTCCTCGAAAAGAAAAACTATGCCAACAACATGGGATACTGTGCCCATAATTAGCTCTCCCCCTCCCAAGAAAACCCGTACATTTCCATGTTGCCACAACACGTGAACCAAAAAGGATGGTACATACTTATAAGGCTTGATTCTATCAATTATGTGCATTGTAACATACACATATCTTCTTAGCTGCAACACATTAGAGGCGTCGTGCACCTACTCCAGCTATTGGGGGTAGGGCAAGGTAGTAGGCAACCTCTCCATCCCTTATCACAATTAGATTCACTATTTGTCCTTGGAAAATGGTCCAATGATTCTCTCCATCAGAATATATGTATGGTGAAACACATTAGGATATCATGTCACGCATGATTTCAATGTTTATGAATCATAACCGATACTCTCTTAGACACTCGAGAGGTGAAGGAGTCAACACTGTCGACTGAAGAAAAGTTGTGCCCTCTTACACACTACTAGGGTCAACTTTAGGGAAGTTAATTGCTCTGAAACTTCCTACACTAGGTCATCCTAGGACCTCTTGCACTTCCCACTAAGGGAATCTGCTACAATGCTTCCCTTTATCAAACTATAGACTATCTCAAAGTTGAAATCCTATAGGAAGTTCATCCAGCGTCACCATCTCATGTTCAAGTCTTTTTGGGTGAAATTGTACCTGAGACTTTCGGTGGTCTGAAAAAACTCTAAAGAATTGTCCCAGAAGGTAGTGTCTCTACATTATCAGGGATATGAATACCGATGTTAGCACCATGTAGTGAGTCCCGTAGTTCTTTTCATGCGGTCCGCATCACCTCGACGTGTACTTGATAACTACAGTATCAAGATTTATGTTGAGCACGCATGGTACCAATGAACAAGGTAGGTGAGTAAACTCACCCAATAGAAAGATGCTAGGCATGGAAATCATGTGCCATACCCCACGCGTATTTTACTCTCTTAGAAGTAGAGTAATACCCAAAATAGGCACTATGTCGATCCCACTAGTGGCATATCATGAAAGAGGGGGTCAATAAGTAAAACTCTACTGGAAAATATAGGAACTACTCTGACACCCCATTGTAAAACTCCACCAAAAATGCAAAAGTTAGAGGGATTTATCCATCACACCTTGATACTATCCACTTTGGGTAGCATTGACTCACTATCACAGTTTTTCTGGCATCACAAAAATGCATCTCAGTGGGGGAAGTATTCCTCTTCCTCATGCATTCAGATCTATGTCGAACAACACCGACACAAGGTTACACAGAAACCCCATGTCACCCTGGTAAAATATCAATCAATGAGTATGGAGAAAATGAAATCTCATATAGTTTCAAACAAGTTCTACTAAAAATAGTACAAAAGGCACAAGGCGTACCAATTATCGTCTCATGCTATGCAGGATCATAGAAATCCAAAGCTTGCGACTGTCCATGTACCTAGTTTCCAACTTCTTATGTCTGACTTGGGCCACCTAGTGGTGGTGGAATGACCTTACAATTTATTCCCCCACCATGAAATCATCCTGCTCCTTTTCCAGCACCACCTCTTTGGGGACCAACCCAGTCACGACGTTGTCTCTTCCGTGGTGGTCCACCTGCTGCCTGCCTGGTGTTCTCATCATGTATTGTTAGGCAGTCTCTTGTCCAATGACCTCACCCATCACAAGCATAACACCTACCCTCTCCAGGATGACCCAGTTCCCATTTCTGATCATGAGAAGATTTCATATGTTGAGATCTCATCATATTGCGTCTACTAGCTGTGGAATATGTCTCATCTCTATTATGCTCATTTCCATAACCAACAGTATGGCGTCCTTCTAAAAAAAGTTTTTCTACCAGATGCTCCTGATCCTGTACCTCGACATAGGTGGGTATGCACAAGGGTAATATGATCGCATGAATCTCTCTGCGGAGTCCCTACTCAAACTTTCGTGCTCAGAAGTAACCATTAGAGATCATGTCTAGAGAGTAGTGAACAAGGTCTGTGAACCTAGTCACATATTCAGTCATGGTCATCCCTCCCCATCATAACCGAAGGATCTACTGAAGTCAAATGGAGTAAAAGTAGTAGTGGTATAAATCCTCACAAAACAACTTCTAGAAGTCATCCAATGATAGTGTTGTCTCATCGTGTAACTAAGTAACAAGTCCCCACCAACGTCTAACTGCTCCGTGGAAAAGGTCGGCTGCCAAGGCCACCATATGATCTACTGGTTTTCATACAAACCTAAAGAGTCAGACCACCGACTCTAGTTAAACCTCTGTTGTCCTAGGTTCTGGATCACCACAGAACGTCAGCAGCCTTTGGAGTTGAAACACGGGAAGTGTGATCATCCTTCTCATGTCCTCAACCCACTATATTGGGGCTATCAACTGCTCAATAGGTAGGGGTGCTTCTACCGGAGCACATGGATAAAGGGGCTCACATGATGGATCGTAAACTGAGGCCTTGTTGCTCACAAGAACATCATCATGAACCACATCTAGCTTCCTGACTAACTGTCATCACAGAGACCTCATAAATATAATCAAGGAGTAATACAGTCTGATGAGTATATATATATATATATCAACAATGATGGGTAGATGACTCAAAAAGTATAGTCAAAGACTTGATCCTCTGTGATGCATGTACCATTGTTCCCTATAACAAGTTTCTTGTGGTGTTGAGTTGACAATTGGGTAATCAAGGTATTAGTGAGTGGATACATCAGCCGCTTGTACCATCATTAGACTCCCTATTGTGAGAGCCTCTCTTGAGACACTTCGAAAATGTTTCCCCAAAGCCAACCAAAATCTTTTTTAGGGAAACATCTAAACAACATCCCAATGGTGAAACTTCCATTGATACCACATTGTCATGACCTGACTTGTACTAGGGCTCGAGATTCAACTACCCCAATCTCACCTCCATAGGTCAGGATAAGGTGACTAGTGCCGAAGGTACAACAAACTAGGGGAGTCCGTTGCTGAAGAAACTATACACACACATGCAACCAAATCAATGAAAAAGTGTAGAGGAAAAGAAGTAAAGATACAAAAAATCTATAAAAAGAAAACCAAATATATATGCATCGACCTATAAATAGTAAAATTATAAGAAATGTACTGTTAAAAATGGAATGGGGAAAAATACACACCCAACTAGAAAAGTGTCACAACCAATCAACAAGTGAAGAAGTAAAATAGTTGGGATAGTTTGCTCCTGAATCCCAAGATACAACCACTACACATGGTCCAAGAACCCCATATCCCTAAGCTCCTTTGAAATCATGATCAATTAGTCCATATTCCGCAAGGGAACACCAAATTCCAGGAAAGACTAGGCAGTCGTGAGTATAAAAATACTCAGTAGGATTCCTCAAAGGTTTGAGGGAGAAGCAAGAGAGATACTCAATAGGGGAGAAGTATGATATATAACAGAATAAGACCAGTAGAAAGAAAAAGCTATTGTAAAAATAGGTGCATCTCAACCCACTAAAAGAGTAAATTATGCTCATCCGAACACAAGGAGCTCAAAACGGTGAGAATATGAACTTCTCATCGAGTCTTTGGTACCTATAACAGAATATTAGACTTGTTCAACCATGAAGAAGCTAGAAATATCAATCACATGGAATAACTCTCTTATCATCGCCTCTCATATAAGGAAAGTATCGAAAATACAATGAGTGGGAACTGGAAAAAAGGATATATATATGCTCATTCAAGGAAAACCAAATGAGAGAGTAAGGGGATATCCATCTCAAATGCTCAGCCCATGAAAAGTGAGTCTCCAATAGTTCCAGAAGTAACCATCGATTCTTATTATCCCATACATCTACTCTGAACAACAAGTCAAAGTTACTTAATCACCGCACCAAGATACTACCTGCTTTGTGTGGCACTGTCTCACCCTCACAGTTTTAGGTCATGTCACAAGGATGCGTCTTGGTGGAAAAGCGTCCCTCATTCTTGAGAGTCCAAATTCATGTCAGAGCATGCCTCATTACTGTCACACTGTCGAGATCTCATGTCTCAAATTCAAGGACCCATACCCAGCCCTACTGGAGGGTTCTACTCTAGTTTCGTTGAGGACCGATCCCCCGCCTAGCTAGACGGTTCTACTCTAGTGTCATCGATGACCCATCCCCAGCCCTGATAGAGGATTCTACTCTAATGTCATCAAAGACCCATCCCCAGCCTAGTTGGAGGGTTCAACTCAGAAAAGATCGAGGAGAACTGGCCATAACTGTTGGATAATACCTCTCAGAAGGACATCGAGGAACACTGACCATCCGTACTGGATGGTACCTTTCAGAAGGACATCGAAGGACACTATCTATCATTGCTAGATGGTACATCTCGGACGAACACTGAGGAACACTGGCCATCCTTGTTGGATGGTACCTCTCAGAATAACACTAAGGAATAGTAGCCATCCCTAATGGATGGTACGTCTTAGAATAACACCGAGGAACAGTAGCCATCCCTAATGAATGGTACCTATCAGATGAACACTATTGTAGTCTTTGAGTTGCTCCCTGAATATGCATCACAACCAGAACATTTGAAAGTATCTCTTCATACATCTTATCCACTCTCACGATAGTGTAAGATAACCCATGCCGTGGGTTCTCTTCAAACACTTGAAAAGGTTCTTCCATATACCCTCCTTTCTTGTTTCCACATTTAATGAGATCATGAAAAAGCCTCTTCACATCAAAACAGATCACACCATTTTGATCCTTGAGGAAAACCATGGGAGGTAGAATATCTACTCGCTCTAGATGGTCATCAGATGAAAAAGTTGCATTTCAACGTAATGTGTGAAAATCGAGTCTCATAGGGCCCACACCGTATCTATGTCTTAAACACCTGAAACTTGTCTTGAATAGTCTACCTCAATTTTAGGGCCACAACACTGCTAACGGATTTCCAATCCGATGTCGTATGAATGAGTTAAAAAAATGCAAGATCATTCAATATTATTATTATTATTATTATTATTATTGGGAACATCATGGACCGGAGTCACAAAACAGAATTTAATATCTGTAATTGTACTTGAATTGACCATCTTAAAGACAGGGTTATCTCACCACTGACATCACCTCAATCAGACGTCACACGCAGTAGTTATGTGGGTCAAAGATTTAAAAGTAATATTAAATCCATAATTTCTTTGAGGGCTTCGGGTGTCAAATCCAAAAACCTAAAAGAGATATCCAATATTAGACACATAATGTCCATCTCAAAGTCAAGACTATACTTCCACATACCGTTTGTGAATTGGACATCGAACGAGGAAGTTATAGGGGTTTAAGTAAATAATAATAATAATAATAATAATAATAATAATAATTTTCTTTTTCTATTATTATTATTATTATTATTTTCATTTTTCAATTAGGTATTCCCTCTCCCCCAGAATCTCGTGCGGGTTCCACACCTCGGCTTATGGATGGTTGCCTCCATCGTGCCACCTTGTAATGGCACGGACCTTTCAGGTCCATTACATTGCTGAAATCTGGTGTTTGAGATGTTCTGAAAGATCAAGTTGACATATTCCCAACACTTTTCCAAATTTCTAGTTCATGAAAAGTGTTTCTAGAATAGTAGGCTATTTCAAACAACATGCATTTTCCTTTACAAAATTTCTAGTTCAGGAACAGTGTTTCCAGAACAGTAGGCTATTTCCAATAGCAGACTATTTTCTTTTCCAAATTTCTAGTTCATGAACAGTGTTTGCAGACCGGTGAGGTTCTATAATGTTTCTAGACCTGTGAGGTTTCCAGAATGGTGAGTCATCCAACACTTTATATCAAATTTCATGTTTGGTGTACAGTGTTTCCATCTTCCTTCAATTTCCACCCTTTGACGTTTCCTTTGACATAAAATGCATTTAAAGCTTCGTTTTAAGGACTCTAAGGCTGATTTAAAGGCCATAACTCCTATTTTAAATTTTCAGTAATGGCGGGGAAACCTTTAAATTATCAAAACATGGGGTTTAATGTGATCCTCTAATTAATGGAAAATTTAGCATATCTTAAATCACTGCTCCATTAAATCTTATTAAGTGGAGAGATATCCTTTTTCCTTGGTTCTTTCTTATTGTTCCCTGGTGCGAGATGCTTGAACCCTTCATCTGTTCACAAGAATTCATGGGATCAATCTACACAACTTGGATTAACTCTTCCTTGGGGTTTCACTGATCCTATTGCACCCCCTGTTTTGGGGAAACTGGGAGGTATCGATAAAGTTCCAATATACATTCTAGACATGAGGAAGAAGTGACGATGTTTGTTCATCAAGGTAGGAAATTCTACCTTTGTCTCTCTTTTACATGCATCATGCAGGGTGGGTATGGAAATGATTCCATGAGACATAGTTGAAACCCAACCTCTAAAAAAGATAATAAATGGTTGTTAAATGGAAGGGGGTGGGGAAGAGATGATGTTGTTGATATTATTTTTTGGAATTGTGAATTGTACATGCTTAATACTACTAAAAATCATGGTTGTTGGTGGTCCTTGTTTGCACACTAGATATGCTATGTTTTCTGGACATGGTAGTGATTAAAAAGGTGCAATATAAAAAAAAGGATAATTACATATATATATGGATATTTAAATGGATGCATGATGAATGTAACCCCTGTGTGATCACCTTGGTTAAACAAATAAAAAGGAGGAAAATGGTGAGTAGTTTTGGTCAAATATGTAAACAACTTGATCTGTTTTAATGATATGCATGAGGAATCTATTTGGTGCCCAGTACAGGTTATGTGGTGGTGTTGTTGAGATCATGGGGAGGAACTAGTTGTGGAATAGAACATACTATTGATAGGTTGATCGATTGAGGAATGGATTATCCTGTAGGCAACTGAACTGCCTTTGATTGTGTTGTGGCCACAAGCTGGCGGGGATGTGGTTTGAGGCATCTCCCATTGTTTCTTTTTTTTCTTACAAGAAAACCCACAAGTGAACTGTTAAATCACTACTTTTCTGTTTTTGTTTTGTTATTGTTCTTGCTTATAGTTATGCCTATTAGTTACCCAGTAGTGAAATAATAGTTTAATAGTAAATTGTCAAAGAAGATAACTTGAACATGAAGTTTTGGGATTGTAGTTATGTGCATGCCATAGGGGTAGCAGTGTTGTGGCATGTTCTTGGATCTTTGTTTTAGAATCCATATGATTGGAGGATTGCTTGTTCAGTATTAATCATGTATTTTCTTCATGTTTAGAGTGCACCCCACCCATGTTGAGCACTTAGTGCCGAACACCCCCATCTCATGGGGGAGGGTGTTTTCCCTGGTCGTTAGCTCCATTATTCTCCCTCTCCCAGAGGCTATGATAAACTGAGGTGGTTAATTTATCCCAAGACTCTTTGGTAATGGTGTGTTGTTTTAGCACAAAACCTTCATGTAGTTTTCTATTATGGATATGAGTCCTAGATGTTTTTAGGAAGAATGTTCCCAAGTGTCCTCAAGATGAGGCCCTAGTGTCTTCACGCGAGAGGTGTGGTTGTAGTTTCCCAGATGTCTTTAGGATGAGACCTAAGTGTCTTTGGGTGAGATGTTTGACTATTCTGGATATAGGTGTGTGTGGGTAGAACTGTGTTGGATGTGGTTGTGATAGATCCTCGGTATTTGTGGGCAGGAAATGTTGATGGTTGTGGACTAGGTGTATGTGGGTAGGTTGTGTGGTTGAGGAACAAGTGTTTGTGGGAATGATATGTGGATTGTTGTGGCCCAGGTGTGTGTGTGTGGGATATGGAAGTGAAACATTCAGGGGAGGTTTGAGGTGTAGGATGTACGGATGACCAGTGGGTGGGTGGTGTGGGGTACCCTGTAATGATGTCCTATACTACTATATACTTGGCATGCAATATTTGTGGAGTGTTCCTTGTGAGGCTGGGTGGTTTGTTTAATTTCTCGATGTCTAGATACTTTTCTTTCACAGGATATTAGAATGTCACCCCACTTATTCATGAGTGCTTTAGGTTCTCTACTAAGTATACATGTATTCTCACCCTACGTTCATATTCAAGTTTCCAGGAGGGCTTTGAGGACCATGCGAGACCCTAATAGTTCGGACATTGGGAGTTGTTGCTGGTTGATGCTCAATTTTCCTGCGGCTACTCTGTTTTTCTTTTTCCCTTTTTGGTTTTTCACTTTGGAGATTATTTTACTTTTTTCAGTTTTGTTTAAAACATGCATGTGGGTTTGGATTTGGGTTTATTTTTATACATATTATACCATGGTGCTTGGTGGTTGGCTTCTCTTATCTCCTAATATTTTTAAAATAAAAAAGGGTAATGCCTCCCATATTGTGAAAATATATACCCTTGGTGCTAGTTTCCACTCTAGGGCCTACTGAAGGTGAGAATCGGGGGACATTATCTCATCTTCATCTTGAGGAAGGAAGGGTGGGGCACTTTTCCACCCCTTCCCCCATCTTTCCAAAGGCGGGTCGTAACATAATGGTATTAGAAGTGATGGTTGAGAGATATGATGGAGTCTGGAGTTAGGCCTAGGGATAATTGCATGGGATGGTAGGGAAATAGTGCTAGGCAATCTTGATGTGTGACATAGGCCAAGGAAGACTGGCTAGAACATTAGATTTTAGGGCCCCCATGATCCAATGCAAGGACTACAAGCCTACCTAACAACCATGTGAGCCTACATTGATTGTAGGGTAGAGACCCTAGGAAAGGTACATGCATCATAATGACTTTTGTTCTTAATTTAATTGGGGTGTCTTGGGGATAAAATTTAATAATATGATAAAGAAATCTTAAGTAAAATTCCTTGCAATGCTGGCTTAGTCATTCATTTTTTACCTTGCAGGTATGGAACCCGAATGTTATCCACGTGCGGCATGGGAAGTTGAGGCTCAGTGGGTTATTCCATCTGATTAGAAGATGGCTGACGGAGAGGATAAGGATGAGAGGTGGTAGTGTACTCTATGTTCCTTCCAGCGATAGACTCTCCATAAATACGGGGGCAACGTCTCCAGTGTAGAAACATAACATTAGATCAAGGATATAGGGATCACCTTCACTTGGATATATGATCTGAGGGAGTACTAGGTCCCGTTGGTGGTCAGCCAGATGAGAGGAGCAGTGCATCAGTGGTGGATTCTCTAACTAAGGGAAAATATGGAGACAGAGGTTCTGTGGTCTGTTATCAAGAAGGGATTTTGAGAGGAATTCCATTCTTCTGTGGAAAAATCATAGAAGAGACAATAATTTATCTCCCTTCAACAACGAAGTATTTCTGTGAGGGAATTGGTGATCATGTTTAAGGATCTACTACATTTTTCTTTAGACATTTTTCTAGATGAGGAGTCCCAGGAAAGACGTTAAGATGAGGCGATTTGACCATATCTTCAGTATGTTGTTACTCCATTCACCCTACCAACGTACTTGACAGTGCAGAAAAAGGCCGAGGTGGTGGAAAGGATGCACTCATGAGGTGGTGTACCACGAGAGGGTATCCAGATGAGTTTATCAAAGGTAAAGGAAGTCAACAATAGATCTCTAGTGATAGGGCCTTCCAGGTTTCGACCAGCAAGAAGTAGGCCTCATCAGTTCCAGTTTCAATCCTCAGATCCTTGAACATTTCATACAGGCCTAGAATCAAGATTCTTTTTCTATGGATTTTTCAAGAACATTCAGAGCCAGTGCCCAAATCTAGCTAAGTAAAGTGGGGGCGGGAAAGTTCAATGCCCACCTGAACGCGTTGTTGAGCGCGTCAAATTAGTTGTTTTAATTTTGACTAGAATTTCTGCAGTATAGTAGAAACCCTAGGTCGTCTCTCGACGGAGCCTTAGACCATTAATTTAAAAAGAATGTTTTGATTATAGAAGTAGGAGGATAATTAGATTTTTTTAAAACTTGGGGGTTTTATGATTAATGATGAAAGTAGTAAATGAAAGAGATAAAACAAAGTAGAAATGAACAAGATTGATTAAACGTGATCAACCCGGGGAAGTCTCATGATGCTCATCCTTCATCACTTCAAGGGATAGGGTTATGATCTTTTAATACCTGGTTTTTAACACCTAGAACCAGTATGTTACTAAGATAATACTAGGATACCTCCTAGGGTTCAGTCGAAAACACATAATGATTCACCGGACACCGCTGATGATTGGGTGATTTGTGTTCGACATCATAACCGAAACTCACCAAGTAAACACATGAAGAATTCGATGTGATGTCCATGTTTGTATGTTATTTCATTGTGATACCATGACGTAAATGTTCATGACCTTGATAGTGATTATGTGAGTTCAATTTACCAATATGAACCACACAAACACCACAATTGGATGGGGGAAAAGATAGTGGTGAATGGTGTGTGAAACATCACATGAAAGGGTACCCCCAAACATGATCATTTGAGTTGAGTATAACATACCAGTATATAACTCAATTAAATAAAAATATAGGATGATGAAAAACAACATAAAACCTGGAATTAAAAAGATCATTCAAATTAATAAAACTTTGAAGCTCGGGATTATATCACATTCCTCCCCGGGTGATCACAAGGGGTTTAGAAACCCAAGGGAGGGGAGGAAGAAGAAGATGTTGAAGTAGAACCTCCCATAGCCTCCATAACTTCTAGGGGTGTTTAAAAGACTCCTTGGGGACTCCAAAATGGTAGAACCTTGCCTCTTGGCCGAACTTCCAAATGGGGAGCCCAAGGTGTCATTTTATAGGAAAATTGGAAGGTGGTTTTAGGCACACAGATTTCATCAATCCACTTGTATCATGAGTTTCATCCTTCAGACCGTCTTATCTCGCTTTGGAGAAAATAGAAAAGTTGTAGACCTACCTCGTTAATGTCTCCACCGAAAGTTTGACATCATTTGGACAACTACAACTCAAGATATATATAAAATACAGAACACCACTTTTGACTTGGTCCAAATTCGGTGGCATGGACAGATCAGTTCGGATGGGCCCCATCAAATCCGAATCAGGATTTTGTTTCTTAATATGAAATGTATCCTATTAAATTTTGGAGAGGGATACAAAATATCCGCCCATTTGGATGCAATTATTTTGTGTTCTATGAAAAATAGTGGACAGATGTCCATGGATCCATGCAATTTTGGCCCATTTTTCATCCACTTCATCAAGTGCCCTCCCAATCACCTCCACCTACATTGAAATAATAAAAACAAGTAACATTTCCCATTATAATATTGATTAAAATTAATTTATTGATTCAAAAATAAAGTGAAATTCGTTATTATATTTGGAATAATCATTACAAAACTAGTTTAAAACTGCGGTGTAAGGGTGGAATAAAACAGCGAATCATGGTACGATCACACCCCCACACCTAAACATATGCACTTCTGGTAAAAGTCACATATCAATATACAATGATGCATATATATATATATATATTTCCAACATCCTGAAGATTTAGCATTTGAAGAAATTTTATTTAATGTAAAGTGATCAATGCACGAACCACGCCAAGGAGTTTTTCTTAATGAAAATAGAAAAAGATGTCTCATAGATAATATCATAGAAAAATTCAAAAAGATTCATGATACCAAATTGAGAAAGGAATTCAAAAGTCAACCATTACACTAACTCTCCATGTGTGTGTGTGAAAACCATTCCATGATATTCTTTCCACTTTTTATCAAATAAATATAGGTTATTTTAACATTATTCAGCTTTAAATGATTTTTCACCGAACCTGTCCTACATCCTTTGCAATCATATTTCAAGAACCTCTCACTTAAGAATTCCCAGAAGTCAAACCATAAGCTCATGACCTAGATATCCCCATATGTTGCACATTTCATCACTCCCCTCATTTATCATATTTTTTTTGAAGTTGCAATTGGAAAAAATCTCACACTCATCTCTCAACAATTGTTTGATCTCCTCAACAAACTAATTTCAATAGTTATAATAAGATCAAAGGTTGAGGAGGAGTGGTTTTTGACCTACCCAAGACACAATTTTTTTTTGAGGGCGTACAACAGTCGGACATTAGGTACACACACATAGGTCAATCGGGTACAGTAATGAAACAGATCAGATAAGGAACGAATGTATGGAAATATCATTTAAAGCTGAAAAATATTAACACAACATATATTTACCTTATATTAAGTAAGAAATAATTAGAATTTGTGGTTTGGTGCAAAACTTTGTGGAGATATTAGTGACATAGTTTTCCCAATAACTACTCACACAATGGGCATCAATCATCTCAAAGGTTTCACATAGATATAACCATTTATATCATTAGAAGAAAACCAATTCACTAAAAATCACCCCCTGATGTAAAATTCATAAAAAAAATTCTTTTTAGCCTTCATTATGGTATTTTTACTCCCCCCCTTTATGGTCGCCAAATCATGGAACTTCGAAATTGTTGATGGGGAAAAAAATGAAAATACCATAAAGAAGGCCAAAAAGAGAAAAAAAAAAGGAGAAAATGATGAAAATTACTATCTAAACCAGGAATGTATCCACCCCCCACACCTAGAGTGTGCAGTGTCTTCACTAAAATAATTGAGAATGTGAGAAGGAAGGATAAAACCTGGTGTGTTTTATTGGTATGATGAATCGAGAAGGTAGATTTCCTCCACCGGATTCTTTGGAAAATCCTCATAGAATTGTTTAAGTCGCTTCCCATTGATGGTAATACTTCGTCCACTCTGCCCATGCAAAACCTGTATTGAACCAAAAGGGTAAACATTAGTAACAGTATAAAGACAGAGCCATCAGGAACGAAGCTTACCTGGGTGGAGCTTAAGCCTGGAATTGTACATGAGGACCTTCTCACCAATATAGAACTTTTGTTGGTGAATCATGCTATCATGAATAGCCTTTTTCTTCTCTTTATAGATTCGGGAGTTCTCATATGCATCACATCGAATTTCTTCCAACTCTTGAATCTGCAGCTTTCTTTGCTCACCTGCATCTGAAAGGTTCATATTACTTTGTTTAACAACCCAATATGCATGGTGTTCTACCTCCACTGGGAGGTGACAAGCCTTTCCAAACACAATTCTATATGGTGACATTCCGATTGGGGTTTTAAAAGCTGTACGGTATGCCCAAAGTGCATCATCCAAGCGCAAACTCCAATCTTTCCTATTGGGTTGTTCCGTTTACTCTAAGATTTGCTTAACTTCCCGATTTGAAATTTCCGCTTGTCCTTTAGGTTGGGGATGATATACAGTGGAAACTTTATGAACAACCCCATACTTACGAAGCACATTTTTCATGTTACGATTGCAAATATGTGAACCCTGGTCACTAATGATGAATATTTGTAGACCAAACCTACTAAAAATCTGGGACCTCACAAAATCAACAACAACTTGAGAGTCATCGGTCCTGGTGGCCTTTGCTTCTAAACATTTAGATACATAGTCAACATCCAATAAGATTTACACAAAGCCAAATGAATTTTGAAAAGGCCCCATGCAGTCAATGCCCCATGCATCGAAGATATCACAAAATAACATGGGCTGTTGGGGAATTTCATTCCTCTTGGAGATATTCCCTGTGAATTGACAACAACTACATTACTTGCAAAATCTATGGGCATCCCTATATAATGTTGGCCAATAACATCCTGAGTTAAGGACCTTTCGAGCTATACATTGAGAGCCAAAGTGGCCCCCATAGGCAAAAGAGTGGCAAAATGTCAAAACAGAGGTGTACTCATGGTCAGGGACACACCGACAAACTACTTAGTCACTACAAATTCTCCAAAAATATGGGTCATCCCAAATTTACCATCGAGAATCATGTTTAAGTCTATGGTATTGTGAAGTGATAAAATAGGTGGGGACCCTAGATGTTTCTAGAAAATTCACAATGTCCGCATACCAGGGGGTAAGGTCCACAACATCACAAAGGTTCTCATGAGGGACGAATTCTCCAATGGATAGGGGTGAGTCAACATGATGTTCCAATGGTGGGGAAATCCTATTAATGTGGTCAGCTACCACATTCTCCACCCCTCTATTATCTCTAATATCAAGGTCAAACTTTTTGAGGAGGAGCATCCATCGAATGAGGTGGGGTTTGGCTTTAGGATTCTTTAGGAGGAAATGAAGGGAAGCATGATCAGAGAACACAATCACTTTTGACCCAAGAAGATATGAATGGAATTTTTCCAAGGAAAACACAATAGAAAGGAGTTCTTTTTCTGTGGTTTTATAGTTTACCTGGGCAGGGTCAAGGGTATGTGAGGCATATGCAATGACATGAGGAGCCTTTTCAACCCTTTGTGATAAAACTGCCCCAACTGCAACGTTAGAGGCATCACACATAAGCTCGAAGGGGAGATCCCACCTTAGTGGTTGGATTATAGGAGGTGATGTGAGACTCATTTGTAGTGAATTTAAAGCATCCTCACAATTTTTATCAAAAACAAATTCATAATCCTTTTGTAATAATCGAGATAAGGGAAGTACGATCTTACTAAAGTCTTTAATGAATCGACGGTAAAAACTAGCATGACCCAAGAAATACCGCACCTCACGAACACATTTTGGAAATGGAAGGGTTGAAATTAATTCAATTTTAGATTTATCATCTTGAATTCCCTTATTTGATATGACATTCCCAAGAACTATCCCCCACTCAACCATAAAATGGCATTTCTCATAATTTATAACTAGATCTTTTTCAATGCAGCGGTGGAGGATAGAACCGAGTTGTTCCAAAGAATAATCAAAATAGGAACCATATACCGTGAAATCATCCATAAATACTTCCATACAACTCTCAAGGTACTCAGAAAAAATACTCAACATACATCGCTGAAAAGTACCAGGAGCATTACAAAGACCGAATGGCATCCTTCTGTATGAAAATGTGCCAAATGGGCAGGTAAATGTGTTCTTTTTTTCATCCTTAGGGGCTATATGGATTTGTAAATAACCCGAATAGCCATCAAGGAAACAATAATGGGACTTACTAGCCAATCGTTCTAACATTTGGTCAATGAAAGGTAATGGAAAGTGGTCCTTCCGCGTGGCTTGTTTCAGTCTACGATAGTCAAAACAGACTCACCAACTATTTTTCACACGTGTTGGAACCAACTCATTCCTTTCATTTGACACAACTGTTATTCCTATTTTTTAGGCACAATTTGAACAGGGCTAACCCATTTACTATCAGATATAGGATAAATGATCCCCACAGCAAGTAATTTACTGACTTCCAATTTTACCACTTCAAGTAGAGTGGGATTCAACTGGAGTTGAGATTGTCTTATGGGCTTAGCATCATCATCCAAAAGTATATGGTGCATACAAATAGATGGGATAATACTGGGAATATCAGCCAATGTCCATCCTATTTCGTTTTTACACTCTCTCAAAATTTTGAGCAGTTTCGATTCCTGTTGTGGAGAGAGGTTATTGGCAATAATGGCAGGCAATTGGTCAATACCCTCAAGATATTCATATTTTAAATTTTATGGAAGTGGTTTTAATTCCAACACCGGGGGTTGTTGGATTGAGGGAGTGGATTTAGGGGGAGTGGGGTCCATGAAACTATCTATCTGCTCATGTTTATTCTCAAAGGAAATAGAATCTATTGAAATGAGATTTTCAGAATCATTGATAGTCAAGGGTACCTCAGAATACACACACTCATCAATTAAAGCACAAAATTTACATTTTTCTGAACCCACACAACATTCAAAAGAAGAACCAAATCTCAAATCATTCATGGGTGAATAAAACCAAAATTAATCAGAGTTTGGGTTGAGGAGAGAATTGTGTGTGTGCATCGATTGGGAGCACTTCCATCAAATAGATAGGAAGAGTGGAGTGCTCTTCAATGGGGTGTTTCATAGCCTCAAGGATGTTAAAACTTACCTTTTCTCCACCAAAATCCATGGACAATGTACCATTGTGAACATTGATGATCGTATTTACTATTTTGAGGAATGGCCTCCCAAGTATGAGAGGGGAATGTCCTTGGGTTCAGGTATCTTCCATATCAATAATGTAAAACTCTGCATGGAAGATGAGATTCTTAAATTTTATGAGGACATCCTTGACCACTCCTGATGGGTGTGTTGTGCTTCGGTTGGAAAGTTTCACGAAAATGCCTGTTGGTTGAAGCTCTCCAACATGCAAAGAAGTATACACAGAGTGAGGAATTACATTAATAGAAGAACCTAAATCTAGCATAGCATCAGAAAAGAAGGTCTCCCCTATGGTATAAGGTATGGTGAATGTGATAGGATCCTTGCATTTGGTTGGCATTGCTAGTTGAATCAAGACTGAGACATTTTTTCCCAGGTTGACTCTCTCATTCCCCTTCAACCTCCTTCTATGGGTGCAAAGCTCTTTAAGAAATTTGGCATAACGGGGAATTTTCTTGAATGCATCCAATAAAATAATATTAACTTGAACCTTTTTAAATGTATCCATTATTTCAGTGTCAATCTCATTATCAACGTTTTTCTTATATTTAGATAGTCTTTGAGGGAAAGGAATAGGAATTGATTGTTCATGGGAATCCTTAATCACAATTTTATTATCATTTTTATTTTGTTTTTCTTCATTGTAATCTTTTATGGTTGGAGAAAGAGTGTTTTCAAGAGGGGGACATACCTTTTGAGTAGAATCAGTAGAAGGAGAAGCTTCTTTACCACTACGAAGTGTAATTGCACATACATTACCTTTTTCCTTCGGATTGGCAATGGGTTGGGATGGTAGTTGTCCAGACCCTTTCATATTAAGCTCACCAATGGTGTTTTCCAATTGTCCCACTTGGGTTCAAAAATCTTTAATTGTTGATTGTGTGGTCTATTGGAACTGGAGGTTCTGGGTTTCCATTTGTTTCACCATGTCCTCGAGGCTTGGTTCAGATTTGGGAGGAGGAGGATGATTGTTTTGAGATTTTTAAGGATAAGAAGGTTTCATACCTTGGCCTTGTTGATACCAATTCTACTTGGGGTATCTTGAGTTTCTTCATTGTCGGTATTGGGGTTGTGCTTGCCACCCTGGATTTGGATTTGGCCTGAATTGTTATTTCTTGAAGGGAGGTGCTTGTTGGAATGGACGTCCTGGGAACACAGCTGGACAAGACTTAGATGAATCTTGAAGTTGTGGGCACTGGTCAGCAAAACGAGTGTTATCAGAACAAATCCCACAATGTAACGGAATAGAAATAGAGTGTGAGTTACCTTGTTCTTGAGATAATTTCCTTAGAAGGGTATGAATCTCATCAAGTTTAGTATCTACCTTTTTTTCTATAGCTGAATGACTTACCTCATGAACTCCTCGGGTTTGTGTAATAGCTCGTGTACCAAATTGTTGTGCATTTTTAGCCATGTTGGCTATTAAGTCACGAGCGGCGAAGGAGTTTTGTCAACTAGGGAACCACCAGCTGCAGCATCAATCATTCCATGATGCATGGGGATAAGTCCCTCATAAGAAGTATTGAATTAAATGTTGTTCACTAATCTGGTGGTGGGGGCAGCTTGAGAAAAGTCTTTTGAATCTCTCCCAGTATTCATGAAGGGTCTCTCCTTGTGATTGCCTAATTCCACATATTTCTTTCCTAATTGAAGCAGTTCGGGAGGTAGGGAAGAACTTCTCTAGAAAAAGTTTTTTTAGGTCATTACAGCCCCCAATTGTGGTAGGAAAATAGTATGACCAATATTTGGCTACACCATCAAGGGAGAAAGGGAAGGCCCTAAACATAATGAGGTCCTCAGACACATTTTGGGGTTTCATGGTGGAGCACACTATGTGAAACTCCTTTAGATGTTTGTGAGGGTCCTCACCGGGAAGACCATGGAATTTTGGAAGGAGGTGGATGAGGCCTGATATTAGCTCAAAATTTGCCGCTTCCCTAGCATATTGGATGTACGCAGGTTGGTACTCCACATCCGGGGTGGTCAGTTCTTTTAATGTTCTATTATTTGCAACTATGATCTCTGGGGTTTGATTTGGTTCAATTTTTGATTGGTTTGGGAACAATTGAGGTTTCACAAGGGGTTCCTCAATGTTACATGATTTACCTTCTTTATATTCCTTTATTTGTGTGTGAAGTGACTTTTCAATTTCAGGATCAAATTCAAGTAGTGTTTCTTTACCAGATCTTGTCATGCAACAATGATGTCCAGTTTGATTGATTGATTTTTTTATGTTGCATTTTTTTATTTGAGATCGACAAAAAAAACATAATAAGGGTGAAAGAAGTATATAAGTTTATAAAATATAATTATAGAGGGATATGGAGAAGAAGAGAGAGATATATAGAGAGAGATAGTGATAATGAACACACTAAAAACAACCAAAAATAAAGACAAAACCCAAAATAAAAACAATAAAATGGGGGTGGGGTATTTAAAGGAGAACTAATTAAGAAGTAAAATAAAAAAATAAAATTAAATAAAGAAAAAAATTATCTTGGATCCCCAGAAACGACACCAAAATTTGATCGTGTTGTCAAGCACGTCAAATTAGTTGTTTTAATTTTGACTAGAATTTCTGCAGTATAGCAGCAACCCTAGGTCGTCTCTCGACGGAGCCTTAGACCATTAATTTAAAAAGAAGGTTTTGATTATAGAAGTAGAATGTGAATTAGATTTTTTTAAAACTTTGTCATTTTATTATTAATGATGAAAATAGGAAATGAAAGCGATAAAACAAAGTAGAAATAAACAAGATTGATTAAACGTGATCAACCCGGGGAAGTCTCATGTTTCTCATCCTTCATCGCTTCAAGGGATGGGGTTATGATCTTTAAATCCTGGGTTTGTAACACATAGAACCAGTATGTTACTGATTTTATACTAGTATAACTCCTAGGGTTCAGTCGAAAACACATAACGATTCACCGAACACCACTGATAATTGGGTGATTTGTGTTCGACATCATAACCGAAACTCACCAAGGCTACACATGAAGAATTCGATGCGCTGTCCAGGTTTGTGTGTTATTTAATTGTGATACCATGAAATAAATTTTCATGACCTTGATAGTGATTATGTGAGTTCAATTGACCAATATGAACTACAAAAACACCGCAATTGGAAGGGGGAAAAGAAAATGGTGAACGGTGTGTGAAACATCACATGAAAGGGTACCCCCAAACATGATCATTTGAGTTGAGTATAACATACCAGTATATAACTCAATTATATAAAAATATAGGATTAGAAAAACCAACATAAAACCTGGAATTAAAAATATCATTCAAATTAATACAACTTTGAAGCTCGAGATTACATCACATTCCTCCCCGGGTGATCACAAGGGGTTTAGAAACCCATGGGAGGGGAAGAAGAAGAAGATGTTGAAGTAGCACCTCCCATAGCCTCAATAACTTCTAGGGATGTTTAGAAGACTCCTTGGGGAATAAAAAATGGAAGCACCTTGCCTCTTGGCCGAAATTTCAAATGAATATCCCAAGGTGTCATTTTATCGGAAAATAGGAAGGTGGTTTTAGGCACACAGATTTCATCAATCCATTTGTATCACGTGTTTCGGCCTTCAGAAAGTCTTATATCGCTTTGTAGAAAATATAAAAGTTGTAGCCCTACATCTTTAATGTCTCCACCGAAAGTTTGGCATCATTTTGATAACTAAAAATCATGATATTTATAAAATACAGAACACCTCATTTGACATGGTCCAAATTCGGTGGCATGGACAAATCAGTTCGGATGGCCCCCATAGAAGCCGAATCAAGATTGCATTAATGAATATGAAATGTAGCCTACTAAATTTTAGAGAGTCCCAAAAAATATCATCCCATTTGGATACACCTATTTTGTGTTCTATGCAAAAACGTGGACAGATGTCCATGGATCCATGCAATTTTGGCCCATTTTTCTTCCACTTCATCAAGGGCCCTCCAAATCACCTCCACCTACATTGAAATAATAAAAACAAGTAACATTTACCATTATAATATTGACTAAAATTAATTTATTGGTTCAAACATAAATTGAAATTCATTATTATATTAGGAATATTCATTAAAAAACTAGTTTAAAACTTCAGTTTAAGGGTGGAATAAAACAGTGAATCGTGGTACGATCACCACCTCAACAGCAGTCGTTTCTAGTGAGTACTTTTCAGTAGCATGACCCTTATCCTATGAGGGAAGTTGATTCAAGGGGAGGAAAACCTCAGGGTTCTTCTTAGGGACTTTGAAAAAGGAGTGGTCGAGAAATTGGTCGACAATAGAGAGGCAGAGGAGCTGGGCGCAGACAGTTGCACACTACAGAGTTAGTAGTTCCAGCAGCACTGGAGGTTATTCGAGGTACAATCTATTTGTTCAGAACTCTTGTTTATGATTTTTTTGATTTGGGGCCCTCACACTCCTTCCTTATACCCAATCATACCCATTCTCTGGGTCTGGATATAGAAATACTTCCCGTGCCCCTATTGTTGAGTACACCAGTTGGAGGTTAAACCATTTGGTTTTTTGTTTTCCGGGGATGTAGACAACTGTTAGGGACACATCATTCTAATGGAGATCTTTTGCTTTTTCAGATGTAGCTGTACGATGTCATTCTAGGCATCTAATGGTTGTTATCTATGTGTTTTGTTATCGAATGCTTCTAAATAAGAGTTTTGTTTTCCGATGAGGAAGGTCAGCGTGTGTATTTTGTCGGTGAGTGGAGTTTTCAAATGAGAAGACAAAGTGTGGAGCCTCTTTTTTCTATGTTGGCTGGACTATGACCGGAGTTAGTGGATGTAGAGATAGTGGAAGTTCGGAGGGTTGTTAGAGATTTTCTGGATGTCTTTTCTGAGGTGGTTGTGACTCTACCCACTCGACGTGACATTGAGTTTGACATAGAATTACAACCTAGTTCCCATATGGTTTTGATGGATCCATATTGGATAATGCCTTCTGAGATGCGAGAGTTGAAGATTCAGATCAACGACTTGATAAATAAGGTTTTTGTTTGACCAAGCATGTTTCCATGTGGTGCTATGGATTTTTTATAATGAAGGCAGATGGTGGTATCAAGATGTCTATAGACTACCGGAGGTTGAATCAAGTTAAATTCAGGAACTGTTACCCTCTCCCAAGGATAGACGATCTCTTAGGCCAATTGAAGGGAGCAAGATGGTTTATAAGATTGATTTGCAGTCTGGATATCAACAGATGAGGGTGAAGGAGAGTGATATCATGAAGATGGATTTCAGGTGCAGGGATAGAATCTTTGAGTTAGTATTTATGTTTTTCGGTGTCACGAATGAACCAACCGTTTTCATGAGCCTTGTGAAATCTATTTTCCATGAGTTTCTAGACTTGTTCATTATTGAGTTCATCGATGACATTATAATCTGCTCTAGGTCCTAATAGGAGCACATTGATCATCTCAGAATAGTCTTAGAGGTCCTTTGATGCCACTAGCTCTACAAGAAGTTGTGAAAGTGAAAGTTCTTTACATGAAAAGTACACTTCCTTAGACACATGGTGTCTCAACAAGGGGTAGAAATGGACCCATCAAAGGTGGAGGAAACTGTTTCATGGGTAACACCTAAGAATTTTACTAAAGTTCGTAGTTTCCTAGGCTTGGAAGGCTATTACCGGAGGTTTATGCCCGAATTCTCCTGAGTTGCAGCTCCGGTGACGATTTTGACTAAGATGGACCAGGATTTCGAATTGAGCGACCAGTGTCAGGAGGCTTTCATCTATCTGAAAGAGAAACTATTCATCACTATGGTGCATAGGTTTCCGGAGTAAGGAGTTTTATTTGAGGTGTTTTGTGATGCTTCTGGTCTTGGTTTGGAATGTGTGTTGATTCTGTAGTAGGGAGGGATCTCTTATGGGTCTAGGAAGTTATTTCCTAATGAGAGTAACTATGCCACCCATGTTTTGGAGCTTGAATTAGTAGTGTTTTCATTGAAGTTGTGGTGGAATTACCTCATCAGGTATCACTTTGTGGTCTTCACCAATCAAAATATTTTAAAGTATATATTTACTCAGTGGGAACTAAATTTGTAGTAGCAGAGATGGGCGGAGTTTTTGAAAGACTAAGACATTGAGTTCTCTAACACCAAAGGTAAGGGGAACATTGTTGTTGATTCCTTGAGAAAAAAATCACTGAAGTAAGTAGTTCGAGAGTCTGCAGATGCTTGGAGAGAAATGGTAGAATTGGCTGCCTTGCACCTAGATGTGAGGGAGGATACTTGCAGAGGATGTCTGTTTCAGATGACAGTGCAGTCATCTACGATGATGTAGGTGGAGGAGTATCAGTAGGGAGACTCAGAGGCTGAAGTGATGTGTGATCATGTGGACCAGGTCGATGCTCTTGAAAGGTGGTTGGAGGATGGTTATAATCAGATGCTTTTCTGTGGAAGGTTATTTGTTCTAGAGGTGATGCATGGGGATTTTCTTCATGAATTCCATAGTTCAGTCCTAGCAATACACCCCAGAGTTTCGAAGATGTACCTAGGCATGAAGGGATAATTTTTGTGGCCCAGGGCGAAGCAGGAAGTGGAAGAATTTGTTAAAAAGTGTCTGGTGTGTCAGTAGGTAAAGGTTGAACACTGTTTTCTTGGAGGTTTTTTGTAGCATTTATATGTCCACAAGTGGAAGTGGGATGACATCTCAATGGATTTCAGAATAGTACTAACCATGACTCAAGCCTTCTACGATGCTATCTAGGTAGTGGTGGATCAGCTAATGAAATCATCTCACTTCTTAGAGATCAAGGAGTCAAGCCCGGTGAGTGCCTTAGCATAGAGGTATGTAGATGAGGTGGTGAGTTTGCATGGAGTTTCGAGGTCCATTGTCTCATACCGGGATACACAGTTTACCTCACGAGTCTGTAGATGGTTTCAGCATGATTTTGGCACCCAGCTATGCCTTAACACTACCTTCCACCCCTAGACAGATGGGCAGACAGAGCAGACTATCCCAATATTAGAGGACATGCTAAGGGCATGTGTTCTGGATTTTAGGGGATCATGGGTACGACACTTGCCTATGGTAGAGTTTTACTACAAAAAATCTAACACTCTACCATTGGCATGGAACCCTTTGAGGCTTTGTATGGAAGGCCTTTTCGTTCACCTGTGTGCTGGATAGAGTTTGGTGGGGTAGGTGTTCTTGGTCTAGAGGTGGTACAGAGAACCACAGAGAAAATTAAGCTTGTCCATGAGAGGGTGTAGACAGCCCAGGACTGGTAGAAGTCATATTCCGATCTTAAGAGGAGGACTTTATAGATCGAGGTCAGAGATCGTGTGTTCTTAAAGGTTTCCCCATGTCATGGGTAGTGAAGTTTTTGTTGTGGGAGTAAGGTTTCTCCCCGGTTTGTTGGTCCTTTCAAGGTATTGGCTCCTGTTGGAGTTGTGGCATATCATATTGCACTTTCCCCATAGATAAACAAAATACTTGATGTTTTCCATGTATCACATCTCTGTTGTTATCTTTATGACAACTCACACATCATCGATTGGAGCCAGATCAATGTTGACAATGATGTGACCTTCGCGGAGTGGCTGATAAAGATCCAGGACCTCAAGAAGAAGGTGTTTCATCTGCATCATATTCCCTTGGTTTGTGTATTGTGAAGACATGGTGGTGTCGAGGAGAGTACTTGGGAGTAGGAGTCCCAGATGCGTGTCCAGTACCCACAGCTGTTTTAAGTTGTTGTGCTGAGTTTTTCTTTGTAGCTTTCATTTTTTGAACCATTGATGTGATGTTATTCTTGACCATTTTGGATATGGAATGATTGTTCCATTGCTCTATGGATGTGTCTGATGTGTCTAAATGTATGGGGAAGTAAGGAACTGACTCTTAATTGGGATGCATTAATGTGGTTGTGATTAAACCCGTGCGGGCGAGTTAGTGCCACCTAAAGCGGATAATATTCGGACATGTGGGAAGGAACTCCCGGACCCATGTGTCAAGATAGTGCGATCTTTGGGTTTGGGGTAGCTATTTAAATGTGATAACTATTGGGGTGAGTGTTATCAAATGTTGAGGTTTAGTTTTAGATTTCTAACAACTCAGGGTGGTTTTCCCCGGAGAGGTATCATACGGGGTGGCTGTTCAGGCCCATCTTTTCATTGGGGTTGTTTTGAATTCTCAGGGATGAGAATTTTTTGAGAGGTTTCTAATGTAATTGACCAAACCTCTCTGATCCCTTAAATTGCAGAAATCTGGTGTTTGAGGTGTTCTAGGTTGTCGTGGTGACTTATTCCCGACACTTTTCCAAATTTCTAGTTCATGAACAATGTTTCCAGAACAGTAGGCTATTTCCAACAACATGTCTTTTCCTTTTGCAAATTTCTAGTTCATGAATAGTGTTTACAGAATAGTAGGCTATTTCCAATAGTAGTATTTTCCCATTTCCAAATTTCTAGTTCATGAACAGTGTTTCTAGAATAGTAGGCTATATCCAACAGCAGGATATTCCCTTTTCCAAATTCCTTATTCATGAATAGTGTTTCCAAACCGATGAGGTTTCTACACGGGTGAGGTTCTATAGTGTTTCCAGACCAGTGAGGTTTCTAGAATGGTGAGTCATCCAACACTTTGTCAAATTTATTGTTTGGGTTACAATGTTTCCAACTTCCTCTAGTTTCACCCCTTTGACATTTCCTTTGATGTAAAATGCATTTAAATCCTCATTTTAAGGACTGTAAGGCTGATTCAAAGACCACAACTCCTATTGTAATTTTTTAATGGTGGGTAAAACATTACTTGGTCAAACTGTGGGGTTTAGTGTGATCCTCTCATTAATGTAAAGTTCAACGTATCTTAAATCACTGATCTGTTAAATCTTATTAAGGGGCAAGATATCCTTTTGCATTGGTTATTTATTCATGTTTCTTGGTGCGAGACACCCGAACTATTCCTCTATTCCAAAGAAGTCGTGGGATCAATTTGCACTCCCCATACCATCCCTTATTTAGGGTTTCATTTCTCCTATTTCACCCCCATTATTTTGGGGAAACTAGGAAGTATCGATCAAGTTTCAATATAAGTTCTTGATGTGAGGAAGAAACGACAATCTTTTATCATCAAGGTAATAAATTTACCATCATCTCTATTTTACAAGCATCATGTGGGGTGGGCATGACAATGCTTCCACAAGATATATTTGAAACCATACCTTTAACAAATATAATAAATGACTATTAAATGGAAGGGGGTGGGGAAAAGATGATGTTTTTATTATTCTTTTCTTCATTTTGAATTGTATAGGCTTAAGCCTACTAAAAATCGTGGTCATTGGTGGTCCTTGTTTGGGCATTGGTAATGCTCTGTTTTCTGGATATAGTATTGATTAAAAAGGTGCAACATGCAAAAAAAGGATAGTCACATATACCTGGCTGTTTAAATGGATGGATGATGAAAGTAACCCTTCTGTGATCTTCTTGGTTAAACAAAAAAAATGGGTAACATGGTGATCGGTGTTGGTGGAATATGTTAACTGCTTTATCTTTTTTAATGATATGCATGTGGAATTTGTTTGGAGCCCTGTACAGGTTATGAGGTTGTGTTGTTAAGATCATAGGGTGTCTCTGGTTGTGGAATAGAACCTACTATTGAGATTTTGATCGATTGTGGACTGGAATAACTTGTAAGTATCTGAACTTCCTTTGGTTGTGTTGTGGCCGCAGCCAGCGGGGAATTGGTTTGAGGAATATCCCTTTGTTTCTTTTTTTTCTTAAAAGAAAAAACAAAAAGTGAAATGTTAAATCACTGATTTTATATTTCTATTCTATTGTTGTTCCTGCTTATGGTTGTGCCTGTTAGTTTCCCATTAGTGAAATAATAGTTGAACTATAAATGTAAAACATGATAACTTGAATGGGGAGTTTTTGGATTGTTTTCCTATGCATGTCGTAGGGATAACAAGGTTGTAGCACATGATTGGATCTTTGTTTTAGAATCTATAGGATGGGAAGATTTCTTGTTCACTATTAATCAGTTATTTTCTTCATGATTAGAGAGCACCCCACCCATGTTGATCACTTTGTGTTGAGAACCCCCATATCATGGGAGAGGGTGTTTTCTCTAGTTGTTAGCTTCTTTATTCTCCCTCTCTCAGAGGCTGTGATTACCTGCGATGGTTACTCTAGCTCATGAATCTTCAGGAATGGTGTGTTGTTTTAGCCCAGAACCTTTGGGAAATTTTTTATTATAGATATGAGGCCTATGTTTTTTTAGAAAAAATATTCCCAAGTGACTTTGGGATGAGGCTCAGGTGTCTTCGGGCTAGAGTTGTGGTTGTAGTTTTTCAGGTGTCTCCGGGATGAGGCTCAGGTGTCATCAGGTGTGATGTGTGACTGTTGTGGATCCCAAGTGTGCGTGGGTAGAACTGTGTGGTATGTGGTTGTGATAGGGACTAGGTTTTTGCGGGTAGGAAATGTTGATGGTTGTGGACAAAACGTCTTCGGGTAGGTTGTGTGGTTGTGGATGAGGAGTTTGCAGGTAGGATTTGTGGATGGTTGTGGCCTAAGTGTGTTTGGGCGGGATATGACAGTGGAACTTGTGGGGGAGGTTTGAGGCATAGGATGTCTAGATGACCAGTAGGAGGGTGGTGCGGGATACCCTATAATAATGTTCTGTACGACCATATACATGGCATAAAATATCTAGGAAGTGTGCCTTGGGAGGTTGGGTGGTTAGTTTTCTTGCTCGGTGTCTGGTTACTTCTATTTTTCATGGGGCATTTGAATGTATCCCTTCTTGTGCATGAGCGCTTTAGGTTCCCTACTGATTATACTTGTATACTGACCCAATGTTCACTTTTAGGTTTCAAGGAGGGATTTGAGGACCATGCGGGACCCTAGTAGTCTAGACGTTAGGAGTTGTTGTTGGCCGGTGCTCAGTTTTCCTACTACTGCACAGTTTTCTTTTTTCCTTTTTAGTATTGAACTTTGGATATTCTTGTACTTTCATTTTAGTTTTGTTTAAAACATGCATGTGGGTTTGTATTTGGGTGTATTTTTATACATATTGTACCTTGGTGTTTGGTGGATGGATTCTCTTATCTACCGATATTGTCAAAATTAAAAAAGTAATGCCTCCCATATTGTGAAAATATATACCCTTGGTGCTTGTTTCCACCTCGGGGCCTACTGGAGGCTGAAATCGGTGGTCATTATCTTATATTAGTCTTGAGGAAGGAAAAAAGGGGAACTTTTCCTCCCCTTCCCCTGTCCTTCCAAAGGAGGGTCATGACATGCCTACACCCTACCGCCGTCGATCCGCCCTAGGCTCCATCGCCACTCGCCCAGACTATAGTGCTGCTCGAGAGTTGCCTTCCATGCCACACTGGAATGCCTCATGGACCACTGACCACCACCTCTTACTGAGTGTCAGACCAAACTACTCATTTCCGACCACCCTACCATACCAGACCACCCTTCTTGTACCGCATCAACCCACCATAGCTTCCTCACCGAGCTACCTTGCCTCCCAAGACATCGTCATTGCCTCCGGATAGCCCGCATAGACCGCCGCTCCTTTCGCAGGATGGCAAACCTCTGTTCCAAGCAGAAAAGAAGCAATGAACACATATCTTCAATCATCACCTGAGACTCTAAACATCTCCAGTCTTCACTTGCAATTTCATCATCATTTCATCAATCTTCCTTGAATCAGGGGACCTAATAGAACTTGGGGTGCCCGAGAATTGTCAAACTGGGTTCCGTGTAGATTCCTCAGTGATGAACATGGAGAATCAAGGGGATAAAGGTACCAAGATTCAATTTTTTAATCACCATCAGCCAATCTTTCTTGGCCGATGATCAAGTTTGGGTATTGAGGTTATAGTAATTGGTTAAACAGAAGGAAATTGGTACCTGGGCTCATGCAGAGCTTAAGATCAAGGATGAATCTTTAAGAATTGACTAACAACATGCCCAAAATTTAATTTAGGGTGTAATAACACCTTGAACGAGTTCTTCCTGAATATTGGAACAATAATTGGTGGAAAAAACATTCACCGAACTCCTTTGTGTTTGTTGTTCCTCAATCCGTCTGGATCCAATGATTTGTCATTCACTCTTCGTTGTTCATCATTCGGAAATGAGAGGGAAAGAAGCTGATTTGTTAGTGATCCTAGGGTTATGAGGCAACCATGGGAAAATCTCCATGGCAACATTCTTAGAGATATTTATTTCGGTTAAAAAGGATTTAATCAATTAAATAATTAAATAAATAATTATTAAATTATTTAATCACACATCCATGATGGTGCCTAAGTTGAAATTTTGACACCAACAACAGTTATACCCCTCCTAGGGTAAAGCCTACATTCTGAACTCAACAGTGGTCTCATATTTCTCATTTATGTCTCCATTACTGAGTTATTTAGTTTTCATCTATTAAATGAATAAATTAATAATTTAATTCATCTATTTAATGCACCACCAAGACCGAGGGGTATGAAGGTCCAGCACTGACTCATTTTATGTCGCACCTAGGGCAAACACCACATTCCGGACTTTATTGTTACCTAGAATTTTTGATCTAATCAAATTTGTAATAGATATCCCATTTTAAATAATTAACTATGTGTGAATAATATAAAATATACTCAATATTTTTATAAAAGTAATTTTGAGCACACCGGGCCTCAGAATTACATGTCATCTCAGCACCTATCTCCGGAATAAAACTTATAAATATTCTAAAGTCTTACAGGGTAAAATTGGGGTCTCTACAAAATTTATCACACATTATTTCAACCCAATTCATATTTGCATGATCCCATTACAAATCTCACCCACTTTTCATTATCTCTCTCCCCATCACATAAGCATAAAATATGTGGGGATTTTGTGTGATCTATAAAACCAAAAACTATGATCCCTACATTGGCCCATGAAATATGATCTTAAAATGTATTTATCCTTTTCCACGCATGGGTTATTGTATTGGTTTTGGTTTATGACATGTCAATTTTTTCTTTGTATCTAAACATGAATACTCACTATTGGTTTAATATATGGGAACATAAACCATAACTGTACTCTGGTAAAATATATATGACCATAACCATCATGCATAATCCCCACTAAGGCTGTTTATATCGGCATTAGGAACATCATTCATATCAGGTGAATATTTCAATTACTATAAAATGTACAAAATCATTTATGTTCAATGATATATGATTATAAACTATAGCCACACTTTTTTCTAATCTATATGAACCTAAATTAGAAACACTCGACCAAGGTATGACAAGCATGAACTTAAACTACCAAAATAAATAATCATCTCACTCATCATATTTAAAACTCATGAAGGGTATACTGAGAAAGATTCAATTCTTCGACCACTGGGTATTCCCTTTAATTTATTAGGTAAAAGATAGAGTGCAAAATAAATGAAATAGGTTCAAATATTTTCATGTTTAAAACCCATAAAATGAGACATGGGAAAAATATGTGTCTCTATTTTCTAATACTATCATTTAATGAAATAAGAAAAATTAGGAGTTTAAATAAAAAGGTAAAAATATTGTGGGGAATAAAATTTTCCCTAAAAAATTTCAATATAGGATCACTAGGTCTATGTATCTAGGAAAGAGTTAGTGAACCTTTTTTTCCATACAAATAGTAGTTTAGATAATATCATAAAAGTGTATAATGGTGAGATTTTAGGTTACTTGAGTCCTCTTTGAACATTATTCCATTCACAAACAAACAACCTATATGAATATATTTTCCTTAACTCATTCATTCCATTATAACTAAATGTAATAACCTTTTCCTATGATGATCTGACATGAGTTATATATACAACCCACCTATACTTTTCCAAGAGAACAATTAGAAAAATAATTCTTCTATCACCTATCTAATAGGAAAAACATATACAATGTTTATGGAACATATAATATATATAAAAAATACATATACCCATCTGATATCAAAAAACATTAAGGATAATTTATTGATTAAGTATTTTCATCATCATATCATAAATTTCAAATGAAGATCCATAAGAAACCATCACCATTAAATATTCATATGGATTTAGTTTATTTAATATTACTCTTAATTAGCTTCTATAAGTTATCAAGAGTTAGTATACAAGATGAAAAAAAGTTCAATATTACTATAAATAAATCAATAATTTCCTTGAAACAAATAATTATTCTTTGATTGAACAATGAAATGTGGAAATATATAGTACATATCCTTTCTACAATAAACATGCAAAGAATAAAAATGAAAATTAATAAAATAAATTATGATATTAATTGATTGAAAAAATTATCCACATTTTCCTACATATAGAAACATTCATCAATAATCCATTGAAGATCCACAATATTAAAATCTTTATCATTAACTAGCGATTGTAATCTCTGAATCCTCACAGCTAATTCCTAGAATTTTATTAGAATCATGTCAATTTTTACCTTAATGTATTCTAGATTTACAATATTTGATTATAGTTGGGAATATTATTTATCCATATAAATTGTTTAAAAGAGAATCTACTTTTAGAGTTTTTATTCTTATATCTTCTTTATTTTTAGTTCTCAAGTTCCCTACTCCACAAATTTGGTATATTGGTCAGTGATTTTGGAAACATGTACATCTTCTTCTTGAGCTTCCAATTATTTTTGAATAGATAGAATCATTTTAATGATGGTATTCAATTCCCAATAATCAAATTATCTACATCCTAAACCTATAAAGATATGGAATAGGAAATCATCCTTACTAACAATTCCATACTTGGGAGTCTGAGTAATCAAAGGATGAATATTTTTCTATACACTTTAAAATTTTACCCTATTTAAAACAATGATTTTAGTGTCATAGTTGGTGCCATATCCTTGGATAAAAACATATGACAGAATAAGGGTGATATCTAAAAAATTACTTATAGTTATTGTTGATTAATCAATTGGAACTAAATCTATGTTATTTATATTAATTGAATATTTCTCCAAAAGACCTTGGTGGGCATGGGTGTTGTGGGCATCTTAGATAACAAGAATCAATATTCATGGATTGAGTCACTACATTTAAGAGAGGAAACCTAAAATTTATAATTTTATATGAAAATTAAGGAATTTAAAATGGTTATTGATGTTGGTTCTTCATATTATTGATTAGTCCATATAGATGAATCATCAACCTCCTTATTTATGGAATCTAGTTTTACAAAATTACTATCCTAGTTTTTTTGTCACCCACCATACCAGAAAATTCATTATTTGATTTAAAAGTTGGACAAAATATTTGGGAAATGAACCATCTCATCACCACAACCTAGTAATATCCATTCAAAATCTAAACATATTCCATTTAAAAACTAATGAGGGCATCGATATTTGATAAATTTATTTTTATTTCAATGCTCACACGAATCAATATTAACCAAAATTGTCACATGATCATGGGTTGTTGATCATTATGTAACTCACAGTAGAGATATATTCTAACATTGTACACCCATATTAGCTTCCATCAATACTAGTGTGGTACATATTGCTCAAAAATTAAAATCTCACTAACTCAATCCACAAGCACCCCATTCCAAAATAAGATTTTATAAGAAAAAACATCCACCATACCAATAGTGTAATTTTTACCAATTTAGGGGTAAATTTATATAGAATGAATGAAAACAAATATTGATATCGAAGTATATTAGAAAAATATAGGGTGCACATGGTTATCATTCATACACCCATGACATCCAATAATGTTGATCTAAAATAAAAATGGATAGAAAATATGGTATTACGAGATATGTAACTATCAGTGTAACACCCCATGGTTTTCAAAATAAAAATTGAATATGTGAAACATTGAGTCACTATAAAACACCACAGTGTTATAAAATTTCCATTAAACATTATTTTTACACCTTTGTGATTTGAAATTCGAAAAACTGACAAACACAGTTGCATTCAGTAAGATATTTAGAATCTGATAAGACAAACTTATTTTGGTGAATAGTAACACACCCCTATGAATATTAATATTAATATTAATATGAACCTTATTAATAGTAAATAATAATGATATTTTATTTTCTTAGGGTTATAAGATAATGAGATCTTGATTACTTTTTCAATGTGATATAAAACAAATCTTAGCTTTAAAATTGCAATTATTTTAATAAAATATGATTTTATATTAAAATTTAATTAATAATATTTAGAAAATTATTTTCAAAAAATGATTTTACTTTTTTAATTCTATATGTTTAAAAACGGTTAGGGTGAAGTTTGGGTTATTTTTGAAATACTCGAATTTTTTATGAATAGTAAAATACGGTAATTTACTGTATATATACATTATCAGTTAAATTCACTATTCCTAGCATCATGGACAATGAAATAACACTTAGTTATAACCCACATGAGCTTATTAACATTATGGTCACCTAAATCAAAATTATTTGTTGTCTTGAGGGAAATAATAAAATAATGAATAAGATATTCACAAATTACTCTTATCCTCCACTATAAACCCCCTAACTCCCTCTTCTCTTTACTCATATAAGACTTGAAGCTCCTCAATGATCTACCCAAATACCATTCCTTAGTCACTCCCCACGTCTGGGAGCTCTTGGTCTTTCCAAAAGGCCAAAACCCCTTCCCTTAAGGAGGTTCTCAAGGAGGTTATTTCAAGAGGTAAAGCATCTTTCTTTTTCATTTAATTTCATTTCAATTTATCTTTTTTTCCTAATATCTCCTATACTCTTATGTGAAATTGATCTTTATAACTCAAGTATAATATATATACTGTAATTATACAAAGTGAATTTAATAACCATTGTCAATATTCTTACCCTCTCTCTCTCTCTCTCTTTTCTAAATGAAATCATCATCCATGAGGTTCCAATTTTCAACCTTCGTGGACGACGAAGTTTCATTCTTCAATTTCTCCTTCATTATTAGTCATTAAATCATTTTTATGGTTGAAACATACCATTATATATGTATTATAACCTAATTAATATTCAATAACCAGTATATGTATATAGTATTAATTTATATGACAAAACTAGTTCATAATAATCCAAATACCGCCATATAATCTAAGTGATTGTCCTTAATATTTCATCCAATGATGCATCCTCATACCATGTAAAAAATTTCTATATATATCCATTAACACATATTTATGTTCATAAATAATATATAATTTCAATTCAATATAATTACATCCTTTCCACATGAACATCCATACTCATATAAATATATACCCGTCAAAAAAACCAAGGAAACAAACACATCGTAATGACATAATTCAATATTATAACTTATCAATAAGGACATAAATGAACTTAATAAAATTATGACAAAATAAATACATTTATATAAGGTTCTGAATTATGTTTTTAATAAGTCTAATTTCATATTCCAAAACCTTAAGTTCAAGAGAAGAACACATTCGGACTTAATGTAAAGGTTTTCCTACCCCAACCTCCACTTTCATTTGGGTTACTTTTATTATTTACTTACCTAAATTAATTTTTTATTAATTCATGTGTACACCACATATATTCTGTTGGAATTTTTTATATATTTTTACCAACCAGAATCCTACCTTAATTTATGGGGGAGTTATATTTGTTAAAAGTAACATTCAAAATACTCTCCGAAATACATGCCTAATCCCAGTGAATTTCCCAAATTCTTACCTATTTTTAAGGAACAATATAATCTATTTTTAGAAACCAATATTTTTCAAAAGTAACTAATTTTGTTTTTAAAATACCATCTTACTACACTTCTGGATTTTAGAAAATATTTTTCCAAAAGGCCACTTCTTTTTAATGTAAAGGAATATTTATCTCAAAAATTACTCGACTGTTTTATAAGAGTGTTTTAATCTATTTCGACACTCTCATTGATTCTTATGTATTTTTGGGACTAATATATTATGATATAATACTCCATATTAAAATTAATGGATTATTATTAGTTTGAATATGGATGTGATATCCTAAAACCATTCAACAATTTACTCTGAATGGTTAGTGTTTAGGTATAATGTTCGAGGGAAGTTATTTACGTTTCATACGTTAGTTTCAATATGAATGTATATGTTATTTATGTTTATCACAATTAATATGTGGAATGATTTGGACTTATTATGGGATGGGTTGGGTCCGATATATCCCATCGATGCATTAGTAGGTCTCATGAGGCAAATAGATATGGACTTGGCTGAGGCCTTACCCATTTTTAGATATGGTTTTAGCCGAGGCCTTAATAATTTTTAGATGTATTGTATGAGGCCTTGAAAATATCTTTCAGAATGTCCGGAATATGCATTAACCTCAGTATGAATCCATAAATTGATAGTTTAAGTGGTTATTAGACTATTCTAATATCCATTATTTTTATTTATTATGTAAATATTTACTCAACTCATATTCCTTCCATTTATGTTCATGTTTATTTTTTTGGAGGCATGTGTGTTCAATTATTCACCATGTCTAATGTTTATGTTATCTTCTGTTGTAATGTTTACCCTTACTGATCATCTGAGCTCACCCCTTCTTATGTCTTATTTTTTTTTCTAGGACATGGAGAGGTATATTATGATTAACTTTCATCGATAATCTTATAGTGGTGGTTGTTCTTAGTGGAACTATTTTTTTTGTTTTTATTTTCATGTTGTAATGTTAAACATATGTATATATCTTGTTTCCAAAACCTACTAAACTAATTGGTCCTTCGGGATGCATATTACTTGTTTATATGACAATTTAATAAAATAAGGCATCACCTCTGGGCTACTGGGGTCAGACACATATAGTTTGTATCATAGGAAGTTTAGTATAAATCTTGAAAAACTGATTTAAAAAACATAGATTAAGAAAAATCCCCCTAAGAATGTCTTTGAGGATAAACATACAAGAACATCTAGGTATTTTGTTAAGGAATATATTATGTGGATATTTCTAGAAAATACATCCCTATCTAGATACTACAAGTTGACATGGTTTTGGCATAAATGTACCATGGAGTGAAAACTTTGACAAGGAGTTTCAAGCCTGACCTTGGGCATCCTGATACATGACAACAGGCCTTACTACACAACTAGTTTGAAATTCTTAGGGGATATTCTTAATATAATTCACAATTTCATTACAGATCATTATGAAGGATTTAAATGTAATTTTTTTGTCAATGAAACCATTTATATGAATATGAGATTAGCTAGACTAAGTATTTTTCTATGTTGAAATTATACATTTTGATTCACTACCTAATCTGGTGTGTGCCATTATTTAGAAATGGAGCATAATGGAAGAAATGAAAACTGAATTAATGTGAATGTCCCTTATAGGGATTTCCCTTTGATGCATGATAATGATGTTGTATAGGGTGCTACAACTGGTTCTAGGAAGATTATAACTATATTGGGAAAGTTGACTCAGGTTATGAAAAATAACCATACTCGTATGGATCATCCAGATCCACAATGTGGAGGAGAAATCCTAGACCGCTTTATGAGACAACAATCTCCATCATTTAATGGGACTAGAAACCCATTCATAGAAGACCAGTGGATAAGATATTTAGAGAAGATATTTCTCTATTTGGGATGTAACGAAAGAGATAAGGATATCATTGAGGATTATCGTCTATTGGGAGATGCAAATCAATGGTGGTATTTAATTCAAAACACAATGGAGGAAGAGAAAATAGAAGAAATTTAATGGATGGATTTTAAGGAAATATTCTTAGAAAAATACTTCCCTCATGAACAACAAGATGATATTGAAAGGTAGTTTCAGAATTTGAGGCAAAAGGAAGATGATAATGTTGCAAAGTATAAATCTAACTTCACAAAGTGAGAAAGGCTTGATATGGACTACATATGTAATCCAAGAAGAAAGATTGATCAATTATTTTTTGCCCTAAACCCATTCCTTTAATGGTCATTAGTCTCCCAATTTTTCTAATCATATGAAGATATAGTTTCATTGTCTATTAATAAAGAAAAGTAATTCTCAAATTATTATGACTTTAAAGGAAAGAAAGAGAAGATGAGGGTTGATGAAAAATATGGAAAAGGATATAGGAAAATGGGTAATAAGTGAAGAGTTCAATTTCAACCTAGTGATACTTGTCGAAGGAAACACCCTAGTGCCTACATAAAAGGAAAAAAGTATGCAACAAATGTGGAAGGAAAGGATCAATTGTTGATGATTACAAGGGGAATAAATATTCTATTAATGTTCAATGCTATAATTGTAGGTATATGGGATACTATGATAATGATTGTCCAAATCATTAAAAAAACATGCCACAGAAAAGGCCAATAGAGTAGGGACAAGCTTATGCAATCCCAACTGTTGATATTGAAGTTCTTAATGATGTGGTGGTGGGTACATTAATCATTTCCGCAAACATAGAATATTATTTATTTGATTCCGGATCATCACATTCTTTCATATCTTCCCAATATTCAAATAAAAATAGATATTTCTAATTTTATTTAATAACAGATATTTTAGTAAAAACTCCTAACAAAAGTATCATTACAACAATGTTTTTTCAGGAAGTCCCTATTATGGAATATAAACAGGCTTTATCTTCTAATCTTATTTTCATACCCATGATTTAATTTGATATAATCCTCGATATTGATTGAATTTTGAACCATGATGAAAACATTTATTGCAAGAAGAAGGAGGTTACAATTTTTGAGGATGATGTGGAATCCCTTATCTTTAGGGTAGAAACATCACCATCTGATTCCCATATAGATCCACCCCCAATAGATCTATTTAATTAAATTGTAGAGGAGGAAGGTAATTCAATAACTATGGGTGTGGAAAAGAATGTTCAAAATAGGGGATGTAACTATTGTGCAAAAATATATTGACGTCTTTCTATAGAATTTACCTAAATATCCTCCAGAGTGGGAAATTGAGTTTTCTATTAACTTAATTCCTTGTTCAAGGCCCATATTAAAGGACTCTTATAGAATAACCACTATGGAATTAGTGGAATTTAAGAAACAACTAGAGGAATTGAGTGATAAGGGATTTATTCACCCTAATTTTTCACTATGGGAAGTCCATGTTCTTTTCATTAAGAAGAAAGATAGATCTATGAAGTTGTGCATTGACTACAGGGAGATCAATACTATAACAATAAAGAACAAGTATCCTCTACCTCACATTGATGATTTATTTGACCAACTTAATAGAGCCCAATATTTTATGAAGATTGAACTTAGATCTGGATATCATGAGTTGCTAGTAAAGAATAAAGACATTCCAAAGGATGCATTTTGAACCAAGTATGGGCATTACATGTTTACAGTAATGCCTTTTGGACTTACTAATGTACCCTATGTTTTCATGTATATAATGAATGAAGTATTCAAGGAATACCTTGATGACTTCATGATCATATTTATTAATGATATCTTTGTATACTTCAAAATATATGAAGATCATGAAAATACCTTTCGCACTATTCTGAAAAATCTTAGAAGAAATGAATTATATGGGAAGTTTAACACGTGTAAATTTTGTCTTCAATAAGTTTTCATTCTTGGACACTTTATCTCTAAGGATGGAATATCTTTTTATCCTATGAAGAAAAAGGATGTGCAAGAATGGACTACTCCAACAAACATAGCTGAGGTACATAGTTTTATTGGTTTTGTAGGTTATTATCAGCATTTTGTTCATAACTTCACCCATTTAGCAAGACCAATGACCAATATTACTTGTAAATGGGTTAAGATTGTATTTACAAAATAATGTGAGGATAGTTTCAAATAATTGAATAGGAAATTAGTGAATGCTCTCATCCTAACTCTACCATTGGGGAATTATGGGTTTGTGATCTATAGTGATTCATCAAAGAAATAAATTGGTTGTGTCCTTATGAAGAATGATAGTGTTATTTCCTATGAATAAAGGATGTTAAAAATGCATGATCAAAACTATTCTACTCATGATCTTGAGTTAGAAGTGGTAATATTTGATCTGAAGATATGGAAACATTATCTATATGGTGAAAAATGTGGGATATATACAGATCATAAGAGTCTAAAATATATATTCTCCTATAAAGAACTCAACATGAAGAAAAGGATATGGCTCGAACTACTTAGGGATTATGATTTTACTATACACAGCCACATATGAAAGGAAAAAATGTAGCTGATGCATTGGGAAAGAAGGATCACAAAGTTCTCAACAAAATAAGGATTGAAAAGGATCCTTTTACATGGATCCATACAGGATGAATATGGGAATTATCAAACAGGGTGAAACAACATAATTTTTCAATTGGTTTCCAAAACATATTTATTAGAAAGGATTAAATGTTCTAATCCTGATAAAGAGAACCTTCAAAATAAAATTAATACTGTGAAAGATGGGAATATAGCTGACTTTTTGAGTGACAATGGTGTTATGAAATTTGGGAAGAGGCTTTCTATTATTTCTATAACCGAGATAAAAAATGGAGTTATTGGATGATTCCCATAGTTATAATTTACCCATATATCCTATTAACACTAATATGTATAGATATTTGATGTAACATTTCTGGTGGGATAACATGAAGAGGGAAATTTCAAATTATGTATCAAGATGTGTAGTCTTCCAACAAGTGAATGCTAAAAGGAAGAATCCAAAAGTAGTCATGAAACCTATACCTATTACATCATGGAAATGGGATGAAATCACTATGGATTTTTTTCCTTGTATTTCCAAAAAATCCAAGAAAGAATGATGCAATATAGGTAATTAAGGGTCAACTTACGCAATCTATACATTTCCTCACTATAAGGGAGGATTTTCCACTGGACACCTAGAACGACTCTATATAAATGAAATTGTGAGACATAATGGGGAACCTTTCTCAATTTTGTCTGATCATGACCCACGTTTTACATCGAAATTATGGAAAATTCTTCAGAAATATTTTGATACTAAACATTTATTGAGTAATGCTTATCACCCTCAAACTAGTGGGAAATAAGAAAGGAAGATCAAAACCTTAGAGGACATGTTAAGATCATGTTCGCGTGATATTCAGGGTATATGGGATCAATATTTACCTTTATTAGGGTTTCCCTATAATAATAGTTTCCATTCAAGTATTAAAATAGCACCATATGAAGCATTGTATGGGAAGAGAGGTTGTACCCCAACATATTGGGATGATGTAGGTGAAAGGAAGCTTGTGGAACCAGAGATTTTGGAGGAAACAACATCAAAGGTAAATACTATTAAAGTCCATATCAATGTATCTCAAAGTAGACAAAAATTCAATGCTTATAATCGAATGAAGGATTTGGAATTTCAAGTGGGAGATCATATTTTCTTAAAAGAATCTCCATGGAAGGGAGTTCTAAGATTTTGAAAGAAAGAGAAATCGAGCCCTATGTACATTGAGAATTTTGTAAATTTTGAGAGAATTAGAGATGTTACATATAATTGGATATGCCTCCTATCCTATTCAAAGTACACAATATGGTCCATGTCTCACTATTGATAAAGTACATTCCAGACCCAACGCATGTCCTCACTTCAAAAGGAATAGAATTGGAACCTGGTTTATCTTATTGTGAAGATCCTATCCAGATTATTGACACTAAAGAACAAGTGTTGAGGAATAAAATGACTCGAAATGTAAAGATACTTTGGAAAAATAATAAAATTTAAGAGGCAACATGGGAGCCTGAGGAGCTTATGATGAAGACCAACCCAAATATTTTTACGAGGTTACATTCTCTGAATGATGAGGATGAAATTTTTGTTAAGATTGGAGAATGTAACACCCAAAGGTATTGAAAATAAATATTGAAGGCATGAAACATTGAGTCACTACAAAACACCACTTTTTTATAACCTAGACAGTAAACATAATTTTTCCACATCTGTGATTTGAAATTCAAAAAACTGACATACACAGTTGCATTCAGTAAGATATTTAGAGTTTGATAAGGCTAACTTAATCTTAGGTCAATAGTAACATACCCTTATTAACAGTAATATTAATTTTAAATGACCCTTATTCCTAGTAAATAACAATAATATTTTATTATGTTAATGTTATAAGATAATGATATCTTGATTAATTTTTCAAAGTTATATAAAATTAATTATAGCTTTAAAATTGTTATTTTTCGAATGAAATATAATTTTATTTAAAATTATATTAATAATATTTATAAAATTATTTTTTAAAAAATGGATTTCATTTTTTAATTCTACATCTCAAAAAATGGATAGGGTGAATTTTTTGGATTTTTATGATATATTTTAATTTTTAATGAATAGTAAAATACAGTAATTTACCGTATATATACATTATCAGTTAAATTCAATATTCCTAACATTATGATAGTTGTAAGCACAATTAGTTCGAACTCACATGAACTTATTACTATTAGGGTTCAAATGAATCAACACTATTGGTTTTCATGTGGGAAATAATAAAATAATGAATAAGATATTCACAAATTAATCATCTCCTCCAGAATAACCCCCCTTACTCTCTCTTTCCTTCACTCCTATAATCCTTGAAGATCCTCAATGTTCTTCCAAAATACCCTTAACATATCACTCCGCACGTATAGTAGATCTTGGTCTTTCCAAAATACCAAAACCCATTCCCTTAAGGAGGTTCTGAAGGAGGTTATTTCAAGAGGTAAATCATCTTTCTTTTTCATTTAGTTTTATTTCAATTTATCTTCTTTTCTTATTATCTCCTATCTAAATATGTCCAATGGATACTTATAACTCAAGTATCATATATATAATCTAATTATGCCTTGTTAATTTAATAACCATTATCAATATTATTACTCTCTCTCTTTTATAAATGAAATCATCATTTGTGATGATATAATTTACAACCTTCGTGGATGACGATACTTCGTTATTCAACTCCTCCTTCATTAAAGGTCATGAAACTATTTCAATCGTTGAAATAGACCATAATATATGTATAATAGCCTACTTGATATTCAGGAACCATTATATGTACATAGTATTAATTTATATGACAAAACTAGTTCATAATAATCCAAATACCGCCAAATAATCTAAGTCATTATCATTAGTATTTCATTCAATTATTCATCCTCATAACATGTAAAGATATTATATATATAACCATTAAAAATTATGGATGAAAATAAATAATAAATAATTTTAATTCTATATAATTACATCTTTTCCACATGAACAACCATACTCATATAAAAATATACCGATCCTGAAAACCAATGAAGCAAACACTTCAAAACGACAAAATTAAATCATATAACTTATCAATACAGACATAAATGAACATAATAAAATTATGATAAAATAAACAAATATCTAAAATTTTCTGAATTATGTTATTAATAAGTCTTATTTTATATTCTAGGAACTTATGTTCAAGAGTGGAAGACATTCAGACTTAAGGTAAGGGTTTTCCTACCCGAACCTCCATTTTCATTCGGGTTACTTTTATTATCTACTTAACTCAATTAAATTATTGTTAATTAATGTGTACTCATCATATATTCTTTTTTAATGTTCTATATTTGTGTACCAACCATAATACTACCTTAATTTAAGGGGGAGTTAGATGTTTTAAAATAAACTTTCAAAATACTTTCCGAAATAGAAGCCCAATCCAAGGGAATTTCCCAAATTATTACATATTTTCAAGGACACTATAATTTTTTTTTGTGAACCAATATTTTTATAAAATAAACATTTTTATTATAAAAATACTATCTTATTTATATTCCATATTTATACAAATATTTTTCCAAAATAACTCTTCCTTTCAAAGTAAATGAGTATTTATCTCAGGAATTACCCAATTGTTTTATAAGAGTATTTTCATCTATTTCAATACTCTTGTTGATTGTTATGTATTTTTGGGACTAATATATTATGATATCATATTCCATATTTAATTTTATGGATTATTATCAGTTTTGATGTGGATTTTCTATCCTTAAAACATTCACCAATTTACTCTGAATTGTTAGGGCTTAAGCTTAATGTTTGGGGAATGTTATTTATATTCCATAAGTTAGTTTCAATATGAATGTATGTGTTTTTTATGTTTATCCTCATTAATATAAGGAATTAATTGGACATATTATGTAATGGGTGGGGCCTACTATATCCACTCGATGCATCAGTAGGTCTCATGAGACTAATATATATGGACTTAGCCGAGGCCTTTCCCATTTTGAGATATGGTTTTGGTTGAGGCCTTAATCATTTTTAGATGTATTTGTCGATGCCTTGAAAATATGTTTCAGAATGTCTAGAATATTCATTTAACTTATTAAGAAGCTAGATCTTTATATTTCATATGGTTATTTGACTAGTATAATATCCATGATTATGTTTTATAATGGAAATATTTACTTAGCTCATATTCCTTCCATATTATGTTCAAGTTTAATTTTATTAAAGGAATGTATTTTATATTATTTAATATTTATAATGTTTATGTTATCTTCTGCTATAATGTTTTCCATTAATGAGAATATGATCTCACCCCTTCTTATGTTTCATTTTTCCAAGGACATGAAGAGGTATATTATGATTTACTTGCATGGATAATCTTTGAGTGGTGGTTATTCCCAATAGTATATTTATGTTGTTTTTATTTTAAAGTTTTAATATTGAACACATGTATGTATATTGTTTCCAAAAGTTACTAAACTACTTGGTCCATCGGGATGTATATTTCTTGTTTATATAACAATGTTATAAAATAAGTCACCGACTCCGAGATACTGGGGTTGGGTCTTTACCATCAGGGTGTGTTACTATACAAATATGTCTTAATTATATTGGGTTGTATGACCTACATGAGGATATACCATATTTAACTTTAACAAGTACCAATAAATTATTTCTAAGTCTGGTATAATTAGATTTATCTATTTCCCTGACAGAATATATGTGACCATGATAAAGGTGGTATCCCACTGTTGATGTATATCAAGATAGTAATTTTCATAAATTGAGAAACATTATTAAAATTACTATTAATCAAATAATTCAGTGTAGTTTTGAAGTTATGTAATAACTCTACATTGTATACTGACCATTGTCTTAAATGGACCAATGACTACTTTGGTTCCACAAGAATGTTGGGTTGGATAGGTCCATAGCCTATTTTTTTTCCTTGACCCGTGAGACCATAAAAAGATGTCAATCCAAGTTATAAAATTAGTTTCGACAAGAAAATGACCCTTCTCATTCAATTTACTTTCGTCCAATTATATTGACTCCTTTGAAAAATCTAGAGTTTTCTCAACATTATCCCTAGAATAGTGAATGGGAGAAAATTCATCATACATTTCACCATGGATGGTAATTTCTTGGATCTTATAGATATCCCAAATACTTATTCTGAAATATTTATATAGTAAATTAAATGTATTGGTTTTTGGATACCATTTTCTAATCAATTCTGATAAGAGATTGGTATGTTGGTAGACTAAGAATTGCAATGTCTAGATCACCTCATATAGTTAGATAACATTTAATTAGGCATAAAATTCAGTGAAAATATAATTCACTAAAAACATTCATGAACACTCTTCAAAAAAATTCCATCTAGGATGAAGATCCCATTGAATACATCTTCCCTTACTATGATTTAATATCAATAACAACTTGATGGTTGAAATTATAAAATTACTAGTTCATGTATTTTAGGGTGTTTATCTATTTTCATTAGAGAGTGTTAAAAGATGTATGATTCAATATTAAAACTCTCATAAATGATCTACCCATCAATAGAGATGTTCATCTGAGTATGGATCCAAAATTTGGAATACCATGTATAGGGGAGAAAAGATTCTGATTCCAAAATTAGTGTATCATTAATGACATAAAATCTATATAATGGAAGGTTGTTTGAAAATGAATAATTGATAAGGAATGGTCCCAAAAATATTTTGAGATTTTGGATAAGTAATTTGATAAGACATAATAAATTAAAATTTATATCATCAATAATTTCTTGGATACATGTTGCATTATCTTTGACATAAAACATGCTTCGTGATTAAGTTATATCTTATAGATAACATGGTATTTTATTTAATAGAGTGCAACCAAATATTCTGATCATACTAAAAATATTAAAGGAGTTGATCATGGAATAAGGATGTGGAAAAATTATCAAAGTATTAATTTTCACCAAATAACCTTCAAACTAGCTCATCAAATCATGATCAGTGTGGTGTACCCAGCAAGTGGAACCCAATCAACCCCACTGAGACTATATCCTAACTAGAGTACACTCTAACTTATAATGGATTAATGCACAATCAATGGTTAACTTAAGTGAGAAGATAGATCTCAATATATATTATACACATAGGTAAATTTAGTTTCCTAAGTTGATACTCCCACACTACGTAATGGAATAGTTGATGCAGTCTATATCCCACACCAATAGTTGTGTAGCCAGAAGAACGTGGATTTTAGTTTCTAGTAGCATGCAGGCCTATGTCACAACTAGGTCATGTTCCTTTACTCGAACTAGAGAATTTTCCCTTCTCCAAAATAGTTTTGTACAAAATATTTATTTTCTTCATAACTCAATCCTCTTCCCCATAAAAAATCTAAATTTGATGGTGGGATTTTTTTGTGATAAAATTTTATTCAAGGAAAACCCATAAACCCTTAATAAGAGTTTAAAAAAATTAAGGAAAGAATGTTTTCATTCTCCCTTACACATGCAGTCTACCACACCACTACTACACACCCTATGAATCCCTATGTGTGTACCTTATTTAATCACTAAATGTGCCACATTCAAAACATACTCCTTCACCCTGATAGAATCCCACACGCATCCTAGTATGGAAACCTGGGTTCTTGATTGGTTACCTCAAAAGGCTAGACACTCATAGTTACTTTTTATATAAAAGGATCCATATTTTCCCATTTTAAATGGAGTGAGAAACAAGCTGAATCAAGTGGTAACCAAGAGAATATGAGTGGACACATTAATGACCAAGACATTAAAATTCTCCCTTAAGTTATTTTCTAATCAAATCCATGGAAATGTTGTAGAAAATATGGGTATTTAGTACATTTGATGATTTTTACACCTGAAACCACTATGAAATACCATCATTCCCAAGCCCCCTCTTAGGTTAGGGTGAAATATACATTTTGAGGAGATCCCATAAAAATAAGAAAAAACATTATGGTACGCATGATTCCCCTAATTGGAGTCATGCCTAACCTTAAAAGGAAACCAATCATGAAACCCATGCTTCTCCATTCAATAGATTTCATGACCACATTTTAGTGGACCACATGGGTGCCTCACTAAACTAATTCACCCACCTTGGATATGGTGCACTCTTTAAACCTACTAGATTCTAGGACCTCACTTGTACCCTTGGATTATCTCTATAGAGGGTGCACAAAAATCAATTATCACTTTCTAGTTTTAAAAAGTTTAATTTGAAATATTTTATTTTGAAAAAATAAAACCGTTAATGAATAAGTATATTGGGATAATTTTATTGAAAATTTATGGGTTTTAGGTTGTATATTCAATTATCATTTTGTCACAATCTTCTAACTATTTAGTCAACTTCTTTCTAACTAATAAATGAGAGGTTCCACAATTATTTAACCTCTCACCATTGGTTGATTGAATATGGTTAATATTAACTTGATAGAGATATTATATAGGTATATCCTAATTTTTATACATATAAAATGGTATCAATTATTCCTAATAATAAACCACTCCAAAATTACTCAAAACCCAAAATTACGTCCTAGTATTACTAATAAGCTAAAGGGTATTCCACGACCTTCATCCACATTCCATCATTCTACAAGTAATCACTACTGTATAAAACTATTTTTCATTTTATTTATTAGGAAACATTATTAAAAGTGATGTAAATATTTCTTCATAGTATCTTATAAAAAATCATGTTGTAAAAGAAAAATTGAATTGATTTTTCATAGAGGTTATTTGATAATTGATGTGAAAAGTGGTTTGTCACATCGATTATAAAATAAGCAACATGATAAAAAAAATTAGAATGGTTTATCATGTCAGCAATCTTATAACCGACATGATAAATCATTTTTCAAATTGGTTATTTGATAACCACCTTGAAAATCTAACGTGAAAATGGGTTTTTAGGTCGATTATATTACAAATGATGTAGAAATCCAATTTATATTGGTTTTCACATAAGTTATTAAATAACCAATGTGAAAAATCATTTTTTTAATAAATTTATTTTCAAACCTACTTCCTCTACACAATCAACTAGAAATAAATTCAAATAGATACAAGAAGCAATAGTAGAAACCAAAACACAATTACAATTACAACATTTAAAATTAAAATTTATTGTACAAACAGACTAAAACTAGACTAAACTTGTAAAAATTATTTTTCCATTCCACTTTTAAGAGTATGAGATCCTATGCACTATAAGGATAAGGTTCATAAAAAATATATAAATTGAAAGGATGGAATTTCACATTTATTATGAATAAAAGGAATTAAATACCAAGAAAAACATTATAAATAAATCTAACCTGGTTGAACTTTTTAATTATTGAAGTTGAAATTATTTCATACATAAATATTAAAAGATAATATCCTCATTTTGTTATGCCTTCATATTTATGAAAATTCTATTTAAAATAATTTCAATTAAATATAACATTATATATTAATAAATGTAAAAGTTAGTAATTGTAAAATAATATCCACCTTTTCTTTTACATATTTGATATTTCCCCTCTTCTTTCTAGTGGTATCTCGAAATAAATTCCATGTCCTATTTGAAATGAATATGAATGATATAAATTTTAGTCATTATAATATATAAAATTATTAACAAATTCAAACTTACGTGTTCAATACATTCATCAACTTTTCTCGCACATCACCATGGATAGAGCATAACCAGCACATTGCCTTCTCCCTTGACAAAAATACACTTAACATCCAATGGAACCTCATATAAAATAAAATTTAAGGTAAGTTGTTATTATGTTAAAATATATATAAAATTTTATGAGATTTATTTTTCCTACTCTTGAAGATAAAAATAAATCCAACACTAAATAATTGCATTCTGTCGAAAATCTTTCAATAATATACTCTGTTCTTTCTTCTTTAGTCATTATCATTACTACATCTGAAATAAACTATGGGTCCATAAATCCATATTCATATGTCTTATCATGGTCCTTATAGATTTTATATAGATACCTAATATACAAAAAACATAATTATATATTTTCAATAAATCAAACATAAAGAAAGATTTATTTTAAGACGTAAATAGAAAAAACTTGCATCATGTTGATGCCTAACATATACCCTTTAACAAGATCCATGATATCAATTATAAAAACCCCACATTCATTTCACACCCATAAACACCAGCATAACATCAAATCTCATAAAAATCCCACAATGAATTTAAATTTGTTTATAATTTTTATCTTAATTCATTGAACATTGTTTTCTGGTTTTGGATATACAGTAATTATCTACCTTTAAAATATTCCTATAAAAATAGATAAATATATAAAATATAAAATATTAAAAAAAAATTAATAATTAAATTAAATAAATGATAAAATATACACGTACCTTAATGGAAATATGTTTCACAAGTCTTGATGGTCAAACTAAAAAGTGGTTGATACTATGTCCAATAATGCTAACCTCATCTGTAGGTAATGACACTCCTAATGTTCTATCTATAGTATCCTTTATAGTGACTCTGTGATTCTATATTTGTATCTATTAGTGATGAATGGTATCTCCAATATCAAATATCATCCCATGTGTAAAAATATGATGATGGGGATGATCAACACATAACTCACAGTATCTCGGAATATGTGGATGAGGTGGTGTAGGATAAGGATAACAAGAAGTAGGGTCAGAAAGAAGAGGTGGAAGAGTGGGAGATGCTGATGGAGGTGGAGGAATGGGATATGTTGTCCGAAACTATCATTGGTTGAATACAAACATTAACTGCATTGAATATCTAGTTATATCCTCCATCATCACCTTAGTATCCTTAACTACATCTTCCAAATAATCTATTTTCTTTGTATAAACATCCTCCACTACTGTAGAACATGGACACACTTTTTTCACTGATAAACATGTTGGGTATCCCTGTACAATACCTTGGTGTTCAGTCATTTCCAGTGCTATTTCTAAAATATCCTTTCTACCCTCTACTATAAATACCCCCTATGTTCTATTTTATCCAAGATAATCTTGTATTAAATTTTTGAAAAAATAAATGATGAATCACAATATATAAATAATTTAATTAACATAAATAAATAAAGTAAATATATTACTATCCTATTAGATACATGACTCAACTCTTCTGTAAGATATTTAAACTTTTCCCATATAATCCTTCTTAAAATTTTCATGTCTAGAGGGGGGAGGGGAAACCTCTGCAGACCCTTAAGACTCGACACAAAAATTTAGATGTTTTTCTACTATCTTTTATTCTTCTTATAACGTATACCCTCGCTGAGGTAATGTATGAGGGTATACATTTTTAGATTCGATCTCTTTTTTGAGATCTCCTCGATTGTTATAAAATAATAATTAAGAAAAAATAAATCATAAACATAGTCATTAAAAAAATATTTATAAAAGGAAAAAAGTCACTTACCAAAAATGATTCTCGTTGTTTACTTTGAACAAATTTATTCCACATATATTCATCTTTAAATGGATATATATCACATAGATTTTGATGTTGTATATCCACAAAACTGAACTATAATGTGAGGGATAATTTAAAATCCCTCTATCTACTATCAGCCTATGGTAAGCATTTCCTCATGACTCATAGAGTATCAGGTATATATATGTCATATGAAAAGATGTGTGAAAACATATGCTACTATAAAATTTTCAATATAAGTGAAATAAAAACAAACAATATTACCAAAATGGTCTCCCACAATGGAGATAATGTTACTTTCTTGACATTTCTACAATCATCAAACAAAATATGAACATTTATTTTACCATGAACTGCTATAAAAGTCTTGAATTGTTTTGAATTTAGACCTTTTGGAATATAATTATAATCAAATTCTATATGTTTCCTATGGTACTGGCTATATGCAACTGATAATTTTGGTATACGTGTGGTGCCATGTTTACTAAGCCTCAAACTCATTTGTGCCACTATGGAAGTATTTTTATTATCTAAATAAGGCTGAGGAGGCTCATCAATAGTAGCATGTGTATATTCTTCCCCATTGGTACGAGTACAATCATATCTAGAAGAATGTGGTGGATAAGATGATTGATATGTCATTATCCTAAAAATCAAAGGAATAAAATAATTAGTAAACAAATATAAAAAGCCTACTATTACATACAAATGAAATTGAAAAATAAAAAATCATAAAAAAAAACTAAATCAATAAATAGATAAAATATATTTTAATAAATTTAATAAAACTAAAATATCTAAAATTTTATGAAATTTAAAAAGTAAATTAGAAATAAATTTTTTTACTAGTAATATTAGGAGTGTACTAAAGTATTGTTTTCTAAAATTCCATGATCATTATTATTATGTATGGAAAAAACAATGTATATAACATTCTCATCAATATAATCCACTAATATTAACATGGAAGTATGGATATCCCATAAATCATCATCTTCATCATGTTTATCATCACCATCATACTAATTTTTTCCTTCTAAAATAATAGACCACTGCATATTAGATTGATCAAAAATAGAGAATTTTTTTATGTATTTTCATTATATAAGGATCATTTGTGTATTCCAATTTATTCAGATCAGTAAGTGTCATTCCAAATTCATCATTTATAAAACTATTATTACCATTAAACCAATTAAATTTAAACACTGGAACATGAAATTTAATGTAATCAATCTCCCATATTTCTTTAATGACTCTATAATATTCACATGATATAGAAATTTGGTTTTTATGTTTATCACTTAAAAAATACATTTCTTCAGAGAACAAAAATACACTACTATTTTGAACAACAGTTTTATTGTCTTGAACATTCGTATGAAATGTATATCCATTAATGAAATACTCGGAATATGTTATCAAATTTAAACATGGCCCACCGACTAACCATATCAACACTTTTGATGCATCTAGTTTACCAAGCATGGTCTCTTTAAACCATAACAAATATGTTTTGTTATGCTCATTCAAAATCCACTTATCTTTCTTATTTGGATAACATTGTTTCAGAAAATTAATATGTTATTCAAGATGCATGAATGTACCTTATTTATCTTTCCACTTGTCAGAGATTTGTCTTTCGAGACATGAATCCCCCTTTCCCCATAATTAGATCGTTCATGGTGAGATAAAGGAAAACCAATGTGCACCATAGTAGAAAAGTATCTTGAACAAAACTTTACAACCACCATAGAAATATACTTCTCAATAATGGAGGATTCAGGTTGATATGGATTCTTAACATACCCCTTAAATATATTTATATGTCTTTTGAAAGGATATATCAGACGTAGATATACAGGTCCTCAAATATTTATTTCTCACACCAAATGAACCATTAAATGCACCATGTTGTCAAAAATAATGGAGGAAAATACATTTCCAATTGAAAAATTATAGAAATTACTTTGTCTTCCAATTATTTAAAAGAATTTAGATTAATCACTTTATTACAAATTGAATTAAAAAAATAACATACCTTCATGATAGTCATTATGATAGAGATGGAAAATATTCCACATAATGAAACTAGTAGTAGTTGTTGCATCATAATTTGACCATCATGATTTTTCATACCTATCAACTTCAAATACTTTAATGACACAAAATTTTTTATATTTGAAGAATAACCATGTGACACTTTGATATCATGAAGACCTTTAAAAATATAATTTTCTTCCTCTTGGAAAATGTATGAAAATAAAAGGGAAGGAATGTTTTTCTCCCATCAAGAGTGGGAGCTAACTCTAACTGTATTCCCGTTGAGAGTATTTCCAATATTGCAGTCAACCCATATATAGTATTTCCCTTAATATATAACAATATTCTAATCAAACTATAACAAATATTCTTCTCAACATGGATGACATCATTGCTATGTTTCACCTCATAGCATCTCTAATATGGTAGCTCAATAAATATTGATAGATTTTTCCAAATATTTCTATCATTACCAGACTTATGTGTCTTTTTGATTGTCACATCAACGTTTTACACCCTCTCAAAACACTGATTAATGGATAAAAGTTATGAAAAAATATCAAATTCTTTTGATCCATTGAATGCCTTTTTAAATCTTTTACAAGATTTATCGGTAGAAAAAAAACATTCAGTGACCCATGTATACTGCATTTCTCCAATTATGTAGATGATAATATGACATATATTTTTCACAAATTGGACATGGTTTATTCCCCTTAACACTGTAACCAATCAAATTTCAATACCCTGGGAATTAATTTATACTGAACATAATCATTTCATTCAGTTGAAAATATTCTATTTTATAATAATAATACACCATAATACAATCCTCCCCTAAGAGTTTCAAGTATTAAATTAATGGTAAAAAGAAAACATCAATATCCTTTAAAGTATTTTTGGTCCATTGACCATTAAACTCAATATGAAATATTTTTTCTTTATATACAATCTATGAGACAATTTGAAATTACCAAAAAAATATGACATAAACTATGTGTGCTACTAAGGCTTCGATATGGATTCATTCCATCCATGCATAGTCTAAGTCTAAGATTTTTAACTTTATTTCCAAATACAGGAAACTAGTGATCAATTTTCTTCCACTATGAAAAATCAGCTGGATTTTGTAAATTTTTATCATATATCCACTCATATTCATGCCATCTTAACCTTTTTCATCACGTAAATTTGAAAATAAACTTATCAAATGAGGAATTATAGAAAGATACTAGAATTCATCTCTGTAAATGTTAAACCAACATGTAATTTTTATTTCCACATATACTATGATGTCCCACATTTATGATACTTTAATAAAATTCACATTACTTCCAATATATAACACATTCATTTGGACATGCATGTATTTTTTGGTACCATAATCCCATCGGGCATAGTATTTTATTTGATTTATAATATTAATAAGAAATATTATTTTCTATAAGAATAACACATTTCAACAATTATAACAAATCAGTAAAACTATTGACAATCCAACCATGTTTCTCCTCCAAGATAATCAATCATTACACCAATTATAAAATCGTAAATTACATAAAACCTGGATATAAAGGGTTTTCAACATCACCATATGGATTCTCAATTTTTGATTCTATCTCAATTTCCCATTCTTCAATATCACTAATCATTTCTTTAATTTCATTAGAGTTATCATCTTTGAAAGCACCATCATCAATAGATCATAAATTATACCTAGTATCACCATGTTAAATCCAAGGTCTATAAATCGGATTAAAATAATGAAAAATTAAATTATCATTGATATGTATTCTATTAAACTTGTTCATATTTAAACATTCCAGGAATAAAAAAACCTATCGTTTTATAGAACATTTATTTTAGAAAATTCCAAAAAATGATAAACACATTCCTCATATTCATCACTTATTCGAAGTGCTGAAATACAACACTGTCTCATAATTATATATAACAAATATATAAAATAAATATATTTTCAAGATAAGTAAATTTTAAATTTATATCATATAAGTAATAATTTCAAAGAAAAACAATTTTGAAATACAAAATAAATATATGTGTATTTAAAAAATATAATCATTAATTTTATAAAATAATGGAAGATAAGTTGAAATATAAATATTAAATCATAAAAATATATGCATGGAAGAATTTTAAAATATTCTTCATTTGATAGAATAAAAATTCAAATTTAAAGAGATAAAAATGCCTTCAATGTGAATACCATGTGATGAATATGTAATTCATAAGTCCCATGAATTTAAGGATGTTTAATATACTAAAAGTAATAACCCAAAATAGTGAATATAAAATATATCCTAGATGAATTATATAGAATATATTCTTCCTTTACCATCAGCCAATGATAGGAAAACTGAAAATAATTCATCTAGAACTAATAATAACCCGTCAACATATCAAAAAAAATCATCGATCAATGGGATGATATATTGTTTCTTCATCATTTCTTTATTAATTAAATGGTTATTGATGCACAAAATTAGAATACCATCTATATTTGTCATGAAAAATAATAAGGAGCCCGATGGTGGTCCACTGAACTAGATGAAATTCTTTTATAATTGACCATTATTCTAAATCTCTGACACTTGCAACTCGAAATAAGAAATCATATACAAAGTCAAAGAAATTGAAGAGACGTGATAGTTGAAACTCTATCATGAACTCAATATATACATCGAGTGCGTATTTTTAGAACCACTATAGAGAAATAATCCTGAAATTTATCAAAATATCTTAGGAATAATACAATATAAACATCCATGGGATATAATATCAACCATACTGATGCAAAAATATGAAACTGATGAAATATTATGGTTTCAAAAGATGGTAATGTGATATTTGAGTACATGAAATAAAAAAATGATAGTTAGGGCTACGATGCCATTGAATGATAGACATATAGGATGACTGTGTGAGTTTTACTAGAGAGTGGGGCTAAATGAATACACAACAATAAGGCTGAAAAACATGAGGATATAAGAAGATGGAAAACTGTGATTCAAGTTGACCAGATAGAACAAAATAAGGGTTATGGATTCCAAATAGGATAGATGAGTCAACTTTCGTGAGAAGAGAAAAAACACTGAAATCATTGAAATGATGATTCATAATATTTCAAATGCCTTATGATGTTGATTATTACGTAACCAGTGAGATAAAGAGGCCTTTTCACATTAGTTATTTTATAACCGATGAGGAAAAGTAAGGAAAAAAATTGTATCAAATTGGTTATTATATAACTAACTTAATAAATCCAATTTATCTCATCAGTTAGATAATAACTGACATTATAACCTGTGGAAACTTATTTTATCAGGTTGGTTATATAATAACCGATATGAAAAAGCAATATATTGGGCTTTATCATGTCAATTATTATATAACAAAAGTGAAAAGTCACATATATTAATTTATCACATTAGTTATTATATAATCAATGTAATAAATATTGATAAATTCTTTTGTCCCATCAGAAATGACTTACCGAAATGATAAGGCCAACATGAAGAACACTTTTTGTACTAGTGACTTCACCACTTAGACGAGTATATTACATCATATACAAACTAAACTAAATGGAGGTAGATTTTATATTATGGACCAAGTTAGCATAAAATAAATAGATTTAATAATTCACACAGTCACATTTAAAATAATAAACTATAACTAAATATTGAAAAAAATTAATAGAAGAAAGAAATTTATTCCTTGATATTTAGAAACTCAAGAATTAAAACAAAATATCCTTCCATTCCCCAATAAAAAAAGGTTTTTACACCTCCTTATAAGGAATAATAGTGGTGAAAGGAGGAAAATATAGAATTTAGAATAGAATAATTCCAAAAATAAAACATCAAAACTGAAAATAGTAGTAGCATAACATGATCATATCCTCTTAACCATCTATTCTCCTTTCTTGTAGTTCATCATTTTCTTTCTTCTCTCGAAGTTTAAATATTTGGAGATCTTTTCTTCCTTGATTTATTTAATATTTCCTTTTTACTTAGCTTCTCTCTTAGAAGAAACTGTTAAAATTTTAAAAAAATCCATAGAATCAGTCTTTTTATTTCAACTGAATTGTTAGTCTTATGTTAATATTGATAATATTCATTACAATTAATTTTATTTGCATGAACGCAGATGTGAAATTTCAAAGATTTAGTTTATAGAGAAGTTAAATATGATAAAATAACTTTACCATTTTTCCAAAAAAAAATTGATTTTCATTAGACTTTTATGTCTTATAATGTATATGTGATATTCTTATAGTTTTTTTTTCATTTTTTAATTCACGTCCAACACCAAGAAATCCAAATATTTTATCAATAAATTATTATAAAGTATTTAAATGTTTTATGAACTTCATCCAAAAATATTATGAAATTATACCTTTGAAAACCTTCATCTAGAACTTTCATTTTTATAATACTTTATAAGACTTATAGTTTTAGAGAAAGTCTTTTGGTCTCAGTATCAAAGTCTTAAAATATCTATAAAAGTTATACAAACATCTAAAAAATCCATATGAAATCCATCTTTCATCAAATTTTCATGTATAATATAATAAAATAAATTATTACATACAATCCCTTGTTATTTATACCTTATCATTTTTTCTGATAAAAATTATTACAGATTATCATAAATGCCTTATAAAATAAAAGACTGTTATTTATTCATCTCCAACCACCAAAGTCTTATGGAATTTCAAACAATTTTCCAAATTTTACATCATAAAAACATGTAGTATCCCATATATTTAAAACATTAAAACAAATAGAAATGTATAACTATTTATTATTTTATTTTATAATTTAATGAAATTCATAATTTGGATATTTTTAAACAATATTTATAACATCTATTGAATTAAAATCTCAATTCCAAAACTCCATAAAATTACTGAATAAATAAATTTGGTGTAATAATATTTATTGAATATTATAAAATTATTATGAATTTATTTACGTTTTTAATTCCTTGAAAAAAAATCTTTAGACACCATTCCATTTGATCATCAAGAATATTAACAATGAAAAGTTTAAATTACATCCAATGTGTTTTCCCCGTTTTAACACCAAGTTAATCAATCTTATCATGCCTCCTTAATGTACTTAATTCAATTTTCTTAATAGTGTATATTCAATTAAATTCCACTTATTTCATTCTCTGATACTCATTTATACCTACCTTCTAGAAAATATTTCACTCATAAAACATGTATGAATTTTAAAAAATGTTATTTCAAACTCATGCAGGGGTCACCATATGAATTTTGAAAGACTATATATTGGCCCATGAGTCTAGTAGTCTTTCTTATAATGAGGAATTTTCAAGTTTGTTTTTTGGGTAAGTTTTTATAGGATTTAACATTAGATATTTCTATGAAACAATGGTGGTTTGACTCCATTTTGATTAATAATTCATTATTTATAGTCTTCCCCAAAGAATTCACTATCTATCTAACCTATTTGGCACCAAAAAATTTTAATTTTTCTAGGTAACCTCATACCTTTAACACTTCAATAGTAGTAAAATTTTATTCTCTTTGTTTCCTTTAACAGAATTGATTTTATTATTCGAATTTTATGTTCTTATCAGATTTAAATTTGAGGGCAGAGAGGAACATTGGATTTTTGAGTAAGTGTGTGAACTTCGATTGCAAAGTTTTGTAAGTATTTTTCATACCTTTTAATAATTTATGGCGTATTTATTTTAATATAATAAGTAATTATTTCTAGAAGAACCTCCAAAATAGCACATGAATAAAGATCACAATGTTCATATATCTCAGTTCAGATCAGCCAATTTGAACTCTCCAACCCTCGATTTAAACAAAGATTACGCATAAACTTCAAGATCTATGTGGATATTGATTTTTGGATAATAATTTGGCTATATATTATGGTAATTCATGGATATTAATGGATAAAAGGGTTAATTATAAAGTTATTACAAAGTATAATATCATTGTAAAATGGGTATTTAATTCAAAACATGCCTCAATCGTTTACAACAGAAGTTCTTAAATGCTTTAATGTTTTGAAAATATTACTCATAAATTTATAGTTATAAAAAACATTTCTTGTTTCTAACAATAAATTAGGTAATTTTTAAGAATATGTAAAAATGGGGTTTGAATACTCACATTATAGTTATTTAAATACTGGGCAGTATTTCATTGCATACGATTCAAGAATCAATGGTATTTTCATGATTTAGCACACTTTTAATTTGAAAACAAGGACATTTTATCATTAAATTATGTTAATAAAATGGATAAAATTAGTTTCTCATCATTGGAAACTGTTAATCATTTGGAAGGGTCTTTAGATGGATCTCAAAAAATTTTAAAACACTCTAAAAATGGAAAACAAACATAGAAAAACAAAAATAACACACAAAAAAATTTAAAATTTAAAATTAAATAAATTAAAATAATAAAACATTAAAGGTTTCATCCACCACACATATGATTATGTAGTTTCCACAATGAATTTTGATAGATTTAGTAGTTGAAATTGATTTTAATTTAAGCATAGTGATTAATCAAGTGTAAAATAAAGGTACAACCTGATGTTTTCTTATTGGTATATAAGTTGGAAGAGTGTGATCTCCTCCACAGATGATAATGGAAAGTTTTCATAATATTTATTCATCCCCTACTCATTAAAAATAAATAGTTTATTGCCTCCTTCTTTAATGACCTACAGAACTCCAAAATACTGTGCATTAGGGGCTGTAAAAGGTTATTCCAATAAATAATGAAGATTGCCTAGCATGATTTTGGGTCTTTAATTTTAAAATAACACTTATTCCCCTAGATTAAAGTATCCTTACTAAATTTATTTTTCATAGGTCACTCCAGTCCTTTCCATATAAATTCTCGAGTTCCTGAAATCATTTCTTCTGATTTGTTTTTCTGATCTTATAGAAATAATTTTCTTCCCATTCCATCTCTGTCTGGATTCATATTTATCTCTCTATATTCTTAGTATTATTTGTGTTCTAGCTCCACAGGTAAGTGGAATCCCTTAAAATAAATAAACATACATGGTCTTATTAGAATTGGAGTTTTTAAGCTATCAAGTATGAAAAGTAAGGTTTGTTTTATCCTTTGGTTCTAATTCTTCCTATTTAACTTGATAGTTTTCTTTATAATTCCCTTAAATTTTCTAATTGATATTTGTGTGGTAGGTTATTGATATTTTATGATACACTCGATACATTATCATTAAATTTTTTCAAGCACCTTTTATATAAATGATTCCCTTGATCACTGTTGATTTCCCTTGGGACTCTAATCCTACAAAAAAATATCAATTCTAAAAACAAAAATAATATTATCATAATTAGTTTTGGTGGCTCTATATTCCACCCATTTTGAATCATAGTTTTCTTCCAGTAGTTTGTAAGAGTTCTTAGAGGACAAAGAAAAAGGTATCATGATGTCTACTTCATAATATTTAATGATTTCACAAAATTATATGTGGTTTTGAGGCATTTATTGTCTTCTGGAGATGCTATCAGTAAACTAGAAATACCCACATTTCTTAAAAAACTCATTTGCATCCATAAACAATGTGTGTGAGTACATAGGTAGTTATAAAAATTTTCTAGAAGTATTTCGGGTTCCAAAGTGTCCTCCATAAGCTAGATTATTGAAAATTTAAAGACATATTATATCTTACATTCAAGGAAACTCTTCATGATCACTTGATCATTATGAATTTTCTAAAGATACGGATCATCCCAAATGAAAAATTGTGATTTAGTTTCAAATATATGATTTTTTTTGGGCTCATATGAGATTGGAATTGAGAATTTACAAAAACCATACCTTATTTTCACACTACGGTACCTATAATTCATTCAAATATAGTTTTCCTCCAAGAATTAAGTCATTCAAGTGATATTTGTTTGTAATTTTCACTTTAGTTATTTTGGGCAGCCAGCTTAGATGATCTTATACTTGATTCTATTCCCTATTATTTCCTTTAATATCAAAATTAAACTCGTAAAGTATAAATATCCATCTAAACAACATTTTTTTTCATTTTAATTTCATTATTAGATATTTAAGTGTTGCATGGTCAAAAAAACTAGTTACCTTTGTTATAAGAAAGTATGATATGAACTTATCAATTGAAAGAACAACTTCTATGAATTATCATTGAGTTGTTGTGTAATGCCCCGACCCCAGTTACCTAGAGTTGGTGCATTATTACATAACATTGGAATGATCACGAGAAAGATCAAGTCTCGAAAGACCGATTAGTTAAGTAGCCTTGGAGTAACTAGATACATCCATAAATTTTTACATTACATCATAAAAAAACATATTGTCTTCATATCCCCTCATACTATCCCTGCAGGTCATTCATAAATTACTTCTTAATAATCCTGGGAAAAATAAAACATTGAAAGGGGTGAGCTCAGATGCTCAGTAAGGATAACATTATAGCAGAAGCTTTCATAGATAAGCATAAACACTTAAGGCAGTTTTTAACTAAAACAAAAGCCTTTTAAACTTGAACTTCAGCATAAAATGGAAAAGATAACATAAAATAATGCCATTTACATACTCACATGGATATTCTACTAGTCGAAAAATCCCATACATTATCAATAACCACTTTCATAATTATGGATTGCATAATTCCAGACTTTCATAACCACATAGCCAAGGCCTCGTGCCAAGACTACAAATAAGATTTTGCCAAGGCCTTGTGCCAAGACACTAGTTTGTCTCATGAGACCTACCGATGCATCGAGGATCTATAGCGGGCTCCACCCGTCACTTATTACGTCCAATGCATTCCTCATATAAACTGGTTTAAACATAACATAAACATTCGTATTAAAACTAGAATACAAAATGTCAATACTTTAACCACAAACCATGAATGGTATAAAAATAGAACATCCACAGTCAAACATAACACATTCGATACAATATGGAAGATTGTATTGTATCACATTAACCTCAATCAAGAATAACGAAGGATGTTGACATAGATGAAAATAATCATCAAAACTATTTGAGAGAAATATCTCCCTTTTTCTTGATATCATTTAAAAGTCACACTATTTGTCCAGAAGCCATTTAAAAATAGATTTTTGAATCAAAGTGTCACATACCACTTTGAAACTTTTTAAAAGGAGTTTCAATTTATAAACATTAATGTCCATATAAATAAATCCTTAAAACCATTTTTAAAACCTGGACATTAATGAGAATTATTTAGATGAATAAGTCTATAAAACATTTAAAAATGGTATTTTAGTTAGAGTTTCTAACCAAAAGAGAGACACTTCAATACAAATAATTTAGGTAATAAAAACCTTGTAATATAATGAGAATAAAGGGATTCATGATATACTATGTCAAAGTACATTATATACACCACCTAAAAGTGATTTGGTGTATATCAACAAAGAAGTCTCAATGGTATGTAAATTGAGATGAAATCTATCATAAAGGCCGTATCCTTAGGTTAAGGATAAATCAACGACATAGTTATGTGTGAAAAATATAAATACACTAAATATGATTGTATATTCAGTGTAAAACAATCAAAGGATATTCACACATATTCTTGTAAAATCAACACCAACGAATTGGATGTTTAACTCAACAAATGGAGAATGAGTTAAAATTACTCTTATCAAATTCATATCAATTACTTGAGAATTATCAATGGAGTGATTATGTGTATCAAAAGTATATCCATAGTAAGGGGAGTGGAAATTATGACATAATCAAATGAATAGTGATTCCACACATAATCTTGGGGTAATATAATAAATGAAATGTGCGTAAAGCCAAATGAGTGGAAATTGAAATCTCAAATTCCCTTATCGATTAGGTAACTTACGAAACATACAACCATGAAAAAAGTATCATACAATGATGATGTAAATACCCATAAATTAAAGTATATTACACAATGAATACGATCATGGGCAGTACACATACACCACATGCAATAATTAAGTGGTGATCAATGGAATTCTCACGGAATTAAAAGTGAGATAAGAAACCCCTTACTTTGTACTTTTTCCTTGGTCGACGGTAGGTTTACCTCCTGTATAATGGTGAAATAATTGTTATTTAATTATAAAAGAATCATTCACTTTAATATGATATCATATATGATCTTTTAACATTTATTTGTTAATAATATCTTAGAATTATCGTCATTGCGGGTGTTAACGGGTTCATTTTACTTTATATTCTTTGTTATGTGAGCCATATTCGTTATTAATGGGATTTATATTATTAATATCCAGAATGATATCAAGTCCTTAGATACTATTTTTAAATCATCAAATTATAATTATACTTGAATGGATATGATGGAGAATGAATCTCATCGCGTTCGTGGAGACGGTAGTCCGTACATACGCATGAGCGACAATATCATTATTTTGATATTAAAATAATATATAATTTGATGTTATATCATATATACAGAATAATTATAATGTTATATTTATTATTTACATGAGTTACACATCATTATTATACCCATCCAAATAATAATATATTGAATAACAATTACACCGCGACGTGGAGACGGTAAGCTGTACGTACGCACGTATGGTGACATGTTATTCAAAGGATGGATAAAATACTGAATATGGTTGTACCATATTTATAATAACATCACAGTATATATATGATACTAGAGTTATTATTTTATAATGGTAATGACAAATAAAGAGGAAGTGGAAGAAGAAAGGAACTTGAAAAGTGGTGGTGAAAACATTACCTCTTCTTCGGGTTCTTCCTTTTGATTTGATCAAAATGGCTCCTTAGGTTGGATTTTTTATCAAACTAAGGCCTCTATGTTGTATTTAGGGAAGTTTATATAGTATTTGGGCAGGGGTTCTCCAAGAAAAAGGGCTTTGAAGGTGTGAATAAATGAGAAGGAGGAGTGCCCTTTTATAAGAGGGGTGAGGGTCACCTTTGGAAAAGCTAGAAATATTAATTTATAATAAATTCATATTCGGTTTATAATGGCTCAAAAGTTTATTATATAAATTCTAATGTGGTTATGGGTCTAAAACAACTCATCCAATAGAATTTAGATAGGTTTGGGTCATTATATTAACCTTATCTTTAAGTATTAACTCTTAGTTAATTAGTTTCACTTTTACAATGTCTCTTTGTATATTTCTATTATATGGTTAATAAACTTACTATATACAGCCAAGAGACCCCCAAGTGGCCCATTAATGATGAACCTATCATGATATAAGTCTCTTGTCCGAACCTTAGATTTTTAGGAATTTAATATCAATTAATAATATAATATTTGTTTTAAGAACTTTTTTATGTCAATTTTGACACTATTCAATAGTTGATTTTTGTGAAACTCATAACAGATTGATTACTTAGCAAAAAGTCAATTAAATCAATACTAATATATCATATTATCCTAGAATATTATTTTAATTCATTAAAAGTTTCATTTTATATTTATTTGGGTATTTATAATATCATTTATTTTAATTCTTCACTATTAAAGTAATTAATTCATCATCATTGTGTCATAAATAAATTAAATTATTTAATGTCTAAAAATTATAAATAAAATATCATTATCTATGAAATGTTTTTATATTTCTAATGAATACTTATAATCTAAAATACAACATATATAACCCTATGTAACAATTGTTTTGATAAAATAAATATGCTTGTGTCATTTTGGAATTTATTTTAACTTAATTAAATTAAATTGTCATTATCACTTACATGTAGATCCATGGGGTCCCAAAATAGACCCAAAGATGCCCATGGTCGACCATGTATCAACCAATAGGGTTAAGACACGTTTTACGGTAATTTAGTATTATTATAATATTATTTTTAACCCTTGTTTACCGGATTTACCCTTTAACCATGGTAAATAAAATATTTACCGAAGTAATTATCCAAAATGTTTAAAAATAAAAGTTACCTATTTACACAATTTGAACATCATGATTCCAAATATGGAATCCATTTTTCCAAATCCAAAATACCGAAGTGGTAGAAATTAATTTAAAATTAATTCCCGTTGTTAAAACAAAAAGCGTGTTTTTTAGAGATAATAACAATCTGGTTTAAATGTAAAATTATGTTCAATGACCCACATTGTATTACATGGTAAAAATATATTCTAAATATACTTTAAAACCACTCAAATTCATAATTTATCACTATTAATTATTTTGATTAAAAAAGTTGTTTTTAATTAAAATTTAGTAATTTTCACTATTCATCAAAATATGAAAGTTATCCGAAAAGTACCAAAATTTCACCCTAGGATAATTTCGATATTCCGAATCCAAAAATGAAGTCCATTTTGAGAGATAGAATTTATAAAATTTCAAAAAGTAGGTATTACTATTCACAACGGCTAGTTTGATTGGTTATGGTGTGTTAAAATCTTGAAGTTGCGTACAATGCACGCCATTGCATTATTCGAAAGGAAACATACCGAGGAAGCTTGGGGTGTTACATTCTCCCCTCCTTCAATAAATTGCGTCCTCGTAATTTTTAAAATTGTGCTTCGGAATATAATGGAAATTCCCACATCGGAAAAATAGTCAATAAAACTATCACTTTAAAAGAAAGAAAGAGAGGTATAAGGGTCATCCAAGATAACCCATACTCGGATTCCATGTTTGAAAACATGGATATGGATGATAAACTAAGTGTCAAGTTCTGATGGAGAGGGATATAAATCATGATCAGGAGAAAGTAAACAATAAGAAAACCACAAACTTGTGTTGGGACAAACGACCATTAGTCTCCTAGTAGGAAAGTAAACGGACAACATTTTCTTTTGTTTTAAGTTACATTACATAAGGATGATGAATTCATTTATGATATTGACTAAGAACATTAAGAGATATACTTAATTTTTATTTAGAGTTTCATTCTCTAATAAATTTCCACCACTAACTCAATTATTTTTAAATGATGAGTATTCAAGAAGACTTGGTCACATTGGAAGAGCTAGAATAAACTTCTATAGAATCACATTATCCATGCAGGATAAACTATATATTTACATTGTATTTGAAGATTAATCAAAACCAAAATGGTTAGTGAATGATCTAATGATCCCCCAAAAGGATATTCCATGAGATAAATATGAACTAATCTTAATTTCTAAAATTAAACCAACAATACCCCAAAGTTAAATATATACCATTCAATAATCAATTGTCCTTAAAATCCTTCAATATAATCCAAACTAGTATTGAAACCCAAAACATAGAAGAATTTGATTATGTAGTCTCCCATGTTAAATTGTATCTCCAAATGACATCAAATACTCTTAAAGTCACATACTTAAAAGTAATTAACATCATCACATATTCTCTGTTATAGGTTAATCATTTCCATAAATAACCCAAATCACTATAAATCCACAATAAAAATGTAGATAAAAATCTACCATTACTCTACAAATGAAACCCCATTGTATTCTATTTTCTTTGGGCATATAGTGTTCCCAACAAAGCGAACATTTTCCAAAATAACATTTATCACTTAATCACCAAATCATTTTCATATACCAAGGGTATTCATTTGATAATACATAAGAACCCAAATCATCTTATTATTGATCAATAAAATCATTTAACTAAAAAAATAGTCACACTAACCAGGGACTTCATGTAGTCCAGTGGTAGGCGATAAATCCCAATCGCACTTTGGTTGTGGGTTCGATTCGCACAGCTTTGTCCAACGCGACGGGTTGTCACACGGTCTGTGTGTTGTCCTTTTTCAAAAACAATATTTTATAATATTACCAAAATGAGATAAATTCCTCAAAATAACATAATTTAACCACAAATGTTATATCATACCTTGCATTTTCATCCCAAATTATAATAACTTATAATTTTCTCAAACCCCAATGATCATATAAAACCAAATGGTTATTTATACCTATATCCACAAGAGAAGAGACAATTCTTCCTCAAATATCATTCTAACATGGCAAACTGCGGGGTTACAAATACAAGAGAAAATTATTCCAAAGTAAACCCATCAACAAGGAGTGCTAATACTTTTTAAATTTTTCTCCAACCATTTATTTCTACATAGCTTCTTCTTTGACCAAGAAAATATCCTATGGAATAGGAAATTCACTCGGGTAATGGCCGGGTCCCCTACATTTACGGCAAATGACTGTAAATGGACTCTTGGGACCATTTTTATCTTCTTTCATAGTACTCTTCATTTTTCTTCGGCAATTCTTCAATTTATGTCCTTCCCGCACATAAAATATTTCGTTGTCCCATTGAGACACTTTCCTGGGTGTCTCCTTCCACATTTCCTGCATGATGAAAATTGAGGGTTATTTTCTCCATGGTCTCCAATGCTGGAGCTCTTATCATTTATCACCTTTCTCTTCCTTGATGAGTCTGGGAGTTGGTTAATATATATGTTGTTGATCATATTTTTGGAAAACTGATTTGGCATAAAGAAGATATCTTTTACGCCTATCAACATTCCATTTTGTTGCTCATTTCCACCACCGTTCCCACCTTGTACATCATTCTCAAAGTCACTATGACTTCCTTGGAATCCAGCCATTAACTAAAACCAAAAAGTATGGTGTGAGTAACAGTAGTCGTAAAATCATTTAGAGATTAAAATGTAACCATATTCTCAATTTGAAACATATTAGGATTAACCAAGGTCATTTACTCTCATCTTATATATATATATTACTTAAATCGGTTTGTAAAGAAAATGTAAATTATCCTAAGCATATCCCCCGGGAGTGTCGTAACCAAGAGTGCATAAAGGCCCATTGTCGTGAACCAGTTCCCGTTCGAGTTTAGCTCAATGCGGTGTTTTCGGGTTTTACCCCTAGGTACATCTATGCCAGAGCCGCCTCTACCTGCTCGTATCCAGACAGGGATGTATTGCTTGGAAAACTCACAAAATCTCTACAATACCAAAATTCTAGGAAGTTCTTTTATATTAATCCTCAAAGTTCATCTTAGGTCTACGTGCTCTAATCAGAGTTTATCTAAATCTAGATTCCAAGGATTGTACTAAACATCCTCTGATAACAACTGTAATGCCCCGACCCCAGTTACCTAGAGTCGGTGCATTATTACATAACATTGGCATGATCACGAGAAAGATCAAGTCTCTAAATACCGATTAGTTTAGTAGCCTTGGAATAACTATATACATCCATAAATTTTTACATTACATCAAAAAAACATCTTGTCTTCATATCCCCTCATACTATCCCTGCAGGTCATTCATAAATTACCTCTTCATAATCCTAGGAAAAATAAAACATTAAAAGGGGTGAGCTCAGATGCTCAGTAAGGATAACATTATAGCAGAAGCTTTCATAGATAAGCATAAACACTTATGGCAGTTTTTAACTAAAACAAAAGCCTTTTAAACTTGAACTTCATTATAAAATGGCAAAGATAACATAAAATAATGCCATTTACTTACTCACATGGATATTCTACTAGTCGAACAATCCCATGCATTATCAATAACCACTTTCATAATGATGGAATGCATAATGCCAGACTTTCATAACCACATAGCCAAGGCCTCGTGCCAAGACTACAAATAAGATTTTTCCAAGGCCATGTGTCAAGACACTAGTTTGTCTCATGAGACCTACCGATGCATCGAGGAGCTATAGCGGGCTCCACCCATCACTTATTATGTCCAATTCATTCCTCATATGAACAGGTTTAAACATAACATAAACATTCGTATTAAAACTAGAATACAAAATGTCAATACTTTAACCACAAACCATGAATGGTATAAAAATAGCACATCCACAGTCAAACATAACTCATTCGATACAATATGGAATATTGTATTGTATCACATTAACCTCAATCAAGAATAATGAAGGATGTTGACATAGATGAAAATAATCATCAAAACTATTTGAGAGAAATATCTCCCTTTTTCTTGAAATCATTTAAAAGTCACACTATTTGTCCAGAAGCCATTTAAAAATAGATTTTTAAATCAAAGTGTCCCATACCACTTTGAAACTTTTTAAAAGGAGTTTTAATTTCTAAACATTAATGTCCATATAAATAAATCCTTAAAACCATTTTTAAAACCTGGACATTAATGATAATGATTTAGATGAATAAGTCTATAAAACATTTAAAAATGGTATTTTAGTTAGAGTTTCTAACCAAAAGAGAGACACTTCAATAAAAATAATTGAGGTAATCAAAACATTGTAATATCATGAGAATAAAGGGATTCATGATATACTATGTCAAAGTACATTATATACACCACCTAAAAGTGATTTGGTGTATATCAACAAAGAAGTCTCAATGGAATGAAAATTGAGATGAAATCTATCATAAAGGCCATATCCTTAGGTTAAAGATAAATCAACGACATAATTATGTGTGAAAAATATAAATACACTAAATATGATTGGATATTCAGTGTAAAACAATCAAAGGGCATTCACACATATTCTTGTAAAATCAGCACCAACGAATTGGATGTTTAACTCAACAAATGGAGAATGAGTTAAAATTACTCTTATCAAATACATATCAATGACTTGAGAATTATCAATGGATTGATTATGTGTATCAAAAGTATATCCATAGGAAGGGGAGTGGAAATTATGACATAATAAAATGAATAGTGATTCCACACATAATCTTGGGGTAATATAATCAATGAAATATGCGTAAAGCCAAATGAGTGGAAATTGAAATCTCAAATTCCCTTATCGATTAGGTAACTTACGAAACATACACCCATGAAAGAAGTATCATACAATTATGATGTGAATACCCATAAATTAAAGTATATTACACAATGAATATGATCATGGGCAGTACACATAAACCACATGCAAAAATTAAGTGGTGATCAATGGAATTCTCACGGAATTAAAAGTGAGATAAGAAACCCCTTACTTTGTACTTTTTCCTTGGTCGACGGTAGGTTTACCTCCTGTATAATGGTGAAATAATTTTTATTTAATTATAAAAGAATCATTTAATTTAATATGATATCATATATTATCTTTTGACATTGATTTGTTAATAATATCTTAGAATTATCGTCATTGCGGGTGTTAACGGGTTCATTTTACTTTATATTCTTTGTTATGTGAGCCATATTCGTTATTAATGGGATGTATATTACCCATATACAGAATGATATCAAGTCCTTAGATACTATTTTTAAATCATAAAATTATAATTATACTTGAATGGATATGATGGAGAATGAATCTCATCGCGTTCATGGAGACGGTAGTCCGTACATACGCACGAGCGACAATATCATTCTTTTGATATTAAAATAATATATAATTGGATGTTATATCATATATACAGAATAATTATAATGTTATATTTATTATTTACATGAGTTAAACATCATTATTATACCCATCCAAATAATAATATATTGAATAACAATTACACCACGACGTGGAGACGGTAAGCTGTACGTACGCACGTATGGTGACATGTTATTCAAAGGATGGATAGAATACTGAATATGGTTGTACCATATTTCTAATAACATCACAGTATATATATTATACTAGATTTATTATTTTATAATGGTAATAACAAAGAAAGAGGAAGTGGAAGAAGAAAGGAACTTGAAAAGGGGTGGTGAAAACATTACCTCTTCTTCAGGTTCTTCCTTTTGATTTGATCAAAAGGGCTCCTTAGGTTGGCTTTTTGATCAAACTAAGGCCTCTAGGTTGTATTTAGGGAAGTTAAGATAGTATTTGGGCAGGGTTTGGCCGAACCAAAGGGCTTTGAAGGTGTGAAGAAATGAGAAGGAGGAGTGCCCTTTTATAAGAGGGGTGAGGGGCACCTTTGGAAAAGATAGAAATATTAATTTATAATAAATTCATATTCGGTTTATAATGGCTCCAAAGTTTATTATTTAAATTTTAAGGTGGGTATGGGTCTAAAAAAACTCAACCAATAGAATTTATACAGGTTTGGGTCATTATATTAACCTTATCTTAATGTATTAACTCTTAGTTAATTAGTTTCACTTTTACAATGTCTCTTTGTATTTTTATATTATATGGTTAATAAACGTACTATATACATCCAATAGACCCCAAAGTGGTCCATTAATGATGAAACTATCATTATATAAGTATCTTGGCCGAACCTTAGATTTTTAGGAATTTAATATCAATTAATAATATAATATTTGTTTTAAGAACTCTTTTATGTCAATTTTGACACTATTCAATAGTTGATTTTTGTGAAACTCATAACAGATTGATTACTTCAAACTAATTCCATTACATCAATCCTAATATATCATATTATCCTATAATATTATTTTAATTCATTAAAAGGTTCATATTATATTTATTTGGGTATTTATAATATCAATTATTTTAATTTTTCACTATTAAAGTAATTAATTCATCATCATTGTGTCATAAATAAATTAAATTATTTAATGTCTAAAAATTATAAATAAACTATTATTATGTAGGAAATATTTTTATCTTTCTAATGAATATTTATAATCTAAAATAAAACATATATAACCCTATGTAACAATTATTTTGTTAAAAGATATATGCCTGTGTCATTTTTGTATTTATTTTAACTTAATTAAAATAAAGTGTCATTATCACTTACAAGTGGATCCATGGGGTCCCAAAATCGACCCAAATATGCCCATGGTCGACCATGTATCAACCAATAGGGTTAATACACATTTTACGGTAATTTAGTATTATTATAATATTATTTTTTAACCCTTGTTTACCGGATTTACCCTTTAACCATGGTAAATAAAATATTTACCGATGTAATTATCAAAAATGTTTTAAAATAAAAGTTACCTATTTACACAATTTGAACATCCTGATTCCAAATATGGAATCCATTTTTCCAAATCCAAAACACAGAAGTGGAAGAAATTAATTTAAAATTAATTCCCGTTGTTAAAACAAAACTCGTGTTTTTTAGAGATAATAACTATCTGGTTTAAATCTGAAATTATGTTCAATGACCCACATTGTATTACATGGTAAATATATATTATAAATATAATTTAAAACCACTAAAATTCATAATTTATCACTATTAATTATTTTGATTAAAAAAGTAGTTTTTAATTAAAATTTAGTAATTTTCACTATTCATCAAAATATGAAAGTTATCCGAAAAGTACCAAAATTTCACCCAAGGCTAATTTCGATATTCCGAATCCAAAAATGAAGTCCATTTTGAGAGATAGAATTTATAAAATTTCAAAAAGTAGGTATTACTATTCATAACGGCTAGTTTGATTGGTTATGGTGTGTTAAAATCTCGAAGTTGCGTACAATGCACGCCATTGCATTATTCGAAAGGAAACATACCGAGGAAGCTTGGGGTGTTACATGCTGTGTAATGGGTCTTGATGGAATCATTTTTTTCATGAGAAATATGCAATTACATTAGTTATTACTTAAATTATTTAAGACAAAAATTCCCCAAAAACATGTTCGGAAGCATCCCAAAGTATATCAAATGGGTGCCTCGAGTGGGGAGGTTGAATCACTAGCGGTGTTTCAAAAGAATCCTAGATATTAGAAGATAAGTAGTACTAAATATCTTGATGAATCTCATGTAAAATCCTATATGTCCTAGAAAATATCTAACATGATACACATAGGTTAGAGAGGGTAATGCATTTACCACTCTAATTTTAGACTTATATACATCAATCCCTTATTTATATTACATGCCCTAGTTCTCTTCCAATTTCTACAAGGAAATAACATTTTCAAATTTTAAAAAACCCCTATTTTAAATTTATATTTTCAAAATATTACTGATATTGTGTAAACAAAAATCAAATAAGTTTCTAAAAATTGTAAATTTATTAAAAAATACTTCTAACTAGTCTTCAATGTGATCATAAAAAATACTTACCTTGAATCATTTGGATTTAAATGGTTCATTACCCAATCCAAATTCTATAGTTGTATACTTCTAATAGATTTTAAATTTCTGTATTTACTACCTCTATCATGGTTAGATTGAGTCCTCTTTGGGGTTTCCTAATATGTTTTTTATTTTTTTCAAGAAGGATTTTATGGGGGTAGTTTTTTGGATTTATTCCTAGAATATCTCCTAAACTTCATCCTATTTTTTCACTATTTATATTAACAATTCAATCATCCTTTTCTCATAGTTTGAGGATAGGTTAGTAGAAATTATTACACGAAACGTCTCAAATTCCATTAGGTAGAAATACATGAGGTCATTTGATAATGGTTTCAATTCCAAAGTTGGGGGGTTGTTCGAATGATGAAATTAGACTTGGGTTTCTCACCTCCAAAGTTTGAATTTCCTGCACACAAGATATCACGAACCCTCCTAGATACCTTGGTACCCTGGTAACTAGGTCAATTCTAACATAGCCCGAAGGGAATTCCTGACTCCTGTGGGTTGGTGACAAGCACTTGGAATCATAAAATATCAATGTGGCAATAAATTTTCCAAAAAAAAATGGAAGAATGATAAATAATTATTTTTCATACATGAGAAACTCTACACAGAGATGTGTACCAAAAGTCAAGAAGGAAAAAATAGAACAAAGTGCACCGATAAAGTACCCAAAATAGTATAAGAACCCAATTACTAGTGGAAAAACTCTCTAAGATCAAGTATCAACAACTAGGACCATATCCAAGTAGTGGTTTACCCTTTCTCAAACATAGAAGGAGAGAATCAAGAAGCACCTAAAGTCACAAGTAGGTTGTGATCTGAAATCCCAATAGGGTCTCACCATGTACTCCGTAATATTATTCCATAGTTAATTAGCTAAATAAATCCATAAATTTTAAATATAAAAGCATGGAAGTTCAAAATCATATTTTAAAAAGCATTCTTTCTAGTTCAAATGAAGGAAATACTTTAAAAATGGATTAACAAACATTTTATATATAATAGTTTATATAAATTCACAAGGGTTGTGTAAAATAGTTTACAAAAAATGGAATGTATATCAAATAATAACAAATGAGAAACATGGACATCTACCAAGAGTTATGATAGCTCTAGGTTATGGGAATCTCTCACACTCAAATAGTTAACATGATAATATGTGTACACACTTCCTTTAGAAACTGGTCAAAAAGTGAACCCATCACTATCCCATCAGGGATATAGCCTGATACATATGTATTATTAGTGTTGTAAAGAGTCAATAGAGTGATATCCCAAAAAACTCACTAACTACCTTATCTTGAATGTGCTATAACAATATTTCAATAATGGGAAATTTATTTCAAAACTATTCAAAATAAAATCAAACGCATTTTTCATTTCAATATTACAAATTTTATTTTAAAACCAAAATAAGTTTTTAATCAAATTTTGAATTTTTCTCAGGTAAAACCAATGGATTTATATCAAAAAATTCAATTAATATTTCTCAAATAAAATTTTTAGATCAATTCCAAAAATAAATTTCTCAATCCTATTTCAGAATTTAAATTAATTTTTTTTAAAATTTTATATTTTTCCATCAAATTATCTACGAACACTCCAATTCAATGGAATTTTGGGTTTTCCCAAATTCATTCCAAATAAAAACCAAATCCCAAATTCGTTGAAATTGTGTTATTAATAAATCAATTGATAGAAATTTAATCTAAAATCAGGAAATTTAATTTAAATTAGGAGATTTAGGGTTAATGAAATTTGACATCTTAAAGGGAACCACATACATTAGGATCATGTGATATCAAAATACAAATCCCCAATTAGTAAAATCCAATAAAGAACATCGACAATAAATATATGATACAATATGAAAGATTCAAGATATAAAATAACATAGATTATATAATCTAACAACATGAAGATCTAATAAACTCTATGGAAGATATATGAGATAGTGGGAGATAGAAAAATGGAATAGGAATATTACCAGGATAAGATTGAATATTGTTCGCCTACATTTTATTTGCCTCTAGAGGGGTGTAAAGGGGCCGAAATCAACTCTTGGGAGCCTACAAAAAAGAATAAAATGTATTAGGGTCGTATAGGCCCATATTTCACTTAAACCAGGGGTTTTAGGATTTTAAAATTAATTTTTAGATTCATTAAATCTCATATGCTTGGTTAGCTGGGAAGGGTCGCATGGTAAGACAAACCCTACGCCTTTTTCAAGCACCCTTTTATTCAAGGAATATAGTTTCTACTAAGTGGGTGCACAATATTTCAAACTAGGTACGATCCATTCAAACCCTCACTTTTTGGGGTTTCATGGTTCTCACTAAGAATGTACATGGTTTGGAAAAATCATGTGCCAACCATTCACACCCCATAAACATTCAAAATTTCATACTTATTTCCTAAAAAAACACGAGAAAAAGCTCAACCAAAGCGTGATAAAAAAGGGGAGATTTATGATTTCCTGAAAAAAATAACATGATGTTACGAAATCCCCACCATAGAAACATTCTATCCCCAAAAATTCTATTACAAATATTCCATGTCAAAAAGATGTGTCTGTTGTACTCTCATCAGTGCCTCCCTCGCCCAGGTTTATTGAGTATCAGAGTCATGATTCCATAACACTTGAATCAAATGTATCATCCTACCATAAAGTACCTTAGTTTTATAATCAACTGTCCTGACTGGATGCTCATTCATGTATAAATCAGGTTCAACATCAATATCTCTCAACATTGGAACATGATAAGGATTAGATAGATATGTCAGTAGCTGAGATTCATGAAAAATGTAATGTATCAAATTATTTTATGGTGTAAGTTCTAAATAGTAATACACTTTCTCCACCTACTCAACAACCTTGAAAGGTCCCACAAAATAAGGAACAAGTTTCCATTTACCCCCAAGACGTTGATGACCCAAACATAGTGAAACTTTTAATAACACCAGGTAACCAACAAAAAAGCCCAATGGTCTATGAAGAAGATCATTATAAGATTTATATTGGATCTTGTTCGTCAAAATTATCTGACAAATTAACTAAATCCTTACTGTTGCCTCTTGAACCAATCTTGGACTAACTAAGAAACTTTCACCATTCTCTAACAAACACAATAGAGATTTACAAGGTTAAGTATAAAAGTCCTCACAAAGATCCATTCTAATCATGGAATGGTAACTACTATTATAAGAAAACTCAACCAGCCCAATATGGCCATCTCAAGCCCCACCAAAGTCAAGAACACAGGTGCATAGAAAATCCTCAATAATCTATATAGCTCTTTATGTCTATCCATCCGACTATAAATGGTATGTTGTGCTGAAATGTACCTGGGATCTCAGTGCCACCTAAAGTCCTCCCCAAAATAGAGATGTGAAACAGGGATCCCTATCAGAGATAATAGAATATGGAACTCCATGAAAATAAAAATCAATTTCACATAGATATTTCCAATATCTTTGAATTTGGTTTTATCATGAATGGGTATAAAGTGATCAGATTTATTTAGCATATCGATCACAACCCATATCACATTCTTTTTTTTCTGGGTATATAGAAACCCAACCACAATGTCCATAGAGATCGCATCACAATTCCAAGTTGGCACTAGAAGTGGATGATGAAAACCCAATGGTTTTTTGTGATCAAACTTGACCTATTTGCATGTATAACAATTTAGAGATAAAATTTGAAATGCCTCATCTCTTACCTAGCTATAAGAATAATTACTGCATGTCATAGAAAATTTTCATGCTTATAGGGTGCACTTCCCACTCATAGTTATGACAATCTCCCATAATGGTTTTCCTAGCCAATAATAGTAAAACTAAATTATTATTATAATGTATAATTCCTCTATAGAGAATGAACAACCAGCAATGATATCACTATCATAAAGAGAGTCTCTAATACTATAGAATTAATCATCATTTTTTTATCTGGAAGGATAAACTCAAGAAGGGAATATGTCAACTAAAAATTGGACAAGGAAACCTCGACCCCAGATTCCTAGACTCCAATATGCAATTGTGCAAAATGATCCATAAAATTCCACTCTTCTGATGATTAATTCATGGCTTGGGTTATAATTTTCCTACATAAGGCATCTACGATGAAAATATCTTTACCCAAGGTATAGGCGAAGTCAAATTTGAAATATTGTATGTATTTCACCCAATTCCTCTGGTGGATATTTAAATATTTTTGAGAGAATATATTACTCAAACTCTTATAGTTAGAATACATAGTAAACCTTTCTATAAAAAGGTAATTGCTACCAACTCTTAAGTCTGTGCATCACAGCTGTGATTTTATGGTCATGGGTCAGATAATTATTCTTGTGTGGCCTAGGATAATAATATAGATAAGAAACTACCTGACCAACCTATATAAGAACAAAGCCTAACCTAAACTCGATGCATCAAAGAAGACCAAAAATCCATGTCTGGCCTCTGGAAGAGTCAACACCAACATAGTAGTAAAAATATGCCTTATCTTGAAAAAATAATTCTAACATTTCTTATCCAAATAAGGCTTTACTCCCTTTTGAATTAGACTTTTCATCAGAGAAGACAAATTTGGGAAGTCTTTAATGAACTTTTTATAATACCCCACTAGTACCAAGAATCTCTATATCTTAAAAACCTTTTGCGGTTATTCCCTTGTCATAATAGACTTGACATTCTCATGATCGCCAAATATTCCTTGTTTTGACACCACGTGTCAAAATAAAATCACTTCGTAAATACAGAAGTCAAATTTCTATATATCGACATATAAAGTCAATGATTTTTCAAATATTCCATAACTTTTATTAGGGGACAAATATGATCCTCATAGGACATAGATTAAACTAGGATTTAATCCACAAATAATACCATGAATGTATCATGGTACTCATAGAAAATCATGTTCATTAAATCCATAAAAATTATAGTTGAATTGGTTAAAATAAATGGTATGAAAAGTTACTCATAATGGTCTTATATGCTCCGAAAGGTGGTTTTCAGAATGCCATATTCTATTATTGTCAATTGATGGTAAATAGATCAAAGATAAATCTTTGATAAACACTTTATCCATTTAAACTAATCAAAAAAATCATCAATTTATTGAAATGTGTAATTTTTCTTTACGATAAACCAATTAAATCTTGAGTAATCAACATTGAGGTGAAGTAACCATAAGATTTCTTAGCAAAGATTGTCAGTACCACCCATGGTGATACTCTTTAGCATGTAAATCCTTTCTACAAGAGATCATACAACTAAGCCTTAAACTATTTTATTTCAGCTACTTCCATCTGGTAAGAAGGAGTATATACTGGTTGTGTACCATGATCTAATTTGATAGAGAACTCTACATCCCTTACAGTTGGAAAACTAGGGAATTCATAAGTAAAAACATTGATGAATTCGAAGAAAACTAGAGGGATATAACCTCTCAAAGATTATCTATCAAGATCAAAATTTAACACTAATATTGCATTCCCTAAATCTGGATAAGAGATTCTGGCTCTACTTGACCTCGGGTCCCATTCTCCTTGAAAGATACTGCACACCCCATCAGGTGTAGTGAAGGAGACCCATTGAAGATAAAAATCAATTCAGGATTTATTGTAAATGACCCAAACCATCCAAAATATGACATCTAGAGGTTTCATATTGAGAAAAAAAAATACCAAACCATCTTAACATATAATTCAGAGAAAACAAAAATGGGACTACAAAGAAAAAAATCTCTCTTCATTTCGAGGGGTGTAGTAATATCCATTACATAAGATAACAACCCCATGATAGGATTAATCACAATAAAAAAATAGGTTGAAATAAATGAATGAGATGAACCGGTATCAAGTAAAGTAGTCTCTAATGACTAAGATATAGTGATGGTACCTCTGTAAATCATTAGACTCATATCTACTTCATCTAGATACTCTTCCATTGTTTGAAGAATCTTCATTCCTGATTCCTAGGGTGGGAACCCCTTCATTTAAAAAGAATAAAATTTAACTATAGTTTTAGAAGGTTATAATGATCTTGTTCCACTACATGGAGTGTAATAATCATTTAATAAATTTTTCAAGTGACACAAGTGTCTGTAGGAGCCCCATATTTTGGGTGCCTCAGTGAAAACCCTCTTTGAGTTCCATAACATTCCACACAAGAAGAAAATAAAAGGGCCACTACCAAGAACTACACTAGGTCTAGAAGAAATAGTCTGTCAGGAACCACTAAGAGAATCATCACACTTCTTATTTCCTTTATTTTAATTCACACTACCATTGTGATAAAAAGGAACTCTCCTCAATCCTTACTTAATAGTGAGGTCCATTTCAACCATCAACGCTCTATCTAGAACATAAGAATAAGAAATAAAATTCAACAATAAAACCTAATAATGAATATTAGATCAAAGTAAAATATTGAACCATATAGTATTTCAATTTTCAATAGATACTATCTTAGGTGAAAACTAAACTAGCTCATCAAAACAGTCTGCATACTCGGTCACGGTCTTTTCTGCTTGCTCGAGTTTGAAAAACCAATTATCCTTGGGTAAAACCATCAACTATGGATAGAACTGGTCAGTGAAAAATTCTTGAATATTTACACTATAATAATTCATACTTATTTTCCATCACCGTCATTTCCCACCATCTCTTACTCAGTCAATCCAGCATAAAGGTGGCACACTTCACCATTATTTCATTAGGTGTCTCTAAGAACTCAAAAAACACAAAATATTTCTCAACCATTTTTCATGATCTTGAGGATCATTAGAGAATTTGAATTCTGGTGGGTTCTGGGAAGAAACTCTTGAGAATGATTCAAGAAAACATCCCTATAAGGTTCCACAGCTGGAGCCTGAATGAGAACTGGTGGTGGAGCCTGTCCTAGAACTTTGACAGTAAGCACAATCACCTAAAATGGACTCTAGTCCATGAGAGGATTTTATGACTATGGTTAATCATAAAATTACTTATAGGTCCAATTTTTATGTCATCTCAAAGTTATGATGCTTTAAAACATCAATAATCAACATTTAGGACCTCTGATTGACACTCAAATAGAGAATCATTAAGAAAATTTATCCCAATATATAGATAAAAAATTTTGATTTCAATATATACAAATCAAAAGTTTGGGAAAGTCTAGAACTAATCCTTAATATGATTTTCCCAAACCACTCTTGGTAACTTAAGGCTCATTGTGGTGAGATATGGTTAGGTACTCAATTACAACTACCTCCTCGGTCCTTGCAAGACAACACAACTTCCTACTGACATCAAGGTAAGATTATTAACCACAGCTCAGATATAACACTGTCATGATCCATCATAGATACCCTAGTTCCCTGATAACTAGGTCGATCCTCACATTGCGCGAAGGGTGTTCCTAATCCCCATGGGTTGGAAATAAGCACCTGGAATCATAAAATATTAAAGTGATAATGAATTTCCCACAAAAACAATGAATGTAAGACAAATAAGTCAGTAAACATACAATAAAAACATCATAGGTAGAAGTGTACCAAAATTCTTGTAGGAACAAGTATCCCAAAGTGAAACCCTAAAGTAACAATAATCAGATAACAACCCATGTCCCAATGGAAAAAACTCTCCAATCCCAATTATCGAAAATTAGAACCACCTCCAAGTTTTGATTTACCCTTACTCAAACTTGGAAGGATATAATCTAAAAACACTTGAAGGCATAGGTAGAGTGTCAGCTAAAATCATAGTAAGGTCTCAATAATGATTCCATAAAAAGATTCTATAGTTAATTAACCAAATAAATATTCAAATTTTAAATAAAAATGCATGGATGTTCAAAATAATATTTAAAATAAAAAATATTTTACATTTTAAATGATAAAAATACTTTAAATAAATGGATTAATAAACATTTTATATAAATTCAAAAGGAAAGTGTAAAAAAGTTTAAAAACAATGGAATTTATATCCAATAATCAAAAAAAAAGAAACATGGTCATCTACTAAGAGGTGAAATAGTTCCAGGTTATGGGATTCGGTCACAATCAAATAGTTATCAAGACAACACGTGTACACACATCCCTAACACATTGGTCAAAAAAGGATCTAACCACTATCCCACCATAGATGTGACTTGATACAAATTTAGTGTTAGTTTTCTAAAGATTCAGTAGATTGTTATCCCAAATAACTCACTAACTACCTAGGATTTCATATTTTATAAAAAAATTTCAAAAATTGGAAATTTATATCAAAAATATTAAAAATAAAATTTAACCAATTTTTTAATTTCAATATGTAAATTTCCATTTAATAACAAAAAATTATTCTTTAATCAAATAATTCATTTTTTCAAGACAAAACTAATGGGTTTATATAAGAAAAATTCCATTTTTCTCAAATAACAAATTTATATTAATTACAAAAATCAATTTCACAGTCCAATTTCACAATTTAAAATAAATAATTTAAATTTCTATTATTTTCCATCAAATTCCATAAACACACCCCAATTCAATAGAATTAGGGGTTTTTCCCATGTTTATACCAAATCAAAACCAGAACCCCAATTCCTGGGAATTGGGTTTTTAATAAATTAATTTAAATCAATATAAACATAAATCAAGAAACTTAAAATAAATCGATAAATTTATGGTTAATCGAATTTTCCATCTTAAATGGAACCATATACCTCCGAATAAAGGGATCTAGAATCACAAATCCATAATTGGGAAACTCCAATAAAGAACATTGAAAATAATTATAAGAGAATGAAACATATACTGAAGCTCTAAAACAACATAGACTCTATACTCCAATAACACAAAGATATAATAAAACATAGGGATGAGAGAGGAGAGAGCAGGATATATAAAATGGGAAGAGGAATCTTACCTGGAAGAGATCAAACATCGTTCTCCAAGATTCAATTCAATTACATAGGGGTGTAGAGGGGAAAAATTACCTCTTGGGACCCTCCAAGGAAGAAAAAAATGTAATAGGGTCATACATCCCCATTGTGAACTCAAACTAAGGGTTTTGTGAAATTAACATTAATTTTCAAATTAATTAAATCTCGTACGCACAGTTAGATCAGAAGGGTTACACAGTTAAAAACCCATGCACCCTAGTTGTGTGCCCCTTTCTTCAAAGGTGTGTGGCTTCTACTATGTGAGTGATTGGTTTATTAAACCATGTGATATCCATGAAAACCACCACTATTTTGGTATGTACAATTTTTACTGAGAGGGCGCACCTTTTGGGAAAACCATGTGCCAACTTTGCACAACCCAGAAACTTTCCAAATTTCTCTCTTCTTTCCCGAAACAACCATATAGGAAACCTATCCAAATCTTAAACAAAAGGAGCGGTGTATAATTACCTGTAAATAGTAATAGGATATTTACACAAGCTAACATATTAGCTTCCTCATCCTTAAAGAGCAACCAAATCCATAGAATCATTTAGAGGATACCTTTTTTCCAAATTCATAGACATATTTATCAAATTGCTTCCAATAGTATTTCATAGGCCTTTAAATTATTAATTATTCTTAAAAAGATTAAATTTATTACAATACACCTTCTTGTTTACTAGGATCATTTTATTTGGTGTGTGAGAGTATATGAAGTACATGATCCTCCTAAGGTAACTTCGTTAAATCAAAGAGGATGAAATGGAAAATGTGCACACCAAAATCTATAGTTATAATTCCTTCATGTACATTGATGATGATCATATATATATCTTTGTAAAAGGACTACCCAAAACAGTGGTTGGATATTATGGTCCCTTCTATCCTCCATGTTTAGTACCTAGAATTTATATTGAAATATTAGATTCTATACTCGGACTATGAAATCTTCCAGGACTCTCAATGGGAATGTAGTGGACATGTTTCGATGTTGGATAAATACTCTTTTGGGATCTGGATCCCCGATATAAAATGAAGAAAAAGTATAATATGGAATTACATTTCAAGAGGAACCTAGATTACACAAAAAAATATTCAAAATAAATTTAACCAATGAGATAAGGGATAAAAATGTCCATGGATATTTACACTTGGTATTAAATTGTGGGGTTCTTAGGGTTGAATCTTTTATTTCTAAATTTATTCTTTTATTTTTTTGAAATATTCTCTTTTTTTTTGCCATGTTATTTTAGGTAATTAGCATAATTTTTGGATTTAATAAAGATATTTCATGTGGGTAATTTTTATTTCTACCTTTTGGAATATTTTTAGAATCTCCCATTAAATTTGTTCTTCTTGTATATTCCTCGATTAGATCATTATTGATGAGAATGGAAGTGAATTTTTTTATCCCTTTGATATTTTTATAAAGGCATTTCAAGTCACTTTTTTTCTTCCAAATTATTATTCCTCTTATTTTTATTTATTTTCTTGTGATAACTTTCAAGGTTCTTCTTCCACTAGTTCTACTAGGTCTTCCACAGTAGGTGAATGTTATTTTTTGGTTTCAGGTAAGTATATGGGATTAATCGCTTTCCCACTTATAGTTTTAAACATGATCATATTACCCTAAGTATTAAAAACATTATGAGATTTTAATTTTATTATATTCATGGAAAAAATATCTATTAGACCCCCCAATATGATTGTTTAATCCCTTTACTTCACTAATAAAATACAGAACATTGAAACTTTTAGTATTTTCTATATAAGCTATGAACTAGTCCAAGGTTTATCATAAGTCGTATTTTACTGGAAAGGGTGTGGTTGATAACTTAGTTAGCTATAAGGCTATCTTTATGGTTATTTAACTGGTGGGTTATGATGGTATTTCTCCTGGTAAGTTGTCATAACATGATGATGTTTATTTGATCATCTGTATTAGATGTGAGAGTTTTATTACCAACCTTAGTATTTCAACTGAAATTGTATCTACTAAAAGGATACTACACTAATATCATTTTTTACACCCAAGAACACTAGTCAGTAAAATAATTTGGAGAAATACACATGACACATTACCTTTATAGTGAATATTTTTCACTTTATTACTTCAAATTCATTTGTCTATCTAAGGTGGTTAGTTTATCAAACTTAAATTATATGAAAGGGGATGGTCCCAAAGGCCTTACCTCATGAATAAATTTGGGACTAGTACATATTGTACCAAACTATTGATATTTTGGGCTATCTTTTCTATCAATCTTCTTAACTACACATGCCAATGAGATCTCCTTCTTATAATGGTTCTTGTAAATTCCTATCACTAACAAGTAGGCCTTCATAGAAAAAAAACTAGGAAGATGTGACCTTCAATATCTTGTTATGGAAAACTAGAACAAAGAATATTTAATTTATCTCTATACTCATATTAGGTATCTTTTTAATATTGTATGATGACATATATTTCAATCCTGATAGTTCTAAATCCTTAAATGGGAAATAATAATTATTGAAAACATATCTATAGGTCATTATAGTCATTTAATTATCTCGGATATAGACTATATAACCACTCATTTTCTATTTCTTCAAATGATAATGGAAAATCGATCAACTTTATTGGATCCTTGAACACTCCCCTTGGCATGAGTTCTGAGGAGAACAATGTGAACTACTTAATATTCTTATTTGGTCCTCACCCACAAGGCCATGAAATATTGACTAAAATTTTATTAAACTATTTTTAGTTTGAATTTTGTTTATAAATAATTCATAGAAATTTGGTTATTTTGATTTTCAATGTGTGTTGTACAAAGATCTCCTAATGTATAGTTAGGTTATCCTTCCATGTAGAAGGGATCACAAGGAATAATTTGGGTTTCTATAGATCATGTCAGGTTACTTTTTTCAAATTAATATTTTATATTTAGTTCTATTAGTTTTCTTAGAAAAGTTCTCAGAATTTATTGATCAATAGATACATTAAGTTGGTATTATATAACTTTATAAAATTTAAAAGTTAGTATTTTGACACAACCTTCCCGACAGTGACATTAGTTTTTTATATCCCTATCATGGGTGTGAAAAAAATATAATTAAATTATTTTTTAATATATATTATAGTGAAAACATTGGGTTTTCTCTAGATATGGGTGTGTAAAAAAAATTACACCATTCTATGTAGAAAAAAAAGTAGTTTTACATGGCAGATTATGAAAATATATAAAACTAAATGAAACAAGGATATAAGAATACATTGATTGAAAACTGATGAGTTTTGGAGTATATATACAATTATAATATTTTTATATACTTCCAACAGTTTACTCTTCTTATTATTAATTGATGAATGAGATGTTAAATAATTATTTAACCTCTCACCTTTAGTTGAATTAATAGAGTGAATATTATCCTAACAAAAAAAATATTCTTTTTATGCCTCCTTCATACGAATATAAAGTGGTATTAGTGGGACGTAATAGGGAATCACTCTCAAAATTCAATAAGGTATTATTGTTCCTAAGAATCTAAAGATCATTCCACTACCATCCCCACGGTTACATCAATTTCCCAGAGCTTCACTACTCATGCCGGTCAATTGCGTTATATAAATACTAAAATAAGTGAGGGGAGAGTTTTGATCATCGACTGTAGAAGAATACACTGAAAAATAATAATAATTACAACATAATCAAATTTAAAATAATAAATTTCAACTAAATACTAAAACTAGTTAATTGAAAAAAGACCCTTATTCATTACAATTCAAAAACTAAAGAATTAAAACCAAGCATTCCACCCTTCCACAATCACCTAATTTTTTTACCCCTTGTGTAAGGAATAATAATGTGGAAATGAGGAAAATAATTCATTATAAAAGTAAATATTTTATAAAATAAAACTTTAGAACATGAAAACAATAAAAAATAAACATGAGCAATTACCCCTACTATATTTCCTCCCCAGTTCTTGTAGTTTCTCATTTTCCTTCTTTTTTAACTAGTCAAATATATAGAGATACTTACTTTCTTGATTTTTTTAAAATATTTGCTTCTACCTTAGAATTTACCTAGAAAGTCATGGTCCAGTCTTCCAAAAAATATATACCTTCCTTTTATAAAATTTTATTGAATCTCAATAAAATATTATGATTGATAAAATTCATTGTAATCTACATAGTCAAATGTGATTGGGTTTGTAACACCTAGATGTTTTTGAAAAATATTTTCTTTAAATATTTTTTATTCTTCAGTAGTTTGATTTGAATGTAATCGTGAGTTTATATGAACTGTTAGATGACCTTAGTATTAAGTTACCTTTATAACTGAACTGTTAGGTTGGTGGGAATAATTATAACTAACTTATGAAAATTCATTAGGAATTCATTGGCTATTAATTATTTATGAAAAATATATGTCAAATAGATATTTTTATTTTTGATTAAATTAAATTTGGTAATGAAATTAATGGGATATATGTGTTATATAATTAGTAAAATATTTTTTATATTAATCCAATGGATATTTTAGTCATAGGATATGAATAAAACCCTATTTTATGTATAAAAACCTATTTTTTTTAAAGGTTAATTTTACACCTTTGAATGGCGAACCAATTTTAAATTAATATTTTGACACATTAATAATTTTTATATGAAAAAAATAAACATGTTATTTTGAAGAGGGATATAAAAATTAACTTGGAATGAATTTCTTATATTTTTTTGATAACTTTCAAGTTTTGATGAATAGTAAAAACATGCTAAATTTAAATTAAAAACAACATTTTTCACCAAGAAAATTTATATGGTTAAATTATAATATTTAATGGTTTTAAAGTATAAATAGAATATAATTTTACCATTTAATATAATTTATTCCACTATCATTAATTTTACATTGAATTTATAAGTAAAAACATTTCAATCTTTTGCAATATTTTAACTTTTAAAACAACTTTTCTCATTTCAACAACATGAATAATTTTTAATTAATTACTGCAAATTCTGTGTGTTGAATTCAGAAAAATGGATTCCATATTTGAAATTATAAATTCCAAATTTTTTGAATATGTACCTATTATTTTTGGACATTATGAATAGTAACTTTAGTAATTATTATATTTTCCATGGTTAAAGAGTAAATCTGGTAAATAAGGGTAAAATAAATAAATAATTAATATAAAACTATCCTAAAACGTTTCTTAATCCTATTGGTTGAGATATTTCTGACCATGGACATCCTTGGTTTGATTTTTGGACCCCATGGATTCACATGGATGTGAAAATGACATTTTATAAGAATTAATTTAAAGTGAAGATAATTATAACCTAACATATATATTTTATTAAATTGATTAAAATATAGAGTTATATAACTGATATATATGATTGTAAATAGTCTTTATAAATCCAAAAATATTTCCTACATCCTGATATTTCATTTATATTTTTTATACATTATATAAATGTATTTATTTATGATTTAATTATGATGTAGTGATTACCTCATTAATGAAAGATTAAAATAAATGAATTTATAAATATTATAACAAATGTAATTTGGTTATTTTGGTGTCATACAAGAATTTTATGGATTATATTGAAATATTATATTTTAGTTAATGCCTTATTTTCTAAGTAATCAGGTTGTTATGAATTTTTTAATAAGTCAAGTATGAATTGTGTCCAAAATTGAAACAATTCATATCTTAAAACATAAAATAGTTTACTAAAAGATATTAAATTAATAAAAATATAATATTAGGAAATATGGTTAATATAAGTCCAAATATTTCATAAATAAATTTTTTTGGGTCGTCTGACATGATATGATAATTACATTAAGCCACGATGTGTAAAAAATATGATATCGCAGTAAGATTAAAAAGGGTAAAATCAGGGTTAAACCAAAATGATATGGATAAAAAAATATTCTAAACTTGTAATAAATTTATGGGATGATGGGTATACAAAAAAAATCATATTTTTTTTAATTAAATATGTTTTGGAATATTTTTAGTCGAAATTGAATTTATAATAAATTAATATTTTGAGAGTTTCCTAAAGTGCCCTTGTCCTCTCTTATAAAGGGAACCTCATCCCTCTCCTATTTACTCTATTTTGAGCCTTAAAGCTCAGCCAAACCATACCCATTTATCTTATAAACATATCTATTTACATTATAGAGGTGTTGGTCTTCTCAAAAGACCAACTCAAGTTCCCTAAGAGAAAATTTAAAGGAGGTAAGTCGAGCAAGAGGTAATCTCTTATACCGATTTTTTCAAATTTATTTCCTATTATAATTATCTTCTTTAGTTGTTTAATTATAAATTTATAACATCAGTATCATTAATATACTGATATTTTATTATAAATATGAAACAACCTTATTTCACCTTCTACCCATCCTATGAAAAACGAAATCACTGCATGTGCGTACTTATGGATTACCGTCTCGACACTATGGTGTAATCTATTTTTCACCACCACCTTACATGGATGGGTATAATGGTGGAAATAATAACTATATATGATTATTATAACATGATACTAATTCTGAGATACTATACTCCACCCACTTCAATACCATTCAAAAATTATGGGAACAATATCGTTGCTTTTGTGTATGTACAACTTACCTTCTCCATTGTGCGATGTGATTAGTTCTACATAATCTTCATTAAAACATGATTATATAAATTAATTTAATGAATAAATATGATATATATTATACTAATACCATTCATTAAATGATATAACTATAACATAAAAAGATGAATAAGAACTTATCTGACAAACATAAATAAGAACACAAAGTTGTTAATACCCAAATAATGAGTAATAGTGAAATGTTACTAATAAACGGATGAAAATATGATCATAAATGTTATCATATAAATTAATATAATTATGGAATAAATCAGTAACATTATTTAAATCATTATACAGGAGGTTATAATACATACTAAGCATATCATACCTAAGGTAATTAATAACTTTTCTTTTCTTATTTTATCTGAGATTGTTTACTTGTATGAATCTACGGAAAACTTATTTATCATCCATGTCCATGTTTTCTAAAAATATTCTCATAAAATGTGTACTATTATTATATGTATTTTCAAGGCCTTTTTTACCCATTTTGACTTTTACTACATGGTTTGGAAGAAATCTTTCTTTTATTAACCATACAAGGTACTTTTTAACTTTTTCAGAAAAAGTACGAGGAGAATGTTTTTTAACATAAATGACATGAATGGGTATTTACATTTTAATAATTACTTATTTCCATAAAGCTTCATCTACACTTTTAAAATTTTATTTCACACTCAAGTTATTTCTTTTAAAATTGCACGACATTTTGAGAAAAGAAAATGTTTTTGAAGAAGAAAGGATAATTTCCTCAAGAATGAATCTCAAGTGTTTTATCAAAATTATTTTCCATATAAGATTATGTAGTTTTAGGTGTATATTCCTATTAAAACTATGATTTTATTAAGTTTATGACGGAATAAAATTTAGGAAATCAATTTGTTTTATATCAATTATGATGGAATGATGTTTAAGAAACCCATTTGATTTCATGGGTTATGTTATGGTGAATGTTTCTAAGTTTTTGTGGAGCACATAAGAATGGTTTAATTATGAGATGGTTGGTACCTATATCTCCCTGAAATTCATTAGGTAAATATATATATCTCATGATATAGACATGTCTAGAATGAAAATTTAATCTGGTTCGGTGATACAGGGATGGAACGAGGAGAGAACTCATTTCAGTAATGGAATTAGTCGGCTATGATTGTCTTGGAAATGAGCCTTGACTAATATGAAATTATTTTCTCTGATTATGTGTGTATTAAACAAAATTTCAGGTCTTACTTTATGACTATTGGGGATACATTGAAATTTATGATTTATCCGATGACATGATATTGTGATCTTCTATATGCAGGATAAGATTTTCAAATGTTTTGTTCTTATTAATATGATATAATTATTATTTCATTTGTTTACCCTTACTGAGAATTTGAGGTCACCCAATTATATTTTTCTTTTCCCTAGGACATGAAGAAGAGTATTATGTATGATATTCCAAAAAAGAGTCTAGTTATGAATAAATAAATCGGAGACAATGCAGATGTTTTATAAACTAGTTGTTTATGTTTCCTATTTTCTAAAGACAGTATACCTATATGGTACTATCATGGTTTTTTTATATTTAATAATTAATTTACTTAAATTTAGAAATAATATCATTGTATGTAATGTATGGGTCGCTATAGTTGGTATCAGAGGGACGATATAGTTAACCTTTGGAAAATAGGATGAGATAAAAATAAGGATATGTCTGAGTATAAGATACAATAATAATGTTTTATAAATGACCATGAATAACCTAGGATAAAACCTAAAGTATCATAATTGAAAATTTATTCTTGATTATGTTGTTTTCCTGTTATGATTTGTGTTGCTCACACTATGCTTCTTGGTTTTAGTCAATGGTTGGAACCGGAAGGAACCATGTTAATGCTGAATGTGACGAGCAATGCAATGATTGTCCACTTGAGCAACCAAATGTTATGGGAGTTGTAATGAAAAATCTTGTAGCCATGATCAAACAACATTCTCAAGATATGAATCATGCCAGACTTCCAAACAAACAAAGGAGGGAGCAACATTCTGTTGAATCCTTCATGAGGTAGCACCCACCTTCATTCAATGGGTCTTCTATAACATTAATGGATGAACAATGGATCAGTACCACTAAAAAAATATTTTTCAGTTCTATGATGTTCTCAATATGATTAAATCATCTTATCAATATATCATTTGGAAGGTGAAGCTGATCAATGGTGGAATCTTATCAAGAATATGTAGAAAAGAGATGAAATTGAGTCTATGGAATAGGACGAGTTCAAGAACATATTTCTCAATGAGTACATTCCTCATATTCTTCGAACAAAGATAGAGAAAGATTTCCTTGAATATAAGAAAAAGGATGATGAATCTATTGGTACCTAAGAAGAAACTTTTACAAGACATGCAAGGTACGCTTCTAGAAATTATTATCCAACCTGAGAGTAAGATTAATTGATTCTTTACTAGCTTAAAACCCAATATATAAAGGACATTAGCAATAAGGGACTTCAATATCTATGAGGAAATTGATCTATGTGATCTCAAGGTTGAGATGGAGATTGGAGTAACCAATTAGTCAAATGTGTTTGATAAGAAGAGAATAATGGAATTCAAAGTAAAATATAAATACCACACTGAAAAGAAGATGAGTTTTACCTAATGCTCAAAATGTGGACCTAAACATGGAGATGATTTTCGTAAAGGTACTAGAAAATATTTTAAGTGTGTAAAATAAGGTCATAAAGCAATTAAATGATGAAGTTATGGGGAAAATATGTCTACTGACGTGAAAAAAATAACAGGCTACAATGAATGAAACTCCTACACATAAATGTTGCAAGTGAAAGGACATGGGGAATTATGCCAATAAATTCCCTAACCCAATGTTTATTTATGATTATTGACGTCAAAAAACTCTTAAGGCCAAAAAAAAGTAATGTCACATGCAATTACTATAGGCGACATGGAGTATGATAATCAAGTGGTGAAAGGGAAACTTACCATCCACTCTAAACTATAAAATGTTTTACTAGATTCTAAATTCACCCACTCCTTTATTTCTAAATACGTTTTTAAGGGTATCACCATATTACCTCAAAAATTAGATGTTGAGTAAGTTGTGACAACTCCTAATGGCACAACGGTCGCATCAAAAGTTTACAATTCTTCTTCAATTGAAGTTTGTGTGGAAATTACTTCCATCAAATCTTATGATCCTTCATATATGAAAATTTTATTGGATTATTGGCATGGATTGGATTTCTTTATATGGATCTCATATCAATTTCCAAATAAGGGAAGTCACATTTCATATACCAGATCAATATATGTTCATTTATCAATGCGAGGATGAATAAAACCTTCCAGTAGAAATTTCTTCCATCTTATGGGTCTTGACTCCAATAAATGAAGGTTATTTATCTAAAATGGTTGGAGATAAACTCACTATTAATAATACACCAATTGTATGCGAGTTTGATGATGTCTTTATAGAAGAATTTCTAGGTCTTCCACTAAATTGTGAAGTTGAGTTTTCAATATAACTCATACCGGGTGATATGACTATTTCAAAGGCACCTTATAGAATGAACCAAATTGAGTTGTAGGAATTGAAGAATCAACTTCAAGAGAATCTTGATAAGGTATTAATACTCCCTAGTATGTCCACTTTAAGAGAAACTATTCTCTTTATTAAGAAGAAAGATGGATCAATGATACTCGGCCTCGATTATTGAGAACTTAAAAAGATCACTATCAAGAACAAATATCCTCTCCCACGCATTGATGACTTATTTGACCAACTACACAGAGCTCAATACTTTCCTAGATTTATCTTTATTATAGATATCATCAATTTAGGGTAAAAATATGGATATACCAAAGACGTCATTCCGTACAAGGTATGTACACTACGAATTTACAGTGATGACTTATGGTCTTACTAATGTCCATGCTATCTTCATGGATCTAATGAATAGAGACTTTAGAGACCATATTGATCAGTTTGTGGTTGTTTTATAGATGATATTCTTGTCTATTAAAAGAGAAAGGAATAATACGAAGATCACTTGAGATTTGTATTAAAGACCTTGAAAAAGGAGAAGCTTTATGAAAAATTTACCAAGTGTGAATTTTGGCTTCAAAAAGTTTCATTTTTCGACCACATAATCTCAAGATATGGGATATCTGTGGATCCAGCAATATACAGGTTATTGAGAGATGGTCACGACTAACAATTGTAACTGAAATCTGATGTTTTCTTGGTTTGGATGGATATTATGGATGTTTTTTGAATGATTTTTCATGATTATCTAATCCACTCACTATATTGACTCAAAAAGGAGTCAAGTTCATTTGGAGGAAGGAATGTGAAGATAATTTCAAAGAGCTAAAAAGAAGGTTATCCATTTCACCTATGCTCAAACTACCTTGTAGTGGAGAAAGGTTTGTGATATACAGTGATTCATCCAAGAAGGGGCTGGGGTGTGTTCTCATGCATAATGATATGGTGATAGCTTATGCCTCAAGACATTGAAAATCAATGAGAGAAATTACCCAACTAATGATTTGGAGTTAGATACGATATTCTTCGCATTAAAAATATAGAGGCATTATCTTTATTGTGAAAGGTGTGATATTTATACTAATAATAAAAGTTTAAATTATATTTTCACACAAAAGAAGCTGAATATGAACCAAAGAAGATGGTTGGAGTTATTTAAATATTACTACTTCTCAATACATTACCACCCTGGGAAAGCGAACAAGGTGGCAGATGCTTTGAGTCAAAAAGACCATGATAGCTTATAAATGATATGGAACCTGAAAGATCTAATATTTATGGATTTGAAAAGGATGGATCATAAAATTTTAATGGAAGGGGATAAATCTTATATTTCTCAAAGGAATGTTCATCCATCTAAACAAGTGAATATTAAAGAGTCACATAAGGAAGATGTAGAGTTAAAAAAGAAGGTGAGAAACATTCTTAAATTCAACCTTGATTGTGATGAAATAATAAGGATCAGGAACTGGGTTTGTCTTCCACCCATACTAGAATTAAAGAAGTAGCTATTGGATGAGGCTCATAATTTGTCATTTTATTTTTAGTGAAGAAGCACAAAGATGTACAGGGACCTGTAAAATTACTTCAGATGGGATAGTATGAAAAGCTATATTGTCAAATATATCTCTTGATGCTTGGTTTATCATCAAATTAAGGCTGAGAGATAGTAGTCTAATGGGATTCTATAACTATTACCCATACTATAATGGAAATGGGAAGACATCACAACAGACTTTGTCATCAGACTTCCCAAAACATCCAAAGTCAATAATGCTATCCAGGTTATAGTTGATCATCTTGAGAAGTAATCACACTTCATTGCTATTAGAGAAGATTTCTACATTGACCAGCTTTCCTGGATATATGTAATAGAATTGGTAATATTTCATGGAGTACCAATTTCTATTATATATGATCTAGATCCAAGGTTTACCTCTAAATTTTGGCTAAGCCTTCAACATGCTCTGGATACAGAGTTATGTTTTATTACTACTTATCATGAACAGACAGACGGCCAGTTTGACAGGACAATTCAAACTATAGAAGATATGTTGAGATAATGATCTATGGATTTCAAAGGTAGTTGGTATCAACACATACCATTAGTGAAATTTTATTACAATATTATCTTTCACTCTAGTATTTATATGGCTCCTTGTGAATCCCTATATGGAAAGAAGTGAAGAACTCCAACTTACTGGGATGATGTTGGGTAAATAAATCTATTAGGACATGATCGTGTTGATGAAATGGAAGAAAAGGATAGATCTATTCAAAAAAACATAAGAGTAACTCAGATTCGACAAAAACGTTTTACTAAAAATAGAAGAAAAGACCAAGAATTTGAAGTGGGTGATAAAGTTTTCTTACAAATATCTCCCCCAAAGAGAGTAATGAGATTTGGAAATAAGGGTAAGATGATCCCTAGGTATATCTTTCCTTTTTAAATACTTGATCGTGTTGGGAAGGTATCTTACTGATTGGTGCTTCTACAAAATCTCTCTCAAGTTTTTGATGTGTTCCATGTATCTCTCATGAGAAATTACATACCCGATCCATCACATATACTAAGATCAGAAGTCGTACCACTAGATAAAGATCGTTCTTACGAAGAACAACCGATATAGATTCTTTATCATAGAAGAAAAGGTTCTAAAAAACAAGACCAATCACTTGGTTAGTGATTTATGGAGGAACTACCAATTTGAAGAAGCTACATGAGGGCTTGAGGATATTATTAGGGACAATTTTCCTTATCTTTTTTTTCATGTGATGAATTTCAAGGGAGAAATTCAGTTTAAGAAGTGTAGAATATAACACCTAGATGTTTTTATGAAATATTTTCTTTAAATAATTTTTTTTATTCAGTAGGTTGATTTTCATGCAATCTTGAGTTTAAACGAACTAAAATATTCCCTTAATATAAAATTACCATTATAACCTAGTCATTAGGTTAGCAGAAGTAATTATATCCAACTTACGAAAATTCATTATGAATTCATTGGATATTAATTATTTACGAAAAGTATAATTCAATTAGATATTTTTTTTGAGTGAATTAAATTTGGTAATGAAATTAATTATATATATGTGTTATATACTTATGAAAATATTTTTTATATTCATCCAATAGATATTTTAGTCATTTGGTATGAATAAAATTTTATTTTATGTATAAGAACCTATTTTTGTAAAAATGTTAATTTTACACCTTTGAATGGAGAACCCATTTTAAAATAAGATTTTGACACATTAATAATTTATATATGAAAAAATAAACATGTTATTTTGAAAAGATATATAAAAATTTACTTTGAATAAATTTCTGATATTTTTCTGATAACTTACATGTTTTGGTAAATTGTAAAAATACGCTAAATTTTAATTAAAAACAACTTTTTTCATTAAGAAAATTTATATGGTTAAATTATAATATTTACTAGTTTTAAAATATAAATAGAATATATTTTTATAATTTAATATAATTTATTACATTAACATTAAATTTACAATGAATTCATTGTTACAAACATTTCAATCTTTTGCAATGTTTTATCTTTTAAAACTTGTTTTCTCATTTCAACAATGAGATTAATTTTAAATTAATTACAGCAACTTATGAGTGTTGAATTTGAAAAAATGGATTCCATATTATTAATCCTAATATTGAAATTGTGTGAATAATTATGTTTTATTTTTGGACATTACGAATAGTAACTTTAATAATTATTTTATTTACCATGGTTAAAAGGTAAATCTTGTAAATAAGGGTAAACATAATAATAATTTCATAATATAAAACTACCCTAAAATGTGTCCTCATCCTATTGGTTGAGATATTTCAGACCATGGGCATCCATGGGTCTATTTTGGTACCCCATCGATTCATATGGATGTGAAAATGACATTTTTTAAGAATTAATTTAAAGTAAATATAATTATAACATAATCATATATCATTTTCTAAATCAATTTTAATATATGGTTATATAAATGATATAAATATTAATTATAAAGCTAAAAATATTTCCTACATCCTAGTATTTTATTTATAATATTTAGACATTAGATAAATATATTTATCTATGACACAATTATGATGTAGTGATTAACTCTTTAATGAAAGATTCAAATAAATGAATTTATAAATATTAAAACAAATTTAATTTGGTTATTTTTATGTCATCCACGAATTTTATGGATGATATTGACTTATTATATTTGAGTTAATTCCTTATTTTCTATGTAATTAGGTTTTTATTAATTTAAAAAAAATTCAAGTAAGAATAGTGTCCAAAATTGACATAATTCAAAACTTAAAACATAAAATAGTTTCTTTAATAATATTAAATTACTAAAAATATAATATTCATAAAAATGGTTAATATAAGTCCAAATATGTCATAAATAACTTTTCATGGTCATTTTACATGGTATAGTAATTACATTAACCCACAATGTGTAAATAACATGATGTCATGGTAAGATTAAAAAGGGTAAAATAAGGGTTAAACAAAAAAGATAAGGATAAAAAATATTCTAAACTTGTATAAAAATTATTGGATGATGGTTATTTGAAACAGAATCATATTTTATTTTAATTAAATATTTTTTGGACCTTTTTTAGTTGAAATTTAATTTATAATAAATTAATATTTTGATAGTTCACTAAATTTCCCCTCTCCTCTCTTATAAAAGGGAACCCTCTCCCTCTCCTCTTCACTACACTTTGAGCCTTCATGCTCAGCCAACCCCTGACCATTTATCTTTTAAACATCCCAAGTTACATTCTATAAGTTCTATTCTTCTCAAAAGACAAAATCTAATTCCCTAATATGAAATTTAAAGGAGGAATGTCGAGGAAGAGGTAATCTCTTCTACTGATTCTTTCAAATTTATTTCTTCTTCTACTTATTCTTATTTATTTTTTTCATTATCTATTAATAACATAAATATCACTAATATACTGATTTTTATTATAAATATGAAACACCCCTATTTCACCTTCTATCCGTCCAACGAAAAATGAAATCACTGTGTGTGCGTACATACAGATTTTTGTCTCCACGCCATGGTGTAATATGTTTTTTCACCACCACCTTACATAGATGGGTATAATGGTGGAAATAATAACAATATATGAATATTATAACATGATACTAATTCTGAGATACTATACACCATCCACTTCAATACCATTCAACAATTATAGGAATGATATCATCGCTCGTGCATATGTACGACTTACCATCTCCACAGTGCGATGTGATTCATTCTACATAATCATTATTCAACCATGATTATATAAATGAATTGAATGAATAAATATGATACATATTATAATAATTATATCATTTAAATGATATAACTATAACCTAAAACTAATAATAGAACTTATCTGACAAAGTATTCATAATAATATAAATCAGTAAATACCCAAATAAAGTGTAACAAAGAAATGTTACTAACAAAATAATGAAAATATGATCATAAATGTTATCATAAAAATGATTATTATTATGGAATAAATAATTGACTTTATTTAAAATCATTATATATGAGGTTCAAATACACATGATGCATATCAGACCTAAGGTAAGGGATAACTTTTCCAATCACGTTTTATCTGAGATTGTTTATTCGTAAGTATCTATTAAGGATTTATTTATCATCCATGTCCATATTTTATAAAAATATTCTCATAAAATATGTACTATTATTCCATGTATTTTTAAATTCATTTTTACCCATTTTTAGTTTTAATACATGGTTTTTAAGGAATATTTCTATTGTTTACCATACGAGGTATTTTTTGACTTTTTTGGAAAAAGTACAAGGATAATTTTTTTAACTTATACGGATTTAAAGGGTTTTTCCATATTCATAATGCCTTATTTCCGTGAATATTACTCTACAAGTTTACAAGTTTATTTTCAACTCAATTATTTTAGTTTAAAATTTCACAACATTTTGATAAATGAAATCATTTTTGAAGAAGAAAGGAAATTTTCCTCAGGAATGAAGCTCAAGTTTTTTATCAATTTTTTTCCATATAAGATTGCATAGGTTTCTATTTATACCCCTGTTATTACAATGATTTGATTTTGTTTATTATGGAATTTTATATAGTAAATCCATATGTTTTATATCAATTATGGGGGAATGATGTTTAAGAAACCCATTTTATTTCATGGGTTTTGCTATGGTGAATATTTCTATGTTTTTGTGGCACATGTGAGAATGGTTTCAATATGAGATGGGTGGGACCAGTATATCTCTCCAATACAATGGGTAAATATTTATATCTCATTAGATAATCATGGATGGAATGAAAAGTTAATTAGGTTTAGTGATACATGGATGGAATGAGAGGAGAACTTGGATCATTAATGGACTTTATCTGCTATGATGGTCTTGGCAATGAGCCTTGACTAATATGAAATAATTTTCTATAATTATGTGTGTATGACACAACATTTCATGTCTTATGTTATGACTATTGGGATTATATTTCACTTTTTTGATTTATCCCATGATAAGATATTGTGATCTTCTCTATGCAGAATAAGATTTTAAAATGTTATAATCTTATAGATATGATATGATTGTTATTTTATTTTATTACCTTTATTGAGCATTTGAGCTCACCCTTTTTTTTCTTTTACCTAGGACATGAAGTATAGTATTAAGTATGATATTACAAAAAGGAGTCTAGTTATGAAAAAATAAATGGGAGACAATGTAGATGTTTTATGAACTAGTTGATTATGTTTCCTAGTTTCTAAAGACACTATACCTATAACGTCCGGTCATGGTTTTTTTATATTTTTTAAGGAATTTACTTAAATAATGAAGTAATATCAATGTATGTAATGTATGGGTTGATATAGGTTTTAATGAATGTTTATATGTAATTCCAAAACGTTAGTTTGGTGGATATGTTAACCATACAAAATGACTACCATATTTCTATCGACAAATTATTTTATTAATAATTTTAAGTTTTACAAAGTATATATGAATATATTATAGAGTTTTTTCCCCATTTCAATTCTAATATAGATCCAAGAAGTCCTATAAACGTATCAATAATGTATTATGAAGTCTTTATAATTCACACAACCTTTCTCTTAAAGTCATATGAACTGCATTGAATATTTTAGAAAACATTTCATTTTTCTATGTTCACCTAACACAACTATTTTTATAAGATTTTATATGTTTTAAATTTTCATATAAATTATTATGGTCTTGGTATCAAAATATTATGAGATCTATAATAATTTTACAATCACTAGAGAAAATCTTAAGAAATCTATCCTTTTTCAATTTATTGCGCACAAAGATAGAAATAAATGTCTTATAAAGTACCCCCCCAAGATGAAGTATTTTTTATTTTTTATGAGATCGTAAGTATCATAGCTTCTCAAGAAATTAATACTTCATAAATACTTATCCATTTCTTCATATTTATCCACAAAATTCTTATATAATCCTCAATATATAGCCAAATTTTACTTCAGAGATGCAATTCATACCCTTTTCCTCTAAAACATTAAAAATAGGATAAATTAATAGTTATCCTTCCATTTATTCTATAAATTAATGAAATTAATAATTTGACCATTTTTTATCAATATCCTCAAGATCAAACAAATTTACACTATAATTTAAAAATTACCAGCAATTTATTGAATTTGTAAATGTGAGGGAATAAAATGAAAAATATGGATTTATGGACTATGTCATGTTACCCTAAAAAATCCTACTTTAACCTATCCCTAACCTTAGACTCTGGATATACATGAATATGACATGGATATTTTATTCTTTTTATAATGGGAATATATCATTCTATAAGTGACACCTTTGTTATCCTCCATAACCATGGGTCCTCAGAGTATAGTCAATCATGTATCTTCTTGATAATGAGAATTTATCATCTTAGGAACACCATTGTAATCCCTTCTTGACCATCCTACCCATATTGGATATTTTGAAGTGGTCTCATGTCATAAAAGATTTTTTTATGTCTCCCTAAGTCCAATAAATGAGTTAGAGGTACAAATGGGATATTATTTCTGGTGTATGTGATGTGTTTTGTAGAAATATCAAAATCTTATAAAAGTGGGGGGGAATAAATTTATCATCATTGAATCGACATGAAAATTTATAACATAATATAAATATTTGTACCTCATTTCTAGAATGCACCATCTTAATGGAGTTTTTTTAGGAATATCACATAGTGATAGCCGAAAGACTCTCACCTCAATAGGTATTAAATCAATAACCAGAATCCTAATATTCTATAAGAGGATCCATTAAAATCTAAATGTGTTCCCACACTTTATCCTCAAATATAAATGGATAATAGGAAGAGAAGATAGCTTTAACTTTTTCAAGACATAATCATCACCCTTTCCTAATTTTTGGATCCCATCATTGATATAGACTCCATTATGTTAATGAAGGGATTTGATTATCAAATTCCAACACTTGGTAGCCAACATTCATTACCACAAAAAATGACTATTGGAGTGTTATGATAACTAGACATTTCAATGATCATAATAAATATGGAATACCATAAATATGTCATCCTAATGATCCAAATACAAAGGTATACTATCTATAATGAATGGAAACAACTCAATAAAATTCTATCAGATATCCCATGCCATTCCATGTCATTCATAAATCTCATGAATATTGTGAATTAGGATGTGGATAAATCATACAATATGAATCATTTTTTTGTGTTTATATATATCAAAATTTCACATGAACTAAAATAAAATAATTACATTATGAAAAAACATTACAATACTTTGTGAATCCACTAAAACTCTATTAGAGATGATTTACTGAACTCATTTCATTTTAGAATAAACACTTTGTTCAAAATTTAATCCTTGTTTCAATGCCTAACTGTATACCCCAATGAACCTTTATAGAATTGAAAAAAACATGAATTACCTAATTTATAGATATAATAAAAGAGTATCCACTAGAAGAATGCCAATACTATTCATGAAATAAAGGGTTTTGGTGTGATATCAATCAAACACAATCATATTCAAGTGGAAATATCTAATAGAACAAATCCCATCTTGATTCAAATAAACTAATGACATGATCATAAAAAAACACAAAGGCCCCTTGATTAGATCAAAATAAAGGATAGAATAAAAAATTTATCAATGTATAAAGGTTCACATGATAAGTATTTTTCCAACCTCATGTAATGGGGATTCATAATAGGCATAAATACCTAAGTATATTAATGACTATATAACATTCAATGTGATATAATTTAGTGGGTCATCTTAGACAGTAAGACTATACTTATTAACTCATGATTCTATACTATGTATCACATTCAATTGTTTTTATCACATACATGATTCAACTCATTATAATATTAATATATAATCACAACCCATAATACTCTATGATGATAATTGATTTGTGAGAACACAAATTCAAGATTTGATGGGATATTATCATGCCATTATTCATGAAATATATGTAAATCAAACGAATGAATTATATATAAAAATTTAAATTATTATAAAACCATGAGACAAACTTGTTGAAAAAAATCATTACATACAGTCTCTCATGAATCTAATACCTAGAGAATTTAGAAGATCTTCATGGTTCTACTACATTAATATCTATTTCAATGGATCTGATACATTATCTTCAATATCAACCCAATAGATCGTCACATCACCCCTATTAATGATATATTAAATGATATGGTATTTTTGAAGGATGTGTTTGGTTATTTAGTGAGATTAAGGGACATTGGCTTGATAAATATGTCCACTATTACCATAATAACTTCTTTTCTCTACCTCAATCCAAGGAACCAACCGAAGTTCTGTGATATACATCTTGATCCAATAATATTCTTTATAGAATCTAATGTATTGATGTACTCTTCCACTATTATTGAGTCCTCTATGATGGCATGTTTATAAATAATCTAACAGATAGCTCCACCAATCACTAAAAACATGAAACCAGACTGAGATATCATATCATCTATTTAATATTGGAAACTAGTATTAGTGTAACCCCTTATAATGAGATATTCCTCTATTATGGGAATGTGATGTTTCCATAAAATCCATAAATGGTGTCATATCACTACTACAAAAACGGGCAAGCAAAGCGCCACCATTATCAGCGCTAATCAGAAAGCGCTGATAAAGGATAATCTTTAGCAGTGCTATTTAAAAGCGATGATAAAGTGAAGATTTATCAGCGCTTTTCTAGCGCTGATAAAGGAATGTTTTTAACAGTGCTAGAAAAGCGCTGATAAAGGGTGGCTTTATTAGCCCTTTTATAGCACTGTTAAAACCTGTATCCGATTTTATTAAATGGAGGCAGAGAGTCTCCTCTTTTTTATCATACCCCCAGCTCTCGCGGTACTATACCCTTGCGAATTATTCCCTCCCCTTGATCTTCCCTTTGTCGGACCTCCACTGTACTCTTTCTCCTTATCCTCGACCCTCTTCCGCCGATCTTCCTCCCTTCTGAACCCTACTCCTCCTCTTCAATGGTTGGAGGATCCTCTCGTGCACCCCCACTCTGGTGGTCGCGTCTTCCAGGTAGCGCAGAAGGCTCCCCCACCTTGAGTTTTCCTTGGACTTCCTATTTCTTCACCTAAGGTCAGTGGATGCCCTAAATATTGTTTTGCAGTGTAGGTTGATCTTTAGGTTTTTCACGCGGTTTCCATTTATTGGCATTTCTTGTTCACAGTGAGTTGTAAAACCTTCTTTGAGGTTTGGAATTCTTTCATTTCTCACTTTTTTGTTTCATCCAGGTGGGGTTTACTCTTGTCTATCATTGGGGATCGTTTGCACTATCCTAATTAAGATAAATTAATATGTTAATTTAAATACAAGGGTAAGGGTTAATGATTCTTGTACTTTTACAACATTTATATTATTGTGATGTTGTGTTTGTACAGACTGAATACCCTGCTAAAAATCATGGATATTTGGCACCCTTTATTTCTCTGTATTTGTTGTCATATGGAATCCTTTTTTCATGTTGTTGTGATATCACCGCAAAATGGAAATTTGATAACCACTTATATTTGGGTAATGAAATGCTTTCCCCTGGATTTATGGAATGTGTGACAACACTCTTAAAGTAAAGTGAAATGTTCTAATAGTCCCTTTGTTAAATCTATAAAATGGTCTTTGATGTGTTGTGATGTGTGGTCATGCTAGTGGGGGTCACGATAATTGGTTTTGATGTGGTGTGGGATGATGTATGGTTTGTTTTTCCATGCTTTTGGTTTGGAGAGGTGATGGTTTGTTTTGCCATGCTTTTTGGGTAGTGAGGGGATGATTCATTTGGTTTTTCTTTTTGGGTGGCAAGGTGATGGATTGTTTGGCCATTCTTTTGGGGTGGTGAGGTAATGATTTGTTTGGTCATTCTTTTGGGGAAGTGAGGTGATTATTCGATGGGAATGATGAGCTACGTTTTATGTATGGTTTCTTTGTGCTATAAGCCTAGGTAGTGAAGTAATAATTATTTAATAATTATAGAAATGGTTGGATTTTGGTTTGGATAATGGGATTGGTTGGAAATTATAAATGTGTCTTGTGGATTTAACCCCTTTCCAAGATCCACCAAGACTCATCCATAATCAAGAATATGACTTTATATTATAGGGAACATATATCTTAAACATGGATTTAACCCCTTTCCAAGATCCAACAAGACTCATCCAAGATGTTTAATGTTTATTATGAATGAGGTGACTAGTAGGAGTGGTTAAAAGGATTTTTAATGTTTTTTTGTAGGGTGGTGGGTGCTAGAACTATTAGTAAGGGGGCTGGAAAGTGTGTTCATTTTGATGGGGGTTTATCCTGGTTCTGTTGATTTCAACATATTTATTGAAAATGGTTAGGCTATATTAGTATCTATTTTTATAAGGAAGTGGTTCTATGCTACTTTGTATTTGGAAGTCTTGTTTTGTGTATTTGAATCATAAATAATAATATTTCAGATTCAAATAGGATGGAGATGAATAAAGATTGGATGTATGCTAATCGTTTGACAATATAGTATGAGAACAGAGTGAAAGAGTTCATCAAGTTTGCAAAGTATCATGAAAAGGATCCTTCTCAAATCCCTTGTCCGTGTTTTTGTTGTTTTTATTTTAGATTAATTACTCCAGAGGATTTGGAAGAACATTTGATATGTCACGGAATAGATCGGAGTTATAAAAGTTGGAATAAATACGAGGAAAAAGTGAATGTAGCTACTGGTTGGAATAAAACTGTATTTTATGGATCATCATATATGATTACAAATATGGATAATGAAGAAGACTGTATAGAGGATGTGATTACAGATGTCAATTATGATGAAGATCGTATTGAGGAAATGACAAGGACAGTTGAACATTAACTCCATGATTGCCCAAAATTACTGGAGAAGTTAAAGAGTTGTGAAAAGATGTCATTGTATGTTGGTTGCACTAAATATACTGCATTGTCAGCTGTATTGAAGTTGTATAAATTGAAAGCAAGCAATGGATGGAGTGATGTCAGTTTCACGGAACTACTTTCTCTTTTGAATGACATGCTTCCAGAAGATAATAATCTCCCATGCCGGACATATGAAGCTAAAAAAATGCTACGCTCGATGGGTATGATTTCTGAAAGAATGCATGTCTGCCCGAAAGACTGTATATTGTTTCGCAAGGAGAAAAAATCACTTACAGAATGCCCAAAGTTTGTTGGTTATCGATACAAGAAAGATGAACGCAGTCCTACAAAATTTGTATGGTACTTTCCAATCATTCCAAGGTTTAGGCGTCTATATGTAAGTGAAGAAACTGCAAGACAATTGTCGTGGCATGTAGATAAAAGAAATAAAGATGGAAATTTACGTCACCCGGTCGACTCTCCTCAATGGAAGAGAATTGATCAAGAGTATCCTGAATTTGGAAATGAGCTGAGAAACCTGCATCTTGCGTAATCTACTGATGGAGTGAATCCTTTTGGTTTTCAAACCAGCACTCATATTACTTGGCCTGTTATGTTGTTAAATTATAACTTTCCACCCTGGTTATGCATGAAACGGAAATTCATTATGTTATCTTTGCTTATATCAGGACCAAAACAACCAGGTAATGATATTGATGTATATTTGGCACCCTTGATCGAGGATTTGAAGTTATTGTGGGATTCATGTGTTATGTTGTATGTTGCTTAGGAAAAAGAATACTTCACGTTGAGAGCAATGTTGTATGGGAAGATAAATTATTTCCCTGCTTATGGATATTTGTCAGGCTATAGCATTAAAGGAACTCAAGGGTGTCCTATGTGCGAAGAAGATACAGAATAAATTGGGTTGAAACATTCATCAAAATCTGTGTTTCTAGGACATCGTAGATTTCTACCTCGTCGACATAAGTACCGATCTTGGACGACATCATTCAATGGAAGTTCAGAACAATGCAAAACACCATCTCCACTAACAGGTGATCAGCTGTTTGAGAAAGTAAAAGACGTGAACACTGTTTTTGGTAAACCATTTTCGAAAAACCTTACGAAAATCGGTTGGAAAAAGATATCAATTTTTTTTGAATTACCATACTGGAAATGTATGTACGTCAGACATTTTCTTGATGTGATGCATGTGGAAAAAAATGTATGTGACAATGTTATAGTAACGTTGCTAAATGCTCCTGGAAAAACAAAGTATGGAATTAAGGCAAGGTTGGACATGGTTGACATGAGAATAAGAGAAGAGTTGGCTCCCGTGAAGGGTGAAAATTAAACATTTCTTCCTCCATCTGCGTACACTCTTTCCAGGGATGAGAGATATCAGTTTTGCAACTTCTTCAATGATGTAAAGGTTCTACAGGGGTATTCATCAAATATCAAAAACATTGTGTCAATAAATGATTTGAAGTTAAAAGGTTTGAAATCACATGACTGCCATGTTTTGATGCAATATTTAATTCCTATAGCTTTACATTGCATTTTTCCCAAGAATGTTCGTAATACGTTAACCAAACTTTGTTTCTTCTTCAAAGCTATATGCAGCAACATTTTGGACCCTGCGATGTTTCCAGCTATGGAAAGAGAAATTGTAATCATATTATGTGAATTAGAAATTTTCTTCCTGCCAACATTCTTTGATATGATGGTTCATTTTATGGTTCATTTGGTGAGAGAGGTTCGGCTTTGTGGTCCTGTACACTATAGATGGATGTACCCCGTTGAACGGTATATGAAGATTTTGAATGGGTATGTCCAAAATTGAAGTCGGCCAGAGGGTTGTATTGTAGAGTGATATATTGTTGAGGAAGCCATTGAATTCTATACCGAATACCTATCTGATGTGGAAAGCATTGGTCTGCTGAAATCTCGTCACACTGGACTCATTGAGGGTGATGGAATTTCTGGAAGAGATGTTTTGACAATCAATATTACTGATCGGGAGTAGGCCCACTTTTATGTTTTTCAAAATAGTTGGGAGGTTCCTCCATATATTGAAACCCACAAAGAAATTTTGAGATAGTTGAATCCATCAAGGGCTGAAAAATGGATATCAAATACACATAATCACTAGTTTATAGGATGGTTTCAAGACCATATTTTTAAGGAGTTAGATGAAAATATGAATTCAATTTCAGAACGACTTTGATGGCTAGCTGCCGGACCAAGCGTGTATGTATTATCTTACAATGGTTATGTAATTAATGATTATAAATTCTATACAGATAAACATGATGAAGATAGTACCATGAAAAATAGTGGAGTAACACTTGTGGCTGAAGTGATTCATGTTTTTGGTAATAAGGATAGAAATCCAATTTATGTGAATATGTCATACTTTGGCATTATCAAAAGAATATGGGAGTTGGATTATACGACATTGAAATTGACGATTTTTCAATGCAACTGGGTTGATAACAACAGTGGTGTTAAAATAGATGAATTGGTATTTGTGAAAGTTGATTTCAGAAAAGAAGGGTACAAATACGAACAATTTATAATGGCATCACAAGCGGTAAAAGTATTTTATGTGCCAGACCCCGCAAACCGAAAGTGGTCGATTGTTCTGTTATCATCCAAAACTACTGAAGGGTTTGATGAAAATTCAATTGAGGATGATCCTTTCAGTGGGACTTCGCAATCATTTCGCAGTGGTCCCAATGAAGATGACGTTTTGTATGTTAGAGGAGACCACAATGAAGGGATTTGGATTATCGATAGAGGTGTCAAATCCCTTTAGCCTTTGAAAAAAAGAGAGTTCAATAAAAAGGTTATATTTTGTTTGTAATATAGAACTTGTTATCTCATGTTATTATCTTATCATTATTGTATTTATTTAATCCAACTTAAGTGTTAATCCTTTTTTGCAGATAATGACTTCTGCACGTTCTGGTGCTCCTAACCTCGAGGCTGAACAAGCCTCTCAAACTGCTATTGCTGCTTCTATTGCTGCTTCTTCTGCTGCTGCTGCTACTTCTGAACAAGCCTCTAAAGCCTCTCAAGCCTCTCAACCTCAACCTATTGTTGTTGGTGGTGTTGCTGCTTCTATTGGTGCTCCTCTTGTTGAGGTCCAACAACCATCTGAACATGTTGATGCTAGAATTTTATATGAAAACATTGATGATGCTGATATAGATGAAATGGTCGGGGATAAAGGAGAGGCATCACAAAAAAAATAGTTGCGTCATAGTTTAACAGCGTTGGATAAATTTCTGAAGGCAAAGAGAAAAGGAATCAAATTTTATGTTGGGTGGAATGCACAGGGACAACATGTTAACCCCAACAAGGCAATGTTTAGCAGTTACATTGGAATTGTCACTCGGCAACGCGTGCCAATTGACATAGCTTCATGGAACCATGTTGCATCTGGCCTGAAGGCTATGATGTGGGAAGAAATTATGGTAAAATTTTGATTTCATTTATTTAATTTAATAGAAAATAAAATAATGAAACAGTGTCTTACTCTTCACAATCCATTGCATAGTGCATTTATAGTAGATGATTCACACAAGTCTTATGTACTAAGGCTTGCGGGAAGGTGTCATCGAGGTTTTCGCACTCTTCTTACAAAATATCATCTGAAATATTCCAAGGGTAAAATAAACCCACACCCACCCATTGTCTATACTCACTTGATATCCCAAGAATCATGGGATTCATTTGTTGGTCATCATGGGGATCAAAAGATTCAGGTACATTGTGACTGATAATATGTTGTTTGAGGATATACATGTATTCATCACTTTGATTGTCAATATTTCATTTATGAAATAGCAACTCAGTACTGAAAACAAGGAACGTGAATCAAAACCGACGTACCCCTATCGTAAAGCAAGGATGGGGTACGCCTCACTAGAAAAGAAAATGGTGTGTATTTTAAATTTACAGTGATATTGTTATGTGTCAAGAAACAACTTTATAAAAATCTTTCTCTATTTATATGTAGATTGATGCCTCTGAAACCAAACACACATCCATCCCTCGTCATGTGCTATGGAATGAGGCACATGTGTATAAGGAAGGGAATCTAGTTGATGAAAACACACAAAAAGTGTGGGAAATATGTGTAAGTATGACACGATAAATTTTTTTGTTTTAAATTGCTATTACATAATAATAATTAAATATTTTCTTATATCTGACAGTAATAGGAGTCAGGTACTCCTGCAGCTGGTGCATACATATTAGCGACAGCTTTGAAGCGACCAGAACAATACGGTCACGTCAGAGCTGGGGGTTTGGGGTGACACCCTGAGTATATTAGGAGAAAAAAAACAACAGGATGAAAAAAATGAAGAAATGACAGCAATGAAAAATAGACTAGGAACTCTTGAATAACGGTTTCAATAGTAGGGAGAGTTTCTAGCAACTTTAATGGGTGAGAAGCCAAGAGAAGAGACAACTCAGCAACAACCAGTGCATGAAGATCCTGCCCCACACCCCACCAGCTTTGAGGTGAGCCATTCCCCTCAAAGAGCTATCTTAGCTGTGGTAATCAATATTCTATTAATTTTTCTGATGAAATTTGAATCAGTAAAACACTGATTTCTTCCTATAATGATCTTCTGTAGGGTGATAATGATTGTGATTTATATCTTTCAACACCCATCTATCACCTTGTAGCGAGGGCTACAGTATTCAACATCTTAGAAGACACATTGTACAATAGACCACTTCCAAAAGATCATCTGAAAGTGACGATTACGGTAGCTCATGAGCCAACAGAATAACTACCTATTCCACATTATGATGATGATATTTGTATAGTCGAACAAGCTATTGGGAAATTCATTGCATGGCCATCACAACTTGTGATACTACATGCCGAAAAAGAGGTATTTATTTACAGTTTTTTAAGCCAAACCTTTAACACAAAAAAGGTCTGAACCAATGAATTTCATTATAGATGAAGAAAGGGGATGAGGTGAAAGGAATCTTGGGAGCATTGAAAGGATCGACCAGCCGATCCAAAAGATCTACTAAAAGTAGAATTACACCGCCTATTCTCTATCCACATTTAATTGCATTGAAGACTCATGTGGATACGAAGTTGAGAAATGGTAGTAGCCAGGTAGTTGTTTTTGAAGAGAATATGTATGGAGAGGAAATACAATATTTTATTGCTACTGAGAATGTAAATGAGATCCTTGAGTATGGGTGGCTCGGAGTCACATGTGTAAATGTGTATATAAGGTATGTTTTCAACCCCGTCGCTTTTCCAAAAGCTGATATATTGTGCTAATTATGATTAAATACATTTTATATTATTGGCAGACGTATATATGAAAAGAAGTTGAAGGGTTTTCCTCATGATCCAAAATTCGGACTCGTCAGTCCTCATATCACATCAACACAAGAAATACAATTATCAGAATCAAAAAATAAGGAAAGAGCGACTGCTTTGCTGAAAGCATTTGACAACAAGATAACGAATGACAGACTCTTCCTCATACCAACCGTGTAGGGTTAAAACTCTACGATTAAATCATATCAATTATATTTTCATTTCTTTCATTACTTATTCCTTTTTGTGTATTTAGGCAACATTGGATGCTAATTGCGGTGAATTTGGATACTCCCAAGATTTATTTTCTGGATTCAAAGCACGGATATCCAACAAACTGACTGCATGTGATAATTTTTGTCAATCTGTAAGACACTACATCCTACGTTTTAGGTCTAAACATAAAGTTATATACTATATATTATCTTTTACTGAGGATTATTTTATGATAGGGTGGTGTACCAATATCGTCTAAATCATGGTATGAGGACAGGGGATAAGCATAAGTAGCCGAGAAAGTACTATGTCTGGACAAATATCAGGATATATATAATAAAATGAACTATACAAACATATATCAAAACAAGTTACTTACTTGCCTCATGATCAATGTTTCTGTAGTGTCCAAAACAAAAAAACGACAAATATTGCGGTTATTATGTTTGTAGATTCATGAGAGAGATCGTTCTCAATGGACAAACTAGCATCCCTAAAGAGGTATTTTCGAAAACAAGTACTATTTCATTTAAATTATTTATTAATTCTTTATTTATATATATTTTCAGTACTATTATGAATTCCAAGAAGCATCATATTCACAAGACGATGTAGATATGTTCAGAAACAAGTGGGCCACATACCTGATGCAAGATTGTCCAGAAATAGCATGAAGATTTGACTTTTATTGCAAGAGTTGCAGACGCGTATAATTGGTGGAATTTTTTGATAGGGGTTCATGGGGATAAAAAGATGAAACATTCTTGTATGTAAATGTTTGTAGAAAAATTGTAATTATTATTAAATAAAACATTCTTTCTCTAATGGGTCATTTGTCCATTTTGACTCGTACACGTCACACGTGAGTCATGGATCGTTGTGCAAAAGTATCAACATAATCAGAAGCTGTTAGATCGGTTTGGGGTATGTATGTAAAATATTGTCCATTTTAAACAAAATACATACACTTGAAGTGATACCGGTCACACCGTGCCTCGGATTGAGGCTGGGTTGACTCGTACACATCACATATGACCCATGAATCGTTGTCCTAAAGTGTCAACATAATCCGAAGGTGTTTGGTCGGTTTCTCGTATGTCAGATGTTGATTTCTCACATAAAAATAAGTCTATTCTGAACATAATAGAGGCACTTTGAGTGGTATCAGCCACACCAGGCCTCAGATTGAGGCAGGGTTGACTCATACACGTCACATTTGAAGGTGAGTATGCATACACGATAATTGACCTTCTTAGAGAAGAGTTTCTGGAAGAGTATAAGAGACATGAAGAAATGAAGATCATTAGAGTGTTGGACAAAATGTGGTTGCTACAAAAAATGTGGAAATTGGCTTGTGCAAGGAGGCCTAAGTTACAACATGCAAGTATTGTACTTTATTTTTTTCTGGAGGGTTTTAGTTTAAATGAATTTTGGAATGATCATTGCTAGCCATTTTCTTTTAGGTTTTTTTGACAGCCGAGGGGAATGGGTGGGGTTTGCAGAAATTGGAGGATATGTCAAAGGGATATTTTGTGTGTGAATATGTAGGATAAATGTTAACTCACACAGTTCTGAAAAGAGTCACTATTTAAAAGAAAGTGGCAAGTTTATGTGGGCAGTGAATTTTTCTATGTATCATTAGCGTTCTAATTCATATCTTGGTTGGAAGATCATTGTAGTAGACAACGATATAAAAGTGGGGGATGTGTGCATATTTGAGCATGTATTTAGTAGTGTCCCTAAAAATTTCTTTAAACTGACCATCTTGATATGTATCTAAACTTACAACTTTCTTTTAAATAGTGACTCTTTTCAGAACTGTGTGAGTTAACATTTCTCCTATATATTGACACATAAAATCAACCTTTGACATATCCTCCAACGTCTGCAGACCCCACCCTTTCCCCTCAGCTGTCAAAAAAACCTAAAAGACAATGGCTAGAAATGATCATTCCAAAATGCATTTAAACTGAAACCCTCCAGAAAAAAATAAAGTACAATACCTACAAGTTGTAACTTAGGCCGCCTTGCACAAGCCGATTGCCACATTGTTTGTAGCAACCACATTTTCTCCAACACTCTAATGATCTTCATTACTTAATGTCTCTTATACTCTTCCAGAAACTCTTCTGTAAGAAGTTCAACTATCGTTTATGCATACTCACCTTTAAATGTGATGTGTACGAGTCAACCCTACCTCAATCTGAGGCCTGGTGTGGCTGACACCACTCCAAGTGCCTCTGTTTTGTTCAAAATGGACTTATTTTTTAGTGAGAAATAAACAACTGACATACGGGAAACTGACCAAATGCCTTCAGATTGTGTTGAAACATTATGAAAATGATTCATTGGTCATATGTGACGTGTACGAGTCAACCCTGCCTCAATCTGAGGCACGGTGTGACCGGTATCACTCCAAGTGTATATATTTTGTTTAAAATGGACAATATTTTACGTACATATTCCAAACCGATATAACGGCTACTGATTGTGTTGATACTTCTTCACAATGATCCATGACTCATGTGTGACATGTACGAGTCAACCCTGCATCAATCCGAGGCCCGGGGTGCTCAACACCACTCACAGTGTCATTGTTTTGTTAAAAATGGACTTAATTTTAAGTGAAATCAACAACAGACATACGACAAACTAACCAAACGCATTTGGATTCTATTGAAACTTAAGTAAAACGATCCATGGGTCAAATGTGACGTGTACGAGTCCACCCCGCCTCAATCCTAGGCGCAGTGTGACCGATATCACTCCAAAAGTATGTATTTTGTTCAAAATGGACAATATTTTACGTACATACGCCAAACCGATCTAACAGCTTCTGATTGTGTTGATACTTTTTCACAACAATCCATGACTCATGTGTGACGTTTATGAGTCAACCCCGCATCAATCCGAGGACCGATGTTGCCGACACCACTCACAATGTCTCTTTTTTGTTAAAAATGGACTTAATTTTAAGTGAAATCAACAACTAACATACAAAAAAACGACCAAACACATTAGGATTCTGTTGAAACATAAGTACAACGATCCATGGGTCAAATTTGACATGTAATAGTCAACCCCGACTCAATCTGAGGCCCGGTGTGGCTGACACCACTCAAAGTGCCTCTATTTTGTTCAAAATGGATTTATTTTTAAGTGAAATCAACAACTGACATACGGGAAACCCACCAAACGCCTTCGTATTGCGTTGACACATTAGGAAAATTATTAATGGGTCATATGTGACGTGTAAAAGTCAACCCTTCCTCAATCCGAGGTGCGGTGTGACTAGTATCACTCCAAGTGTATGCATTTTGTTTAAAATGGACAATATTTTACATACATATGCCAAACCGAACAAACACGTTTGGTTTCTGTTCAAACTTAATTACAACGATCCATGAGTCAAATGTAATGTGTATGAGTCAACCCCGCCTCAATCTGAGGCCCGGTGTGGCCGACACAACTCAAAGTACCTCTGTTTTTGTTAAAAATTGACTTAATTTTAAGTGAAATCAACAAATGACATACGACAAACCAACCAAACACATTCGGATTCTGTTGAAACTTTAGAATAACGATCCATGGGTCAAATGTGACATGTATGAGTCAACCTCGCCTCAATCCGAGGCCCGGTGTGGCCGACATCACTCAAAGTTCCTCTATTTTGTTCAAAATTGACTTATTTTTAAGTGAAATCAACAACTGACATACCGGAAACCGACCAAACGCATTTGGATTCTGTTGAAACTTAAAGACAACGATCCATTAGTCAAATGTGACGTGTACGAGTCAACCCCGCCTCAATCTGAGGCCTGTTTTGGCTGACACCACTCCAAGTGCCTCTCTTTTGTTCAAAATGGATTTATTTTTAAGTGAGAAATCAATATCTGACATACGAGAAACCGAACAAACTCCTTCGGATTGTGTTGACACATTAGGACGATGATCCATGGGTCATATGTGACGTGTACGAGTCAAACCTGTCTCAATCCGAGGTGCGGTGTGGCCGGTATCACTCCAAGTTTATGTATTTTGTTTAAAATAGACAATATTTTACATACATACGCCAAACCGACCAAACACATTCGGTTTCTGTTTAAACATAAGGACAAAGATCCATGAGTCAAATGTGACGTGAAAGAGTGAACCCCTCCTCAATCCGAGGCCCGGTGTGGCCGACACCACTCAAAGTGCCTCTATTTTGTTCAAAATGGACTTATTTTTAAGTGAGAAATCAACAACTAACATACGGGAAACAGACCAAACGCATTCGGATTATGTTGAAACTTAAGGAAAATGATCCATGGGTCAAATTTGATGTGTACGAGTCAACCCCGACTCAATCTGAGTCCCGGTGTGGCCGACACCACTCAAAGTTCCTCTGTATGGTTCAAAATCAATTTATTTTTAAGTGAAATCAATAACTGACATATGGGAAACCAACCAAACGCCTTTGGATTGTGCTGACACTTTTGGACAACAGTTCATGGGTCGTATATGAAGTGTAAAAGTCATCCCCGCCTCACCTATCGTGTACGCATACTCAGCTTTAAATTCATGGGTGCAAGTACAAGGCACAGAGGAGGATAAACAATTTCCAAGACAAGTTGACCAACATGCATCATCCTTTATGGAAGTAAGATAGAAATTCACATGGACGTTCTTAAAGATATGATTTTGATGTATATAGTGAAAGGGTGGTGGATGTTCATTTTTGATGTTCATCTACGAGACTTTCACCTTCTCTTCTATTCTCGCTATGGTTGAACATCTTGCAATGGCCTTATATCATGTGGGGTTCTAGTGGTTCTTTCCCGATGATGGAGGTGTTAAACATCAGATGGTGGCGTTTGTGATCTAAAGCGTATAGTGGGGAGAACCATAGAAATTAATTGGTCAGTTGATGACATGATCAGTGTTTTGAATTAGATAGTCTTGAGTAAAATCCATCTTAAGTGTTTAGATCGGTTGAGTACATTGAGATGAAGGTTTTGGTTGTGGTTGGGTTGTGTTATGGGTGTCTGGGGAAATGTAAGTATTTAATGGTTGGGTTGTGATCGGTTGATGACATTTTTGTGGTTGATATACTGGTTTTTCTAAAGGTCTGTTCGGCTGGCTGTACTGATGCAGATTTTTTATTTGCAGCAGGCAGGGATTTAACAGTGCTTTTTTAGTGCTGTTAAAGGAGACCTTTAACATTGCTTTTTTAGCGCTGTTAAAGGTTACATCTAACAACACTTTTTTAGAGCTGTTAAAGGTTTCCTCTAACAGTGCTTTTTTAGCGCTATTAAAGCCCCCCCCCCCATTTATCAGCGCTGAGCTTTACAGTGCTTTTCTGGCGCTGTTAAATCCTGATTTTAGCGCTGATATTGCCTGTTTTTGTAGTAGTGTATCCACATTTATAATCGATTCAATATTTTTTCATACTGAGGAAGAACATGTTTATCATATTTTTTGAAGACTATATTGTAAAATAACTTATTATATGGATAATTGTTAGATGTTAAATGAATTTTCTATTTTCTATGATATGGGATATAAAACTATTGATTTATTACTTTATATGGATGTATGATATTGAACACTAGATTGATAAATGCTTCCTTTATTAGTTTCCCACACCACCATTAAACCCTATGGATTTTATGACTTCTAGTATAGCCTCATTTCCACCTAATGGGGAGGATCTTTACCCATATATCATTAGAATGAGAGGTTTCTCCTTATGGTTTTAGTCCCCCATGAAACCGTACACTATTCTCCTCTTTAATTTCATCCTATTATTCCATAAAGTCATCGGTTTCTTTAATAGAGTTCCTTTGTTTCCATTAGATCCATATGAGCTATCCAAAGCATTATATAAAATTTACCCATCATTAATTACTTGGTTCAGATTGTATCACCCTTCCATAAAAAACATTAATAGATTAATCAACCGAACTGGGGAGTTATGTGAGCATGATGTGGCGGTTTTGATCAATCCTTGGAAATTTTTAATTTTTATTTAAAATGAATATGATATGATTTCTATGTGTTCTAGATAACCCCATATCTTATGATCAATTTTTATATACCTTCTGTGATATATTTTTGACATTTATATGAATCACAACTCTCCCTACTTGGTAATTTGGGTAATCCTTTCTAGAATTCCTCTCCCTATTCAAAATTAAATTATACCCAAAATTATTGGAAATATAATTGGTAATTATATTTAATCATACATGAGAACTCAATATATATGTCATCCAATAACCCATCATATATATGTGGAGGTTGAAACTTGGAATCCCCCCTTGATTTTTTATGGATTCAGATTTATGGTTAAAATAGGTACTGAAATGAGGTCTATTATGAATCATGGTATGATTTTTGTTTGGATGGTCTTTGTAATGGACATTAACTACAACAGTGTCACTATAAAGTTTCTTCTAATGGTAATAAAAGGGATCTCTATGTTGAGAATTCAACTTGTATGTTTGGAGAGATATACAATATTAATGTTGTTTGTGGGTGTATGGATTTATCTCTATTTTTATAAGGGATAGAGATCTAATGAAGGACTATCGGGTGTATTCTCCCCCTTGTATTACATGATATATGGGGATCAGTCCTTCCTATACAACAATAATGTGACTTGGGTTGACATAAGAGATTACTCATGTCCTAGATTTCCATCTTCATAAATTGGATGGTAGAGGGGATATTTATTCTCCCTTTGCCTCCATAAAGGAGGGTGAAGATTCTCCCATAAAAATTGCATGTGAGATCTAGGTGTATCATTCTATCCTCAAGCTCAAGAATATTTTTGGGAGACTAGGTAATTATTTTCTGCAAAATGATAAGGGATAATGGTAGATAGTAGAATATAGTATGATGAATAAGAATAATGAGACAATATTCTCAATTTTAGATCATGATCGGGTGGGGATCTAGGAGATGGAAGTTGATCTATATATTGGGGATGGATTATGAGATGCAAACACCCCATTGATTTTGTATGATTATTAAGAAGAAATATAGGTAAAATAACTATATAATCCATGGAATAAAAATAAGATGACTACAGGGATGAATATTAAAATGCATAATGATTAAGCATATGAGCTAAAAACTATGGTGAGAAGGTCTTTGGGAAAATATATGGGCCTTAATGAGACATATCATGAATCGATTGAGACTAAACACCCTATCCTAAATAAGGAACCTATGGAAGATTATATGGCCTTATAAGATCAAATATATATTGATAATTGAGGGAGAAAATGGAGACAGGATAATGAAGAATTTGACTTTACACCTGTGTCGGATATCTAACTTCAATCTAAGGAGGATTATATAGAAAATAAATTCTACATTAAAGACTAAATGTAATATGTTAAAAGGATTTATGAAAGAAATATTTAGGTTTAATAAAATAAATACAAAATGGAATCGATCTACAATCAATATTGAATTATTCTTATTGGTTTTAATAAAAGAAAGATCAATATAGAGGAGTACATCAAGATCTTTGACAATATGGATTCTAGCTTTGAGAATATCTTCCACCTCATCCATGATAAGTGAATGGAATGATATTATTATTGACTAGAGCATAAAAATAGAGAATTAATCTAAAAAATAATGTTTTTTGAGGAATGATTAGGGATTGAAATTGTAATGTAATCATATTTATGATGTTCATGTTATTTTAGGTTCCTATTTAACGCATTAAAATAAATTTTAAAAAAAATGAAAAAAATATAATTTCCAGATCATGGTTACAGTGCATGAAATGTTGGTTCCTAGAATATTATTCATTTAATACCATGATTTTACACTATTTCATTAAGTGTGATAAGATTTATCATAATCTATGATCAAAAATTATGTTTCACAGAATATAACATCGCTTGATAAAGATGATATAGTATATATTATTATGAATGATAGGCCACATATGATAGGAGTTACTATTTTCCAATATAGGATCATAACCTGTAACATATTTCATCATTTTCTATCATAAATCATGATAAAGGCTAAAAATTGAGAAAATTTTAATTTTATGAAAAAATTATTGTATTTTATAAATTGTTTATAAAATAGAAAATATAGGGTATTATATATGGAATATGTTTATGCCTAAATAATATAGAAAGTTTATATTGATCTATCATGTTAGGAAAATAAATATTCTGTTTATTTATTTATTTATTCCATATAAATATTCATGTTTATAAAATTTTTTATAAATTTAATAGTTTTATTCTTAAATTTATTGTATAATTTTTTAGTTATAAAATTAATATTGTGGTAGCCCTATGCATGGTGTTTGTTTACTAACACAAGCTGGATCATTATAAAAACAAACAAACTCCTTCAATTATAATTTTAGTTCTTTTAACTTCTTTATTTACTGGATATATCTAGGTAAAAATAAGTATAGCTCATGACATGATTGTATACAATATGTCATGACAAACTAGTTCATTCAACTACTTCTCCAGCTACTTCTTCCATTTTCATCGTGAAAAACTCCTTCAAAGTGAAAAAATTTTCTTGATTCTCTATGTATTTATATTTTAATATGGAACAATGAATCATTATGTTACACATCAAAATTGACCAAATATTAATTCTCACAACATCACATAATGGTGGAAATCCATACCATTCTGTAAATTCCAATTCATTCAATGATGTGGCATTCTCTACATAGTATGACTTTCTTTTAAATCAAAAGCGCTGAAACAAGTGTTTATTCACCCATTACATGCATCACTATGTGATAATAATTTTCAAAGTGTGACCCTTATTCTAAAATATCCTATATAATTATTTCTAATCTTGAAATATATTCTATAGGATAAAAACTTTATATTCATGATTTTCAGATATTCTTCTATACTATCCCTGTATAATTTTAATATCTTAAACCATCACACCCTGACCTGGGTGTTTAATTTATTTAACTATTTTTTCCTTAAATAATTATTTACTTGGACATGGTTTGAGTCTCGTATAAGTTTTTTGAGTTTATGATAAAAGTGCGTGTTTTGGGTTCGACGTCGTTGGGCGCAAGGCGGAGCGCGATGTCGCGCGGCTTCTCCCAGACAACTGTATGGAATTTTATTCTTTGAAGAATTAAAATGGATAAATAAATGTTAATTTATTACATCATTTAAAATTTTTATGGTAATTAAGAATTTTAATATTTTTATCTTAAATGAAAACTAAAATTGTTAATTATATTATTATTGAAATGATAGGAATACATTTATTATTTTTATTTTATCATTAAGGTTATTATTATTTTTATTATTTTTATAATTATTCTTATTCTTATTATTATTATTACTTTTAATTTTATAATTATTATAAGAATTATTATTAATTGTGTGCATAATAGTATTTATTTTATGTTTTATATTCAATTTTTTTCTAGTGGGTTTTTCTTCTCAATTATTTCTCCCCCTATACCTTCTCCATGAATACCCTTCCCCAACTTGGTGGCATGATCTCCCCTAGTGCAGCGTGACTCCTCCTGTAAAAAACTCCACTGACCAGCAACATAGTCCCTCCTCTCCAGCCTGGCCAGCCTCTTTCTGGCTCACTTGCTATTCCAGCAATGCTACCCTCCCCCTCCCTGCTCCGCGGCGCTGTCCCAGCCTTCTCCTCCCTGCTCCGGCCAGCTAACCTCCGTCTCCCCTCCTACTTCCCAATGTGATCTCCCCTACAGTACTGTTTTACAGCACTAACCCCCACCTCCTTTCCCTTACTGTGCTCGAGAAAAACAGCTATCATCATGTCGCTATCTCCCTCTTCAAGTGTGCTCTATCACCTGCTTCTCCCAGCACAATATCCCCATAGATCTTCCAGTTCTCTCCAGTCCGGTGTGGCCCCCCCGACTTGATAGTCTCACACCCCCCTCTGCGCCTGGACCTGAATCGTCTCCAGTTATGTTTTTAACTAGAATATCCAGTACACCCTTTGGATCAGAACACGTGTCTGATTATGTTTTGAGCCTTTAGATCACTCTTCACGACGATTCATTTGAATCAATTATCTAGACATATTTTCCCTTGCCTCTAGCGATTTAGGGTCGGCTGCTCCTCATCTGCGACAACGACGACAAAACCGTGAGATCCTGCCCTAAAATCCGGTGGTACGACGACAACCATGACTCGAATGACTACGGGAACAACAATTCCTGATGACTACAATAGATCAAGTGTAACGAAGGTGAAGAAATCTTGAAATACCGCCCTAAAATCCGGTATCACGGTGACCACGAAGGTGTGGTTTTTTTCAAGGACAACTGCTTCACTCTAGCATGGTTTCATCTCACTGTCCGATAGAAATTTTTGTACAAAACAACAATAATATCTGACAAAGGTGGCGTAACATAATTACAGTTTCCTAAATATGTATCTTTATTTCATTTCTGCTGTTATGATTTATTATTTAGAACTTTTGTGCTATGAGCAGTTTTCTATAAATGTTCTCTATCTTAATTAAATTAGAATTCCATTTCTTGCTGGTTTATCATTCGTCATTGGAGGTTCCAATGAAATGTCCCCTGAAGGTTTATGTAGGTTCCACTTTAACATGAACTATGTTTTCAATTCAGGTTCCACTTGAAATTATTTTTTAGTTTGGAACTTCTAGTTGTACTTCGAATAGAACTCCCAATGGAACTCCCAGTGGAAGTCCCATTGGAAGTGCGCCACTCGAAGTTCCACTGGGACTTCCACTGGAATTTCCTAGTGGACTTCGAGTGGGACTTCAATTAGGACGTCTAGTGTGACATCCACTATAATTTTAAAATATACATTCAATCATCTTTACAATAAATATGTGTCAGAATTGAAATGAGTATTTATTTTAATTTTCCAATGGAAGTGGCATTGAAATTTCCACTGGAACTTCGAGTGGGACTTCCAAAGGAAGTTCCAGTGGGACTTCCAGTGGAAGTTTCAGTGGCACTTCCTGTGGGCCTCGTAGAACTTTTGATGGCTATGGGACTTCAAGTGGTACTTGAAGTGAATATTCCAGTGGGAATTTCAGTGCAATTTTCAAATAATAAATTCAATAATTTTTACAATAAATATGAGTCACAATTTCAATGCGTATTTATTTTAAATTTCCAGAGAAAGTGCCACAGGAAGTGCCACTGGAACTTCCAGTGGAATTTCCAGTGTCAGTTCCAGTGGCACTTCCTGTGGTACTAGTAGAACTTCCAGTGGCCGTGGGACTTCTAGTGCGACTTCTAGTGGGACATTCAGGGGTAATTTCAGTGGGACTTTCAGTGGGACTTCCTGTGTGACTTCCAGTGGGACTTACAATGGAATTTTCAAATAATAAATTCAATAATTTTTACAATAAATGTGTCACAAAATATTTATTTTAAATTTCCACAGAATGTGCCATAGGAAGTTCCACTGGAGGTGCCACTGGAGGTTCCACTGGAGGTTCCATTGGACGTGCCACTGAAAGTGCCACTGGATGTGCCACTGGAAGTGCCACTAGAAGTGCCACTGGAAGTGCCACTGAAACATCCAGTGGGACAACTGGAACTTCCGGTGGCTGTGAGACTTCCAGTGGGAGAACCATTGGGACTTCCAGTGGATGTTCCTGTGGGACTTCTAGTGGAACTCCTAGTGGAACTTCTAGAGGAATTTTCAAATGATAAATTCAATCATTTTTACAATAAATGTGTGCTGGAATTAGTATTTATTTTATTGTTCCATAAAAAGTTCCACATAGGACTTCAAGTGGATGTTCTAGTGGGACGTCAAATGGGACTTCCAGTGGAAGTACCAGTGCGACTTCAAGTGGGAATTCTAGTGGATGTTCCAATGTAACTACTACTGGTAGTCCCTATGGGACTGCTAGTGACACTACTTGTGGCACTTCCAGGGGGACTTCCAGTGGAACTAGTGGATATTCTAGTGGAACTCCATCTTGAAGTATCAGTGGAACTTCCACTTAGGTACTAATAGAACCTAGACTTTTCCTACCTTCTATACTGTAATTTTGTGGATGACCCCAATAATTCCTTAATTTCTATTTTCAGGTGTTCATTTTAGGTCAAATTTGACCTCCTTATAAAGACTTTTATAAGAAATTAAAGATCAACTGAAATATGGTCATAGAAATGATTTTCACACTACTCCATTTTGGAATATGTTTCAAGAGTTCATATCCAATTCAATAAAAGCATCAGATTGCAAAAAATCTGATATTTCTGTTATGTATGTATTGGATAACTACAGTCCTTCAACAACTGCTTTTTGATTCAGTGGAGGGGAAAGACATTTCTCTAAAGCTGATATCAAAAGGATATTTGCAATAAACGAAGGTGAAAAAGAAATGGAGGACTCCTACTTGTTCACACCAATGAATGAATCATTATATTTAAGGATATTTCAAACGGGTGTCAAGTTGTTGACATAAAAGAAAATAAAATCATCCCTTTTGGAAGCAATAAAGGGAGATGAAGAACCTGATCATCTTGACACAACATCACTTCTATGTTTATACACATGTGCAACTGTTTTTTTCCCTACTACAGGTTCTTACCTAAGTTGGGGTTTTATCAATTTTGTGAATACTTCAAGTGACATGAGAACACTAAAGTGGTCTCGTGCAATACACCAACAATTAATGAGATCAATTAAGGAATTTCACATTCACCGTGAAAGGATTATAGGGGAAATTATCACTTTATTTGTAAGGATTAATATTTATTTTCAAATAAATTTATAATATACTCTTCATATGCTTCTTGTTATTATAGTATTGGTATTGTGAAGAAAGTGGACTAGTGAAAGGAAATGAACAAGAAGCCAATCCACCTTTCACAAAGTGGAGTCTCTCTGATTTTGATGATGCTTTATAGAATTTGAAGATTCGTCAAGTTCCAACTGCATAGGAGCCAACAATGGTTATGGAAGATTCCGTTGGACGACATAAAAAGGATAATCTAGAGAAGGAGAGAATGAATGTAGAAATAAATGAGCCAACCACGGTTATGGAAGATTATATTGGACACCAGGAAAAGGGGGAACCAGAGGACGACAGAATTAAATTTCCTGCAAAAGAAAATTCGGCCCTGAAACGAAAAATTCATAAAATGGAAGCAATTGTTAAAAAACAGACCAAAAAAATTAATAGACTAAAGAGGTTATTAAGTGAGAATGCTAGAATAGAAAAAAATAATAAGAGAAGGTAGTGCTGAAAAGAGTCATTCAATCAAGGTGGAAACCCGGGCAGAGAGTACAATTGAACCTGAAATGCAGTAAGATCCTTCTAAAAAACCCGCATCTCCCCTTGAAGCAGAACATCATAAGGAAAACCAGTAATTAGGAGCCAAGGAAACTGGGATTGACTAGCCTGCAAATCAACTCTAAGAAGATGCTGAACAAACCACACATGTATATCATAGAAGCCAAACTGGACAGACAGAAACCGAGAGTCTCCAAACAAGATCAATTATTAGAAATTTGATGTCCATAGTGAGTAAGCAGAAGAAATTGGATTCCTCTTTTCAGTATCAAACCCAATACACAAGAAGAAGAAGAAGAACATGCCAAAAAAAGTTAGTAGAACAACCAAGTCAGATGGAAAAACCAATTGAGGTGGGTAGTGTTTCAATGAAAATAGAACCAAAAAAGGCTGTTATAGGTATGTCAAGAATACCTAAACAGGTTAGGCAGAGTAAACGGCTGCAAAAAAAAGACTATGAGTAGTTGAAAAACATTCTTCAGATGGAACCAGGCTGATATGTCTTCCCTTCATTTTAAGTATTTCAATTCAATTCCCCAGAACATTATTTATTTTCTTATACATTATTATGTTTATAATGTATTCAATATGTATGGGAAGCTGAAAATGGATTGTATTTAGTTGGAATATACGACATTATCCAACTTTTCACATAAGGCATGACAAGTATCCAGGTGATCCTAATTTAAACAAGCTTACTGTAAAGTAATATGCAATTAGTCTCACATCCGCCATTTTTTTTTATGGATATCAGGTTATAGATTCATATACTTAGATAATAAAATCAAGTGTCAAATAGGGAAGATGGCAGAAATTTTCGATAATAAATCAACAGTGATTACTAGTGTCGCATTGGTAAGTCTAATATTATCTATGTTCTTGATGTTTTAAAGATATTCATTAATATTTTGTCTCACTATACTCATTTTTATAGAGCATTATATCTGGGAAGAAAAATAATTTGAAAGAATTTTTGGTTGGGAATCCCATAAAAGATGTAACGATGTTTAATGGAAAAGTATTCATCCCCATCAACACAAAAAATATTCATTGGACTTTTCTTGTCTTTCATGTTGAAAAAAAAACATTTCAGCTACTATAACTCCATGCAGCCTCGCATGGGTCCTGCTGTAGTTGATTGTTACCAACAAGATTCTCTCCAAATGGTAAATTCTATCCTCTTAGACATCTAATGCATCTTTATATACACCAACTACCTCAATACAATTTATACACCACTTCCAAAATATATTTATTGAACAAGTCATCAAAAAATGGAATCCTGAATTCCTAGAGATGACTATTGCATCGCTTCCATTTATAGTGGAAGATAGTCCCCAATAGGGGGATGCAACATTAGATTGCAGGGTAATTTTTTGTTATCTAATTGAGAAGCTGGCGAAGGATCAAGGGTATAACACGACCCTATCCCAAGAAGAACTTGATGACATGCGCCTGTACATGGTGCACTATTTCCTTACAGACCCTGTATACAGTTGGAATGAAACATCGTATAGAAGCAGGAGTTGTCTTGTGGAAATAGTACAACCAGAATTAAGAACAAGTAAAATAGCCAGGGACAATGGATGAATAGTTCTGTTAGCATTTTCACTGCACTAGGCATATTATGTCCTTATGAGGGGAACCATTTTTTTCGGGGATTATATTTGGTTTTGTTTTTAGATTTAATGATAGTAATTGCTACTAGTATGTGGATGATTTACACTTTAAGGATATTATCTTTACTGTTTGTAAGTGTTAAGTTTGGCCAATATCTAGAATTCATCAAAAGATGGAGAGTTTCCATATGGATTGACTTCTCCCAAAGATCTAATAACCCTTACTCAGTCTTCTGGATTTCTTTATCAAAATTCAAAAACCTTGATTTATCACATCCTCACAGAGAAAATGCATACAGAATTGTAGAACATGGATTTATCTCATCTTTATAGTTCCATATAGAACACATGAATACAAAGCATTTACAATTTTCTAAGGTATCCCAATCCCACAGCCAATCCATTACAACCAAAAGTGGACTGTCAAATACTACCACATCCTTAAGGAACAAATGCATTCAGAATTTTTGAACCTGGATTTATGACATCTTTATAGTTCCATATAAAACACATGAAAACAACACATTTACAATTTCGTGAAGTATCCCAATCCCAATCCATTACAACGAAAAGTGGACTGTCAAATACTACCACATTTTCAAGGAACAAATGCATGAAGAATTCTAAAACCTGGATTTATGAAATCTTTATAGTTACATATAGAACTCATGAAAACATCACATTTACAATTTTGTGAAGTATCCCAATCACAATCCATTACAATGGAAAGTGGAATGTCAAATACTACCACATCCTCAAGGAACAAATGCATGCATAATTATAGAAACTAGATTTATCACATCTTTATAGTTCCAGATAGAAAAAATGAATACATTACAATTACAATTTCATGAAGTATCTCAATCCCACTACTTATCCATTACAACCAAAACTGGATACGGGCTATAGATTTTTCAATTCAATCATTACAATTTTAAAAACTACTACCATCCAATGTTGTGTACACTGATCGGCCTCTTCCAATGTTATCCCAACAATCTACCTCCCAAGATGAAGTTCCAAATCGGTGGACAAGTCTTCCTGCAATATAAAAAGTTCATAATTACAAATGGTTATGGAAAATAATGCTCATAAAAAAATTACATGTGAAACTGTTTTTCTAGCTCGAACAAAAAAAAAATCTAATCATGCTTACTCCTTGACTCCCTCTGTGAAAATAATAATGATATCAGATAACATATTAATAATAAATAACTTCTCTTATAAATGAAATGCATCATAATATGAATTCATACAGTCATCATAGCAGTAGGGTTATTTTTTTATTCAATTATTTCCCCTTTCGGCAGCCATTGCCTAAAAATATTTTCAATCTATCTCCCCCTTTCCTATTTGGTTTATTTTTAAAATAAGCCTTTCTAAAAAATTAGCCTGAATGAGCACAACCATTAACTTTATCCCCTGATGTATTTATGATAGACAACTCTTTTGCAAAATTACTGAAATTTGAGAAGGCGATGTCATAACCCGCATCTGTCTAACAAGCTATGGTAATTAACTTCATTCCCATTCATGATAAATCTTTGTAACGTTCTTCTAAAACTGATTTTCTATCAACATGTACCTCAACAAGAGGTCCATTTAAAATCACAATATTTCTAGCCAATTGGGTCCATCTCTCCAAAATATATTTTTTAGGTATTTCTCTCTCATCAATCCGATCAAAATTTTTTAAAACATGAGAACAAAGATACCCAACAGACTCGAACTTTCAACAAGAACATTCAACAACTTCATTTAAAGCTTCATATGATACATGGAATTGATCTTCACAACGAACCATTCCAATAACATAACTGAATTGAACTCCAATTTCAATACAAGATATCAAAAAACAAGAACCAACAAATTTATATTCATGTAGAAACAAAACAAATAATTTAGGTTTATATCTAGTAGAAACTTGGGACATCAATTCATGGTAATGGTAAAGGTTACGAGGCAACTTCTCTCGCATCTCAAATTCTGCCTTTGTTTCACGATACCGATTTTTTCCCAACAAGCGCTCAAACTGCTTAAAGAAATCAACAACACTTAAATTTCTATGAACATAATCTTTAAGAAATCCATTAAAACTTTCACTTAATTGAGTGTTTTGAATACCCAATGTTAAAGCATCTTTCAAATAGCAATGCGCCCACTTTTCTCGCAATACAAAAACATCATCTAGCCACTGCGATTTCCCATCCCAATATTCTTCTCTAAGGGAAGAACACTCTTTATCAAACTGAATTTCATCGTGGTATTCGAACATACACTTCCTAAATATATTTTGAAAATTGACCCATATTTCATCCAATTACCTAAATTCTTAATTCCATTTTGCATCCAATGACAAGAACAAAGGTAATGCCGAGTTCCCAGTAAAACTACATAAATAGATTCTCCCATTGCCGCATATTGACTAGTAAAAATAGTTTTAGGACTCTTCATATGATGCACCTATAAAAATTTCTGAAACAACCAAGAAAATGAAGTCACTATTTCATCATATAACAAAGCTACCCAAAAAACAACAATCTTTCGATGATGATTGAACCCCGCAAAACACATAACGGCTTTTACTCTTTATTAGTGCTAAAAGTGGTTTCAAACACAAAAACATCTCCAAACAACACATAATCTATTCTCATTTTTGGATCATCCTAGAAAATATTACTAATTTTACCATTCATATCAAACTGCATAATATAAACAAATGATGGATTGTCTTGACTTTGTCTTTCTAGGTATTCTAAGATGCAACATGCATCACCATGAAGAAAATATCTTTCCCGTTTAGACCTTAAAAAATCCAACTAATTAACATGCGTGTACCCAATAACATCTCACCCCCCTACAATAGTTGTCTCCAACGAGAAAGAATCATTTGGTTTAATACCCACAGAAGCATTCACATCTAACTCAGTTGTTTGTGCTTCAATTATTTTTCTTTGGGACCTCCTCATATGAATTTATTCAGGCCTATGAAAGGGATGATTATGGTCTTCAACAAATATAGTACATGCATATTTCCTAGAAGATAATAAACTAACCCCCATTCTAGCAAGGCAACCTGTACGTGTCTCAGCCCGAGGAAATTTCACCATGCTATCATGTTTGTAAATCTTCCTATGACCTTCTTTACTATATGCATAAAAGCTTGATGTGACAATTGATTAATCCTTTCTCATTTTATTAAAGTATTGTCACCATACACTGAATACATTTACTCCCCCATATGTGACATAAAAACATTGTGCTTCATCAAGTGACTTGAACGTCTTCTCTACAACTGGTTTAGTAGAAGCTTCTACAACATCCACATCAGCATCAAAAAAATTGCAACACCCAGCAACAAAAACTAATAGTTCAAGAAAAGTACATTAACTTTATAATATGATTTAATCCATTTAAAAATGTATAAACTATATGAACAAAACTGTTACTAAATAAAAATTATTACAAATATATATATATATATATAATAAAAATTATTTTTCTAAAATTATAAATAAAAAAAATTATAAAATATATTTTCCAATAGATGTTCCAGTGGAACTTCTAGTGGATCTTCCAGTGGAACTTCTAGTGGAAATTCTTGTGGAACTTCTGGTGTAACTTCTGGTGGAACTTCGGGTGGAACTACAGGTTGAACTTTCAGTGGAACTTCAGGTGGAAGTCCCAGTGGAAGTTCCACTAGGAGTTACAGATATATATAAAACATAAATGTAACTAAATAAAATTTATTACAAATATATATATATATATATAATTATTTTCCTGAAATTTTAAATAAAAAAACTTATAAAAAATAATATCCAGTAGAAGTTTGAGTGGAAGTTCAAGTGGAAGTTCAGGTGGATGTTCCAATGGGACCTCTAGTGGGACTTCCAGTGGAACTTCCAGTGGAACTGCCAATGGAACTTCTAGTGTAACTTCTAGTGGAACATTGAGTGGACGTGGAGATGAACTTGAACATTAAGTGGAATTTTCACTGCAAAAACTAGGGCAAAACAATTGAAAGTGCCCAAATTCAACAACATTATAGAGCACGGTAACTTGCAGTGGAACATCCAGTGGAAAATCTAGTGGAACATCTAGTGGAACATCCAGTGGAACATCCAGTGGAACTTATAGTGGAACTTCTCGTGGAACTTGTAGTGGAACCTCCAGTAAACATCGAGATGAACTTGGACAACAAGTAGAAGTTTCTCTATAAAAACTCGGAAAAAAAACCACCACTGGAAGCGCTGAAATGAAACAAAACTATATATCGTGGAAATTTTCAGTAGAACCTTCAGTGGACATCGAGAGGAACTTAGACATGAAGTGGAAGTTTCACTACAAAATCCAGGCCAAAAACCACCACTACAAGGACCGCAATGCAAAAAAACTATATATTACATGGAACAAAAATGCACCAGAGCGCTGAAACATCGTTCGACAGGTTTACGACATAACCAAAAAAAATGTACATAAAATAAACTCGCCCTCAATACCTTCATCGTTATCCATTATAAGAAGAACATTAAAATCTCGAACGAGTGTCTCGCCCAGCCCGAAACGCGAACAAAAATGCAACAGAGCACCGCAACACCAGTCCACTCCACAAATATCACCCTTCCAGAACCGCTAATGAGTCTCGCCCTAACTGTACCCTGAATGAAAATGCACCATAGCACCGCAACTCCGCCCTACTCCAAAACTCTCACCCTGTTAGAAACATGAATGAGTCTCGCCATGCCCGAATAGTCAAATCCCTTGCATGGAGCCCAGGAAATTTCATACACACCCCCATTAATCTTTGAGTCAAAACTTCCTTCCATCGCCTCAAGCAGACCAGATACTTCCACCTGTTAAAAGAACACGTTTCAACATTCCCTCATATCACCAAACCATCCTGTAAAAGGAGGTACTGGATACGATAAAAAGCGCTCTGTTCTCTGGCTGGGATCCGCCCTCTGGGTCACCTCACCCTCAGCTCTAGCCTTATCCTGTGCTACTCAGCGCGGTCCTCCCCCAACTAACGCCCTTGCAGCCGACTCCTGTTCCAATCAGCCGCAACCCCCTGCATCTCCTTGCACCGGTCCACCCACCACCCTCCATTCTGGCGCGACACCCTCTGACGTGGACTGTTCCTTCTCTAGGATTCGTATGTCCAGCCTCTGGTGTGACCCCATTCTCTGGTAACCGTCTAGTGGTGCGGTTACCCTTCTCCAGAGAACTCTCCTTACCGGTGTCACCTTGTTCTGGCGACCACACCCTTTCCAGCATCCGCAACTCCCATCTGATGGGTAATCCATTATTTACCCATGTATTTCATACTCATTTTGATATTTCTATTTAATTCATATTTTTTTTAACATGGATGATTAGAGGTTTTGGTTAATTAAGGGATGTTTGGGGTAGGATTGTAATTTTAAGACCCGCACGGGGCATTTTTTAGTGGTAATTGTTGTCGCGCCTTGGTTCTGAGGTTCTGTTGTCATCACTATTTGATATCAAGGTAGTTCTCCCTTGCACTTGAATTTATAATTTAAGAAATTTCTATTTCATGTTTTTCTCACCTTATTTATACTATAAATGCGTGTTGTATGATCCTTAAATGATTTTCTTAGTATCCAATAGTGATTTATTCATTACCTTGTAATATCAGTGTTATTTCATTGTAAATGTGCACACCTAGTGTTTGGAAAACAAAATTTTCTTTGGAATTCACACATAGTTTAGGAAAAATTAAAACGAGTTTTACCACTTTAAATCAATTTAAAGAATGAAATTTTTGTTTTCACTTTGTTTAGTATTAATTATAAATTACTTCAGAACTTGTTGCATGTTCCTCTGATAAATGGAACATTTGGCGTTTTTGTGAAATGTTTTTCTTCATGATGTAATGAAATTTTTTTTGAGGAGTTTATTTGAATGGTTTTATGAGTTTTTTTGAATGGTTTGAAATGGTGTGTTTCGTTGAGTTGTGGATATTAGGTGTTTATGTTTGTTTGTATTAAATAGAAATTGATTTGCTTTAAATTTATAACTGTGGAGGAAACATGAAAAATGAGGTTTTGGGTTCCATAAATTGTTTCTATAATGGTTAGGGATTTATGAAGGAATGAGTTTCAGTTTTCAAATTGTTTTGGTGAGCTTGAAACCCTTTGTAAAAAGTGTTTCTGTGTGTTTGTAAATGTGAGTTTTGTGAAAAATGTTTCAGATGATTTTATATTAAAAGGTGCAGTTGTGATTTTTAAATCGGTTTGATGGTAAATGTATTGAAGAATGGTTATGAATGTTGTTGATTGTAAATGGTGTGCCTGACACCACTTTTTAAAAAGTGTTTGCATTTTCAGATAAGATTTTGTTTATGAATGATTAAGGGACCGTTTTTTCATTTCATGAAATTTGTGAAAAGTGTTTATTATGAAAACCCCCATTGGATGTTCCTTATGCCTCATTTGTATGAAATGGGTGGGAGGTCCTTGTTAGGGGACTCTCAGAATCGATTTTTAGGGTTCTTCGGTTGGAACCCGTTATAATTGTTTTATCTTAAGGCATGAGAATGGTCCTAAGGGAGACTTGGGGTGAGAACTATTGTGCATTATTATTATATATACATTGATTGGATGCTCGACTAGCATCAGTTGGATCACCTCATTTTTTTAAATACTTGAGACATGGGAACCTGTCATATTGGGAGAATATTCTGAAAATGATTTCCTCACTAGTTTGTTATTGTACTGACTATTGTCCTGTAGTAGGAAGATATGTTTGGATTCATTACTATGGGATTTTCCCTTAGCCTGTCTGAGAAAAGAAGGTCGATCATATTTAGTGGTTGGATCTCATAATGTGTGGCATGTCAACGAGGATGAGGTCTCATGTATTGGTGACTTTTATAATATTCTTGATCTCCTAGGTCCACCCTTGTCGATTTGGATTTTTTTATTTGCAGTAATTATTATGATTCTTGTATGTATACATACATTTCCCTTGCTTTGTGATTCCTATTGTGCATATTTATGTATTGTTTTTCTTGGAAAGTGGTGAGTTAGATTTGATTGGGTTTTTAGAAATGGTTTCCAAATGAAAGTGTTTTACCTTCTTTTTATAAATATGAATGTTTAGACACTACATTCCCATTAAAAATTCCATTGACACTAGTAAAAAGAATTTCTATTTGAAAATAGATAAGGGATACGGTTTGTACATTGTTTTTAAGAAAAATTTGTTAGAAAATATACTTTTATATATTGCAGTTCAAACATGAAATGGTGATTCTTTTATTTTAAAGGTAGTGCATTGGGAATAGATATCAGTTTAGCCTAATGAGTTTTAATACTCACTATTATAGTTATTTTCTATTTTTTAGTTCTTGTGCAAGCTCTAGCTTAGGTGTGTTCGCCTTGGGAGACGTTTGATCGTTGAATCAGAGAGTGACCTGTGGGGTCACATAGAGTTAGTTAGGTCATCGAGTTCAGTTAGTTTTTATCTTCTTTAGTTCTGGTTTATTTTTTTGTTTGGTTTATTTATTCTAATCTGATATATATATTTTTCTTTTTTTTATTTATTTATATTGAGGTAAATCATTCCCATCGTCTCTGTCGATGCCCTGTAACTTGTCACCAGCCTTGGAGGATCAGGAATACCTCTCTGGCCTTGTTGCGGATCAACTCAGGTGACCAGTTCCGGTTGGAACTAGGTTAGTTCATAGAAAAATGGTATCAGAGTAGGTTGGCTGTTATTAGATCATTCTTTTTAGAGCTCCCTTTGTTATTTGGGATGTTAAGGTAGATGGAGTAGGATTGTTGGGACTCAAGGGGTAGGTGCAGGAAGAGCGTCATGAACTCTTTCTCGTTCTAATCCCCATGATTCCATGGGATGTCATGTTTAAATAGTTTATTTGGGTTTTTATGGAATGTTTTTCGATTGGGATATGACAAAGGGAGTTTGGATATTAATCCTCATGATCTTCATGGCCTAGAAATCCATGTGGAACTAGGGGCATGATCTTAAAAGGCTCTCCGTGTTAGTGACGTATTTGGTATATGGCCGCCAACCATATGGTCAAGTCACCAACTGACACTAGTTCCTTATTTGAGATGTTTTGGGTCTCCTGTGAATTCTAAAAGTGGTTTGAATCAGAAAAAAATTGGTTTTGAAAAATTTTCATTTGAAATGGCATGTTTAATTTGTGGATTGTTTTTAATGAAATGGGATGAATGTTTTGTTTTTAGAAAATTAAGTTGTTTCATTTTGGATTTGGTATTACTAGGGGTGCTCACATAAATAATGGTATGTAGGAATATGAACAGATGTCTGGTATGGTGGATGGATGCCCAAGGTGGCACGAAGACTTTCATATCAATGAGACTATAATGAATACCAATGGAGAGTGTTTAACCCACCAATCCTGTTTTAAATTAACGATGTTTTTAAAAGGAATGTTTTGATGTTATGATGGCTCTTTTTTTTGTGTTTAGAGATTTTTATATATGGAGTGTTTGATTTTGAGGATTTTTATCTATTGAGTTGGCCATGATTGGGTTCTTGACTTTTCTTTTCTAGCGGTTTCCCCCTTGATGCTTCAATCACTGATCGTAGTGTGGTTGATCAACATAAGGATTTTATGCTTTACTTTCAAGAGCTAGATACACCTCTCTTTTATGGTCAAACATACCATTATGTGGCAGAGGAGTGGATGTAGAAGATTGAAGGAGACTTTAACCATGTTGAGTTTCCTAAGCCATTGAAGTTCAAGTCTTCAACCTTTATGATTGAAGGTTCACCATGAATGTAGTGTAAGTCGATGTCTCAGAACATGCCCCGTCCAGATCTTACATTGGATATTTTCAAGGATTTGTTCATTTTTTTAGTTTTTATCTGAAGAAGAAAGGGTGAGAAAGAGGATAGGGATGTGTTATCTGTAGTAGGGTGACAGATCTATGTTGGAGTATTTCTATCACTTTGTGGAGTTGGTCCCTTATGATTCAGGGTATACCATAGATGACTCCATGAAGGCTCAACATTTTGAGGATGGTCTCCACCCTGATCTGCTATCGAATGTGTCAAAGTCCAACGTAACTCATTTTTTCGATGTGGTGAGACAAGATTTTCATGTTGAATTTGTGATGGAAAGAGTGCTTGAAGTGGTACTCCCTCCTTCAATTGTTAGGAGTAGTGGTGATGATTCTGGAAAGGATATGAGGATGTGATAGAAAGTTAAAGGAGTAGGTCATGGAATCAAAATTCCTAAGGATCATTCCTCAACCTCTCCAGAGAGAGAGATCCTCATGTGTTACCAGTGTGGAAATCTGGGTCAAAAGAGGCTGTCATGCCCAACTACTCCAAAGCCTTGTCACGCTTGTGGATGTTTGGGTCACCTAAAACGATTCTGTCAAAGCATATCTAGAAAGCGTCTCATAGGGAGTTCTCAAAAGTGACTTTTTGTTTGGTTTTTGTTTAAATTTTCTTGTGTAAGTTTATTTTCAGTGTAAAGGATATCTTATCGTGGAAGGTGTACATATAGTGTTTTTGGGTTTGGAAATGTATGAGAATGTGGTGGGTCTTTTGATGAACTCCGATTTTCATTCCAATTTGGGTTTTATTTCAAAAGATTTTGTTCTTACATATGTATGATCAAAAGATTTATGTTTCTTATTGGGATTTTTCGGACTTGACTATGAGGCAGGAGACGCTTCATCAATCAGATCTCCAACCAAAAGGCCTCGAAGTGAAGTCAGTGCGTAGTCAGGAACCCCAAGGGGGAATTTTAAGAATCTTGGTTAATTTTGTGCCACTTTAATTGTGGTGAGACAATTTTAGTGTTTTTGTTGTGGTTTCTCTGTTGTTGTGAAATTATTTTGGTTTCAAAGAGTGCTAAGGACTTATACCTCACACAATTTCAGTAATTGATTCTTTTTGGATGTGATTTTCCGATCACTGGCCTTTCATGGACTACCCATTTTAATCAATGGTGGCTTTGGTTTGTGTCCAAGTAGAAGTAGTTATTCTAGAGTAGTTGTTCGTCGTTGTTTCATTAATCCAATCCTTGGGCCCTTCCTACTCTCTGATGGGGTGAGGGTTTTAGGTACATGAAGATTTTTTGGTTAAGATTTTATCCCTTTCATATGGGAGTGAGTGGTTTTAAATGTTCTTACTATGTTTCATTTAGCTTGAGTAGGGCTCGGTTCAATACTAATTTGGTTTTCCATTTGGTCGCTTGTAGGTAGGTCCTTTATGGTTGGGAGATCCGTTGTGGGTCTCTATGAGTTCTATCTTAAAATGTTACCAGGATAGTTTAATTATTACGGTGGGGAGTTCGTTTGGGCCTTCCCACTACCAGTGTTCTATTTCGGGTAATGAGGTTGAGTCTCGTTGGTGGTCGATAAAATGTCCTCAGGTTAAGAGGTTGGATCGTATTTATGTGAAACCCTTAGGTGTTGATCGATCGACTGGATAGAGTTGTGTCTTTCAGGGGGCAGAAAGCATTATTTTGGGGAGAATTGTCACACCCTGACCCAAGTGAATAATTTATTTAATTATTTTATGCCTTAACTAATTTTTTTTGGGGCTTAGGTTGAGTCTCGAACAAACTTTTTGAGTTTATATTAAAAGTGTGTGTTTTGGGTTCGACGTCGTTGGGTGCACGGGCAGAGTGCAATGTTGTATGGCTTCACCCAGACAACTACATGGCCTTTTCTTCATTGAAGAATTAAAATGTATAAATAAATCTTAATTTATTTCATTATTTAAAAATTTTATGGTTATTAAGAATTTTAATATTTTTATCTTAAATAAAAACTAAAATTGTTAATTTTATTATTATTAAAATGATATGAAAACATTTATTATTTTAATTTTATCGTGAAGGTTATTATTATTATTATTATTTTTATTTTTAATTGTGTTCATAATAGTTTTTCTTTTATGTTTTATTTTCAATTTTTTTAGGGGTTTTTTCCTTCTTTATTCTTTGTCTCCCTCTCTACCTTATCCATGTATCCCCCTTCCCCTTCTTGGCAGCGTGATCTCACCCAATGCAGGGCACCTCATCCTATGATGAACACCACTGACCATCATCATATGTCCTCCTCTCCAACCTGACCAACCTCAGTCCAACGCCCTTACTGCACCAACGACACTACCCTCCCCCTACCTGCTTGGCGGTGTCGTCCCAGCCTTGTCCTCCCTGCTCCAGTCAACTGGCCTCCATCTCTCCTCCTACTTCCCGGTGCGATATCCCCTACTACAGTGTTCTATAGCATTGACCCCCACCTCCTTTCAATTGTTGCACTCGAGAAAACTATTTGTCATCCCATCACCAGCTCCCTCTTCCGGATTACTCCATCTCCTACTTCTCCCAGCACAACAGCTCTTCTGACACACTCCAGTCCTATGTGGCTCTCTGCCTTAAAAGTCTTGCACCCCCCTCTTCTCTCAGGTTGGACACCACCCTCCGAGTCCTCTTGCACTCGGCTCTAGCCTTCTCCCCTACTTCCCGACGCTGTCCTTCCCTAGCCAACGAGCATGCCGACGACCCCTGCTCCAACCAGTCGCCACCCCAGACATCTCCTTGAACCGGTGCACCCACCACCCTCCAGTACAGCATGACAACCTTCATCACGGCCCGCACCTTCTCCAGGATTTGTATGGAAAACCTATGGTGTGCCCCCTTTCCCCTCTAATCATCCAGTGGTTTGGTTCCCCTTCTCCGACGATATCTCCTTATCAGTGTCGCCTCGTTCCGGTGATCGCACCATTTCAGGTGTCCGCAACTCCTATTCAATGGGTAATCCATTTTTTACCCATTAATTTCATACTCTATATGATATTTCCATTTTATTAATTTTTTTTTATCATGGTTGATTAGAGTTTTTGGTTAATTAAGTGTTGTTTAGGGGTAGGTTTGGGATTTTAGAACCCATGCAGGGCATTTCCGAGTGGTCTTTGTCATCGCGCCTTGGTTCCAATGTTGCTTTGTCATCATTATTTGATCTTGAGGTAGGCCTCCCTTGCACTCACCTTTATAATTTAAAAAATTTCGATTTCATTTTTTTACACCTTATTTATATTCTAAATATGTGTCTTATGATATTTTTATGATTTTCTTAGTATCCAATGGTGATTGATTCATTGACTTGTAATATCAGTGTTATTTCATCGTAAATGTGCACACATGGAATTTGGAAAAAAAATTGCATTGGAATTCTCACATAGTTTATGATAATTAAAATGAGGTTCAACACTTTAAATCAATTTAAAGAATGAAATTTGTGTTTTAACTTTATTTAGTATTGATAAGAAATTTTTTTAGAACTTTTTGCATGTGACACTAATAAATGACATGTTTGGATTTATTGTGAAATGTTTTTCTTCATGGTGTAATGAAAAAAATTAGGGAGTTTTTGTGAACGGTTTGAAATGGTGTGTTTTGTTGAGTTGTGGATTCTGGGTGGTTATGCTTTGATTTTATTAAATAGAAATTGATTTTCCCTGAATTTATAAATGTGAAGGAAATAAGAAAAATGAGATTTTGGGTTCCTTAAATGGTTTCTGGGATGATTTGGGATTTATAAAGGAACGAGTTTCAGTTTTCAATGTGTTTTGGTGAGCTTTCAACCCCTTTTGAAAAGTGTCTGTGTGTGTTGGTAAATGTGAGTTTTGTCAAAAATGTTTTAGATGATTTTAAATTAAAAAGAGTAGTTGTGGTTTTTAAATCAGTTTGATGGGAAATGTTTTGAAGAATGGTTGTGAATGTTTTGAGTGTAAATGGTGTGCCGGAAACCACTTTTGAAAAAAGTGTTTTTATTTTGAGATAAGATTTTGTTCAGGAATGTTTAAAGGCCCGTTTGACCATTTTGTGAAATTTGTGAAAAGTGTTTATTATAAAAACCCCTGTTGGATGTACATCATGCCTCAGATGTATGCAATGGGTGGGATTTCCTTTTTAGGGGACTCTCAAAACCCATTGTTAGGGTTCTTTGGTTGGAACCTGTTGCAATTGTTTTATCTTAAGGCATGAGAATGGTCCTAAGGGAGACTCAGGGTGAGACCTGTTGTGCATTATTATTATATATACATTGATTGTATTCTCATCTGGCATCAGTTGTCTCACCCATTTTTTAATACATGAGACATGGAAACTTGGAATATTGAGATAATATTCTAAGAATGATTTCCACACTGGGAGGTTATGGTACTAACCAGTGGCCTGTAGTAGGAAGATATGTTTGGGTTAATTCCTATGGGATTTTCCCTCGGCCTACCTAAGAAAATATGGTCAAGCATTTTGATCATTTAGATTTCAACATTTGTGACATGTCAACGAGGATGAGGTCTTATGTATTGGTTTCTTCTAGATTATTCTTGATCTCCTAGGTTCACCCATGTCTATTTTGATTTTTTTTTCATGCAGTAGTGATTCTGATGATTGCATGTATACCTACATTCCCCTTATTGTGTGATTCTTATTGTACATCTTTGTGTATTGTTTTTCATGGAAGTTAGTGAGAAGGTTTTGATTAGGTTTCTAGAAATGGTTTCCAAATGAAAGTGTTTTACTATATTTGTATAAATAAGAAAGTATAGCCACCACTTTCCATTTGAAAATGTCATTGACATTAATGAAAAAAAATTATATTTGTAAATGGTTGAGGGAAATGGTTCATACATTGTTTTTAAGAAAAATATGTGGGGAACAATAATTTTATAAATTGTAGTACAAAGTTGAAATGGTTTTTCTTTTATATTAAAGGTATTGTATTGGGAATAGATATTGGGCTAGCCTACTGAGTTTTAATACTCACTCCTATATTTTTTTTCAGTTTTTAGTTATTGTGGAGGCTCCAGCTTGGGTGTGTTTTCCTTGGGCGATGTTTGATTGTTGAGTCGTAGAATGACCCATGAAGTCACACAGACTTAGTTCAGTCGTCGATTTTGGTTAGTTTTTATCTTCTTTAGTTATGGTTTAGTTGTTTGTTTGGTTTATTTATTCTATGTTGTTCTTTATTATTTCCTTTGTTTTTATTTATTTGTATTGGGAAAAATCATTCTCATCGTCTCTATCGATGCCCTAGCACTAGCCTCCAGTATGAGAGGATCGAGAACATCTCTCTGATCTTGCCGCAAATCGGCTCGAGTGACCGGTTCAGGGTCAACCCAGGATAGTTTGTCACATAAACTCTCCTTCTATAATTTTAATTTCCAAATCTCTCAATTAATGTATAGATAACTTGCATTATGAAAATATGAGTACTTTTCCATTTTTTCAATCCATCTATTTAAAGTAACCCTTACATTAAAGAAGTTATCTATGGACCTTTCCATTTTTCCAATATGTCTACATAGAGTAACCCATATGTAATAAAAGGATACTTATGTCTTTTCCAAATTTATAGGTTGTTTGAGTAAGTAACCCATGCATATAATCTATATTTTAAAACATTACAAATTTTTAGATTATCTACTCATATTTACACTTTTGTGTATATGGGATTTTTTTCCTTTTTCTATTTTCTTATTTGTCAAATCAAGATTACCCATTCATATCATACGGTGTTTAGGAATATACTTCATTTTATAAAAAAATGGAACCCATTTGTATACAAGGTGTTTATTATTTTATCACATTTTAGAATCTAGATAAACCAATATGTACATACTGTGTCTTTGTACAAATCCAATTTTCCAGAATCCATATCCAAACTTTTAAATTTTTAAAACATTAACATATGGACATCTAAATTTAATTAGCTTTTGGTCTCCTCATCTTTTGATATTCAAGACATAGGTAAATTATTATATTGAAGCATCTTCTGAGATAGAGTCATAAAATTCCAACTTGTGGATTCTTTATCATTATGAATAAAATAAACTCTATTTTCCATACTCATAAAACTTCAGGATATCAAATTTTATTTTCAGAACATAAGTAACTTTTAGAAATTATTTATCTTTCAAAACCCATACCTTTGTTTACTTTAAGAACATCACCAATTCTATAACATCTGTAACATCTATATATCTACAAATATATCATTTAGATACTAACTTCTAGAATTTAAAACTCAACATCAAAAAAATATCTATATGTGGACTTATAAGATTTAACCAAACTCATCTAGACTATTTCAATGATTCTTTACTCATTCTAAAACCTTGGAATGGGATTTGCCTCAGAAGAAACACTATGGAACACTGAAGCTTAAACAAGATTTATGTGTTGAAAATAGAAACTAATATAAAAATCATATCCATTTCTTTTATTCTAAAATTATTTTACTCTATAGAAACACCACAATCATGGGGAATTATTATTGAACCCATGATCTCAACAAAATTTTCATAGTTCTCAACAACATTTGTATGATAATAGTAACTTCCTCATTCATGGGATAAAAAATATCAACCGTTGTATTTTGATGAATGAATTGAAAAAAATTACACTTCAAACACAATACACTTATAAATGAAATAATATTCGATGCTTATAATACTACATGATTGAAATTGGTATAATAAACAAGAAAAATAAATATTAATTTCAAGTTTTCTATTAAACTGAATTACATCCACTTATTCACATAACTTGAAACAAATAGAGATCAACTTCTTGAAACAACTATTCATAGACCTCTAAAAAACCGTCAACTTGTGAAAAATTATTCCACTTCTCAAAATTTAAAATCATTCTTTGAAACTCTAAATAAAAGGTTCCTACATTCATATACTACGCCAAAATTTGTACTTAGTGGCGGTTTAAACTGCCGCAAAATCTTTCTATGTCGGTTTTGGAAAACCGCTGCTAAATCTTGTGTCGGGAAATAATTTACAGTGGTTTTTTAGTGGTGGTTTAAACCGTCATTAAATCGTTATTAATTTTTTATATTATTTTAATTATTTTAAAATTTTAAAATTTTTAAAATTTTTAAATTTTAATTTCTTTATTTTTTATATTAGTAATTTATAAATTTATTTTTTATTTTCATGATTTATTTATTTTTCAAAATTTATTTATATTCGTAATTTATTTTTTTGTTATTTTTGATATTTTTTTATTTTCATAATTTATTTATTATTTTCATAATTCATTCATTTTTTTATTTTCATAATTTTTTATTTATTTATTTATTATTACCACACACATGGCCATCTCCATGCACAAGTCTATGTCCATGCAGAAGTTCATGTCCATGCAAATGTCCATGCCATATATATAAATTTTGCGTTGGGTTAGATTTGAACTCCTTACCACTTTCTTATTCACCAAAGACTTTACCACTCCAACAAAAATTTCATGTGGTAAATAAATCGAATTTAATATACTTATATATATATATATATATATTAATTGAAAAAAAAATTATACATAATAAATAAATACAAACTAAATAATTATTAATCAATAATTACTAATGTATGATGATTAATCAATAATCAATAATTAATAATTGTAGTTGGGGTTTGGCTTAGTGGTAAACACCCCATAATTCTACATGAAAAATGGGGGTTAAAAACCCATTGGGAGCAGGTACTGTAGCAGCACTATAGTAGCCGAGATACTGTTGCAACGACGGCAGGGTCACTGTAGCGGTGGGGAGCACTGTAGTAGTGGGGGTACTGTGCGGTACTGTAGCAGCACGGGTACTGTGGTAGTACTATTCACAGAATGGGCTTTGGGCCAAAAATTTGGGCCTTCAGGCTATGTAATGGGTCTCCCTCTACCCAGTTAAAGAGGTCTTTGCTTTGCATTAATAATAAAAATGAGGCTTCAGCCCCATCCTTTAAAAAAAATAATCAATAATCAATAATCAATAATCAATAATTAATAATATATAATATATAATATATAATATATAACATATAACATATAATATATAACATATAATATATATGACATAATATATAATACATAATATATAATACCTAATATATAATACATAATATATTATATATTATCTCTAATATATAATATCTAATATATATTATATTTTATATATTATCTCTTATATATTATATATTATATAATACATAATATATAATAGATAATTGATAATAGATAATAGATAATAGATAATATATAATATATAATAGATAATAGATAATTTATAATATATATAAGTAATGTCTAAATAATAAATTAATTCAAAAATAATGTATTATATGATAAATAAATAAAAAATTAATAATAAATTAATAAATAATAGATAAATATAAAAATAAATAAATAATTACTAATAAATAATAATTAATTAATAATTAATAATTAATAATTAATAATTAATAATTAATAATAACTTGTAGTTGGGGTTTGGCTTATTGGTAAGCACCCCATAATCCTACATGAAAATTGGGGTTCAAAACCCATTGGGCGTAGGTTACTTTAGATGTACTGTAGTGGTATTATAGCAGCGGTGATACTGTTGATCGGCGAGTACTGTAGCGGGGGGCAGGACACTGTTGCGGTTGTAGGGCACTGTAGCAGTGGTGGTACTATAGCAGCATGGTTACTATTCATAGAATGGGCCTTGGACCAAATATTTGGGCCCACGGGCTATGTAATGGGGTACATGCCCACTGGGCCTTCAGGCTATGTAATGGGTCTCCCTCTACCCAGTTAAAAGAGGCCTTTGCTTTGATTTAATAATAAAATGAGGCTTCGACCCCAACCTTTAAAAAAAATAATTAATAATAACTAATAATTAATAATTGATCATTAAGAATTAAGAATTAATAATTAATAATTTACATTTAAAAATTAATAAATAATTAATAAATAACGAATATTGAATAAATAAATAAATGAATAATAAATGAATAATAAACTAATAGTAAATTAATATTTAGTAAATTAAAAATAAATAATAAATAATAAATAATAAATAATAAATAATAAAAAAATAATAAATAAGTAAATAAATAAATAGATAAATAAATAATAATTCATTAATAATTAATAATTAAGAATAACTAATAGTTAATAATTGATAATCATAACATTAATAATTCTTAATTAATAATTAATATTTTAATTTTCATATTCAATATGTAATATTCAATATTCAATATTTAATATTTAATAAATATTTAATAAATAATAAATCAATAAATTAATAAATAATCAATAAATAATAAATAATAAATATATAACAAATGAACAATAAACTAAATATAAATTAATATTTAGTAAATAAAAAATAAAAAATAAATAAAAAATAAAAAAAATAATAATGAATAAATAATTAATAATTAATAATGAATAATAAATACATAAATAAATAAATATATAAATAAATTATAAATAAATAATGAATAATAAGTAAATAATTAATGAATAATAAACTTATAATAAATTATTATTTCGTAAATTAAAAATAAATAATAAATAAATAAAAAATAAAAAATAAAAAATAAATAATAATAAATAAATAATAAATAATAAATAATGAATAATAAATACATAAATACATAAATAAATAAATAGATAAATAAATTATAAATAAATAGTAATTAATAATAACTAATAACTAATAATTATTAAATATTAATTATTTAATTAATTAATTAATAATTAATTAATTAATAATGAATGATGAATAAATAAATAATTAATAAATAAAAAAAGTAATCATAAACTAATAATAATTAATTAATAATTAGTTAATAAAAAAATTAAAAATAAATGAAAAACTAATGTATACATAATAACTAAATAATAAATAAATAAATAAATAAATAAATAAATAATAATAGTTAAATAAAAAAATTAATTAATTAATAATTAATCCATTTATTAATTAATAATATTTAAATAAATAAATAAACAATAAATTAAAGAAATCATAAAACGTTAAGAACCTCTAGAAACCGTTAAAAAACTAAAATGACCATAAAATATGATACGAGACTCATTTTCTAGTGCCATAACCAGTCAAATTGAAGATGGTGAAATGACCTTCGATTTAATATGTGGTATAGGTTGAACGGACACCTTGATCGAATGTTATTACTGTTTGAATTTAAAGAAATTGGTGTCTGCAATTAAAACCTCTATTTCAGAGGCCTTCTGGGACTTTCTTGCAAGATAAAAATGGGTACAATACTTGAAAATTAGGTACCAGAACTAAGCGGTGTAGATCTCATCACAGAATTTAATTTGATATGTGGCAGAGCCCAAACAGACACCTAGATTAAAAGTTATGGTTGTTTGATGTTCGAGTTCAATTTTCGGATTTTGAAACATGAATATATTTTTTCCTTTGATTATCACTTGATTTAAATCTCACTTTATTTTTTCTCATTTGATAAACATTGACTAGTTTTGGAGCTGAAACGCACTCTCAAATTAGTAGTTATGGTCATTTGATGTCGAAGTATTTTCTTCTACTTATTGAAGGTTTTCTTTCATTTTAAAAATATTATTAACTAATAACTATAAATATTAATTAATTGAAACATTATAAATATATAAAATTATAAATAATAAACTATATTTGATTGTAAATAATAAAAAAAATGATAAATAAATGATAAATAATTTTTTTAAATTTTCTTAAATTTTGTGGTGGTTTCCAACAAACCGTCGATATTTCACTGTGGTTTTTTAAACCCTCTATAAAAAAAATTAATTTTTTAGAAGATATTTTAAAAAAAAAACAATATTTAAAAAAGAAAATAGTGGCTATTTTTTCACGGCCATGTTAAAAATCGCTGAAAAAAAATTGTCGCTAAAACACTATGTTCTTGTAGTGATTGTCAATAATCATGTTAGAATAGTTCACATGATGACTTCATAAATTACCAATTTTAAAAAATATTTAAAAATATATGTTATTCCTAAATAATATATATATATCCAATTAGGTTAAACACATATGTTTTTATTATCCCCTCTATTGTGTTCTACCCCTTCATAAATGCATTACAAGATAAATAAAAAGAGATTTATGTCACCTTTCACCACCTTTGTCAATAATAATCAAAATAACAAGTGAGAGAGGGGATGATCTCATCATATCACTCCAAATCCATTTTTTTAATTTTCTAAAAGCCACTTTAAGGTTAGTGGTAACCGCACATTTCAAAACTCACATACAAAAACAATGAGATTTCATAATTCAAATTCAAAAAACAATACCGAAACCTACCAAAAACCCCTGATTCTGAAATCACGTATTGATACTAGCACCACCAAATCAACCTGAGCCGCGAGATCTAAAGTGAGACCTAAAAACAAGATTCATTCAATTGATGTTACCTTCATGTCTCAATCATCCTTTGATGAGCAAGTAAAAACGAAACTCAGAGAACTTTTCCATCATCTTTGGATTCCCGATTCCTTGTCTTGGACCATGTAAAATGGGTAACAGAGGTAGAGGCATTCAGGTTAAGATCACATAACAGAGATCGATGTCCAAAAATAGTTTGGTGCAAAGTAGAATCCCTACTCAGATCAAGATGGGCTTTGCCTTGTTCCCTTTCAGATTCTACCACAAAGCCAACACTCTTTCCTCCCTCCAACGAAAAAGTAATTTGTGATTTGGACTTTCTCCCTTGATAGAGAGCGAAGCCTTCTCCATCAATAATTGGTTGATTAACCTTCTTCATCTCAAAGGCACGACCCATTGAATCGTCAATGATGAAAAGACCACTATGTTCCTGAGAAGAATTATTGTTGATACCCATATTGTTAACAGGTAAAGTGTGGATGGCTCCATGAGCCATTGGAACCGATGAAGGATGCGCATCCAGACCCAGAGTGCCAAGCACACCATTTAGGGACACCATACCATATCCATTTATGAGTGAAGGATGTGATTTATTATTAAACCTCTATAGATTAGTATTTAAATCCCCCTTTGAATTAAAAAAATTAAAAGTCTGTGTTCTTCTTCAATTCCAATTTCAAATTGGCAGAATTCATCATTTTCTTCACTTTAGAAATATAGCATGCCAAAGGTTCTCTCTTCTTACTGCTATTCACATAGACATATTTTTTATATCATAGACATAATTTTAAGTATATAGTAGAACATTTATCCTTCGTCATTATATTATATATTCTTCTTGATATCACTTTTTTAGACATATTTTTTAGTAGACAAGTTTTCCACTCTCTTTAGATTCAAAAATCTCCAATGGCTTCACAATAACTTATGGTTTGTTCTTATTTTGATTTTTATTCTTCTTAACTAAATTATTTATATTATCTCTAACATAAAATATAGAGGATAATATTTGTAAAACTATAAATCCATTATGATCTTGAGACACGCTTCAGTGATATGACCAATTTGGTCACATCTCTCACACACTTTAATCGAGCCATCAAATTAAATCTTCAACATTCTACTTTGTTGTTGAAAAAAATTATGCATGAATTGTTTTATTTAAAAGGTTTGTATCCTAATTCATGTATTCATTATATAACTATTCATATAATAAAATTTTATTCCACTAAACCAACAATACTTCTTCATATTCTCACAGTCCCCTTAAAACAACCATTTACCATAAAATCCAAATCTTCTTCCTAAACCGCTAGTCTTTCCAGTAGCAATAATTTTATGAATTTAATCATTTCAAAAGATTTATCAACATATGTTTAATAAAACATATTCATGACACTATACACATTTACTTATTTATTTTTGAATTTTTTCCTGATTTTGTTTCTTCACAAAAAATAGGCTATTTTTATTCAAATCCAGACTTTATAGAATAAAATAAATTTCAAATTATTTATTGATTTTCATAACATTATTCAACACTTATTATGATTTAAAATTTTCTATAGTGATTTGATGATATTTATAAATCATTAGTTAAGATCATTATTTTATTATAATAATCCTAATGTCTGAATTTTTCTACAACATCCTTCTTTGTCTTTGAGTAATCTTCCACTCCATGATTAGAATTAGAAAAATATTACTTGAAATTTTTTATATAATTTTAATTATCCAATTGATTCACTTTGATATGTCTTATTTCCTTCTCCTATGAAATACTATTTTCACTCAATAACTCAAAATTATTCTTTTTCTTGGTGATTAAGTCTATTACTTCTTCATCTTTGAGGAGAAACTTATCTTCTTATATTATGAATTCATCCTTATCCAGTTGAACCACATTGGTTTCATTATTCATTCTCCTATTTTATTTCTCTATATTTAGAAACCATGATATTATATTCATCAATTAAATCTTCAACATTAACTCCATTTTATATTTATGTAACTCTTTATCACTGCTTGATGAAACCACTTCTTCTTTATTTTACTCAACTTCACAGCTTGAATTCTTGGAATAGATTATTACAATGAATGTATTATCACCTCTACCACTTGTGGAATAACTACTATAACTTGAATAACTTTATGTTTCATCCATCTCGTTTAAATAACTTCTACTTTTAGTAAAATAATACATCTTTATCAAAATACTTTTTGAAAATTTCCAAATTATGAAATTCATAGAATTATCCCTTAAAACCCCGTGAGAGGAATCTTGTTCAACATCCATATCATATTATTCCCACTTTAGGAAGTTTATGGAAGTTTCCTAATATCCCCATAGATAAATCAATTAATGGGTAACATTCCAAGAAGTATACATTTTCTTCTTTGGACACCTCTTGAGATGAGTGATATTATCTTATCAAACTCCTCATCAACATATTTATATGAAAATGAACTTCCAACATTATATTTTTCTTTTTCCTCAATTTTTCTCAAAGTCCACCATTTTTGATAAAATTTATTGATATTTCCTTCTCATACAAATTCTTATTCTTAAGGATTTATTCCATTCTCATCTAACATGAAACTATGATATTATGAAATTCATCCAAAGGAATTTTGTCAAGATCATAATCCTCTAGATCCAAAACTTCAATATCAAATCTATCTAGTAATATAAGAAATATCTTATTAAACGCCACATAATTATAGAGATTATCACTGAATCCTTCAATGGTTATCACCACCTAAATGATACTGGTAAATAATTTATTAAGTGATTCACCTTCAATAATACACATATCTCCATAATTAAATCTCCAAATATATAATTTAGCATTTTTAACTCCATAATTTTCTCTATAGATATATTTTATCCTTACAAAAATTCCTTTTGTAGTATTGAACCACATAAATTTATAAAATTACATATATAAAATTGAGTATGAGTTAGATATTTTTTCACACCCATAAAAATATAAATTTTTCTTAGAATTCAGAGTTAGAGAATCTATTAATGTAACACGTCTAAAATAATTAGTCATAATATCTTGAACCTCGATACCCAATAAAATAAAGGGTGTCATTATTTCTTTTAAAATATTTTATTTTTCCCATTGAATGTGGGAATTCCTTTTTTGTTCACTGAATTGATATTATTCATAATTTATATATAAATCCATATAACAAAATAAATTTCATTGAAAGCCTTTAACAATGAAACTTTAATACTACATTGATTTTGTTAGAGAGAGAAGAACTCAAATACTAAATGAGTTCAATAATCTATACTGCAGAATAATATAAATTTTGGATCTTCAAGGAAAACCGAGAAATCCTTGATACAACTTGAAATGGACCTTTTTTTTGTGATAGTTCACTAAGAAGGGGAGAATCAGTGAACAATTATTCTATTTCCTTATTTTATGATTTATAGAGAAATCAACCTTCATCCCTTGTTAGATATAGAAATATAATTTCTTAACTCAAACACACTAAGGAAAGAAAATAATTAAGGAAAGTTGATGTACATGGTTCACTACTCAAAATGCAATGCTAATCATTATCATGATCCATGATAACTTGAGATCATATGATCCACTAGAGTCACCATGGTGGATACAAATGAGAAGAGTATATCCTTAACTAATAATATAATATGAAATAAAGTTATATCTTAATAATTTTCATTATTATATTGATATTAATTGAGTTAGTGTTTATATTTTCCCTCGGATTTAAATACCTCCCAACAATTACAATGTTATCCCATAATTTCTTCACAATATTAATTATAATTAACGTACTCTCATAATATTATTCTTATACTTCTCGTGTTTCTATATGTACTCTCCATGTGAGAAATATACTACACAATCTCTTACTCTATCTTCTCTATTGAAATAATCCTATCAATTATCTCTGACTTTCCTATACCACAATCTTCTACATGCAAGAAGCTTGTTTAGTATTTATCTAACAACACAAAAACATTATTTAATGTTCATATTTAAATTTAAAATTAAAATTGAAATAAAAAACTTACTTCTACTACCCTATAAATTTTTTTTAACTTCTTCATTCATTGGATATATCCAGGTGGACACAAGTATAACTCCTAACATGAATGTATACAACATAGCATGAAACACAAGTGACATTAATTGCTTCTACAACAACTTATTACTTCTATGACAAGATAATCTATTTCATAGAATAACCATTTTTTCCTTTTCTCCTAGCATGTATGTCAAGGAGTGATTCCATGTATAATGGTGTGGCACATCTAAATAACCGAGATAATAATTCTTAAACCTCCACATCATGGTGTGAATCCATCTCACAAGATATACGTAATTCCATAAATTGATGTGGAATTTTTAACATGTCATGAATATATATTAAATCAAATATGAAACAAAAATATTTTTTCATCAATGGATTGCATCACAGTATGAAAATATTGTATATTGTGTAACCATTCTTCTTAAACAAATTGTATCACAATTTTAACATCCTCCCCTAGTCCACTACCACTAAATGGTGTCATACTAGAGATGTATCCACTAGGAACTTAGGTCTTACTCCTCATATTCTAGAGGTTTTCAACTAGCAGTGAGGGTCTACACTATTATCATGGGGATAATATACCATCTTGTTAGAGTAAAAAACAAAAAAATAACCAAAAATCATTTAAAATGATAAAAAACAATATTACATGGAATAAATAACAACAATAAGGTAGTAATAAATGTCATGAGAAATAATATAGTCATGTTGACTCATTTTCATGATAGTACACATTAACTAACCACCCACCAGGTTGATAACATATTAAAAAAATAAAATAAAATAAATTCACCATGGTTATACATACATCCTTGATCCATACATAAAAATTAGTCTCCAAAATTGATCTAAGCTATACTACTCAATCAAACTAAAATGGGCCTATTCCACACATAGACATATGATCACTAAAGTATACTTGTGTACCCTGGTTCCATGGATTCTCGAGCAGTGTGTGAGAATAACTCACTAGGGTTCCACCAATGGGGTCCTATAAATTACTAGTAATTAAAAGTAAATACATGTGATGTTATTAGATGAATGAATAAATATATCAATTAAGTGTAAATAAAAAACCATTATCGATCCTCAGGATCTAACAAGACTCCTAGGATAGACTATACCTCTTCGGACAGTGTTAAAGTGTCTTTGAACATGTCACATGATCACTCCAAGTAGTAATAGGCCTAATTGCCATATAGTAGAAAGTGGAAACATCGATTGTTTGGGGTATGGACCTAGAAAATTCAATTGTATCAGACATAAAACTGATTCCTAGTAGGTAATACTAAGTAATCCAATGTCTGGAAGATAACCAATTCTAATGAGCAAGTCAAGGGAATTTATATATACCTGAAGGCTGAATCCCTACATCTTGGTCATTACATATTGATGCTGATTTCCATGGATAACCCCAATTCTAAAATAACATGCAAGAAATATGAATTAAAAATGGGAGGCTTGTGTGAAGGACTATCATTTTTTCGAACAAAAAATTATTCACAAAATACGACATCGAATCCAAAATGTTGCGAAGTCATGCCCAACCAGCACAGAAGACATGTGCATAAAAAAGGATATATTTGTGCAAAAACCCATATTGTAACTTTATAGTTTCATGATAGAGGTGAAAAGGAACCATGTAATTTTCACAGGCAATCTCCAATGAAAAAGTACTAAGAATCATGAAACCTTGTTCTAGGCCATATTGAAGTTGTGTAACATCAGTCAATGATTTTGGATATAAATAGAACCTCATCCCCACCTCAGTGGAGGATCTATAGAAGATGAATCAATTCTTATGAATGTGTAAACATCTCTTATATAACATCATAAAAAACTGGAATCCATTAACCATCAAAGGTAGAGAACATGTGAGATAGACCTTATATGGGCCCAAAGTTGAATTGGGTTTTAGTTGAGAGATTCTCACAAAATGCATCCTAAGGCTGATTAGGTTTTTATAAGTGAAGAATCCTTTACACAACCTTTATATTCACATGAATTCAAATCTTTCGTGCCCCCATGAACTCATAATCCATGTGTACTACTTGTGATATAACCCATTTCTCATGAAACACAATTTACATATAATACAATAAATATTCTCAAAACAAATTTATAGTCCGTGAACCGACATTCCCTTTTCTTTTAGTGTATCCATTAACCTTCATTATTCTTCAAATCATAGGTACCCTAATTTTTTTTCTCCAAATCACAGGTACCCTAGAATCATTCCACTAGATCTCTACTACTCTAGGGTAGTTCTAATACCACCCCCGCCTAGAGGTGCATGAGCGGTGGACACATATTCCCTATAGATAGTATCACCAAGGGAAATGATTTACCTATTTTGGTAGAGATTACTTGTAAATAATATTCCTATCTCTATGAAATTATCACCCTTAGGTTGTAATCCCAAACCACGTCTGAGCTACATGACGTAAAACTCTACAGCTACACATTCTAATCATATAATGTTAAACCACCTGAAAACATCCTCAGCACCAAATGTAAAACTATGCCTTACCCAAATCGATGAACACATGATTACCATGTATGGTCATCAAGGGATTCAACCTCCTCTACCACTTTGGGGGGAAAATACCATTCTATATAGCTTCCATGTGTAAACCCCGCACTATTCTCCCCCCACTTGGGATGAAACTCCACACTTGGGAAAAATACTACTCTAGGAAGATTCCATGCATATACCCCACAACATCCCTCGTTGATTTTCCTTCCACAACATGATAATACTTACCACGTGATGTTAAAATTCATGTATTTGTATTTTCACATGACCTTAAATTGTGACATCAAACTACACAGGTTTTGATCCCTATATCTTAAACAGTGTACGTAGGACACCTCCCAAAAGGTCAATCCTGACATCATTCAGTGTGAAATTACCCCCTAAGGGTGACACACTCCATCATCAATTGTGAAATTATCCCCCTTTGGAGGAAACACTCTATCAATCCGATGTGAAATTATCCCCCTTGGAGGGACACACTACATCATACAATGTGAAATTATGACCCTTTGGGGGAAACACTACATTAATCTATAGTGAAATTATTTACATGGTAAAAAAAACTCTGTTAATCCTAGTGCAAAATTAACCCCCTTTTAGGACACACTCCATAAATCTAGTGTGAGATCACACCCTATGGGGTCACACTCCACCACCCATATCTACAGGACATTGAACTCGTGACCTGATCCATCTCCACAATATGTTAAACTTGTGACCTGATCACTCTACACAAGGCATTAAACCTGTGACATGATCCAGTATCCAAAACCATGCAACAAAAGTAGTATTATTGAAGTAAAAATCCTCAAAAGACTTATTCTCATAATATTAATTACATCATGATCAACATATGATTCCTTGATTTACACACCTAAGATTCCTCACACATGAGATTCAATCCAAATTAGAAATAATTTACAAGTTTCCAACCTACCCAATGTACAAAACTTCCCTACATTCTCTAATGTTACTACCACCCCTAACTAATGGTTTCTTTTCTATTGAGAGAGAAGAAACATAATTAATCAGTGTCTTCCTTCAGAGGGTATCAAGAATGAGTTTTATGAACATGACATAAATCTATGAAGGAGACCCAGACTAGGAAACAAAATTTATGGAGGATTATATAGAAGGATGATAAGACATACCATCATCCCATTTTGATCAATGAGAAGACATCTCTGATGACTATGATGGAAGGAACACACATTTGAAAAGTGGGAATGTGGGGAAACAGAATCATTTATGACGTGTTGGCCCTAAAAATTTTTCAAAAATAGAAATGGTGAACCAGAAGTGAACATATTCTCCTTTACTATTGGGACTAGCCAAATTTGGTGTATCAACATATTTTCTTGCCATCCGATCAAGATATATGACACTAGTACCCACCATGAAAATGGCGAGACCAAAATGAAAATAACCTACAAATTAGGGAAGATAATATTGGGAATCATTGTTATGTGACATTGTTAGTGTGGATCCTTCCCTACTTAAATAATATTGGATGACATTGGGGAATTGGGAATTAATTTCTCTATATATCTAATGAAGGCTGAATCCAATTTCAAAATGTTACTCAAGGTATAGTAAGCCAATTATTGAGCACCATAAGTCACTAGGGTAGGGGAAATGTTGATGTAGAAATCACACATGATTCCTGTAACGACCAGAAATTTTGAATAAATCTTGTTTCCTAATTTCATGTGTTATTTTATTTTGTTTTTTATACTCAACAAAAATGTTTCATTTGATAACCTGAGTATAATTAAAATTAGACCATTGGGTTTTGACTGTTATATGACCATTGGTCAATATGACCCCTGGAGACTAAACGTTTTGATTATTGTCTCTAAATACAAGTAATATTGGTTAATTATTATAGAAAGAAGATTCGATGGCCTCACCCAGTAGTCTTGGACCGATCGAAGCCCATCTAACAGAACTTGGGAAGAAGGTAGCACCACTGGGCTTTGCTCTGGAACAAACCCAAGCCGAACTTCATCGCGTGATGCTAGAACGGAATCGCCTTTGTGAGAAGTTCAAACTGATAGAAATTACTACTCGTGCGATGTTAGCCAATCCTCCCTCAGATTCTCTCACCTTAGCACACCTTACACTTAGGTCCTATGCTGGTGTGATAAGGGGCTATGTAAGGAGACCGTAACTGCCTTGTGTAATCCTTTGTTTTAAATAAAAATTGGGATTTCTTCTTATGATGAAGTGTATGAATTTTCAAATGACTAGATAAATATAGTATGCATATTTTTGATGAATTTTAGAAAAATTATATTTTAAAAATGTTTATGTAAACCTTAAATAATTAATAATGTGTAATGATATTCAAAAAATGGTCTTCTACAATTATGCTCAGTATGAAATTTAGAGTCTAATAAGATCAACTTAATTTTTGATGAATAGTAAATTATGAATACTGATTTTATGATTAGGATTAGTAATGTGTCCAAATGGATTAGCAATCTCACTTAAAGAAAGTATTAATACAATCTAGGCACCTTGATTAACTAATGTGATTCAATAAAATGGTTAAATAACGATTTCATAAATTATTATTCAAGTATTAGTTTTTTTGAGTGAATAGTGTTTTTTAATTAAAAATTAAATTAAAAATATTTAAAAATTATTTTTATAAAATGGATTTCATTTTTGAACTCAGATCACCGATATTATGTTATGGTAATTTTTGGGGGTTTTTCTGAAAAAAATGAATTTTCGGTGAATAGAGTATTTATTTAAAAAATAAATTAAAAATATTTAGAAAATTATTTTTATAAAATGGAGTTCATTTTTGAAATCAGAGTATTGATATTTGGTTAAGGTGAAATTTTGGGATTTATTCTGAGAAAGTTGAATTTTCAATGAATAGTGAAAATACAGTTTTTAAGTTACGGGTGTTTAAGGACATCATTATATGATGTATTAAGTATGTAATCAATATGGTCGACTTATGAATAGTAAGATAAGGTATGAGGTGTCCCAAGTGGCCAATACCATGGGAAAATACCATGTTCAAGCCCATGGTTTTGCCAAAACCACTAATGAGGTGTCCGTTGGCCATTAATGCCTTGTCCCCTCACTTTCCCTATAAATACCAAGCCATCATCTCATCCATTCGACTCCCCACTCTCCCCCAACAAAGTTATGGTCTCATTACCTCCCAAGGAGTCCTCCCAAGGTGCCCCCAATCCCTCAAGGTCCCAACCATTGAGTTTTAAGAGTTACGTTTTAAGGTAAGGGATCCGATCTCTCTCTTTCTTTTCAAGAAATCTCTTTTATGTAATTTATTTTATGATCCATGTTATTATGTTAAAGGGTGTTATTTTATACTCATCTTACTTACCTTTTCATGTTCACATAATGATATATCCCCTCTTACTCTCATTATTTCGTTTTATGATGTTTTAAGTGGCGCCGTTAGGCTGCCGAAATTTTTGTAACAGATTCTTTCTCCCTTCTCATTTTTCAAGATCTATTTTCATGTAAAGTATTTCAACTTCCATTTTATTATGTTGTGTTATGATCTATAAATTTATCATATTTATCTTTTATGATCATATGATGAGAGACCCCATTTTATCTCTTCAATTCATTATTTTGATGTTTTAAGTGGCACCGTTAGGCTGCCGAATTTTTAAGTGGTTCTTCACCCTTCTCGTTTTGAAGTTCTACTTTCATGTCAATTCATTCAAGTTCCTTTTTGTTATGTTGGGGTATGATCTCTATATCTATAATACTGATATTTTATGACCATATGATGAGATACCCCATTTGATCTCTTAAATTCATTATTTTGAAGTTTTAAGTGGCGCCGTTAGGCTGCCGAATTTTTAAGTGGTTCTTCACCCTTCTCGTTTTGAAGTTCTACTTTCATGTCAATTCTTTCAAGTTCCTTTTTGTTATGTTGGGGTATGATATCTATATATATCATAATTATCTTTTATTACCATATGATGAGAGACCCCATTTTATCTCTTCAATTCAGTATTTTGAAGTTTAAGTGGCGTCGTTAGGCTGCTGAATTTTTAAGTGGTCCTTGCACCTTTCTCCCTTTTCAAAGTTCTAATTTCATGTCAAGTATTGCCAGTTCCTTTTTATTATGTTAGGTTATGATCTCTATATCTATCATACAGATATTTTATGTTCATATGATGAGAGAACCTATTTGATCTCATCAATTCATTTTTGGTTGAAGTTTATGTAACGCTGTTAGGCTGCCGAATTTTCATAAGAGAAATATTATTTTTGTCTTCCTTCCATGTTCTTCATTTCATATGGTATATTTTCAAATTTCATTACCATGTTCTTAAATCCATTATATTCTGTCCCTCTACTATTTCATGTGTCATTTATGAATTTTTTACCCATGTCCCCTCTCTTTTCAATGTTTTCTAAAAACCTTGTAACATAGCTGTTATGCTGCAGAATTTTCGTCTCAAAATGTCTCTCTCTTTTTTCAAAAGATATTTTATTTTATTAAGTGAATACTCAAAGCTCTACCTTCTATATGGGTATTCACATATATACCATGATTTTATATTTTAAATTCTAGGATTTACATACATGAAACCCGCTTTCCCTTTTCGTGGGTTTAAAGTGACGTAAAGATCATGTCTTTAAGGCAGTTTTTAAAACGTTATGATTATGAAATGAAACCAATTTATTTTATGCTATATGGGTCATTTATGAAATGTTTGATGATGATATATGTGGATAACATTATAATAAAGGTAAATTTTAAGGTGTGCCCTGATAGCGCTCCAATGCATTAGGTAATGATGTAACCACTAGAGATTACAATTTTCACGATATCTTAGTGAATAACCTTGGTAATTTTCAAATGGCACCTTGGGGATGGACCTTGGTGATATGTTCATGATTTTCTATATTAAATGTTGCAGCCACATCTTCAAGTTATGAAAAATGTTCTTTTTATTATGATATGCCTCATGATTTCTTTCTCATTCCTTAATGTTCTTTTCATGACCTTATTGAAACATCTCAAGTTCACATGTAAAATGTTTCTCTTGTTTCCCTTACTGGCCCTTCTGCTCACCCTTTATTTTGATGTATGTCCCCAGGTTATGAGATGCAGTAATGAACCTAGGGTGAACATGAAGATAATCCTTTCAAGTGTTTAAGAATAATATTTTATGTTTTCATGTTTAAAGTTCCTGGTTTCCAAGACATTAAACCTTAAAGATCCTCGGTTTTGTAAAATGTAATGAAAGTTTATGTGATAAAAAGGCGGGATGCTATAGTTGGTATCAAAGGATGGTTTAGTTATTTGTGGAAATTAGGATATGAAAACTCTAGGAATAACCCTATAGAAAAGTTTAAATATAGGAAATCTTCCTGAAATTTTGGTGAGTATTGAGTAAGGGGTTTCCAAGAAAATACATCCATGTCTGGATACGAGCAGGTAGAGGTGGCTCTGGCACAGATGTACATAGGGGTAAAACCCGAAAACACTGCTTTGAGATAGACTCGAACGGGAACTGGTACATGACAACGGGCCTTGCTGCACTCTTGGTTACGACACTCCCGGGGGATATGCTTTGGTAAATTCATAAGCTTAGTATGAACCATTGTTAAAGGAACAAAGATAAAATAAAATAAAGATTCACATAAGAATATATGATCATGGATAACCTATATGGGAACCTAAGAGATCATAAGTTAGGGTATACTTTTCTTCTACAAGTTATCCTTATATGATTTCAGTTCCTTTTCATGATTATTGGCTAAGTACTTAAGCCCCTAATTATGCTTTCTCTTCTTAGTTAATGGTGGGAAATGGAAGAACATGTCCCAACAACCAATGTGATAGGAAATGTGACGATTGTCATATTAATATGATAGGGATGATTAGGGGATTAAAATATGATTATTATTTTGGAAGACGTTCACTATTTTGGGGACCCTATATGATCGAGGTAAATATATTACTACGGTATTTTCATTGAGGAGTAAGGTTGACTTATATTTTGAAGAATCGATGAATTTAAGGTGGACTTATAGTAATTTAGGTTACTTATGGGAATGATTAACCTATCTTGGGTAAAATATGTTTAGGTTAGATACTTTTGTTATAAGATGTCAGGAGTGGTTGATGTTGTTTGGAGATGAACAATGAAGTTTATTTTGGAAGACTATGTTATCAAATCCTTCTTGTATTTGGGTTTCAATCTTAGTTTGGTTTATTTTGAGGAATTTTAAGGACCGTTATTTATGGAATGGACTATGATGAACTTTGGGTAGTACCATGGAACTTTGAAGATTTAAAAGTAGTTTCCATTCCTATGGGATTATTTCTTTTTCAAGAGTTTTTTTACCTTACCCTTTCTATTTTTGGGATAATGTTTAAAGATAGAAGAAATAGATAGTTAATCTTTTGTAGATTATGTGATTCTCTAGAAGATGATTCTTGTGTTTTGATAAGACCAAGTAGTTTTAAATGCTCATAGTTTGGAGAAAAGATTAGTTTTGGGTACAAAATTATTAAAGGATGAAACTCTACATGAAGATAGGTATATTTTGTTATGTTTTTGTTTTATGTTGTAAATGAATTCCTCAAAATTATGAAAAGGAACGTAAAACAAAAACATTGATGGTTTACGTTTCCTACTGGGTAATCAAAGACCGTTTGCACACATCATAAGTTTGGGATTTTCTTATGGTTAACTTTCTCCTAATCATGTTTTCTATCACTCTCCCTCAGAACTTGACCCTTTGTTTTCTCCTCCATGTCCATGTTTTCTTACATGGAATCCTAGTGCGGGCTAACTCGGGTGACCTTTGTACTTACCTTTTTTTCTTTTAATGTAATAGTTTTATTGACTCCTTTTCCAATGTGGGACTTTCAATGAAATTTCAAAACCCAATTTTAAAAATTGCCAGGACACAATTTCTTAAGGGGGGAAGATTGTAACGACCCGAAATTTTGAATAAATCTTGTTTCCTAATTTTATGTGTTATTTTATTTTGTTTTTTATACTCAACAAAAATGTTTCATTTGATAACATGAGTATAATTAAAATGAGACTATTGGGTTTTGACTGTTATATGACCCTTGGTCAATATGACCCCTCGAGACTAAACGTTTTGATTATTGTCTCTAAATACAAGTAATCTTGGTTAATTATTATAGAAAGAAGATTCGATGGCCTCACCTAGTAGTCTTGGACCGATCGAAGCCCATCTAACAGAACTTGGGAAGGAGGTAGCACCACTGGGCTTTTCTCTGGACCAAACCCAAGCTGAACTTCATCGTGTGAAGTTAGAATGAAATCACCTTTGTGAGAAGTTCAAACTGATAGAAATTACTACTCGTGCGATGTTAGCCGAGCCTCCCTCAGATTCTCTCATCTTAGCACACCTTACACTTAGGTCCTATTCTGCTGTGATAAGGGGCTATGTAAGGAGACCGTAACTGCCTTGTGTAATCCTTTGTTTTAAATAAAAATTGTGATTTCTTCATATGATGAAGTTTATGAATTTTCAAATGACCAGATAAATATAGTATGCATATTTTTGATGAATTTTAGAAAAAGGATATTTTAAAAATGTTTATGTAAACCTTAAATAATTAAAAATGTGTAATGATATTCAAAAAAATGGTCTTCTACAATTATGCTCAGTACGAAATTTAGAGTCTAATAAGATCAACTTAATTTTTGATGAATAGTAAATTATGAATAGTGATTTTATGATTAGGATTAGTAATGTGTCCAAATGGATTAGTAATCTCACTTAAAGAAAGTATTAATATAATCTAGGCACCTTGATTAACTAATTTGATTCAATAAAATGGTTAAATAACGATATCATAAATTATAATTCAAGTATTAGTTTTTTTGAGTGAATAGTGTTTTTTAATTAAAAATTAAATTAAAAATATTTAAAAAATTATTTTTATAAAATGGATTTCATTTTTGAACTCAGAGCACCGATATTATGTTATAGTAATTTTTGGGGTTTTTTCTGAAAAAAATGAATTTTTGGTGAATAGTGTATTTATTTAAAAAATAAATTAAAAATATTTAGAAAATTATTTTTATAAAATGGAGTTCATTTTTGAAATCAGAGCATTGATATTTGGTTAAGGTGAAATTTTAGGATTTATTCTGAGAACGTTGAATTTTCGATGAATAGTGAAAATACAGTTTTTAAGTTACGGGTGTTTAATGACATCATTAAATGATGTATTAAGTATATAATAAATATGGTCGACTTATGAATAGTAAGATAAGGTATGAGGTGTCCCAAGGTTCCAATACCATGGGAAAATACCATGGGAAAGCCCATGGTTTTCCTAAAACCACTAATGAGGTGTCCCTTGGCCATTAATGCCTTGTCCCCTCACTATCCCTATAAATACCAAGCCATCCTCTCATCCATTCGACTCCCCACTCTGCCCCAACAAAGTTCTGGTCTCATTACCTCCCAAGGAGTCCTCCCAAGGTTCCCCCAAGCCCTCAAGGTCCCAACCTTTGGGTTTTAAGAGTTACGTTTTAAGGTAAGGGATCCGATCTCTCTCTTTCTTTTCAAGAAATCTCTTTTATGTAATTTCTTTTATGCTCCATGTTCTTATGTTAAAGGGTGTTCTTTTATACTCATATTACTGCCCTTTTCATGTTTACATAATGAGAGATCCCCTATTACTCTCATTATTTCGTTTTATGATGTTTTAAGTGGCGTCGTTAGGCTGCCGAAATTTTTGTAACGGATTCATTCTCCCTTCTCATTTTTCAAGATCTATTTTCATGTAAAGTATTTCAAGTTCCTTCTTATTATGTTGGGGTATAATCTATAAATTTATCATAATGATCTTTTATGATCATATGATGAGATACCCCATTTGATCTATTCAATTAATTATTTTGAAGTTTTAAGTGGCGCCGTTAGGCTGCCGAATTTTTAAGTGGTTCTACACCCTTCTCGTTTTGAAGTTCTACTTTCATGTCAATTCTTTCATTTTCCTTTTTGTTATGTTGGGGTATGATCTCTATATCTATCATACTGATATTTTATGACCATATGATAAGAGACCCCATTTTATCTCTTCAATTCAGTATTTTGAAGTTTTAAGTGGCACCGTTAGCCTGCCGAATTTTTAAGTGGTTCTTCACCCTTCTCGTTTTGAAGTTCTACTTTCATGTCAATTATTTCAAGTTCCTTTTTGTTATGTTGGGGTATGATATCTATATCTATCATACTGATCTTTTATGACCATATGATGAGAGACCCCATTTGATCTCTTCAATTAAGTATTTTGAAGTTTAAGTGGTGTCGTTAGGCTGCTGAATTTTTAAGTGGTCCTTGCACCTTTCTCCCTTTTCAAAGTTCTAATTTCATGTCAAGTCTTCACAGTTCCTTTTTATTATGTTGGGGTATGATATCTTTATCTATCATACTGATATTTTGTGTTCATATGATGAGAGACCCTATTTGATCTCATCAATTCATTTTTGATTGAAGTTTATGTAACGCTGTTAGGCTGCCGAATTTTCATAAGAGACATATTATTTTTGTCTTCCTTTCATGTTCTTCATTTCATAAGGTATATTTTTAAATTTCATTACCATGTTCTTAAATCCCTTATATTCTGTCCCTCTACTGTTTTATGGGTCATTTATGATTTTTTGACCCATGTCCCCTCTCTTTTCAATGTTTTCTAAAAACCTTGTAACATAGCCGTTATGCTACAGATTTTTCCTCTCAAAATGTCTCTCTATTTTTTCTAAAGATATTTTATATTATTAAGTGAATACTCAAATCTCTACCTTCTATATGGGTATTCACATATATTCCATGATTTTCTATTTTAAATTCTAGGATTTATATACATGAAACCCGCATTCCCTTTTCGTGGGTTTAAAGTGACGTTAAGATCATGTCTTTAAAACAGTTTTTAAAACGTTATGATTATGAAATGAAACCAATTTATTTTATGCTATATGGGTCATTTATGAAATGTTTGATGATGATATATGTGTCTCACATGATAATAAAGGCAAATTTAATGGTGCTCCCTGATAGCGCTCCAATGCATTGGGTAATGATGTAACCACTAGATATTACAATTTTCATTATATCATGGTGAATAACCTTGGTAATTTTCAAATGACACCTTTGGGATGGACCTTGGTTATATGTTCATGATTTTATATATTAAATTTTGTAGCCACATCTCCAAGTTATGAAAAATGTTATTTTTATTATGATATGCCTCATGATTTCTTTCTCATGCCTTAATGTTCTTTTCATGACCTTATTGAAGTATCTCAAGTTCACATGTAAAATGGATCTCTTGTTTCCCTTACTGGGCCTTCTGCTCACCCTTTCTTTTGATGTATGTCCCCAGGTTATGAGATGCAGTAATTAACCTAGTATGAACATGAAGAGAATCCTTTCAAGTGTTTAAGAAGAATCTTTTATGTTTTCACGTTTAAAGTTCCTGGTTTCCAAGACACTAAACCTTAAAGATCTTCGGTTTTATAAAATGTAATGAAAGTTTATGTGATAAAAAGGCAGGATTCTATAATTCCACAGCTACCAAAACCTCTATTGAACCTTCAAATATAGTGTTTAAACACCCCATGTCACACTCTAATCTTATTTAGATGAGGTTGATCAATGCCCTATTTTACCAGTATCGATAAAAAGGGGTCATTACCACCAGGTATATGAACCACCAAGATCTCAATGCATTGAAAACTCACCAAAAATTCCACCCCAAGGTCTACTCTTGGGGAGACCACCCCTTGTTCTGATGGAAAACCACATTGAGAGCCTCACCCTAGAGCACTCTGACACCTCACTCCCTTACTCTAAGGAGGTATGGTATGTTTGATAAATGAATTTAGTGACTAATACACATTATCTTATATAGAGGGATCACATCATGCCTCATTAATTCTAGAAATAACTAGTAAAATATGCCTAAGATAAGGTTAAATTCATTCTTTCACCATCATCCTATGTTTTAAACACCAAAAACCAACTTCATGGGAAGACCCAGGTTATATATCAACAAGTCGATTCCTCTAAAGCTATTTTGAACAATAATAATACTGGTATATCACACTAGATCCCTGCAATAGGTGAATAGAGATCCATATTTTTCCACCTTGGACTAGGACCCCAAATTCCGTTTAGTAGTCTAGGTCGACTCTATCAGTCAATGGAACCATTTAAATCCATTATGGGACATCCCATGATAAGTAAAATTATTTAATAGGTCATACCCCAACCACCATAAATTAATATGAAGTTCCTCCCTAGGCTACCACCCATCAATGTGAAGGTCCTCCTTGTACCATCATCAATCGGCATGGAGTTTCTCCCCATTCTACCACTAACCAATGAAGATGTCCTCCATGAACCACCATTAATCATCATAGATGTCTTAACCTTGTTTCCACCAATCCATGTAAAGTTACTCCCCACACCACAACCAATCATCACAGAGGTCCTCCCTATATCGAAAACATTCTATACTTAGAAGAACCATCTTGAGGAAGGAGGTCAAGCACCTATTGTGGGGGTTGTGTCGACAATGTAGGTGACAACACATATGGGGTAGATCCTAGTGACTCTCAACAATAATCACTTGTAGGTGTTCCATTGCATTAGAGGTATAACCGTAGGAAGAATCATGTCATCATTGAACTCTTATATTATGATGAAATGGATAACTCAATTAGGGAACATTTACCCTATCTTCTAGAGTCTTGGGTAGACACATGACAATTGAGGCTCATGATACCATAAGCTGAGGATCTCAATATTCCCACATCCCTCCACATATATTTTCAGGTAGATGACAATATGGCCTCCTTCCAATGAATTTTAGTGAAAAATTATCCATCACCACCAGTTTATAGCCACTCTACCTCCACATAATAATTTTGAGAGATTTTATAGTCTGGGTTGATTCCCTCAAATGATGGTGAGAATTCTACTGAGTAAAAAATGTACACTATCACCCTCATGCTTGATGCTATGGAAAACACCCCTTAATACATGAACATGATCTTGAAGCATGATCCACCTCCATGAGATGTCCCAACATGCAATATATATTTAACCCGCGTGGTGCCACCTCCTCTGGTAGAACAGTTTCGAAGGAGGTATTCATCGGTTTCACCAACCTTATCATGGCATGCACCAATCGAGGCTTGAGACAACCTAGAGAAGTAACCTTACCCTTAGAAAGATAGAATGAGGAAGGTTATGGTCACTGAAATGATATTAGTTTTATTATGGGCACCTGCAGCACCTGAATTTATCATCCCACATTCTCTTACTGTGTACTAGGTAGTGTTTTTTCACCAGATTATCTAGGTAAAATCCCACTACCTATGGGATTAGAAACTGACCTACCTTGGGAGCCACACGCACCTCGACACCATCAACTAGTAGAGAAGAAATGTTGTGATTGTTAATCTACTAGAAGCTAAACATCTTGAGTCATATGGATACCACCATACACTCAATAAAACCTACATTAAAAGCCTCATTGTGCTCTGCTGGGTCATGGGAGAGGAATATCCATATGTACGTATCATAGGGTGGGTAAGTATTCCACCCTCAATTTCTACCCTATCATATGACAACGATAGGACCGACAATCCGGCCTATCTTATAATGATAAAGTTTCCCCTATTAATAACACTATGGTAAATATGGTCATCACCGACCCACCAAGGGATTAGAGGAACAAAGCTACTGATGTAGGTCATGATGAGGAAAACCTTCTTCAATGGGTGATGTAGTACCATGAATAACATATAGTAGGTTTCCACATTCATCATTATAGAAAGTCATTAGGCCTTATAAATACTCCCAATGAGATGTTTATACCCAATCATTGGTACATGGATAACATCAAGGGATAATCCAAGATCACCGACCCATCTGAGGCTATTAAAAAATCATTGTCAGAACCCACGAAAGCCACCTTTCTCTAGAAACTCTAGGAATAAAAAAGGCTCACCAATGATCTCATTTTTGAGTATCACTCATGCCCAATAAACATCATAAGAAACCATGCCTTTCCTAGGGTGGGGCTTCTAGTCCTCCTCATCCTGACACCCCAAATCGAATTTGGTGACCTCACACACCTGATCAGTGAAACATCATGGGGATATTGAAAGAGACCCAGATATAAGACTCCCACCCCTCCTAAGCAGTGTGATTGCCCTCCATAGGATCAAGGTCACGTTTTTACTTGTGTTTATGAGACTCTAAATACATTGGTGTCCATAAATCCTCACCAAGATGAATTGATAGTTGTTCTCATTGATCTCTTTGAGACTCTGGAAACAAATTAGGTGGAATTTCCACCCATAGGAATGTTATACCCTACCTGGGTGGACCATGTATGAGTGCCCCAAAATTTTGGTATTACCATATTTACTATGTTTAATGGAATGGGTGAACCATTATAACATCTGAACCACTTCACATCAAGGTGAATTCCAATGTTGGGAATTTTAGAACAGCCTGAGGCCGCCATGCTTTGATGCTATATCCAGACCTTGGAAGGGGATGTCTTCATCGGGTGCAACCAACTACCCATAGGGTCTATTTATGGAAGGGAAAACCTCTGACGAAATTTCATCTACTAGTTCCATTCTACCTCATGAAATACGAGTATCATCGAACAATTTAAATGTATGAAGAGGCCTAATGACCGAGCCACTGACATTGTCTCTCAATAAAAAGGACTCATGTACTCATTCGACATGATGCTATCTTAGGAACAACTATATACGATGTGTGTGGTGGAAGTCAGGAATGAGAAAATACCTACCCTAATCTCCTTGAACTACCCAAGTGGATTTTAGGAATTCTAAGAAAAGGATCAACATTTAGAAAAAAACCTTGTAGTGGACTAAACAATAGTCATGACCATTTCCCCTCCAATCTCCCATGGGATAACCAATAAAAGCAGAGACAACCACTATTGTATATGAAATAGTTCTTGAGCTGGTGGACCTGTTGGATCCTTTTCTAGATGATCCTCCGCCGAGCATATCCTTACCAAGTACAACCACCTCGATGAGAGAATGTGTCTCTGTCCCTTCATCAAGGCTAGTCTCCTAGGGTTTCCTTCCCAGATATAATAAAAATGACTTATTCCTTCAGTGATTCAAAGATATAAAGATATTTCATATTCACTTTAGAGAATATAATACTGAAGTTTCAGAGCATATGGAACCCTAGGAGGTTGGTCTCAATAGTCATTCCAATCATACTCATATCATAGGATCCTCGGAAACACAATAAAGAAGTTATTCATATTCAAATATTGACTTCAAGCCTAGGTAGATAATGGCTTAGTCAGGTAGGTTGATTTATAGCATAGGTGAAACATGTCTCTGTCAACCATAAAAGTGATAGTGAAACTTCTGGATGATAGTAAACACCCCCTAGCCATGCGATATATATGGATGATGACTGGTTTTCTTGCATGGTCATAGCTTACACTCAGGGTATTATTCATTATTGCCTGATAAATCTAGAACCTCTTATTTTTTTTGTGCCACCTTTTACTGATTCCTCCACATCCATGTCATAGTATCCTAAGTCTCAAAAAAACAAAAGCTGATTGAGAAAATAAAATAAGAGTCCCCCACCAGTTCCAAAGGAGGCTCGTACTCTTGGTGACTTCGTTCCTAAAAAATTGGGAGATACACCTTGGGACACCCTGCTCGAGACTATTCTACAGATAAAGAATAGGAATATTCCTATATGAATGTCAAATATTTGGTAGACCACATCAAAAATCCCAATAGTGAGGAATGTAAGGAACACCCTTAGGTTCCTCCGACTGATGACATTGAAATAGAGGTAAAGTACTTGAGAGCTATCAAAATGTTTAGTCTAGTGATTAAAATGAGGCCATTCATGCTATTGAGACTTGGAACCGAGCTTCACACATTGATTAAGAAGTGAAACCCCCCTAGTCCACACCGTCAGTCACATATCTTTAGATGACTGTATTATTTGACTATATATCTCAGCCAGGACTATGCCATGATCATCCAAATCCATTCGGGACCTGACCTCACCCAACCAACACTCAGTGGGAAGTTCATTAGAACATACCATCTAGTTAGTGGAAGAATATCACCAGAATTAGCCAGACCCCAATGGTTCATCCAACGAAATATTTTGTGCTTCTTTCTATGAAAAAAACCCATATATGAAGAAAAATTCCCCAAGCATAGAAGTAGAATGTTCTAAATCACATTTTTGGCATACCCACAAGACTTTTGATTCTTGAGTCTATTGTATTGTCGAAGGAAATTCATGAGCCATTGATAAAGATTTGAAAATCACCCTCTGGTTTAAAGATGAAGTTGCTAACACTAATTCCTACTATTCATAGAAGGATGAGAAAGAAAAATGACGATCCATTATAACATTGTATGGAGAAGAAGAGGGTGTCACTATTCAGGGTCACATATGCATAATGAATATCACATGTTAATTCGATTGAGTGGATATTTGAAAATTACTAGTGGATTTTGGCTCCTAGTTCATCCTTATTTGAACCTAGAAGCTTCATTAGCTGAAAATGATATATTTAGATATAACTCCCTCCAACCTAAAAAGTCAAGGCTATGATAATATTGAGAAAAAGTCATATGGAAAAATTAGATTGAAGAATCTATTTGGTGGTCTAATATCAAGAATTGAATTTATGGTAGTCTCACATTAAACTTCATATAACATGTTTATGGGAATATATTGGAATTATTTTCATGTGACAATAACCTCTTCATATCATTAGTGCCTCAAATACTCCTGAAATAGTGGAGTATAGGTACTCTAGGGAAACACATACCCCTTTTAATCTTGTGAGGCATGTTATCTGAATGTTTTATAATATAAGAGGAAGATAAATTCATGTTCATACCAATAGGGTTGAGCCCATTAATACTACTGATGATCCAAGGGCCACTATAGAAGATCCTTGGGTAAACTTAAAATGTAACTTCATTATCTTGATTCACTAGTTAGAGATCATTATGCCATCACTGGGGGATTTTTTTGTCTTCAATAAAAATGAGAAATCTCAAGTTACCTTGTACTCCTACACTAGACAAGCCCAACTGGTACTGAAAGACCCTTATACTATGAATTACTGATATTATTCTCTATTGAAACTAATCCATGACATTCCCACATGTTCCACAAACCAATGCAGACTCAACTGAAGTCTACTCATCTATATTGCTTAAATATTAAGGGTTTCCCTCATAGTAGAAAACTTGATGGAATTAGTTCAGTAGCTTCTGTCACCACAATCTATATATAATAGGAACCCCTTATTAGAGATTTTGTATCTTCTAGAGTAGTCACGAGTGCTTACACTAAGTCAGATTTCTTGGAAGCATCGTATCCTCCCTGGATTCTCCCATCTTAGACGACGAAGAGGATTTGGAAGATGCCTCTCAGAATTTAATGAGTGTTTCTCCATCATAGTTGAATAGTTAACCTATGTGAAAATGGTATTGAGGAACATATGAGGCCTACACTAGTCAATACAACCATTTATTCAATGGAGTAGAATCAGTATGTGGCATTCCTAGAACAACACTCAAATTTATTCTCCTAGATCTACGAAAAGATTCTAGGGATGGACCCTCAAGTTTCCATTCACTACCTGGGCCTCCCAGTGAGTCATCACGGGATCAAACAATCTCCTTGGAATATGAACACATCTCATAGTTCTATGGTCAAGGCTAGAGTTGAAAATATTATCAAATCCAACTTTTTCTATAATGTCCACTACCCCAGGTGTTTATAAAACATTATGCAAGTCACGAAGAAGAATGGGAAAATAAGTCTGTTAATAAACTTTAAATACCTCAACCACCATTGTATGAAGGTTGATTTTCACTTTCCCCTTCCAATGAAATATTTATTGATAGATTCTACAGTTGGGTTATATGACCTCTCCTTTATATAAGGATACTATGGATACAATCATATTTGAATGACCCCTAAGGATAAAGATTACACAACATTTAGGGCACACCAAGGGACATTCTCCTATCAAATGATTCCTTTCAGCTTGAATAATGTTATAACCACTTAACCAAGGTCCATGAACCATTTATTTAAGACAATTATTAGGATATTGATAGAATGTTACATGGATGATCTGGTGGTAAAATCTCACCAACATCAAGACCATCTTAAGGTTCTTGAGAAAGTATCCCCTTTCTCTGCTCCCGACAAATGAAGAAGAACACCTCGAAGAGAACATTTAGGGTCACCTATAAGAAAATTTTGATCTTCAAATTAAGATAAAGAGGCATCGATATTGACCTAAAGAAGATCATTTAAGTCAACAAAATGAACCTCAAGAAATATTCCGGAGTTTTAGGGCCTCCAATGACACTTATACAATATTTGCTAAATTATTGATAATATATATAGAAAGTGTAATCCCTTATCAAGGATCATAATAAAATCCATTGTTTAATAATAGTATGAAGAGTGAATGACTAAGTTTGAGGATATTAAGAAGCAGCTTCTATAGACTCTGATTTTGATTCCACCCATATCAAGATAGAATTTATTTCTCTATGTGAAATCCTTGTAATGGTCCCTTAGTTCCCTTTTATCCTTGAAAAATAATGAAGGTTGGGAAAACATCCTATACTATCTCAGACTCATTCTCCTCGATGGAGAGACCAGATATGCTCCCATTGATAAGAGCTTCCTTGCATTGGTTTTTTAGTGAAAAATTTAGAAAATTATTTTCAATATTATGTGATAATGATGGTGTCATATGTAGAACCACTAAAGTGTATCCTCAATAACCCCATGATAAAGGGATGATTGCAACAATTGGTGGTGATCCACTATAATTTCAAAATCAAATTTTTTCCCATAGAAGGCTCTCAAATACAAGGCTTTGATAGACTTTAGTGTATCAAAGCCATCCCCTAAATAACTGAACTTGTATGATGATTTCATATATGATTCTATTATCTAATTAGATCAGACTATGATGATTTTTCAGATTCATTTCTATTGTGCCAACCAAAGTATGATCCATACAATTTTTAACTACCCCAACCTTAATAGGGTAGGATTGGGAATCATATTCATCACTCTAACACAAGTATTCCTACCATACTTTATCCTACAATCACAAGGATTCATAAAAAATGAAACAATGTACTAGGATCTTATTATTGGACTTAAATTAGCTCTTACGATTGATGTCCCATATTTATATGTGATGGGAAAATCCAAGATAGTCATCAAAAAGATAGAGGGTGACTAATTTGTTAGAATTCAAGAGACTGTTCCCCAGCTAGAACACACCCATCAACTGAGGGACATGTTCCCTTCCCAAATAAAGGCAACCCATTTTTTCTAGTCATAGAACAGTCGAGATGATTCTTTAGTAGGTCTGGACTCATCCACCATATAACCCAACCGGGATGATTTGATCACTCATGTGGAACACAAGAGGTTCATCACCACTACTGCATAAAATGATTGTGACCAATAGGTGAATCAGTTGGATTCTAGTAATTCGGTAATAGGATCTTATCATACCCCCACAATTGAGAAAAAAATTATTGAATGACTCCCTTTGTCGAGTATCTCCATCATGGAATTCTCCCATTAGACCTAATGAGGCTGAGAAAATCCATTGACATGCATCACAGTTTACACTCCAAAGTGGGAATAACATAGAGAAAACCCTCTACAGGTATGGTTTCAATGGATTTTTCCTCCATTGCATCCAAGGAGATGAGATTCCTCAGGCTATAAAATAGGTCCACACTAGATTCTATGGTTTTTATCAAGAGGGATTGTTGATAGACCACTAAATTTAAATATGAGTATAATTTTAGAACACCTTAGTTCATGATTGTATTGAGTTCACCAAGAGGTTTCATTCATTTCATATCTATGATAACTTTTTGAATCAACATCCAAATCTTCTCCACACCACTATGTACTCTTTTCCTTATACAGTATGGGGACTTGATTTTGTGGGGTTGTACCAACCAGTAAAAACTCACCAGTACAAGTTCAATTTACTTTAAAAATACTTTTTTCCCAAGTGGGTATAAGAAGTTCCCCACAAGGAATTTAAAAACCATTTTGTGACCGAGTTCATGAGCTCCCACATCATCCCTCAATTTGGAGTTCCTAATGCTGTTCTCATAGAAAATGGAACCATCATCTAGGTTTTATTACTAATGAAATTTTACATCAATTAAATAATATTGTCTAACCATACGTCTCACTAACATGCGTAGGATAATGGATAGATTGAGGTGTTAAACAAGACCACTCTCACATATAATAGATAATATTGGGCTAGAACAAAAATATTCAGCCCAACAAGCTCCCCAATGCCCTCTAGTCCTATCAAAAAATGACTTGAAATTCCACCAAGGAGACCCATATTACATGGTGTATAAAATAGAGATAGTATTACCCATTTAGGTTCAGTTGAAATCAATCTGAATAGTTTTTTATGACCAAAACACACTAGGAAAAAGGGAATATGTATATCTAGATGAGTTGGAATCCATCCATGGAAACAAGCTTTATGCTTTGAATAAATTGGAGAGACACCAAAAAAGGATAGTGAGAGCATTAAAAAAAGGATTTTTTCCACTCCCTCATCTAGGGTAACATGGAATAGGACCTTATACTAGTAATAAATCCACTAAATTTATAGCCAAAGTGGAAATGACCTTAAATTATCCATATGGTCTCTTCTAATGGAGCAAAATCTTGGATCACTATGGATGGAGAGTGTATCACACATCCCACCAACAGTAAGTTTCTTAACTAGTATATCATGTGAAAATATTGTTCAAATCTATGGAACCTTAAACTACAACAATTAGGGATAGAGATCTACAACCTTTAGACAACTACACCCCTTTTGGTATAATATTTATGACCTTAAACTAATATCTGCTCCACGGTCCATGCAATATGACGTTAATGTATTTAAAATTAGTCCAAAATTGACAACCTTATACTAAGATTAATAGTCCAAGAATTATGACATTAAACTATTTACAAGTCATACAGTCTGATCTCCATGACTTTAAAATATTACAAACTATAGTTTGAGTTTTATGACTTTTAAATGAAAATCCCAGCGCCCCTATTGTATGACATTGAATTGTGATATTACCCTATGTAGTAAATATAGGATGAATCACATGATAAGTGTGATATTAAAAAACCAACATCCTCTACACATTCCAATAAACAATAGCCTTAACCCATGTAATAAACATGGGATTCCCTCACCAGAGAGGATTTACCACTTTATCGATGTCGGTCTCCCACCATGCCATGTTCCTAACTATGTGAAGCTTGATTACAATTCCCATGGGATAAATGGTGAATACTAGATATCATTTCTCTAGGACTAGGAAAAAATTCACCAACATTTGGCCGTTTGGCCCCACCTATGGTCCAATCATTTTTATGTTATACTTTGTGTTGTTTGTTTCAATGGTTTTATATGGAACATGGTTCTTCATGACCTCCTTTTACATAGGATACCAAAACACTTTTGGTATGAAAATAAAATTAAAATAAACACCCCTTTAGTCCATGAATCATGACTTTAAACTGATTTCCAAATTTCTCTAGTCCAAGTCTTATGACCTTATAATATATTTAAATAACTTTGGGATTTATTAGTGTGGTTCAGAATCCCATTGGATCATTTCACATTAGGTTTTAACACTTTGAAACCCCCAAGTATCATAAAATTACCCCCTCCCATGTCCAATTTTCTATAAACTTAAACTAGGAGTCTTGGTCAAAGATCTATGACCATAAACTAGGATTTCTGGACCAATATCTTTAACCTTAAACTACGAGTCTTGGTCTAAGCTCTATGACCTCAAACCAGAATCCATGGTCCAAGAATTATGACCTTAAACAAAGAAAAAACTACCCCCATTCACATGGTTTACTTCATCCATTTGTTTTCAGCATGGCTATTCCCCCATATCTTTCCAGAACTATGTGCATCTTGATTTCTATTCCCATGGGATGCATAGTGAAGCCAACACATTATATTTCCAAGACCAACAACATGTTCACCTCAAAACCATATGTTACCCACAGTGATATCACCCCTAAATACCCTTATAGGCCTCATATTCAGGTATAATCCCCAAACATATATCTTGACCCATTAGCAAGCTGAGATACCCCTATGACACGAAATGAGGAAGAAAATAATGGGAAAATCAATGCACATGGCCCACCAATTTCATCAGCACACAATGATAAACTGTAGCCTTACCCTATACAAAACTAGTATGCCTCACATGATAAGTATGTGATGACAATAAACATTACCCCACATGAAATCGGGATTTATCATATGATAAATATGGGATGACCAAAAAAGCAACATCCACAACACATGACGTTAAATTATAGACATACTATGTATAAATTTTGGATGTATCATATCATAATATGAGATGACTGAGTATCCTAACTCAAGAGGAAATCCCTCTATCGACATCATCCACCTATCACACTACCCACTAGAACAATATTTGGATTGATTACTATTATCATGTTATATATACTAATTCTTGGATCTCATATCCTGGGTCCATCTCCTTCATCGACTCATTAAAGGGTCTTTCCTCCCCTATCAACGTGATTTCAATCCGGGGTATTATTTTTCATGTTTTTCGTTGAACAAGGACCCTTTATAACTCAATTTATGTCATGTTATCACTATTTCATTCTATGAAAGACTCCTTAAAACACATACTCCCCCCTTGGGTCCAATCTCAATGACTTTAAACTAGAAGCTACCCCTCTGGTCGATGATCTATGACTATAAACTAGTAGAAACCATATTTCAATATGCTTGAATTTAAACAAAAAACCCTAACATCCTCATCACACAAAATTAATCCATAACCTTACCCCATATAAATCTAGGATGCCTCACATGATAAATTTGGGATGACAAAAAACCAACGCCCCCATCACATGATGTTAAACAATAGCCTTAGCCTGTATAAAATCGTGATTCCTTTGAATATGATATTATTTGATATCCTCACTAGAAAGGATGTTACCCCTCGGGTATTTTTCTCATACCACACCACCTTATATAAATATGTGTGTCTTTATTATCATTCTCATGAAATAAGATGTGATTCCTAGATATATCATCTTGATCCCATCCCTATCATTGACTCACTTTGAGGTATTACCACCCAGGATGGGCTTGATTATTCTTACCAACATAGTCATTTAACATGTTTGAGCTCAAGGAATAATATCCCCTGGGGAACTCAATATTCCAATTTGGAAATTCCCCATTTCCACTTCAATGCTTCATTATTTATTTGATTCAGATAATCATCACCATCTTGATCAAAACTAGATCTCTAAGGGAAATGATCCTATGAAAAACTATCTAACCTACTATATTGGGTTCATGAATTGAATGATCTTCAAAAAAACATAATGTATCACATGTTTTGAACTCATTCAATGTTCTCTCACACATTGTTTTACACCATTATTGATTGATGTAGATAAATAACGTACGTTTTGAACATGGTCAATAGTTGTTCCCCACCTATCAGTAATCCCCCTTTAACTATCCAGTTCCTCAAATTTAGGATCTACCCTCATTATGTTTTTAACTACTTTTTACCCTTGTTTTGTTCTCCCTTATAAAAAATGGGAAATCAGTACCACTCCTTGATTCTAGGATCGAGCATTGATCACATGAGCTTATGTGTTGGGAGGGATTTTTTCTCAAGAAAGGTTGGGATGCATGAGTTCCCCTTGTTCCATCCTCTAAAACATTAAAATAATAGACCAGGGTCCAATATCATGACCTTAAACTATTTAAAATATGTCTCGGAGATGTTTTGTGTCGAATCGGGTGGCCTCCTAGGCCCATCCATTCACAACAGGTGATCTTTCTTTAATTCTATGCATATTCCTTAGAGAAACAAATCTAGAGGTCCAATAATTATGACTATAAACTATTTTAAATAATTATATACTCTAAAAACATACACTAAGAGCTTACTTCCAATAATCATCACATTAAACTATGTGCAAGTCATCATGGGAGTGTGTCATGTGGAACCAAGCCTCCATAGCCCTAAATTTAGGGTAGGTCACATCCCTTTCATTCAATGAACACCCCTTTGATATTTCTTTCCCCATGGTCCAAGAATTATAACCATTAAACTATTTCCCTCCCTTTTTTGACTTTATAATAATAAATTAGGATCCCAAGTGAAAGACTCATGAATTCAAACTATGTTCCAGTAATCCTTGGAATGTTTTATGTGGTGTCGTGCCTCCTTAGCCCTCAATTCACATCAGGTTGTCACTCTTCCATGCTACAAATGTCTTTTTGGGATTATCACCTGATGGAACAAGCATCATGGCCTTAAAATTTTTGAATTTTTTCTCAGAGATGTTTTGTGTGGCATTAGGTGGCCTCATTGGCCACTCCTTTCATGTCGGGTTACATCTCCCATGTTCCACATACATAACCTTTGATACACACAATCTATTGGTCCAATAATCGTGAACTTAAAATGTGTGAGGCTCTACCTTTATTATTTTTCTTATTGGAGGGCCTCTTAGGTACACCATTTCTATAGGTTTTGAATCCTTAGACATCATAAGAATATTTCTAAGAGAAATCACCCTTAGGTTTAAGAACTACGACCTTAAATTATTTGCATCACCATTGTCTAATCTCTATGACCTTACAATAGGAGTCATGTTCTGATCATTATGACTCTTAACTATATGAAACTTCTTGGAATGACTTGTATGACATTAAACGACCAAATACAAGTGGAAAAAATATCTAGAAGGTTATAAAACTATAGGGGAAACCTGAGAAAGAGTCCAAATCCACCAATCATTTCACTCCCATGACTTGGGTAAAAAATAAGGGGACTAAAATAAAGAGTCACAAATCCAACAAGGACCCATTGTGAACCCTTGAAAAAACATGGATGTTCTCACTAAACCCATTGGTTCAAGAAAACTTTTGAGTGAAATTATAATATTCCATTGCCTCCTAACCCCCTTTAGGGGTACCCTATTGTGTTACCCTCTCATGAACCCCACCACCTTGGTTGGATGACTATTATTCACATTGGTCAACAGATCCTAGTAACAATTCAATTAACATTATGACTCAACATCCCAATCACCCAACATTACACTGTGTGATACATCATCCTCACCACATGACATTAAACTCTGTATCCATCATTTTTACTTTACGATGTTAAATAGTGTTCCCATCATCCTTATTACATGAAGTAAAACTTTGGATCATATTAGGCCCTTGAATGATCATCCACATTCTATAGTTTTTGTCAGTCACCTACAACATCGTTCATTTTCTTCAACCATCATTTGGAATATGAGATGATGCTCACCTTCAAAGATGAGTACAACCTTGTTTCAGACTAATACACCTACCCATTATGATAAAATTAGTGCAATTCCAAGAGTATTGAAAACCATTTTAAAATTCCATAACTTAATGTCTATACTTTTTGGGTTGCTTTATTTTTATCCCTATCCTTCTCCACATCAGAATGACCCCCTTGATGGCATGGACGTATTCCACACTGGCTCACCTACAATCCTAGGTACACTCCCTGAAATACTTCTGATGACATTTTGAGATAGGTCCCTTGTTTTGAACATGATAAATGGTAAACCCTCATTTGTTTCTCTCTATCCATGAATAATGATAATGTATTATATGTTTCAAACATGGTCAGATGTTATCCTCCATATTCAATAAATCCCCTTTGTGTTTCATATCATGGGAGTCTCGATTCACACTCTCTATCCCACCTTGTTCAGGTAGAATTAAACACCACTATAATTACCCCATTTGTGCACTAGATCTCATTGAGAATGTAATTTGGTTGTTCATAGAAATCCATATTTCATCCATATGATTTCCTCTTAAGACACTCTTAGTGGTCAACAAAAAAATTCCAGACCCTATGTTTTCGGCTATTGTTTGAGATTATCATTTAAATGAAAAATTTCATGGCAATACATTTTTTCTCACACCAAGAATGACTCATGTGGTATTTGGGGTTGATCATTGGTTGTCTCATTAATTTTAGTGAAGTGTGGTAGTGATGTGTTAGAAAAGAAAAATATTTATTCATACATTGAGTTAAAATAATTAAAATTAAAAAAAATTAGAGTCATCCAAACACCAGAACATCTTTTTTATCCCAGAAAAAATATTCCCTATGGACCCACATTGATAATCCAGCACTTCAATACAAATAGCTTCTCACATGTGGTCTCTAAGATCCATTTCAGACTGATGAGATTTTCCTACTCCTCCTTAGCCACATGATTAAACTCATCATACCTTATTTACAACCAAACCTTATCATAATTGCACTATGATATCTGAGATACGACTTCCTCTACATGATCCTTGACCACTGATAGGTAATCCCTCTACTTACTGATGATCTCTTATTGAGAATTGATGAAGGTGGATTACTCGTTAACCTGGTCTTCTAGTTGTTGAATTTATTGATCAACCTTATGGTGATTAGTAGTGATATTATATTTCTCTCATTTCTACGTGATGTAAAACTATTGAATTTATTCATGCACAAAATAATAAAGTTATTCACAAGAATGAACATGAATATTCCGAGCTTCCACCACTATGGTTCCCAGGATACATAGACATTGGTGGAGGGAACCCATCCTACTCACCAAATATGGATCTACAGTGTGAGTAATGAATCTCTACATGACCCTCCACACCCTACGTGAGATGATTACATTCACATAAAAAACATAATACTTAGAGTCTTAAAATTCCTTGGGTTGAATAGGCTTGTACACTAAGAAAGTTTCAAGGACAGTGGATACAGGTTCCTCCTCCAGGGTCCTCTCAAATTGGTTAGGATTCATGTCGGGAGAGTGGTAATCTTCATTGGCAACACTATCTCCCCAACCATGAGATACTCCCATTTGGAGGTATCACCTACGTCTGTGATGGGTTTCCCTCCCATGATTGAGGTTGTGTTATCATGGATGGAATTATCCCCAAGAGTTGGTACAACCATTAGGGAAGGCACCTCGGGTCCCCTGATCATAGCCATTTTCTTAGAAAACACTTTCTCGAGCATTGTGGTAAAACAAAATCATGAATGTTAGTTTGATCAGTGATGATAGTTCCAGAAATTGTGGCTTGTATAAGGGATAATGACATACTAAGGGTGAGAATTTTAGAAAATTCCAGTCCTAGTGTTTTGAAAGTTAATTCCACCATAGAATTCCCCACAACACCGGTTCGTAATTCAACGACTAGAACTAGGCCCCTTAGTACTGGTTGGGTGAAAGCTATATAATGGAAAAAACACATTGATACAATAAATCAATATCATGATGAATTTTTCAAAAGTTCAGGAGTGGTTGAGATATTATCTTAACTCGAGGCATAAGGATCTCAATGAGGAGTCACCATGAACAATATTCCTCACCACCAGTAGACGTCACCATTAGAATACCATGGTATGATCCCCTACAGATGATTGAGAGGATCACGGTCTCTGATGGAATCCTTTTTAACTCTTCATTGGACCCTCAAATTATAGTAACCATTGATATAGATTCGGAGGCATTTTCACTGAAGACTATTGTATATCCCTCTTCCCCTATATTTGGGACCCCTTTCTCACCCTCTGTTGTATCCTACAAAATGAAAATCTTAGATCAATACTATGAACATAAAATGCAGGTAAAGGATAGAAGAGATATATGAATTAAAAAACTAAGTTAAACTAACCAAATAGAATCTCATTCAGGTCATCAACCTTAGGGGTGACCTTGCCTCTCTCTTGGGAAGTCACCTGATCAGTGGACGATCCCTAGGATTCTTCATCACTGGTTCCTTATATGTCACCACCAATGGATGAAAAATCTTGTGCTAATTCTTAAGTAGATGTTGTATCCCTTGGATCATGATCACCACCTAATATCACACACACCCATCCAGTAAGAAAATAGGCTCCCCCATGTTGGCAGGTAAGGGTATTCATATCCTCTAGGTTTTAAAACCTATCATGGAAGTTCTCTCTGGAAGTGATTTGGGAAATCCCAACATCAAAGGGAATGATTATACACTAGGTCATCCATGAACATAATTTTTTTCTATAATATCATTCATATAATTTATCAAGCCTTCTAAAGCATGGGTAAGGAAGCATCAATGGTTGGATGCAACAAATACAACAAATTTTATCTAGGGGCTTCCCTAGTCCTACTAGTCCCTACATGGGAGAGTTGTGCATAATCCCGCAGTAAAATCTATGGGATCTCTCCCCTACAAGATGTGGGGTGAAACAACACCATGAGATTCCCCCACTACAGCCTTAGTTAGAGATACCGACACTTGATGGTCCCCTCAAAGGGTATCCCACCATCTTTAATGCAGCTTCTACAACTCGTTTGATGGTGTGATTACCCTCACACACTGATGTAAGAACCCTCATAGATATTCCACTATCCAATTTCATGAATAGATATAAGAAAGACCAGCATTGACATTGGTGGGTGGAAACATTTTTTCCTCCCCTATGCCTTCACCCATGAGTATCCAACATAGCTAACTAAGGATACAAGGATGTTTTTCCTCATAGATCTCCATGTAAACTCACTTTGTTGGATACTAGATGCATCCAAATTACCAGGAGAATCGATACTAAGTATATACCACACAATAAGTGTTTCTATCTACCCTAGACAACAATACTTTCCCTTGAAATTTCTTCAAGTACTCCAACTACTCGGGTGTCCTATCCAAATTGTCCACCATATCACTAGATGAAGTTGATAATATATAGAAGCTAAAGTTTACATCATTTATAATACCATCCATGACCCTGACTTCATTGAGAGTAACCATTAAAACCCTATAGATATTTATCCATGAGAGCCATAGAACAACATTAGTAGGAGTTATATTGTTTTGTAATTGATAGCCACCAATGTGATATCAGATCCACTCGTGAAGGAACTAAAATGGAAAACAGATTCTCCTAGGTATATTCCCACTTCACATATATTCCAAATGACTATAGAACTAGGCTAGAACAGTTATAACCAAGTTTTCCTAGTTTTCATATACATTGATAGACTCTATCGCAAGAATTACTGGTCACATTCCCATGTGTTCATCCCTCACAAAAAGCAACCAAACTATGAGGAAAGTGTCCATAAGTACAGTGTAGCGATCTATTGGCTGCCATCCATACATTATGCTATATCACCACAACTGATAATTACCTTCCTTCAATATTATCCAATATGATCCCATCTTCCCCATGTGTTATTTTGTTGGTACTATCTTGGCTGACCTTACATATTTCGGTAAGAGTTTTATTAAAGAACATCCCCAACTATGTCTTGAATGTGATATCTCAATGGAAGGGAGGATGATTCTTTAGTACTTGTGCGATCACATATAGAAGGATCTATGCCACAAAGGTGTTTTTTATAACTATCACCCCTAGAATTTTTTGTTGGGTGGAATTAGTCATACTATAATCCTGTTAGTGGGATGTCATCGATGTAGTCAAGGTCCCACATGCATATTACCACATCCCCATTAAATAGGTGTAAGTTGTTGGTGTCTAGGGAACAACGACTATTGAGATATGACATTAAATCATATTTGAAATACATGTGGAATTGGTATTTTCTCACTGCTTCATACAACCAAATGTAGCACAAATTGGACACATACTCATGAAAATTAAAGCATACCCAGTATGCCCATTCCCACTCATCAATGATGTTCCCCCAGAGCTCGAAGGTCCCAATCATTATACTAGCCCATGTTATTATTATGGATGCTGGCCAGGAAGATTATGGCATAGAAAGATATGAACACATCATCCTGGGGTAGTTCCCAAGTGTCTTTTATCATCCTTCCCCTTAGATTGTAGTTATAATTATCTTCATTCTCCTTGTTTGGATGACCTAAGGAGGTGATGTTACAACATGCAAGCTTGTCATGACAAGAAAACCAAAAGTGTAACATGTTCACTTTGATGGTTTGGAAATACATGTCATATATAATCTTGAATTAATAGATAGGAAGACAATTTCTTAGTTTATATCCTCTATGGGATACATTCAACAAGACCATGAGTACCACATTTATGAAAACAACCCTTCTGGACTGAGGAATTTTTAGTTTCCCAGCCATCTCTACACTCCGGGTAATAGAAATGAATTTGATCACATTTTGGTTTGTAGGTTTTTCAATTTATTAAAGATATGTGGGTTCTAAAGACAGATCAAGAAAGTCATGGATATGTTCATCAAAATTCACAATTTCATGAAACTTTGGAGAAGGTCGATCAAATGTCTGACCGAGGTATAGAAGTTATTTCATGAAAATAAGGATTTTCATGGAAGCTGCGGTCGAAGGCTCAATATTTCAAAAAAATGATTGAGTTCCATGAATCAGAGATGGATTGTTACACATGGAATTTATATTACCATATGAAGGTCCCCTACCATATTTATAGGCTTAGGGATGTTGGATTCTATGAAGTGCACAACACTATTATGTGACACAAGTCAAGATTTTTGTGAAGACATAGAAATTAGACACACTATTTATTGTTTCCCTCAGAACCTGACCATATAGTCACCTTTATGATCAAATTCATATGGGAGGGGCGGTGATTTTTTACCTCTAATTTTTTTATCTCACATCAAAAGGCAATTTTTGGATGAACCGAACATAAAATCCACCTCGAAGGAACATTTTGGGAAGATGAGAAGGCTATAAACAAGTGTGAATGACTGCACACAAAGAAGTGGTTTCATACAACGGACTTTCACACCAATGGTTATGCTGAGTTATGTAGATACCCCCAATTAAGAAATAATCTCCAAGGATTATGTACATAAAAATGGGAGGATTTCATGGAATGAAATCATTTTCATGACGAAATACTTTTGCGTGATAGATAACATCTAATACCACATGTTTCATGGTTAATACCAACCACCACCCAGGGCATGTGCATACAAAAGGATAAATTTTCAAAAAAACCCATCATGTATCCATATAGTTTCATGATAAAAGAGACGATGAACAATGGATGTTGTGTGTCCAAGACCCAATAACAAGGGAATGGTAAGTGAAAAAACTTTTCTCACACCAAATGATGTTTCATGACATCATTTTATGAATATTCTCTAAATAAAACATCACCCCCCCAAATTAGGGAAGAATCTTAGTGACTCGTTTTCATATGAAAAACTCTTTTATATGAAATAATGAAATAAAACTTCCATGGAACCTAAAATGTTGAAAACATACAAGATAGACTTTTTTTGGGCCCCATTTTTAATTGTCCTTTGGTTGGGAGATCCCCACTTAACACCTCCTAAGGATTATTGGGTTCATGCAAGAGAATCAACATTTATTCAACCCTGATCTGAATGAAATTAGAAATATTATACACAAAAATTTCCTTTGAATCCATGTGTTTCACTTATGATAGATCCCTTTAATCATGCATCTCTATTTTCATGAAATAAAATAATGTTTTTCACAACATTTTTTTGGTCCTTGACCCGAAGTCCCATATGATTCTAGTACAACCATTACCTGATCATTTTCTCTAATGTTTAGGTACAATAATTCATGATTCTTGTAAGAAGAGAAAACATTATATTGGGTTTCTTGATTTACACTCCTCCAAAATACTGCAAAGTCCAAACCCCACTAAGAGGAACATGATTACTAGATATATAATCTCTAGAGGTGGCGTCACCAAGGGAAAACATACCTGTATTGGTAGATATTCCTTATAAAAATATTCCACTCTCATTTACATGGTCCCCCTTAGGGTATAACCCCCAAACATGTTTGAGATGTATGAAGTAAACTTTCCTACCTCCACATCCTAGTTGCATGACGTTAAACTACATGACAATTTTATCAACAGATCACATAAAACTATACTATTAACATGTGATAATAACATAATATGACTATGTATGATCATTATGGGTTTCCATTCCATCCCCCATAATGGGATTAAACTAACATACTTCCATGCCTAATCCCCAAATTATTCTCCCTCCACTTTTGATGAAAATGTACAACTGGGATGAAACATATAATCGAGGAAGCTTCGACATGTAATCCCCAAAACATTTCTCATTGAAACATCATACATGACATAATAATACTTACCAAATAGTGTTAAACTACACAGAGTGGTCATGTGACACAACCATAAATTGTACCATTGAATTACATGGGTTTTGATCGCTGTCTCTTAAATATGATATATAGGACACATCCCTGAGGTAAAATCCCAATATCATCTGGTGTGAAATTCTCCCCCTTGGGGGCACACGATCCATCATCTAGTGTGAAATTATCCCCCTTCGAGGGGACACACCCCATCAATCTAGTGTCAAATTATCCCCCTTGGGAAAGATACACTCTATCAATCTGGTGTGAAATTATCCCCCTTGGGGGACATACTCTATCAATCATAGTGTTGAATTATCCCCTTGGGGGACTCACTCCATCATTCCAATATAAAATATCCCCCTTAGGGAGACACTCCGACATCTATCTTTATAAGACATTAAAAGTGTGACCATAACCATCTCCATGAAATTTTAAACTTGTGACATGATCTTTCTCCACAAGACATTATATTGGTGACCTGATCCTCAATCCATACCCCATGCAATAAATGTTGGGTACCTAAGGTAAAAAGACATCGAAGACTTACACCCATGGTGTTTATTACCTCATTATCAAAACTAAATACCTTGGGGATCCATGCCTAAGATGCCTCACACAATATATTACCTCCAAAAGTAGAAGAATTTATAGGTTCCCAACCTACCCAACATCCAGAAATTCCCATCATTCCAAATGAAACTACATCCCCTGACGGGTGGTTATTGCCTTGTCAAGAAATAATCATCTTAATTAAATAGTTTACACCTCAAGATAGAATTGCTAATGATTTTCCTGAACATGAAATAAATCAATGAGGGTTACCTGGAATTTTCAATGGTTTCTAAGGAGGAATACATAGGAGGATGAACTAACATCACATCATCCCATTTCGTTGAAGGATAATACATTACTGATGAAATATTTGAATCCTCCCACCTTTGGGAAGTGGGTATATAGGGAACCAGAATCACGCATGATGCGTTGGCCCTAGAAAAACCATCAGAAACACATATCATAGTGATATCTTTGATTACCCATGCCAACCATCATAGTTCCTAACATCTCTCTACTCGAAGGTTACCAAGTCTCATATTCTAAGGTATATTACACATACATATCTCATTTACATACTTCTAGTGTCCATGTGTCTCATGTTTTACATTTAAAATCAAGTCCTCATCTATCGGTGATTAAGACATTAAGCCAGTTCATAAGGTTCCATCATATCCCTTGGTACATTTTCCATTCACTAAATTTATTTTTAATTAAATAATTTATTTAAATTTTAAAGGTCTATCACCCTTAGTGGTGATACCACATATAAAATTCAATATCAAACACATAATGAAGAAGGGGTATGTTCAAGGGACCAAATTCCTCAAATGAATTCATTTCCTTTAATTCATAACCCCTCCATCACTATATTGGATACTCTATGTATTTTTAATGCTCGAATCAACATTCCAAGCACTAATATCTAGCCACAATACTAAATAAATAATTTTAAAAATTTATAATTAATTATTAAATTTAATAATAATAATTTGTAATTTATTTATGTTTAAAATAATTAGAAATGAATTTTCTAAAACACAATTATTAACCTTGATTCACTGAAATAGTAACCAACCACTAATGGAAGGTTTGTATCATCCACCCAACATCGTCCTTGTTAAAAATGCTATCATGTTACACTGATTCAATTTAAAAATTAAATTTATTTGATAAAAACAAGAAAAATAAAAAATCATCATAACTTTATAAAAATGGAATTTGACATCATGTGTTTTTCCTATAAGTATATCCACTAGGTACACTAAAAAATCCCATATTATATCAACATGATTCCACCATGCTATGGTGGGATAATTAATAAACCCTAGCCAAGAAAAATAAGAAATTAGTAAATACTAAGTCAAAGGAAGAAGGAATGGAATAAAGTAATAAACTCACCTCAATCACCACAAAATATCACCAAGGATCACCCATATTACATTGGGGATCAAATGAGAGGGAGGGAGTAAATCCTTCCATTTTGGTCACATGCATTAGAAGAAGAAGAAAGAGGTGAATTAAAATCAAGAGGGGTAAGGGGTTATTTTACAAAATTTTAAACGCCATGGGGAAAAATTGAATCTTTCTCCATTCTGAAAAATTCTAATTAGAATCACATAGAATCCCCAACACACCCAAGCCCACGGTTAAGGTGCCTTATCGCTTGATTTGGTGGAAGGAAATATCCCACATGGAACTTGATGATTTATACAACATAGTGGAGATCCCTTGTCCATTTTTATAGTTTAAATCCTCAAGTTTCATTCCCATTTTAGTGTAAAGCTATTGGGAACCACATGTATAGTTACCTCTCTTATCACCATTTTGAATATCACCACCAATGAATCCTCTCACATAGAAAAAAGGACAATTGAAATGCCTATGATCTTAGCACCATGGATTGGTGTATTTCTTCTTAATCACACCCAATAGGGTTACAAAACCTCCCAAAACATTTGGTATCCAAACTATATATGATACAAAATTAATATCATCAAGGGCTTATAAAACACCCATACTATGCAATTTAATCCCCTCATTTCCCACAGTAGTTCCCTCCCAGATTCCACATTCAGTGAAATGCCCAAGGGGATTCACCCCTCACCATTTCAAGTTGATTTCAGGTGTCCCATGTAAGAACCCAATTTTTCTATAAGGTACAACCGTATTTTATTTCTAGTTTAATTCCTTGGTTTTGAACTAATATGAATTCCTAGTGGGGATATGGTAAAAAAAGGGGTATTTGGGGCATGTTCAGAACCCAGAACCAGAGTTTTGTTTGGAAAAAAAATCTAGCCAGCATAGTTTGTATAAACCATTCTACCAAGGCCACATAGATTTACTAAATCATGTGTGGTGGTTTATCCTAATATTAGGGGCTGCATGGTTTGAGGAAACTGTGAAAACTATATCACACATTTTTTCATGTGTTATAATTTTTTGTAATAAAATGAAAATTCACGGTTAGATAATTCTTTCTCAAATAGTTCTATATAATAATTTTATAGAATTATTGGATAGTTCATGGAGTATCTTGGTGAAAAATTTGGAAAACCATGTGGCAAAACCACGTGATATTTATTTTATAGGGTAAATGGCCATTTCCCCCTTATTTCGTTAAATATTTAACCTTATTCCTCATTTATTTATTTCTATATAAGTGGCCACCACTTTATCACGTTAAGATATCCAATGGATTCCTAGACTAGGTTTGTTCATATATCCTCAATGAATATAATAAATCTTTTGTCGCTAGTCTTATTTGAAGTTCACCAGTGATTCCTCTATTCCTATTAAACATTTTTCTATTTTCTTTACTATCAGTGATGCTATTTTGATGCAGGCTCTTATAAAATATTTTTATGATGTTCATATATTCTTCCATTTTATTATGATCTGGAAAAAATCAGAGGTTGATACTAGATGTGTACTCCTATATGGTTATATTTTTTGTGTTCTATACATTTTCTTGTATTTATGGTGGGTTTATATCCCATTTTACATTGTGTTGTATGCCATAATTTTTGGGTGTTGTATCCTAAATTTATAAATCACTAAATTAAATGTTGAAATCATGTTTGATACAATCCATGAAACATATAGTCAAGGTTAGATGTTATTGGTCTCAACCGGAACCACCCATGGGCTGGGTTTTACCTATTTACCATGATTATACAATCCTTGGGGTGTGTTGAACTTGTTGTAAATTATAGGAAATAAAATATGGTATCAATTTGAATTACTACAGCTGTAAGAACCATATATTACAATATTATTGTGTATGAAAGGTTTTAATTGGATGGATAATACTTTGGTGTTTATATTATTATGATGGGATTAGTGAAATAATTTTATGAATTTGTTTATGATGCCATTTGTGAATTGAAAACATTGATAATGGGGTGTGCGATATGGAACTGAAGACCTACATGTATTCCTTGGATATTTTTACTCATTTTATTATATTTATTTGGATGGATGGTATGCCCTAGACATTTCAACTCCAACGATCCATACGATTTAGATTCCTTTTATATTTCTACTACAATGTTATTATTTAACTAGTTTACTTAACATGTTAGGATGCCTTGGAAATTTATACTTATTGGATATGATTTTTGGGAAATGCTTGGATGACATAGAAAATTCTAATTTATGGATATGATGAATCACTAGGATGACATGGAAAATTATACTCCTTGGATCTAGATTACATAACCACTTGGATTCCATGGATATTTATACCCCTTGGATCCGGATTAACCAGCATACTAGGATGACTAATATATTTCTACACTGTGGATCTGAAGACATGTTAGGATGTGTTGAAAATTGAACCTCCTTGGATCTTTTTTATGTTTTTACTTAGATTTTCAATTTCCTTAAACTTTACTACTCCATGGACCTTATGCCATGTAGGCCAGATACATGATTACCTGGAATAGCCCATTGTTATTACTTGTTATGATTTACAAATAGTCCTTATGATTTAGATTCTCGTTCATAGTGAGACTTGATAGACTGGATAACATCACTTCTTATTTTATTACATTTACACTTGTTATATCTTCATAATGCTTCAACTTATATGCATACACTTGACTTATTATAGACATAGTTGGTGGTAGCCTACTATGTGTTATCTCACACCCTGGTCGGTCCACCGTTGGGTACCCAAATAGACTTCATGGGTGTAGGTAAATACATGGGAACACACTTTCATGCTAATGTTTGATTCATTATTGCATAGGATAAGGGGATCACAACATTGTGATATTGATTATGATGATATTTTGGGATAGTTTCTTTTTTTTTTGTACTTTGATAAATTTATTGTACTATATGAATGTATTTTTTATATAATTCCATGATCATTATTATATATAAAACTGTTAAATGATATTACATGGTTATTTATCTAATGGATGATTAATCTTCTATTGTTCAATTATTTATATGCTTCTTATATTGATTAATAAGTTCATGATGTTATGCTACAATTTCATCAAGAGGGAATAATCACCCATTTGTTCCAACATGGTCCATCACTTCTAGTAGATAGACTCTTGAGTGTTGGGAGGCATGCTTGAGGCCATGTGGACTACTAGATTCAATTACTATTGAGTAAAGTAGGTCTGGGACATCACAAAGTGGGTTTAGAGTGGTTTTATTTCCTTTTGTTTTAAGATTTTGGAATATTAGATAGGAGATTATGAATGTGTTGGAATTTGGTAATGAGATGTGTCGGGGAGTAGCTAACCTACATATTGGAAAATTCCACATTTCCTTGGATGGTATATGATGTTTTTGGATTATGCATGTTGTAGTTGTTTTGTTATCACTATTTTGTGACACACATGATGTTTAACGTTCTTTATAATTACATATTTTTATTCTTGGCCTAGTAGACAGAGGAAGCATTGCATCATGTTTCATTATAGGAAATTCAGTATTTATTTGTCATGTATTGAGCCCTACCATGTTTATATTATTGTATGTATTGATTGAAACTTTTTTTAGTTCCTTATTGTAATATCCATGGAATTGTGCTAACATTTCATTTAGGGACATGATAAAAAACTGGTTGGGATTAAATACACACCACACTTCAATTTATAAGGTGTATGGTCCCTTATAAATTGGAAGTGGGGATTCATATAGTTCAAACATTTAAATATAAATTTTATATGGATGAGAATGATTTGAATTGAAATTTAATTATGAAATGAATGGTTTTGATTAAATAATTATGATAATTTCAATTTAATGTGTGTTTTCCTTTATAAATTACAATTGAATCTTTGTATACCAGAACCCCTCACTTGTAACAGAGAACATAACCCTAACTTGATCTTAGTAGTGGACAAATGGTTATATATTGTGCATTATTATGATCTTTATGTCACCTATAATTGGATTTATAAGTATATAGAGGGGTGTGGCTTATGTTTAGGAAGGATTGTTCCTATATTTTTTATATGTATATGATAATGATGTTATCAAATCTTGACTGAAACATGTGATTGAAATTTATAGAGATATTCCAGTGCGACAAACTATGGTCATGCACCAAGACGTTGGATATGGTTGTTCTCTTGAGGTTGTGGCCCCCAGGAAACTAGTAGTACTTACGACAATGCCTCATGTAATACTTCATGTTATAACTGATATGGGTACTGAGGCCAAATTTTGAGAGGGATTCTTACATTTAATGTGAACCATTCAAGGAACATCATGACATTATGTAATTCCCTAACCCTAGAATCCCAGAGTCGTTGCATTATTTTAATACATTGGCATGATTATAAGTAATAAATTTGAGAAAGACTGAACAATTTAGAACTCTCAGAAAATAGATTACATATATGAACGTTACATTACACATTAGAAAATAACACAAAACATAAATGACACTTTGAGAATGACATTAATCGCATAGATTAACCCTACTTATCAATCATAATACACTTCTTGGAATCTTGGGAAAATAAAACATAAGGAAGGGGTGAGCTTAGATGCTCAGTAAGAACAACAATATAGCGGAAACATTCATAAATAAAAATAAACAATTAAGGTAATTTATAAGACTAAAACATATGCCTTTTAAACAAAAACTTCTACATAATTTGGGAAATATAAATCAAATAATTCCATTTACATATTCACATGGATATTCTACTAGTTGAATAATCAAATGCAATATCAATAGCCAATTTTTTAATGATGGAATTCATAATTCCAAACATCATAACCACATAGTCAAGGCCTTGTGCCAAGGCTACAAACAATATTTTGTCAAGGCCTTGTGCCAAGAAACTATTTTGTCTCATGAGACCTACTGATGCATCGAGGAGCTATATCGGGATCCACCTGTCACTTTCTAAGTCCAATGCAATCCTCATATGTAATGGTTTAGACATAATATAAACATTCATATTAAAACTAGCATACGAAATGTCAATACATTATCGATAAACCACGAATAGTGTAAAAATAACACATCCACAATCAAACATATCACAAATAATTCAATATAATATGGACGTTTTGTATCATAATAAATCAACTTCAAACAAGCTTATAATCCATCAAAATATGTTGACATAGATAAAATCAAAACTTTTTTCAAGAAATAACTCTTTCTATTTTGAAATCATTTTAAAGTTATATAATTTTTAAAGAAAACATTTATTTTGAAAATATTATTATAAGCTTGTATGGGAAGCTTCGATAATGTTATAATGGCGAAAAATAGCTGCACCCTCCATATAAGTTAAAAAAAGACATTTTTACCTTAATTTTATTGAAAAGGTCATAAAGTAATTTGTTTGGAAAATGACAGAAAGATTCCTTTCAAAACATATATGGTCAAATAAGGGTATAAATGACTTTGACCCAAAGTCTAGTAAGTATTAAGAAGTTTTTGAATTATATATTTATGAAAACACAGATGTGGATGATAAAGAGGTCCCAGTAGATACTTACATATTAACAACCTCAGATAAGTAAAAGAGATTATAGAATTTACCCTTACCTTGTAAATTTCCTTAATCGATGGTATATTAACCTCATGTATAATATTTAAAACATTTTTATTAAATTATAAAAGAATAATATACATAAATACGATATCATATGTGATCTTATAATATTTCTTTGTTAATAATATTTTTGTAGTATCATCGTTTCAGGTGTTAACTGATTCGTTTTCCTTTATATGCTAGGTTACATGAGCCATGTTTGTTATGGATAGGATGTATTTGATTCATATATATAATGATATTATGTTCATAAACATTATTTATAATCATAAAAATTATTCTTGAATGTTTACGATGGGAAATGAATATCATCACGTTCGTGGAGATGGCAATCCATTCATACGCACGAGTGACAATATAATTATATTGATGGAAAAACCATATGTAATTGGATGTTATATCATATATAAAGATTCATTAACATGTTATATTTATTATTTAAATCAGTTATACTCATTATTATACCCATCCAAATAATGAAGTGTTTGAATAAAAAACTACACCACAATGTGGAGACGGTAAGCCGTACGCACGCATGTATTGTGACTTTGTCATTTATAGGATGGATATAATAACAAATATTGTCGTACCATATTTATAATAACATCACAGAATGTAGAAGGTACTGGATTTATTAATTTGTTATGGAAACATTGAAGAAAAAGAAAGTGGAAGAAGAAAATAACTTTAAAGAGGGTGGTGAAATTATTACCAGTTCTTCAGGTGTTTCCTTTTGAGTTGATCAAAAGGGCTCCTTAGGTTGTCTTTATGATCAATGTAAGGCCTCTAGGTCGAAGGGAGGATAGTTGAGCGGATATTTGGGTAGGTTTTGACCGATCAGAAAGGCTTTGGATGTGTGAATTTAAGAGAAATGGAAGTACCCTATTATAAGAGAGGTGATGGTCACTTTAGGAAAAGTTTGAAATATTATTTTATAATAAAATCATTTTCGGTTTATAATGCCTCAAAAATTATTTATTTAGAGTATAAGTTCGAGATGAGTCTAAAATATTTCAACCAATAGGTTTTAGATAGTTTTAGGTCACCATATTAACCTTATCTTTTAGATTTAACTCTTAGTTAAATAGTTTAACATTTACCATGTCTCTCTATATTTTTAAATTATATGGTTAATAAAATTCCTATAACAAGCCAAGAGAACCCCAATTGGTTAATTATTAACATATATAACCTTATATAGGTCCTTTTGATGAACCTTATATTTTTAGAAATATCATATAATTTAATAATATAGTGTTTGTTTTAAAAACTCAATTATGTCAATTTTGACACTATATAGTATTTGGTTTTTGTGAAAATCATAACAGCATGATTTCTTCAAAACTAAATTATTTAATCAACCCTAAAATGTCATATTAACCAATAAAATTAGTATAATTCATTCAATTATTTTAATATTTCATTAATAAGGTAATTATTGCATCATCTTTGTGTCATAAATAAATTAAATTATTTAATGTCTAAAAATTATAAATAAAATACCATTATGTAGGAAATATTTTTATCTTTTTAATGAATATTTATAGTTTAATTTAGAGTGTGTGTAAGCCTATAATAAAAATATTTTAGTTATTAAATTTTGAATTTAACTCTTCTTTAAATAAAATAATAATAAATGTCCTAATCCAATTCAAGTGAACCAAAAGGATCATATTTTATTTCCAAGGTTGTTTTTGTTCTAATTACACATATTCAATATAATTATTACATGTGTTAGGATAATTGTAATATCATTTTTTACCCTTAATTACCCTATTTACTTTTAATCGTGGTAAATAAAACTCAAAAGATACTATTAACTAAAAATTATTTTCATCTTAATGAACTGATTTTACTTACTGATGTCAACTGTGTCTCTCAAATTTTTGTAATTCAACTCACAGAAGCAGGAAAATTATGTTTTATTCATATTTGTTAATGCTCCTAGAAGGTGGCTAAAAGCCGATCAGAATTTCAATAATATTTTATTAATCTAAACTTTTATAATATGAATCCAATGAATTACATTGAACATATATAGTTATTATGTATCTATTTTAACCCAAAATAAATTAAAATAAAGGAATTAATTATTTAAATAAAAAGTCAGTTTTAAACAATAATGTAGTGTTTTTCACTATTCATAAAAAATTGAAAGTTTTTAGAAAAATACAAAAAAATCACCCTAAGAAAATTTTGATATTCAGAATTAAAAAATGTATTCTATTTTACCAAATTCAAAACATAGAAGTTGATTTAATTAATTTAAAATTAATTCTCATTGTCAATACCAAAATGCGGGTTTTAGAAAAGTAAAAACTATCAAATTATTGACATGTGTTTATGTCAAATTTAAATGTGAAATTACTTATAATGACCTAAATTTTTTTAAATGACAAAAATATAATCTAATTATACTTCAATACCATTCAAATTCATAATTTAACACTATAAATTATTTTGATTGAATTTTTTTTCAATAAAAATTTAGTATTTTTCACTATTCATCAAAATATGGAAGTTATTAGAAAAGTTCCAAAAATTTATCCAAACGAAATGTTTATGTCCTGATTATGGGTATTATGATATGTAGTCTTATGGTGAGCTGGTTGGTTTGTGGTTCTTTTATATATTGCCTTTTATGAATGTTTCAAGTCATGTTCTGGTTGGTGTTAAGGGATGTTCGGTTTTCACATTTCCTAAAAGTGCTTGGAAATAAAAATTTAATTTTCAGTAAGTCAAAATGCTGTTAATAGTAATCATAACCACTTTTTTAATGGCTTGTTTGGTAAGTCATGGTGTTCTCTAACTCGTTTTTGCGTGTAGCGCAAATTATTGAATTATTTTGAAGAGATAACATACTATAAAATATTGGGGTATTACATTCTCCCCTCCTTCAATAAATTGCATCCTCACAATTTGAAATTGTTCTTCTAAAATAAAATGTTAAAAATAGATAAATACCTTTGTCAAAAACCCACATTAGAAATCGCTTTAATAAAATTTAGTCTTAATAAGAGGGAAAGGGAAATGAAACATTCACCACCAAATTAGGATCTCGATTAATAGAACATTGGTGGAAATTAGAGACACATAACTGGAGGAAAAACATAAATATTTATAGGGATTTATTGAGGTCATAAATCACAAACAATTGTACAATTGAGGTCCTCAAAGCCATCGATCTACGATGATTTAAAATATCATCACTTCAACAAAACATAATGTATTAGGTTAACACATTTTGGGTTTCAAGATCTCTTCCCTAAAGTTTAAGAATTAATTTATTCATAGAATAAGAGAAAAAAATACTTGACAAGTAAAGTTTCACTTTTCAACTAATTCATACCACAAACTCATCTTTCAATCCAAAATATAATAGAATTCAAAAATATTCTATTTATCCTAATCGTATAGGGTTATAAAATGAATTTATAATTCATTTTTCTGACAATTTAAAAAATATGTATTATACAAACCATGACATCACATAGGCTAGTGGTAGGTGATGCACCCTTTTCACCCTTCGGTTGCGGGTTCAAGTCTCGTGGCCTTACCGGATGCAACGGGTTCTCACCCGACCTCCGGCTTGTCCTTTTTATGATAATCCATATATAATCTCAAGAAATGACTTAACCTTAACAATAGTATCTAATGTCAAACATAATCTATTCAAACCTTTAAGACTTATCCAAAATAATTCGGTCCAAACTCACAGTCCAAAATTTATGAGGATGGAAAACATAATGAAGATCCTTTTTCCATGTAATAACATGTGAATACCTTCATCATGTCTTCCTTTAAAATACTATAACACCCTGAATTACCATAAAACCTTATTTATTACATTCATGATCCTTTATTCCTTTTAAAATACTGAATATACTCCAATCCAAAAAATGTTTTAAACTCCAACAATGATGGAATATACAAATCATTAATCAGTTTCAAGGAATTAATGAATATCCAATATAATTTATCCAAATAAATCATATATTATTCCGAAATCATTACATCATTATTAGAATTATATTATAGTTTATCTTTCTCTCAACCATATATTTTCCAGAAAAATTAACCTGCTATTGAGTAACATTTCTTGGTTCCACATAATCTCAATTCGTTACTGAAATAGTACTGTAGTAAAATTCTTTTATACTCTATAATTCTTATAAAATGTACATCATCAATACAATAATCAAATGAAACAATATTTTAATAAAAACATAAAAAATCTAATCATTCATCTTCATCATCGGTAGTATCATAACATGATTATTATCCAATAGTGTCATTTGGGGTATACTCTGATGATTTGGACATTGCTTCACGTAGTGTCCCAACTCCTTTCAGATGAAGCATTGTACATTTGAAACCTTTTTCTTACCATTGCAATCACATAATTGGTTTCCTTTTTCTCCACACTTATAACAGACTCCCATTCCCTTCCAGAATTTACCAAGGTGATTTTTTCTACAGTTATCACATATGTTAAAATCATTCTTTTCCCTCTTCCCTTTATCCATATTTCCCTCTTCCATTCTTTTCTTCTCTTGCATCCCTTCAAAGCCATAGGACTCATAGAATTATTTACTTATATTATTAACACATGATACTATTTATTCATATGATGAGAATATGTGGGAGACTACTTCTATTTTAAATGTTGGCTTAATACCACGAAATATATGGTCCTTCTTGATCTTTGGAACATGTGGATTGCTGGAATTATCATTCCTTATACTAGGTGCCATTTCTAAACAATGAAATACACTAGGTTAGTTTATGAATCATAATGCATAATTACAAACTTATAAAATACCTAACGTAAATTAAAAAGATTATGCATATAATCTATAATAATAAAATGTTTTTTGAGGAAGTATTTACTCCAAAATCCTTCATAAGGGCTTGAAATAAAAATGTGAATTATCCAAACCATATCTCCCAGGAGTGTCGTAACCAGTAGTGCAGCAAGGCCTGTTTTCGTGTACCAGGATACCCTGGGTCAAGCCCTAAACTCATTATCGGAGCTTTCACTCCTAGGTACATCTGTTCCAGAGCCGTCTTTACCTACTCATATCCATACATGGATGTATTTCTTGGAAAATACACAAAATATCTAAATTACCAAAATTCTAGGAAGTTATTCTATACTAATCCTCAAAGTCTATCTTAGGGTAATGTTCTCTAATCAGAGATTATCTAAATATTTTTCCAAGGTTTTTTCTAAGATTCCTATGATACAAACTATAACATATTAAACCCAGAAGCCCAGATTTGGTGCATTATTTTAAAATATTTGCATGATTACAAGGAATCATGTCCCAAAAGACCGAACTGTTTAGCAGTATTTGAAAATAGATTACATACATGAACGTTACATTACACATTATAAAATAATAAACAACATAAATTATCCTTTGAGAACACCATTAATTCCATAGCTTAACCCTGTTTATCAATCATAATACACTTATTGTAATCCTAGGAAAATAAAACATAAGAAAGGGGTGAGCTCAGATGCTTAGTAAGGATAACAATATAGCAGAAACATTCATAAATAAGCATAAGCAATTAATGAAATATATAAGACTAAAACATTATTCTTTTAAAAATAAACTTCTGTAAAATATGGCCAATATAAATCAAATAATCACATTTACTTATTCACATAGATATTATACTAGTCGAATAATCACATGCAATATCAATAGCCAATTTCAAAATGATTGAATGCATAATGCTAAACTTCATAACCACATATTCAAGGCCTTGTTCCCATATTATAATTATTATTTTTTCAAGGCCTTATACCAGGACACTAGTTTGTCACATGAGACCTACCGATGCATCGAGAAGCTATAATGGGATCCAACCATCACTTACTAAGTCCAATACATTCCTCATATGAAATGTTTTAAACATAACATAAACATTCGTATTAAAACATTCATCCAAAATGTCAATACTATATCCATAAACCATGAATGGTGTAAAAATAAAACATCCACATTCAAACATATTACAAATCCTTCAATACAATATGGATGTTTTTTATTACAATAAATCAACTTCAAACAAGCTTAAAATTCATTAATGGATGTTGACTTAGATGAAATGAAAACTTTTTTAGAGAAATATATCTATCTATTTTGAAATAATTTAAAAGTTATATAATTATAAGAGAAAATATTTATTTTGAAAATATTCTTATAATATTGTATATAAAACTTTGAAGATTTTATAACAACGAAAAATAGCCACACCCACCGTATAAGTTAAAAAGAAGACATTCTTACCTTAATTTAGTCAAAAGGGTCATAAAGTACCTTGTTTGGAAAATGACGAAAAGATTCCTTTCAAAACATATATGGTCAAATAAGGGTATAAATTACTTTGAACCATAGTCCATTAAATAATAAGAATGTTTTGAATTGCATTTTTAATAAAACACGGATGTGGATGATAAAGAGGTCACAGTTGCTACTTACGTATTAAAAACCTTGGATAGGTAAAGAGATTGTAGAATTAAACCTTACCTTGTAAATTTCCCTAGTTGATGGTATGTTAAAATTTTTTATAATATTTAAAACATTTTTATTAAATTATAAAAGAATAATATATATAAATATGATATCATATATGATCTTATAATATTGCTTTGCTAAAAATATTTTAGTAGTATCATCGTTTCGGGTGTTAACTGATTTGTTTTCCTTTATATGATAGGTTACATAAGCCATTAATGTTATGGGTATGATGTATTTGATTCATATATATAATGTTATTATGTTCATAAACATTATTTTTAATCATAGAAATTATTCTTTAATGATTATTATGGGTAATGATTCTCATCCCGTTCGTGGAGACTGTAATCTGTATGTACGCACGAGCGAAAATATGATTATATTAATGGTGAAATAGTATGTAATTGGATGGTATATCATATATAAATAATAATTTAGTGATATATTTATTATTTACATCAGTTATACTCATTATTATACCTATCCAAATAATGAAGTGTTTGAATAACAAACTACACCACGACGTGGAGACAGTAAGCCGTACATACACATGTATAGTGACTTTGTCATTTATAGGATGGTTAGAATAATTAATATGGTTGTACCATAATTATAATAAAATCATAGTATGTATAAGGAACTGGATTTATTAATTCTTTAAGGAAAAAACAAAGAAATAGGAAGTGGAAGAAGAAAAGAACTTGAAAGATGGTAGTGAAATTATTACATCTTCTTTGGGTGTTTCCTTTTGAGTTGATCATAATGGATCATTATGTTGGCTTTCTAATCAATTTATGGCCTCTAGGTTGAAGGGAGGATAGTTGATAGGATATTTTGGAAGGGTTTGTCCAAGTCGAATGGCTTTGGAGGTGTGAATTTAAGCAAAAGGGAAGTACCCTTTTATAAGAGAGGTGAGGATCACTTTAGGAAAAGCTTGAAATATTATTTTATAATAAAATCATTTTCGGTTTCTAATGGCTCCAAAATGATTTATTTATAGGATAAGGTGGATATGGTTCAAAAAAAATTCAACAAATAGGTTTTATAAAGTTTTAGGTTACCATATTAACATAATCTTTTATATTTAACTCTTAGTCGAATAGTTTGACATTTACCATGTCTCTTTGTGTTTTTATATTATATGGTTAATTAACTTACTATAAAAAGTTATGAGAACCCCAAGTCTTTCATTATTAATATATATAACCATATCTATGTCCTTTGGATTAAACCTTATATTTTTATGAATATTATATCAATTAATAATATAGTAGTTTTTTTAAAAACTCAATTATGTAAATTATGACACTATATAGTATTTGGTTTTGAAGAAAACCCTAACAGCATGATTACATAGAAAAAATATTATTTAATCAACCCTAAAACTTCATATTGACCAATAAAATTAATTTAATTCATCATAAGTCTAAATTTACATTTATTTGAAAATTTATAATATCAATTATCTTAATATTTCATTAATAAGTTAATTACTACATCATCATTGTGTCATAAATAATTTAAATTATTTAATGTTTAAAAGATATAAATAAAATACCATTATTTAGGAAAACATTTTAGATTTATAATGAGTTTTTATAGTCTAATTTATATTGTGTGTGACCTTATATTAAAAATTGGTTAGTTTTTAAACATTGAATTTAATACATTTAACTCTTCTTTACATAAAATAATAATACATGTCCTAATCTAATCCAAGTGGACCAAAAAGATCTTATTTTATTCCTAAGGTTGTTTTGGGTATAATTACACATATCCAATAGAATTAGGACATGTGTTAGGCTAATTATAATATCATTTTTACCCTTAATTACCCTATTTACTTTTAACCATGGTAAATAAAAGTAAGAAGATACTATTCACCCAAAATTATTTTTTTCTTATTAGAACCACATTTTATTTATTTATATCAACCATGTCTTTCAGATTTTTGAAATTCAACTCACAGAAGCGATAAAATTAAGTTTTATGTAGATTTGTAAATGCTCCAAAAAGGTGGGTAAAAGACGATCAGAAGTTCAATAAACATTTATATATCTAAGCTTATATAAAATGATTCTGGTGAATTAAATTTAACATATATAGATATTATGTATCTATTTTGACCCAAAATAAATTAAAATAAAATAACTAATTATTTAAATAATACGTCGGATTTAAACAATAACATAGTTTTTTAACTATTCATTAAAAATAGAATGTTTTCATAAAAATACCAAAAAATAAACCTAAGCTAATTTTGAAATTCTGAATTCAAAAATGAATTCTATTTTACCAAATTCAAAACATATAAGTTTCATTAATTAATTTAAAATTAAATCTTGTTGTCAAAACCAAAAAGTGGTTTTTAATAAAGTAAATACTATCAAAATATTGACATGTGTTTATGTCAAATTTAAATGTGAAATTGCATATAATGACCTAAATTGTATTCAATGATAAAAATATAATATAATTATACTTCCAAAACAATAAAATATATAATTTAACACTATAAATTATTTCAATTAAAAAATGTGTTTTCAATTAAAATTTAGAAGTTTTCACTATTCATCGAAATATGAAAGTTATCAGAAAAGTACTAAAAATTTATCCAAAATAAATTTTTATTTCCAGATTCTAAAGAAGAATTTGAATTCATTAAATTGAATACATAAAACTGTCAAATATTTGTTTTAAAAATGATTCTCCAGTAAATAGGCGGTAAAATTTCATTTTTTGAAAAATACTTCTTTTATTAGAAAAATTGAATTTGTCCTCATATTATGTCTAAGAAACACAAAATATGAATGTTAAAATTATATTGGATGTATATAAAATTCAAAATGAAGTAAATACTATTCATAACTAATTTTTTAATGGATAGTTTGGTAAGTCGTGGTGTGCTCGAACTCATTTTTGCATGTAACGTAAATTATTGAATTATTTTGAAGAGATAGCATACTATGAAATCTTGGGGTGTTAAATTATCCCCTCCTTCAATAAATTGCATCTTTGCAGTTTGAAATTGTTCTTTGAAAATAAAAGGTTAAAAAAATACCTTTGTTGAAATCCCACATTGGAAATCAGTTTAATAAAATTTAGTCTTTATAAGAGGGAAAGTGAAATGAAAAATTCACCACTAAATTTTGATCTCAATTATAAGAACATTGGTGGAAATTAGAGACACGTAACTAGAGGAAAAACATAAATATTAATAGGGAGTGATTTAGGTCATCAATCACAAATAAGTGTACAATTAAGGGCCTCAAAGCCATCAATCTATGATGAATTAAAATATCATCAGTTCAACAAAACATAAGGTATTAGGATAACACATTTTGGATTTTTATATTTCTTCCCTAATGCTTAAGAATTAATTTCTTCATAGAATAAGAGAAAAAAATAATTGAAAAGTAGAGTTTCCTCCTTTAACAAATTCCTACCACAAACTCATCTTTCACTCCAAAAGATAATAGAATTCAAAAATATTTTATTTGTAATAATCGTATAGGGTTAAAAAATGAATTTATAATTCATTTTTAAGACTATTTAAAAAAACTACGTTATAAAAACCGAGAAATCACTTAGTCGAGTGATAGGTGATGCACCATTGTCTCCCTTCGGTTGCGGGTTTAAGTCTCACGGCCTTGCCGGACGTGATGGGTTGTTGCCCAACCTCCTGCTTGTATTTTTTATGAAAATCCAAAAATAATATCAAGAAATGATTTAACCTTAACAATAGTATCCAATGTCAAAATTAATCGATTACAACCTTTAGAATTATCCAAAATACGTATGTCCAAACTCACAGTCCCAAATTTATAAGGAAGGTAAACACAGTGAAGATCCTTTTTTACATTTAATAACATGTGAATACCTTCATCATGTATTCTTTTAAAACACTGTAACACCCTGAATTACCATAAAAACTGATTGATTACATTCATTCTCCCTTATAACTTATATAATAATGGATACACTCCTTCTATCCAAAAATGTTGTAAACTCCAACAATGATGGAATATAAAAATCATTAATCAGTTTCAAGGTAATCAAGAATATCCAATATAATTTATCCAAATCAATCATATATTATTCCAAAATCACTACTGCATTATCAGAAGCATATTAGGGTTTATCTTTCTCTCAACCATTTATTTTTGCAAAAAACAATTAACCTGTTATTGAATCACTTTTCTTGGTTCCACACAATATTAATTCCTTAATGAAATAGTACTGTAGTATAATCATTTTATACTCTACAATTCTTATAACTTGTAAATCCATAATACAATACTAAAATGACACAATAGTTTAATAACAACATATAAAATCAATCATTCCTCTTCATCTTATTTAGTATCATAACATGATTATTATCCAATAGAATCATTTGGGGTATAGTCCGATGATTTGGACATTGCTTCACATAGTATCCCCACTCCTTGCAGATGAAGAATTGTACATTTGAAACCTTTTTCTTACCCTTGCAATCACGTACTTGGTTTCCTTTTTCTCGACACTTATAACAAACTCCCATTGCCTTCAAGCATTTACCAAGGTGATTCTTTCCATATTTATCACATATGGGAAAATCCTTCTTTTCCCTCTTCCCTTTATCCATATTTCTCTCTTCCATACATTTCTTCTCTTACTTCCCTTCAAAGACATAGGACTAAGTGATTTTTTTAGTTATCTTATTAACACATGATACTATTTATAAATATGATGAGAATATGTGGGAGACTATTTCCATTTTAAATTTTGGCTTAATACCATGAAAGATATGGTCCTTCTTAATCTTTCGATCATGCGTATTGCGGGAATTCTCATTCCTTATACTAGGCATCATTTCTAAACAATGGCATACAGTAGGTTAGTTTATGAATTACAATGTATAATTCAAATCATGTAAAATACCTAATGTAAATTGAAATGTCTATGGATATAATCTATAATCATAAAAAGTTTTTTTGAGGGATTATTTACTCTTAAATCCTTTATAATGGCTTGTAATCAAAATGTGAATTATCTTAAGAATATCCCCCAGGAGTTTCGTAACCAAGAGTGCAGCAAGTCCCATTGTCGTGTACCAAGGTACCCCAGGTCAATCCCAAAACTCCTTGTCGGATTTTTCACTCCAAGGAACATCTGTTCAAGATTCACCTCTACCTGCTCATATCTAGACATGGATGTATTTCTTGGAAAATACACATAATCTATACTTTACCAATATTCTAGGAAGTTCTTCTATACTAATACTCAAAGTATATCTTAGGGTAATGTTCTCTAATCAGAGTTTATCTAAATCTATTTGAAAGGTTGTTGATAAAATTTCTCTGATACCAACTGTAACTCCTTTACCATAGAAGCCCAGAGTCGGTGCATTATTTTAATAATTGGCATGATTTCAAGGAATCAAGTCCCGAAAGACTGAATAATTTAGCAGTATTGGAAAATAGATTACATACATGAACATTACATTATACATTAGAAAATAACACAAAACATAAATGATCATTTTAGAACACTATTAATCCCCTTGCTTAACCCTACTTATCAATAATAATACACTTCTTTCAATCCTGGGAAAATAAAACATGAGAAAAGGGTGAGCTCAGATGCTCAGTAAGAATAATAATATAGAAAAAACTTTCATAAATAAGAAAAAAAAATTAAGGCAATGTATAAGACTAAAAAAAATTATTTTAAACATAAACCTATGCATAATATGACCAATATAAATCTAATAATTCTATTTAATTATTCACAAGGATATTCTACTAGTCGAATAATCATATTGTATATCAATATACAATTTCATAATGATGGAATGCATAATACCAGACTTCATAACTACATAGTTAAGGACTTTTGCCAAGACTACAAATAAAATTTCCTCAAGACCTTGTGCCAAGACCCTAGTTTTTCTAATGAGATCTATCGATGCATCGAGGAGCTATATCAAGCTCCACCCATAACTTACTAAGTCCAATGCATTCATCATAAGAAAAGGTTTAAACATAACATAAACATTCGTATTAAAACAAGAATACGAAATGTCAATAATTTTTCTATAAACCATTAATAGTGTAAAAATCACACATCCAAAGTCAAACATATCAAAAATCCTTCAATAAAATATAAAAGTTTTGTAAAATAATAAATCAACTTCAAACAAGCATAAAATTCATCAATGGAAGTTGACATAGATGAAATCAATTTTATTAGAGAAATATCTCTTTCTATTTTGAAGTCATTTAAAAGTTATATAATTATAAAATAAAACATTTATTTTTAAAATATTCTTATAATCTTGTATTGGAAGCTTCGATGATGTTATAACGGTGGAAAATAGTCGCACCTGTTGTATAAGTTAAAAAAAGACATTCTTACCTTATTTTTTTCGAAAAGGTCATAAAGTACCTTGTTTGGAAAATGACAAAAAGATTAATTTCAAAACATATATGTTAAAATAAGGGTATAAATGAATTTGACCCACATTCTAGTAAATATTAATAATTTTTTTAATTTCATTTTTAAGAAAACATGGATGTGGATGATAAAGATGTCCCAGTAGATACTTACATATTAACAACCTTGGATAAGTAAAGTGATTGTAGAATTTACCATTACCTTGTACATTTCCTTATTCAATGGTATGTTAAACTACTGTATAATAGTTAAAACATTGTTATTAAATTATAAAGGAATAATATACATAAATATGATATCATATATGATCTTATAATATTGCTTTATTAATAATATTTTAGTAGTATCTTCTTTTCAGGTGTTAACTGATTCGTTTTCCTTTATATGATAGGTTATGTAAGCCATGTTTTTTTGTTTAGGATGTATTTGATTCATATAAATAATGATATTTTGTTCATAAACATTATTTCTAATCATAAAAATTATTCTTGAATGATTATGATGGGGAATGAATCTCATCGCATTCGTGGAGACGGTAATCCGTACGTATGGAAGAGGGAAAATATCATTATAATGATGGTCAAATTGTATATAATTAGATGGTATATCATATATACAAAATAATTAACACATCAAATTTATTATTTAAATCATTTATACTCATTTTTATACAGATCCAAATAATTAAGTGTTTGAATAACAAACTTGTAACACCCCGAGATTTTATGAAAAATATTCTTTTTAATTTCATTAATGTATTGTGTTGTACGCTACACCAAAAGGAGCTTACTCAACACGCATCCTTGACTTGCCTTGTATTGCACGCAATCACGACCTTCCTCGATAGCGTGTGTAGTACGCAATACTGAGTTTCACTAAACAACGATATGCTATTAAAATATTATTAAAACTAGCCGTTATGAATAGTAATAACCACCTTTTAAAATTTTAGAAATTTTAGCTGTCAAAATGGACTTCATTTTTGGATTCGGAGTATCGAATTTAGCCTAAGGTGAAATTTTGGTACTTTACGGATAACTTTCATATTCTGATGAATAGTGAAAATTACTAAATTTTAATTAAAAAAACTTTTTTAATCAAAATAATTAATAGTGATAAATTATTATTTTGAGTGGTTTTAAAGTATATTTAGAATATATTTTTACAATTTAATACAATGTTGGTCATTGGATGTAATTTCACATTTAAACCAGTTATAAACAAGTGTCAATCTTTTGATAGTTATTATCTCTTAAAAACACGCCATTTGTTTTGACGACGGGAATTAATTTTTAAATTAGTTAATTTAACTGATATGTTTTGAATTTGGTAAAATAGACATCATTTTTGAGTTCATAATATCAAATATATCTTATGCCTAATTTTTGGTATTTTTCTGAAAACATTCAATTTTTGATGAATAGTGAAACCACTAAGTGGTAGTTAAAAAAACTGAATTTTTCATAAAACTTAATTTTACCGATTCTGTGAGTGGAATTTCGAAAATCCGAGAGACACGGTTGATGTCAGTAAGTAAAATGTGGTTCAATGAGATGAAAATAATTTTTTGGTGAATAGTAACTTTTTACTTTTTTTACCACGGTTAAAAGTAAATAGGGTAATTAAGGGTAAAGATGATATTATTATTACCCTAACACATTTCCTAATTCTATTGGACAAGTGTAATTCGACCAAAAACAAACTTAGGAATAAAATATGACCATTTAGTCCCAGTTGGATTAGATTAGGACATTTATTATTAATTTATTTAAAGAAGGGTTAAAATAGTTAAAATCAATGTTTAATAAGTAAATAATTTTTAATATAGGGTTATACATAAGATAAATTCGACTATAAATATTCATTAGAAATATAAAAATATTCCCTACATAATGGTATTTTATTTTTAATTTTTAGACATTAAATAATTTAATTTAATTATGACACAAAGATGATGCAGTAATTATCTTATTAATGAAATATTGACATAATTAATGTTATAAACACCAAAATAAATGTAATTTGAGACTTTTTATGAATTAAACTAATTTTCTAGGTTAATATGACATGTTAGTATAGTTTAAATTAACTTTTTTCGAACTAGTCATTCTGTTATGATTTTCACAAAAATCAATTACTAAATAGTGTCAAAATTGACATAAAACAGTTTTTAAAAAAAAAATTATATTATTAATTGTTATTTTATTCCTAAAAATCTAAGGTTCGGCCAAATGACTTAGATACAGTTATATATATTAATAATAAACAACTTGGGGTTAGTTTGGCTTGATATAGTATGTTTATTAACCTTATAGTGTAAAAACACAAGAAGACACGGTAAAAGTAAATTTATTTAACTTAATATTAAATCTAAATGATAAGGTTAAAATAGGAACCTAAACCAGTCTAAATTCTATTGGATGAGAGTATTTCTACCCATCCCCACCTTATCCCCGAAATAAATCAACTTGGAGCTATTTAAAACCGAACATGACTTTATAATAAAATAATATTTTTAGTTATTCCAAAGGTGCCCCTCTCCTCCCTTATAAAAGGGCACCTCCTCCCTCTCTTCCTCACACAACTTTGAGCCTTCAGGCTCGGCCAAACCCTGCCAAATTATCTTCTCCACTTCCCTAGCAACATCCTAGAGTTTCTGGGCTTCCTCAAAGACCAATTTTAGTGCCCTAAGAGAAGGTCTCAAAGAGGCGCTTCAAAGAAGAGGTAATTTCAATTACCGATTCTTTCGCCTTTATTTATTCTTCCACTTCTTCTTCTTAGGTTGTTTCATTATGAAGTAATAACATCAGTATAACTCATTTACTGATATGTTATTATAAGTATGAAACAATCCTATTTCACCATCTATCCATCCTACGGAAAACAAAATCACCGTGCATGCGTACGTACGGAATACCGTCTCCACACCGTGGTGAAATCTATTTTCCACCAACACATTACATGGATGTGTATAATGGTGTAAATAATAACTATATATTATTATTTTGAAGTGATATTTATTCTGAAATAGTATAAATACACTCGAATACAGTTCCACGATCATGAGAACGATATCATCGCTCGTGCGTATGTACGGACTACCGTCTCTACGACGCGATGAGATTCATTCTCCACTTTAACCATTCATGAATGATTATAAAGTACATATAATAAGTAATCATTAAATATATGAAATAATAATGATACTGGATTTATGTGTATATATATGTATGTCATCTACTTAATTCCATTCAACTCAATAAGGAAACGAAAACAGTGTTCATGCGTACGTACGACCTACCGTCTCCATGAACGATGTATTTCTTTCCATTTACTGATTTATTATATATATGTATATTCTGAATATATATATATAAATCATGTTTTATATTCTGGAATTAAGTAATCATTATCTAAGTAATCATATGAATAATTACAAGTCAAAACACGGACGACAAATGAAACAATTTTACCCAAAACGCTCTTTAACATGGAATTTACAAAAGAACGGGTAATATAAATTCATAAGTGAACCATATATGATATCATAACAATGAATATGATTCTGTAATAAGTCAATGTCATTATTTAAATCATTACATAGGAGGTTCAGACACTTACAATGCAAATCGGACCTAAGGTAATGGAAATATCACAATCTCATTTTTATCCGAGATTGTTTATACTTTGGTATTTACTGGGGTGTATTTTAACATCCACATCAATGTTTCCTCAATATATAATATTTATATCCTTCTACAATAGTTTATATTCAATTTTACCCTTCGATGAGTTTCTATTAAAAGATATGAAAGGAATCTTTTGTCGCTTTTCGTACGAGGTACTTTTTGACTTTTCCGACAAAAGTACGAAGAATGTTTTTTTTAACTTATACGACATGAATGGATTTTTTAAAACATTTTTTCCAAGAAGCTTCCTTTACAAGTTTTCAAGTTTATTTTTAATCAACTTCTTTTAGTTTTAAATTGTATGACATGTTAAGAAAGGAAAAATGTTTTTGAAGTAGAAATGATATTTTCCTCAAGAATGGAGTTCAAGTGTTTTATCAAAATTATTTTCCATCTAAGATAATATAGGGTTCTGTTTCTATCCCTATTATTACATGGATTTGATTATGTTGTGATGAAAATATTTTTATAAATTCCTTTATCTTATATGAATTTCTTTATGATGTCATGTTGTTTAAGAATCCCATTTTTACTACATGGGTTATGCAATGATGTATGATTTATGATTTTTGTGGCACACATAAGAATGGTATCATTATGAGATGGGTGGGACCTATATCTCCCTCCAATGCATTGGGTAAAGATTTTTTATCTCATGAGATAGACATGGATGGAACGGTAGGTTATACCGGTTCAGTGAAACAGGACTGAAACGAGAGTGACTCGGTTCAGAAATGGACTTTGTCCACTAAGATAGTCTTGGAAATGAGTCTTGACTAACAAGAAATGATTCTATATGATTACGTGTGTATGCCAAAAAGTTTCATGTTTTAAGTTATGATTATTGGGATTTCATTTCACTACTATGATTTATCCCATGTTATGAAATTATGCTCTCTTTTGCAGGTTAAGATTTCCAAAATGTTATGTTCTTATGAATATGATGTGATTGATATTTCATTTGTTTACCCTTACTGAGCATTTGATATCACACTTTTATGTTTTCTTTTCCCCAGGATATAAAGAAAGGTTTTAGGTAAAAAAAAAGGAAGATCTTTATGGGAGATTTTGAAGATCTTTCACCACGATTAGAAGATTATATTCCGAGTTTCCAAAGACACTAAACTATTACGGTCCTTGTGTGTGTGTTTTTGTTATGTACTAAGTATTTCTCAAAAGTAATGTAATGTATATGTACGTCAGGCTTCGGGTCTCTACAGTTGGTATCAGAGGAAAGGTTTAGTCAACCTTTGGAAACTAGGATGCGAAAACGTTAGTGAGATCCCTAGAGATATTTCTAAGGTGTGTCTAGGGATGTCCCTAAGGATAAGTATACGTATAGGATGTGGTCCTAGAACTACGGTAACAATCTTAGAATTTAACCTAAGATGTTAGATATTAAGGGTACTCCCCCTTTATTATGTTATTTTCCCTAGGATTATTTTTTCCTCTCACACTATTCTTTTTGGGTTTTAGACGATGGATGGAACCCGAAGGAACCGTGTTGATCACTGTAATGGACAATGCAATGATTGTCCTCCTGAACAAACAAGTGTTATTGGAGATGGAGTTCAAAATATTATTGCTATACTTACACAAGCTATGAATCATTCTGGACTTTCAAATGAGCAGAGAAGGGAACAATATTCTATTGAGTCCTTTATGAGGCAACGTCCACCTTCTTTCAGTGGGTCTTCCGATCCACTTGTTGCTGAACAATGGATCAGTACCACTGAAAAGATATTTTCAGTTCTTCAATGTTATGAACATGATAAAGTCATCTTAGCAATATATCGTTTGGAAGGTGAAGCTGATCAATGGTGGAATCTTATCAAGAATACGAGTCCAAGAGATGAAATTGAGTCCATGGAATGGGACGAGTTCAAGAACTTGTTTTTCAGTAAGTACTTCCCTCGTATTCTTCGAACAAAGATGGAAAGGGATTTTCTTGAGAATAAGCAGAAGGATGATGAATCTGTTGGTATATACGAAGCGAATTTTACAAGACTTGCAAGGTATGCATCTGGCATTATCATCCAACCTGAAATTAAAGTTGATCAATTTTTCAGTGGCTTAAAACCAAGTCTTCGAAGGGCATTAGCTATAAGAGACTTCAGTAGCTATGAAGAAATTGTGCGTTGTGCTATCAAGGTAGAAATGGAAGTTGGTGTTACTTATCCATCTCATAGTTTTGACAAGAAACGAAAGATGGAGTTCAAGGAGAAATCTTAGAATAATAGTGAAGAGAAGATGAATGTTTCCTTATGCTCAAAGTGTGGAAAGAAGTATGGTGGAGATTGTCTTAAAGGGACTAGAAAATGTTTTAAGTGTGGAAAAGAAGGTCATCGAGCAGCTGAGTGTCAAAGTAATAGAAAAAGGGTTTCTAATGATGTGAATAAAGAAAAGACTGCAGAGAACGGACCACCAACACTTCAATGCTTCAAGTGCAAGGAAATGGGGCATTATGCTAATAAATGCCCTAATCCAAGGGTTAGTGATGATCGACATGAGCAACCACTTAAGGAAAAGGACAAAGGTAATTCAACTGCGATCACCATTGGCGATGTTGAATATGACAATGATGTGGTGGAATGATTAAGTGTTTATGTAATGGGATTTCAGAATAATGTTGTATATAGTATCGTGGAGTATTGGAATATTTATGTATCAGTCTATTGTGGTCTTCAATAATTTTATGGCATTGGTAACCATGAAAAGTGATTGAAATATTTTTGGAAAGCAGATGATATGCACATAATAAAGGGATAAAGAGAATCTAATATGTTTTAAAGTATTAATGATCTCATGATTGATATAAGGACTATGTGATATCATGGTTTGAGGATATAGAATTTTGAGGATTTTGGTATGTGGAAAGAGTTATCTTTTGACAGCACTCATGTTTTCACTAAGATTCAATAGGTATTCATTTTTCAAGAGATTACATGATTATGGTATTCACATGACTGGAATGTGACGAACAAGATATATGGGGGATAAATGATGGTATTCACATGCTTGGTTGATGACATTTCAAGTAATCGTTTTCTTTATACTATGAAGTTGGGCCAAAGTATTTTAGATAAGCCTAAAGATTGGAATGGATTATGTTGGACATAAGTTATTATTGTTTAAGGATAAAACTTTTTTTGATATTGTTGATGGGATGTTATAGTAATATAAAAAGGACAACCAGCAGGACGGGCGACAGCCCATTGCGTCAGACAAGGCTGTGAGAATCGAACCCACAACCGAAGTGCGACTGGCCTTTATCGCCTACCACTGGCCTACATGAAGTCCTTGTTTAGTAGAAACTAGTTTTATTATATTAAAAAGTATGATATAATAAGTATAAGTCTATTTTAGAAACCATATACTATTAATCTCACTATAGATGGATTTAGGTATTTTTTGATAACTTTTCTAACCTTTTGTTTGAGACAGATGGAATGACCCATCATTCTATCACATGATCTGCTAACACATCACAAATGACAAATTCAACTTCATTTCTTTAAGAGATGAAGTATAAATTGTCCAAAGAACGACCAACGGTGAGACTATACCAAAATCAAGAAAGTATTTCTTCTAATTCCAATTTCATCAACTTTAGAGAAATGATCTTGAAAACCAAAAATGTTGTCCTAGTTCTCTTATATCTGATGAATTAGATGGTACCTTAGATCGTCAAAAATTTATGGCTTTGTGATTGCTGGATTTTCTATAGCCATGTTCTCTACCACTCTCCATCAGAACATGATGGTTAGATTTCTCTCCCATATCCATATTTTCACCTATGTGGAAACCCAGTGATTAGTTTATTTGGGTAACCGTTAAGTTTCATACTTTTGTTTTTAAATATTAGTTTGGGTATTCCTTTTTACGATGTGGGTTTCTATCAAAAAACTTTCGAATAGTAAACCATTTATAACCTCGACGAATTTCGAGGGCGAAATTCATTTTAAGGGTGGTAGAATGTAACACCCCGAGATTTTATGAAAAATATTCTTTTTAATTTCATTAATGTCTTGTGTTGTACGCTACACCAAAAAGAGCTTACTTAACACGCATCCTTGACTTGCCTTTTATTACACGCAATCGCGACCTTCCTCGATAGCGTGTGTAGTACACAATACCGAGTTTCACTAAACAACGTTATGCTATTAAAATATTATTAAAACTAGCCATTATGAAAAGTAATAACCACCTTTTAAAATTTTAGAAATTTTTGCTCTCAAAATGGACTTCATTTTTGGATTTGGAGTATCGAATTTAGCTTAAGGTGAAATTTTGGTACTTTACGGATAACTTTCATATTCTGATGAATAGTGAAAATTACTAAATTTTAATTAAAAACAACTTTTTTAATCAAAATAATTAATAGTGATAAATTATTAATTTGAGTCATTTTAAAGTATATTTAGAATATATTTTTACAATTTAATACAATGTTGGTCATTGGATGTAATTTCACATTTAAACCAGTTATAAACAAGTTTCAATCTTTTGACAGTTATTATCTCTTAAAAACACGCCATTTGTTTTGACGACGGGAATTAATTTTTAAATTAGTTAATTTAACTGATATATTTTGAATTTGGTAAAATAGACAACATTTTTGAGTTCATAATATCAAATATATCTTAGGCCTAATTTTTGGTATTTTTCTGAAAACATTCAATTTTTGATGAATTGTGAAACCACTAAGTGGTAGTTAAAAAAACTGGATTTTTCATAAAACTTAATTTTACCGCTTCTGTGAGTGGAATTTCGAAAATCCGAGAGACACGGTTGATGTCAGTAAGTAAAATGTGGTTCAATGAGATGAAAATAATTTTTTGGCGAATAGTAACTTTTTACTTTTTTACCACGGTTAAAAGTAAATAGGGTAATTAAGGGTAAAAATGATATTATTATTACCCTAACACATGTCCTAATTCTATTGGACAAGTGTAATTCGACCAAAAACAAACTTAGGAATAAAATATGACCATTTAGGCCCACTTGGATTAAATTAGGACATTTATTATTAATTTATTTAAAGAAGGGTTAAAATAGTTAAAATCAAAGTTTAATAAGTAAATAATTTTTAATATGGGGTTATAAATAAGATAAATTAGACTATAAATATTCATTAGAAAGATTAAACGATTTCCTACATAATGGTATTTTATTTGTAATTTTTAGACATTAAATAATTTAATTTATTTATGACACAAAGATGATGCAGTAATTATCCTTTTAATGAAATATTGACATAATTAATGTTATAAACACCAAAATAAATGTAATTTGAGACTTTTTATGAATTACACTAATTTTCTAGGTTAATATGACATGTTAGTATAGTTTAAATTAACTTTTTTCGAACTAAGCATTCTGTTATGATTTTCACAAAAATTAATTACTAAATAGTGTCAAAATTGACATAAAATAGTTTTTAAAACAAATATTATATTATTAATTGTAATTTTATTCCTAAAAATATAAGGTTCGGCCATATGACTTATATAAGGTTATATATATTAATAATAAACAAATTGGGGTTAGTTTGGCTTGATATAGTATGTTTATTAACCTTATAGTATAAGAACACAAGAAGACACGGTAAAAGTATAATTATTTAACTTAATGTTAAATCTAAATGATAAGGTTAAAATAGGAACCTAAACTTGTATAAATTATATTGGATGAGATTATTTCGACCCATCCCCACCTTATCCCCAAAATAAATCAATTTGGAGCTATTTAAAACCAAACTTGACTTTATAATAAAATAATATTTTTAGTTATTCCAAAGGTGCCCCTCTCCTCCCCTATAAAAGGGAACCTCCTCCCTCTCTTCCTCACACAACTTTGAGCCTTAAAGCTCGGCCAAACCTTGAAAAATTCTCTTCTCCACTTCCCTAGAAACATCCTAGAGGTTCTGGTCTTCCTCAATGACCAATTTTAGTGCCCTAAGAGGAGGTCTCAAAGAGGCGCTTCAAAGAAGAGGTAATTTCCGTTACCGATTCTTTCACCTTTATTTCTTCTTCCACTTCTTCTTCTTAGGTTGTTTCATTATGAAGTAATAACATCAGTATCACTAATATAATGATATGTTATTATAAGTATGAAACAATCCTATTTCACCATCTATCCATCCTACGGAAAACGAAATCACCGCGCGTGCGTACGTACGGAATACCGTCTCCACGTCGTGGTGAAATCTATTTTCCACCACCACATTAATTGGATGGGTATAATGGTGTAAATAATAACTATATATTATTATTTTAAAGTGATATTGATTCTGAAATAGTATACATACACTCCAATACAGTCCCACGATCATGAGAACGATATCATCGCTCGTGCGTACGTACGGACTACCGTCTCCACGACGCGATGAGATTCATTCTCCACTTTAACCATTCATGAATGATTATAAAGTACATATAATAAGTAATCATGAAATATATTACATAATAATGATACTTTATTTATGTGTATATATATGCATGTCATCTACTTAATTCCATTCAACTCAATAAGGAAACAAAAACAGCGTTCATGCGTACGTACGGCCTACCGTCTCCATGAACGGTGTATTTATTTCCATTTACTGATTTATTATATATATGTATATTCTGAATATATATATATATATAAATCATGTTTTATATTCTGGAATTAAGTAATCATTATCTAAGTAATCATATGAATAATTACAATTTAAAACACGGACGACAAATGAAACAATTTTACCCAAAACGCTCTTTAACATGGAATTTACAAAAGAACGGGTAATATAAAGTCAGAAGTGAACCATATATGATATCATAAAAATGAATATGATTCTGTAATAAGTCAATGACATTATTTAAATCATTATACAGGAGGTTCGGACACTTACAAAGCAAATCGGACCTAAGGTAAGGGAAATATCACAATCTCATTTTTATCTGAGATTGTTTATACTTTGGTATTTACTGGGGTGTATTTTATCATCCACATCAATGTTTCCTAAATATGTAATATTTATATCCTTCTACAATAGTTTATATTCAATTTTACCCTTCGGTGAGTTTTTATTAAAAGATATGAAAGGAATCTTTTGTCATTTTTCGTACGAGGTGCTTTTTGACTTTTCCGACAAAAGTACGAAGAATGTTTTTTTTAACTTATACGACATGAATGGATTTTTGAAAACATTATTTCAAAGAATCTTCCTTTACAAGTTTTCAAGTTTATTTTTAATCAACGTATTTTATTTTTAAATTGTATGACATGTTAAGAAAGTAAATATGTTTTTGAAGTAGAAAGGATATTTTCCTCAAGAATGGAGTTCAAGTGTTTTATCAAAATTATGTTTCATCTAAGATAATATAGGGTTCTGTTTCTATCTCTATTATTACATGGATTTGATTATGTTGTGATGAAAATATTTTTATAAATTCCTTTATCTTATATGAATTGTTTTATGATGTCATGTTGTTTAAGAATCCCATTTTTACTACATGGGTTATGAAATGATGTATGATTTATGATTTTCGTGGCACACATAAGAATGGTATCATTATGAGATGGGTGGGACCTATATCTCCCTCCAATTAATTGGGTAAAGATTTTATATCTCATGAGATAGACATGGCTAGAACGGTACGTTATACCGGTTCAGTGAAACAGGAATGAAACGAGAGTGACTCGGTTCAGAAATGGACTTTGTCCACTAAGATAGTCTTGGCAATGAGTCTTGACTAACAAGAAATGATTCTCTATGATTATGTGTGCATGACACAAAGTTTCATGTTTTAAGTTATGATTATTGGAATTTCATTTCACTAATATGATTTATCTCATGTAATGAAATTATGCTCTCTTTTGCAGGTTAAGATTTCCAAAATGTTATGTTCTTATGAATATGATGTGATTGATATTTCATTTGTTTACCCTTACTGAGCATTTGAGCTCACCCTTTTATGTTTTCTTTTCCCCATGATATAAAGAAAGGTTTTAGGTAAAAAAAGGAAGATCTTTATGGGAGATTTTGAAGATCTTTCACCACGATTAGAAGATTATATTCCGAGTTTCCAAAGACACTAAACTATTACGTTCCTTGTGTGTGTGTTTTTGTTATGTACTAAGTATTCCGAAAAAGTAATTTAATGTATATGTACTTCAGGCTTCGGGTCTCTACAAGACTACACCACGATGTGGAGACGGTAAGCCATACTTACCCACATATGGTGACTTTGTTATTTATAGGATGGATAGAATAACGAATATGGTTATAAGATATTTATAATAACATCAAATAATTTTAAATGAACTAGATTTATTAATTTGTTATGGAAACAAAAAATAAAGATTAAGTGGAAGAGAAAAGAACTTGGAAGAGGGTGGTGAAATTATTACCTCTTCTCTAGGTGTTTCCTTTAAACTTGATCAAAAGGGATCCTTAGGTTGGTTTTATGATCAAAGTAAGGCCTCTATGTCTAATCGAGGATATATGAGAGGATATTTGGGTAGTTTTTTGCCACACTGAATGGCTTTGGAGTTGTGAATTTAAGATAAAGGGAAATACCCTTTTATAAGAGAGTTGATGGTCACTTTATGAAAATCTTGAAATATTATTTTATAATAAAATTATTTTCGGTTTATAATGGCTGAAAAATGATTTATTTAGCGGATAATGTGGATATGAGTTTAAAACCTTTCAACTATTAGATTTTATACTGGTTTAGGTCACCATAATAACCTTATATTTTATATTTAACTCTTAGTTAAATAGTTTTACATTTACCATGTCTCTTTGTATTTTTATATTATATGGTTAATAAACTTACTATAACAATCCAAGAGAACCCCAAGTGGTTTAGTATTTATATATATGAACTTATCCAAGTACTTTGCCTAAACCTTATATTTTTATGAATATTATATCAATTAATAATATAGTATTTGTTTTAAAAACCTAATTATGTCAATTTTGACACCATATAGTATTTTGTTTTTGGGAAAATCATAACAATATGACTACATAGAAAAAAAATATTTAATAAACCCTAATATGTCATATTAACCATGAAATTTAGTTTAATTCATCATAAGTCTCAATTTACATTTATGTGGATATTTATAATATCAATTATTTAAATATTTCATTAATAAGGAAATTACTGCATCATCATTGTGTCATAAATAAATTAAATTATTTAGTGACCAAAAATTATAAATAAAATACCATTATGTTGGAAATTTTTTATCCTTCTAATGAATATTTATAGTCAAATTTATATTATGTGTAACTCTATATTAAAAATGTCTTCGTTATTAAACTTTGAATATAACAATTTAACTCTTATTTAAATAAAATAATAATAAATGTCAAAATCTAATTAAAGTGGACCAAAAGGATCATATTTTATTCCTAATGTTTTTTTGGTCAAATTACTCTTATCCAATAGAATTAAGACTTGTGTTAGCATAATTATAATATCATTTTTACCCTTAATTACCATATTTACTTTTAACCGTGGTAAATAAAAGTCAAAAGTTACTATTCAAAAAAATTATTTTCATCTTATTGAACAACATTTTACTTACTTATGTCAACTGTTTCTCTCTAATTTCTGAAATTAAACTCATAGAAGCGATAAAATTATGTTTTATGCAAATTTTTAAAAGCTCCTAGAAGGTGGGTAAAAATGGTCAAAAGTTCAATAAACTTTTATATATCTAAACTTATATAAAACGACTCAAATGAATTACATTTAACATGTATATTTATTATGTATCTATTTTGACCCAAAACAAAATAAAACAAAATAACTAATTATTTAAATAAAAAGTCGGTTTTAAACAATAATGTAGTGTTTTTCACTATTCATTAAAAATTGAAAGTTTTCAAAAAAATACCAAAAAATAACCCTAAGTTAATTTAGATATTCAGAATTAAAAAATTAATTCTATTTTACCAAATTCAAAACATATAAGTTTTATTAATTAATTTCAAATTAATTCCTGTTGTCAAAACCAAAAAGAGGGTTTTAAAAAAGTAAAAACTATCAAAAGATTGAAATGTGTTTATGTCAAATTTAATTGTGAAATTACTTATAATGAACAACATTGTATTAAATGATAAAAATATAATCTAATTATACTTCTAAACCATTCAAATGCATAATTTAACACTATATATTTTTTCGATTAAAAAAGTTGTTTTCAATTAAAATTTAGTATTATTGACTATTAATCAAAATATAAAAGTTATCAGAAAAGTACAAAAAAATTATACAGACTAAATTTTTTATGTCCTGATTCTAAATAATAATTTAATTCCCTTAAATTGAATATATAAAATTTTCAAATATTTATTTAAAAAAATTCTCCATTAAATAGGCGGTAAAATTTCATTTTTTGAAAAATAATTCTTTTATCTGGTAAATTGAATTTTTCATTATATTATGTATAAGAAACAGAAAATATTTATGTCAAAATTATATAGGATATACACAAAATTAAAAATTCATTTAATACTATTAATAACCACTTTTTTAATGGTTAGTTTGGTTAGTTGTGGTGTCCTTGAACTCGTTGTGGCGTGTTGCATGAATGATTGAATTGTTTTGAAAAGATAATATACTATGAAATCTTGGGGTGTTACATTCTCCCCTCCTTCAATAAATTTCATCCTCACAATTTAAAATTATTTCTCAAAAATAAAAGGTTAAAAATAGAAAAATACCTTTGTGGAAAACCCACATCCGAAATCTATTTAATAAAATTTAGTCTTAATAAGAGGGAAAGGGAAATGAAAAAGTCACCATTAAATTATGATCTCGGTTAGGAGAACATTGGTGGAAAATAGAGATACATAACTGGAGGAAAAATGTAACTATTTATAGGGAGTTATTGAGGTCATGAATCAAAAACAAGTGTACAATTGAGGGCCTCAAAGCCATCGAGCTATCATTATTTAAAATATAACCAGTTCAACAAAACACAAGGTTTTCGGAAAACACATTTTGGGTTTTTAGATCTCTTCCCTAAAGTTTAAGAATTAATTTCGTCCTAGAATAAGAGAAAAAATACTTGTCAAGTAGAGTTTCATCCTTCAACTAATTCCTACCACAAACTCATCTTTCACTCTAAAAGGTAACATAATTAAAAAATATTCTATTTGTCATAATCCTATAGGGTTAAAAAATGAATTTATAATTCAATTTTCAGACTATTTAAAAAACTACATTATACAAACTAGGACATCACATAGGCCAGTGGTAAGTGATGCACACTTGTTGCCCTTCAGTTGTGGGTTCAAGTCTCGCGGCCTTGCCGGACGTGACGGGTTGTCACCCGACCTCCAGGTTGTCCTTTTTATGAAAATCCAAAAATAATCTCAAGAAATTATTTAACATTAACAATAGTGTCCAATGTAAAATTTAATAGATTCCAACTTTTAGACTAATCCAAAATAATTATATCCAAACTCACAGTCCAAAATTTATAAAGAAGGTAAACACAATGAAGATCTTTTTTTCCATGTAAAAACATGTGAATACCTTCATCATGTATTTTTTAAAAACACAATAACACCCTAAATTACCATAAAACCTTATTGATTACATTCATTCTCTCTTATTCCTTATTTAATACTAGATATACTCTTTCTATTCAAAAAAGTTGTAAACTCCAATAATGATAGAATATACAAATCCTTAATCAGTTTCAAGGATGTGAATAATATCCAATATAATTTATCCAAATCAATCATATATTATTCCAAAATCACTACCTTAGTATCATAACCAAATTATGGTTTATCTTTTTCTCAACCATATATTTTCCAAAAAAAACTTTAAACTGCAATTGAGTCACTTTTCTTGGTTCCACACAATCTCAATTCCTTAATTAAATAGTGATACAATACAATCCTTTTATACACTATAATTCTTATAACATGTACATCATTAATACAATAATCAAATGACACAATAATTTAATAACAACATATGAAATTTAATCATTTCTATTCATCTTCATTTGTATCATAACTTTATTATTATCCAATAGCAGCATTTGGGGTGCTCTGATGATTTGGACATTGCTTTGTGTAGTGTCCCAACTCCTTGCAGATGAAGAATTGTACATTTGAAACCTATTTCTTACCCTTTCAATCACGTACTTGGTGTCCTTTTTCTCCACACATATAATAAACTCCCATTCCCTTCATAAATTTACAAAGGTGATTCTTTCCATAGTTATCACATATGAGAAAATCCATCTTTTCCCTCTTCCCTTTATCTACCTTTCTATCTTCCATCCTTTTCTTCCCTTGCTTCCCTTCAAAGAAATAGGACTCAGATAATTCTTTACTTATCTTATTAACACATGATACTATTTCTTCATATGATGAGAATATATGGGAGACTATTTCCTTTTAAATTTGGCTTAATACCATGAAAGATATGATCCTTTTTAATCTTTCGATTAGTCGTATTACTGGAATTTTCATTCCTTCTACTAGGTGATGTTTCTAAACAATGGCACACAATAGATTAGTTTATGAATCACAATGAATAATTCCAAACTTGTAAAATACCTAACGTAAATTGAAATTATTATGCATATAATCTGTCATCATAATATGTTTTTTGAGGATGTATTTACTCCTAAATCCTTTATAATGGCTTGTAATGAAAATTTGAATTATAGTAAGCATATCCCCCAGGAGTGTCGTAACCAAGAGCACAACAAGGCCCATTTTCATGTACCAAAGATACCCCAGGTTAAGCCCAAAACTCCTTGTCAGAGTTTTCACTCTTTGTTACATCTATGCCAGAGCCTCCTCTACCTTATCGTATCTAGACCGGGATTTATTGCCTGGAAAATAAACAAAATCTGTACATTAAAAATTTTTTATAAAGTTATTCTATACGAATCATCAAAGTCTATCTTAGGGTAATGTCCTATAATCAGAGTTTATCTAAATCTATCTCCAAGGTTGTTTCTAAAATTCCTCTATTACCAACTGTAATACCCCGACCCCAGTAGCCGAGAGTCGGGGCATTATTTTAATACATTGGAATGATTACAAGGAATCAAGTCCCTAAAGACACAACTGTTTATTAGTATTGGAAAATAGATTACATACATGAATTTTACATTGCACATTAGAAAATAACACACAACATAAATGATCCTTTGAGAATGCCATTAACCCCAAGCTTAACCCTACTTCTCAATCATAATACACTTATTGGAATCTTGAGAAAATAAAATATAAGAAAGGGGTGAGCTCAGATGCTCAGTAAGGGTAACGATATAGTGGAAACTTATTTATAATATGGACAATATAAATCAAATAGTTCTATTTACTTATTCAAATGGATATTCTATTAGTCAAATAATCACATGAAATATCAATAGCCAATTTCATAATGATGGAATACATATTCCCAGACTTCATAACAACATAGTCAAGGCCTCATGCCAAGACTACAAATAAGATTTTGTCAAGGTCGTGTTCCAAGACACTAGTTTTTCTCAAGAGACATTCCGATGCATCAAGGAGCTATAGCGGGCTCCACCATTCACTTACTAAGTCCAATTCATTCCTTATACGATAAGGTTTAAACATAACATAAACATTCATATTAAAACTAGCATATAAAATGTCAACACATTATCCATAAACCATGAATGGTGTAAAAATAACACAACCATAGTCAAACATATCAAAAATCCTTCAATACAATATGGATGCTTTTTATCATAATAAATCAACTTCAAATAAGCATAAAATCCATCAAATGATGTTGACATAGAAGAAATAATAACTTTTTTAGAGAAATATCTCTTTCTATTTTGAAATCATTTAAAAGTTATATAATTATAAAAGAAAACATTTATTTTGAAAATATTCTTATAATCTTGTATGGGAAGCACCGAAAATGTTGTAACAGTGGAAAATAACCACACTCGCCGTATAAGTTAAAAAGAGACATTTTTATCTTTATTTTGTTGAAAAGGTCATAAAGTACCTTGTTTGGAAAATGACAGAAAGATTCATTTTAAAACATATATGGTCTAATAAGGGTATAAATGATTTTGAACCATAGTCTTGTAAATAGTAAGAATGTTTTGAATTGCATTTTTATGAAAACACATATGTGGATGATAAAGAGGTCCTAGTAGATACTTACGTTTTAACAACCTCGATTAAGTAAAGAGATTGTTGAATTAAACCTTACCTTGTAATGTTCCTTAGTCTATGGTATTTTAACCTACTTTATAATAGTTAAAACAATTTTATTAAATTAGAAAATAATAATATACAAAAATATGATATCATATATGATCTTATAATATTTCTTTTTTAATAATAATTTAGTAGTATCATTGTTTAGAGTGTTAACTGATTCATTTTCCTTTATATTATTGGTTACATAAGCCATGTTTTTTATGGATAGGATGTATTTTATTCATATAAATAATGATATTATGTACATAAACAGTATTTTTAATCATAAAAATTATTTTTGAATGATTACGATGGGGATTGAATCTCATCGTGTTCGTGGAGACGGTAATACGTACGTATGCACAAGCGACAATATCATTATACTGATGGTGAAATCATATGTAATTGAATGGTATATAATATATTCTGAATGATTAATATGTTATATTTATTATTTACATCAGTTATACTCATTATTATACCCATCCAAATAATTAAGTGTTTGGATAACAAACTACACCACGACTTGGAGACGGTAAGCTGTACGTACCCACGTGTGGTGACTTTGTCATTTATAGGATGGATAGAATAAAGAATATGGTTGTATCATATTTATAATAACAACATAGTATGTAGAAGGTACTGGATTTATTATTTTGGTATGGAAACAAAAAAAGAAAGAGGTAGTGGAATAAGAAAAGAACTTGAAAGAGGGTGGTGAAATTATTACCTCTTCTTCGCGTGTTTCCTTTTGAGTTGATCAAAAGGGCTCCTTCAGTTGGATTAATGATCAAGGTAAGGCCTCTAGGTCAAATGGGGGATGGTTGGAAGGATATTTTAACAGGGTTTGGTAGAGCCAAATTTCTTTGGAGGTGTGAATTTAGGAGAAAGGGAAGTACCCTTTTATTAGATAGGTGAGGGTCACTTTTGGAAAAGCTTGAAATATTATTTTATAATAAATTAATTTTCGGTTTCTAATGGATCAAAAATGATTTATTTATAGGATAAGTTGGTTATGGGTCAAAAAACGTTCTACCAATTGGTTTTAGATAGGTTTAGGACACCATATTAACCTTATCTTTTATATTTAACCCTTAAATAAATAGTTTGACATTTACCATGTCTCTTTGTATTTTTATATTATATGGTTAATAAACATACTATAACAAGACAAGAGAACCCCAAGTGGTTAATTATTAATATATATATAACATTATATATGTAATTTTTCCAAACCTTATATTTTTAGGAATATTATATCAATTAATAATATAGAATTTGTTTTAAAAACAAAATTATGTCAATTTGGACACTATTTAGTAATTGGTTTCTGTGAAAATCATAACATCATGATTAATTCAAAAAAATTATCTAATCAACCCTATAATTTCATATTAACCAAAAAAAATTGTGAAATTCATAAGAAGTCTCAATTTACATTTATTCTGATATTTATAATATCTATTATTTTAATATTTTATTAATAAGGTAATTAATACATCATCTTTGTGTCATAAATATATTAAATTCTTTAATTTCTAAAAATTATTAATAAAATAAAATAAGTTATAAATCCTTTTATCTTTCTAATGAATATTTATTGCCAAATTTATATTGTGTGTAACCCTATACTAAAAATGGTTTAGCTATTAAACTTTCAATTTAACACTTTTAACTATTCTTTAAATAAAATAATAATAAATGTCCTAATCTAATCCATGTGAATAAAAAGGATTATATTTTATTCCTAAGGTTGTTTTTGGTCTAATTACACTTATCCAATAGAATTAGGACATGATTTAGGGTAATTATAATATCATTTTTACCCTTAATTACACTATATAATTTTAACCGTGGTAAATAAAAGTCAAAAGCTACTGTTCACCAAAAATTATTTTTATCCTATTTAACAACATATTACATTGTGATGTCAACCGTGTCTCTCGGATTTTTGAAATTCATCTCACAGAAATTGTAAAATTAAGTTTTATGCAAATTTTTTAATGCTCCTAGTTGGTGGGTAAAAGAAGATCTGAAGTTCAATAAAATTTCATATATCTAAACTTATATAAAATGACTCCATTGAATTACATTGAACATCTATAGGTATTATGTATCTATTTTTAACCAAAATAAATTAAAATAAAATAACTAATTATTTAAATAAAAAGTTGGTTTTGAACAATAACGTAGTGTTTTTCACTATTCATGAAAAATTGAAAATTTTCAGAAAAATATCAAAAAATCACCCTAAGATAATTTTGATATTGTGAATTTAAAAATTAATTCTATTTTACAAAATTAAAAACATAGAAGTTGCATTAATTAATTTAAAATTAATTCCCGTCGTTAAAACCAAAACGGGTTTTTAAAAAGAAAAAACTATCAAAAGATTAACATATGTTTATGTCAAATATAAATGTGAAATTACTTATAATGAACTAAATTGTATTTAATGATAAAAATATAATCTAATTATACATAAAAACCATTAAAATTAATAATTTTACACTATAACTTATTTCTATTAAAAAATTTGTTTTCAATTAAAATTTAGTATTTTTTCATATTCATCAAAATACGAAAGTTATCAGAAAAGTACCAAAAATATATACACACTAAATTTTTATATCCCAATTCTAAATAAGAATTTAATTTCATTAAATTGAATATATTACAGTGTCAAATATTTGTTTTAAAAATATTCTCCATTAAATACGTGGTAAAATTTCATTTTTTTGAAAAATACTTCTTTTATCTGAAAAATTGAATTTGCCCTTATATTATGTCTAAGAAACACAAAGTATGAATGTTAAAATTATATAGGATATATATAAAATTCAAAACGTAGTTAAAAATTTTCATAACCACATTTTTAACAGCTAGTTTGGTTAGTCATGGTGTGCTCAGACTCATTGTTGTGTGTAGTGAAAATTATTGAATTATTTTGAAGAGATAACATAATATGAAATATTGGGGTTTTAAACATTCCCTGACTATGGTAGATCTAACATGTGAGTTCTAGTAGTAGAATCCACCCATGTTTTTGGGTGATGGAGGACCATAGGATTTAGAGACATGGATGGAGGGCATGTTGTAATTTTTTTTAGAATCTCAAGACACCTCCTAAGAGGTGAGTGATGCTTATTATGTACATGATTCAAGATTTCACCAAGAGGTGGTGGGACCTAATTACTCAGATAGGTCATCATCGAGATATGTCTATTAGTGATTTCCAATCAGCATTCTATGATTAATTGTATCCAAAGACGTTGAGGTTCGATGGAGATATAGAGTTTATCATCTAGAGTAGGAAATCTTATCATTCATGGAATATTTTATCCATTTTATAGAGATATATAATTTTACACCTATTATTTTAGTTGATGAGTTATCAAAATCTGGGTGAATCGAGGATGGTATTAGGGATTAAATCCTATCACAGGTGAATGTTTTTCATCATACTATTATATATGTATTAGTAAATAAGGTACTAATTATTGATCACAACATAAGGGAAGCTAGCATAGTAGAGTATGGTAGATAATATTCTTGACCCACTAACTCAGTATTAGGTGGAAGGAAGAGACACATTGAGTTATCTCATGAGGGGAATACTAGCTAGAGCATTAATTCCATTAGTTCTATTCTCATTATTCTGTGTAGAGGTAGGGACACATGAGGATCCAATGTGATATAAATTCTTTAGAGTTCCAATCCATTATAATGGTTCATATATAGAGGTTTTATAGGAATTTCCCTCGAGAAGTCAATGAGAGAAGGTATACACCATAACCACATTCTAGGGAAGGGTCAGTAGCTTCTCATTGGGCAAAGAGCTATAGTGAGACCGACCCATCTGGCTCAAGTGGTCGTTATGGTTGGGGTATCCAGACACCAGATTCTCAGTGGCAGTGGAACATACCTACTCAAGGTAGTCATGCTATACCTCAAGGATTATTTTTAGGTAGATGTATATTGTTTATCCAATACCCAAGGAGGAGAGTTTCAGAAATTCGACGGTGATAGCTCCTATTCTGATAGCCTCTATTATAGTATCTAATATTTTCAATATAGGTGCTTCTCATAGATTCATATTTGTACCTATTGTGGGGATCCTAGGGATCGATGATCTGTTTTTTAGTGGTGTGATACCACATGAAACTCTATTAGTGAAATGATCATAGAGTGTACACCAATTCATGGAGTGACTTCTTAAGATAGGTGAGTATCTCTTCATATGAGACCCCTCTTATACTCAAGAGGACAAGTTTGAAATTATTATCTACATGGAATGCTTGGTTCTCTATCATGATTTCATTAATTACTATTTATGAATGTTGACCTTGACATCACAAAACGTAAGAGTTTTTATTCACAAGGGTGAATGGGATGTCCAGGTGAGTGGAGATGGACTAGAGCCTCATGGGATGAGTGGGATGGTAGCCCTGATTGCTAGATTATATCTGAATGATCATGGAACACTTCTGGATGACTTCATTCCAAGGGATGATCATTTCAAAGACATTTTCCTGGATGAATTTTCAAGTCTACCTCCTAATAGAGAGGTATAATTTTCCATCGAACTAATTTTAGGAGTTTCACCAGTATCAATTCCACTTTTTGGGATGGCTACTACTGAGTTTCATGAGCTTAAGATTCATCTTTATGACTTTGATGAAAAGGGGTTTATACGACCCAATACTTTTCTGTGGGGTTCACCAATATTTTTTTCCATGAAGGTGGATCGAATCCTTTGGTTTATGTGTGTATTACCAAAAATTGAATCAGTTGATGGTTAAGAACTGATATCCATTTCTACAGATAGATGAACTATTTGACTAGCTCTAAGGAACTTCGGTGTTCTTGAAGATTGATCAGAGTTCAGGTTATCATTTGGTGCATGTTATACCTTTAGACATAAATTTTACAACTTTATATAGAATGTATAATCTATATGATTATATTCTTTTGATGTTCAATCTCACGAATGTTCTAGAATTTTTCATTGAACTAATAAAATATTTTTCCACTTATATATATATTTGATTTTGGTGGTATTCATGGATGATATATTTGTGTATTCTCATAGTTATCCTGACCATGCCAAAAATATTGAGATCATTTTGTATACACTGACATAGAACCAGTTATACAAAAGGCTCACAATGTTCTACCTTTGGATGGATAATATTTACTTCATGGGTCATATTATATTAAAGGATCATCAATTGACTCAGAGAAGGTGAGATATGTAGTTTTATAGGATTATACCAAGAGCTTCTTTGGTATATGTAGTTTCTTAGGGAAAGATGGCTTTTAAATATGCTTCATACATGGATTCCCATACCTAAAATCATCTTTTATGGGATTGACAAAGAATGGTGTAAATTTATCATGGTTATATTCTTGTGATATAACCTTTTAAGTTCTAAAAGGGAGACTGAATTAATAATCGATCTTGATTCTTCCAAATCCAGGAAGAATCTATATAGTACATTACGATGCATTAATTATTAGGATTGGAGTAGTTATGATGTAGGGAGAGAGACTCATGGTTTTTGGGTCCCATAATTTGAGGTCACATAAGAGGAAATACCTAACACCAGATCTCGAGTTATTCAGTTTTATTTATCCCCTTCATTTTTGGAGGCATTATTTATTTGGAGTGTGATTTTTGGTGTATAATGACTACAAAAGCCTCAATTATATATTTACACAATGTGAATTGAATCATAATAAGTGAATGTGGGTTAAATATCCTCAGTCCGTCAACTTTGAGCATTCCAAAATGACCAAGAAGGATAATGTAGTTGATGATTCTATGTATAGTATAACTCAGAAACAGGTGGTTTAGGGGGCCAATAATGCTGAAAGCATATGGACATATTTTTAGAAATATATTTGAAGGTTCATTACCATCATAGAAATTATGTACTTACATCCTTATCAATGACCTATTTACATTTTGAGAGAGTAAAGATGAGTCATCGATTAGATTCTAAGGGCTTGGTCCTTAGGGAGAGTGTTGTAGGTGCTGACTAGCCACCTGATTAGATCATTTATGAGTATTAGATATTGCACATCCATAAATGTTTCAGGGTTACTACAAACATTTGGGAGGAATTGATGTGAGAGTCAAATTCCACTATATTGGAATTATATCATAGTCTTAAAAATATTTTTCATGGCTTACATCGTCAATACCCATGGTTATGGATGAATAATGAGATGTATGGGTTTGTTATGCGGCGAGCCACTTGTTAACTGGTGAAAGTGGTGCACCAATGATTGGTGGGGATTTAATAATTGTTACATATTCTTTAGTGGAAATGGGATGATATCACCAGGCATTTTTTTATTAGATTTCCTAGATTACCTTGAGGTAGTGACACTGTATGGGTGATCATAGACATGTTGAAAAATAGTTTCCCAATTTTCATTATATTCATGAGAATATTTTAGTGGATAATGTCAAGATGCTTTATATTCATGAGATCATATGCCTCCATGGGGTTCCAAACTCTATCATATCAAACAGAGATGATCATTTCACACCATGGTTCTGGTTGGGTTTTTAGAGGCCACTGGGTTCACAGGTACTATTGAGTACGTCCTATCACCCACAGTCTAATGGTTAGTCCGAGCATACGATACATGTTTTAGAGGACATGATCCTATATTTCATCCATGATTTTGGAGGTTCATGGGAGAAACACCTAACTCTCACTAATTTTTCTTACAATAACAACTTCAAGGAGACCATACAGATAAGTTCTTATAAGGTCCTATATGATAAGTCATGTAATTCACCCCTGTGTTGGTCAGATATAGGAGAGGGAACACTACTGTGTACTCATCTCATTTAGGATAATTTAGAGTAGGTTTATCTTATCCAGAAGTAGATTCCTACATCTCAGTATTGATAGAAGTAATATGCAGATCATCATCATTGACCACTAGATTTCAAGGTGGGGAGTTGGGTTTTCATTAATGATTCTCGCAGAATGGGGCGTAGATGGATTCAGAAACAAGGGAATTTATCGCCTCATTATGTAGGGACCTTTAAGACTCTAGAGAGAGTCGAGATAGTGGCATATTGGTTGTAGTTACCTTATAGGTACTAGAACATGCATGATGTCTCCCATGTATATCATCTTTACCGATATCATTCGGATATGTCCCATATTCTTCAACCTTTATAGGTTGAGTTGGAGGTGATGCCTCCTTTGAGGATCAATAGATCTGTATTATTGATCGTGGTATGAAGGTTATCCACGGCATTTCAGTTTATCTATTATTGGAATAATGGATGTATGTTTGTGTACAGGATGAGACATGGGTGAGATGTTCCTAGTGGCTGGAGTTATTCATAGATGATGTATGACCACCCTTGTAAGGGCACTTTTGGGAGAAATTTCATTAAGGGGGAAGATTGTAAGAACTAATTTTTTCTATTAGGAAGGAAAACTTTTTATTTACTATTAAATTACTTTGTTTTGACCTAATATGAATGTTTAGTGAGGATATTGTGGAAATATGGGTGTTAAGGGGTTTTTCGGAGCCTAGAGCTTGAGTTTTTAAAAATAGTAGATAGACATCAAAGTTATTAGAAATTGTGCTGCCTGAAATTCATGGTTCAGATAAACTATGTTCGAGGGATTAACCAATTTTTAGGGTCCACACTATTTTAGAAACTATAAAAACTAGGATTCACACCCATATGTGTGTTTTAGTTTTCATGATAGAGGGAAAATTCATGATCGATGCATGGTTTTTCTAACTATACACTATGATTGTGAGGAGGGGGGGGGTCTTGGACAATACATGGAGAAAATTTGGCACACAGTTTGGACAACTATGAGACTTAGTTTTTAGAGGGGAAATAACTATTTTCCCTTAATTATTAAAATGTTTAATCCTTGCCCTGTTTTTCATATTTCTCCATAAGAAGCCTCCTCATTCTCTTGTTGAGAGCTCCCATGGAAGCCTAGCCTAGTCATTTACATATCTTCTTGATACAGACATTGATTCATTCACTGTCGGTCTTGTTGGACGTGTTCCAATGATTTCTCATTGTTCCTTTCTCTATTTTCTTTACTATCGGCGGTGCTATTTTGGCGCAATCTCTTATTCCCTATTTTCAGGGAGTTCATATGTTCTTCATTTTTCCTCTGATTTAGACTGAATTAAAGGTTGATATTGGACAAGTACTCCCCTATGGACATAAATTAGGTTTTCTACACCTTTTCCCACATGTATAGTGTTTTTATGTTGTTTTCCATTGTTTCACATGCCATGCTTTTTGGGTACTAAATCCCAAATTGATAAATCACTAAATTAAAAGTTGAAAACATGGCTAAGATGTTCCATGACACCAATAGTCATGTTTGTAAGTTTTATACATAAAAACCCACCCATGGGGTGGGTTCTACCTTTTTACTAGGATAATGTTGTCCTTGGGTTGTGATGAACTTGCTTTAAATTACGGGAAATTGAATATGTATCAATTTGAATTTCTATGGTTTTAAGAACCTTATATTACCATGTTATTATATATTATATGTATAAATTGTATGGATAATGGATTGGAATTTATAAGATTATGAATGAATTAGTGAAATGATAAATGAATTGGCTTATGAAATGGTTTATGAATTGGTAACATCGATAAAGGGCTTCATGGTATAACACTAATGACCTACTTAGAGGCCTTATCCACTTTTACTCCTTGAATCCTATTTATTTTTGTATATGGGATTCCATGGAAATTTCTACTCCAAGGATCTAGATTATTTGGATTCCTAATCCATTTACACACCAAGGAACTAGTTTAACTAGTTTACATCACATGTTAAGATGTATTTGAAATTTCTAATCCTTGGATCTGATTTATTTGACATGATTGGATGTCTTGAACATTTTTTACTCCATGGATATAATGAATCATTGGGATTCCTAGGAAATTTTTATCCCTTAGATCTAGATTACATGACCACTAGGATGCCTTAGACATTTCTACACCTTGGATATAGATTAATCAACTTGTTAAGATGCATCATAAATGGATCTGAAAAAATGTTAGCATGCCTTGGACATTACCACTACTTGAATCATATTTACTTGTTCTACATATATTTTTAGTTTCCCATGACAATAGTACTCCATTTATCTTATCCCATGTTTGCATGATTCATGATTACATGGTGTAGCCCATTATTATTGCTTTCTATGATTTATAGATATCCCTTATGATTTATTTTCATGTTCGTCATGAGAAATGATAGTCTAAATAGAATTACTTCTACTATTATTACATGGAAACTTATTATATCTGTAAAATTCTTCATCTTATATACATAGACAGTAATTGTTATAGACATCATTGGTTATGACCTACTGATTGTTATCTCACACCCAATTCATGCCATCATTGGGTACCTATATAGACTTCATGGATGAAGGTAGAGATAGGGGAAATTTCTTACTTGATGATGCTTGATCCATTGTTTCATATGAGAAAGGTATCATAGGACCATGCTATGGCTCGTGATTCTATCTAGGGATTATTTCTTTTTGGTCTTTTTTTCCTTTGATAGATAAACTGTAATGGATTAATATCTTTTTTATAGCATTCCATGATCATAATTTTATATGAAAATATTGGATGATATTACGTGGTTATTTATATGATGGATGTTTATTCTTCTTCCATTCATTTATTTATATTCTTTCACTATAAATTGATATGATTATACTGATTATCTAAACTCTAATCACAAGGTTATAGTCTCCCCACTGTTCCACTATGGAACCTCACTACAAGTTGGAAGCCTCTAAGGTATGGGGAGGTGTTCATGAGGACATGTGGCCAACCGAGTTTGGTTAATATTGAGAGAAGCAGGACTAAGATGTCAAACCCCACATTCTATGAACTACGACATAGTGGTGTTTCCATCACTTCTTAAAAGAACAAAAGTTCCCATAATGGATGTTTTACTGCCTATGTTTTGATAGGGAGATGACTTAAGGCACCAAACGATCACCCAAAATTTCCCCAACATCCACCAGATCACCAAAAACACCTCTTGGTCATCAATATACATTCAAAACATATCTTCAGGATATTAAAAACCCTTAACTCTTAAACTAAAATTATGTTATCAAAAAAATCCTTACTCTAAATTCAAAAAAAAATTCCCCATTAAAATGCACCCCCTAAAAGTGTGGGTTTTTCAACCTCCCCACTAAAACACTTCTCATCCTCAAGAGACATTGGCATTCTTTGAACCATCAAACCCAACCCACCACATTCATCAATTCACAATACTTTAGAAAAAAATTAATACTCTTCTTCATAACTCAAAAAACAATGTGCATAATTCATTAAATTCTGATCCACAACTCCTCACAATCCCTAAAACACCTAAATGGAACTCTAAAACTCTCATACATATCAACAAAATATGGTTCTCTTATCAATTCATATCTAGGAATTTGGTCATTCCCAACAAATTTTTCAACTCAAAAGGGCCGATTCTGAGCTATGGTGATCCTCACTATTAGAATTTCCAATAGATATGCACTAATAATAGTCTAAAAACATTAGTGGTGTGGTTTCTTTCTCACCAAAATCAACTACACATAGAAAAACTAGTATGTTATTCTGTGTTTGACCCTTCTCAAAAATTCATGGTCAAACCGGCCGACACACTGTCTTTATTTCCATATTATGATTCCTTAACTACTGATAGAATCTCGATATCCTCCAAACACCTACACTAAAGTTTGAACCCAAATATAAGTGTAACTCTATGGTTGTATCCTTGAACAACCAAATCATTAATAATGATACACTCATATGTATTGATGTATCTCTGATCTAACTCATGCTTGAACCATACCAAAAACCATCCCCAGACCGGTGCTAATAAAATGACACCATTTGGTATCACATCCAAATCACTAATATGGAAGTAATTGAGGAACTAGATAAAATTAGATTTATCTATTCACCAACATCCAAATGAAACCTCAACTATCCAATAATTAGTCCCGTTACACCCATGACCCTACCAACATGGTTCCATTCTACCTCAGATCACGCTTTCCCATTACCACACATAATGATTGGATGTGACTTCCCGAATCATGCTAATGTTACAACATAATGAATTAAATGGAAACCATCTTGAACTCACCTAGAACATCATCCTGGATACTCACTAAATATCCATCCATGGAGAGGGCCAAAACATTTAATAGAATATAGTTCTCTCCCTAGCTTACAACTTTCTTTATGCAACTCCTTGAGTGAAACCACAATAAGTTATATCATTATGTGTGTGTTGATCACCCAAATAAATATTTATCCAATATAAACTCTTAAAATAATTACATTAATGGTTTAACCAACATCATATAGGATATATTCCTCATTCTAACCAAAACATTAGGAAACCAAGCTTGCAAGTATCCCATTAATTTCTATCGGCCCTTATCCCACACATAGTTGCTCACCGATCCATCCCAATTTCACCTAAAACCCATAGATTTATGCTCTTATACCACCTAGTTACATAACCTCACTTATATCCCATTATTTATAAATTTTTGATTCCTAGGATTATGCACTAAATTCATTGGCCATACTTAATACTATGTAAAACTCATCTAATAAAGAGAACCCTCAGTTCCCCTCTTCAAAATAAGGAATTTCACCTATGTCATGGTATACCACATGATATCCCACCAATAAAAATCATTTTCAAAATCAAAATTATCTACCAATGCTCTACCACACTCCTAGAAGTTCATTTATAATAATAAAATACAAGCACTCGACCGATCATACGCTCCAAAACTCAATCTCGATACCAAAAGAACTCTATGTGATTTACATCTAAAAACATAAGGGATCACCATTACTATATCATTTACCTAGTAGAACCTATAATTAATTTATATAATTACAAGAATAATCCATAAATTCTTCTCATTTATAAGGCACTAACAAGCCAGACTAACCCCTCTATTCAGTTACCCTCATACATATCACATCTTAATGGTCTCTTGGATCTCCCACCAAGCCTATAAAATATACCTCATATAGATGATAACTGATGAGGAAATTTATATAATTATATATCAAACATATAAATTAAATTCATATTCCAAGAAAACCAATCTAGGGTTTCATAATCATATACACATCTAGTATCACATTCAATGTCATCATCCAACCAAGGCACTAATTCTCATGTGGAATCTGCATACAAGACTATGCCCTTATAGGCCATGATCTCATCTAGGTACTTATATATATACAGTGACATCACACCATCACAATATTTGTATAGAATATTATAATAAATATGGTATGGTTATGTATAATTCCACCATAAAGCATGATGAAAACAAACTATATAGGTTGTTGTTGAAACATTAATGAACAGAACACATTTTCTATAAGAACCCATATCATAATCACACATAAGGGGTTAGTTTTCAATGCCTTAAATTCCTATACTGATATATTAAACTTCACTATATATACCTTACATAAAGGTATTATATGGACATCTCTAAGTAATATCTCACCATAAGATCCACATGATCTTTCATCAGAAGAAAGTATATTGTAGTTCTACTAGGTAGAATTCTACCAAAAAGTTATATGGTAAAACAAAATATTAGTTTACATAGACACTTTAAATAGTTTAAACTTATCACAGGTGGTATCAAACACAAAAAATCAGTATTATTTCATATAAACCATATATTCCAAGAATAATGCATGTACACTAACCTCTTTCCAAAGGGATAAGAGAAAAAAACCAATTAATCATAGATCGAAAAACTCAAGTGTATCATGATATGTGAAATAACACTACTATAAAATTAGAAAACAAGAATAGAAATATCATATATCTACTAACCTATACATTCTATAGGAAAAGGTGTTTCCATAGAACCAGTTCGAGGTCCATTATATTCTCTGATGCATTCCTATGTCACCTATCTACCATCTTCCCAAATAGAAAGAAAAAATATCTAATACCACTTTGTAATATTCCCCCATGGTCCTCAGCCATATATTGGTTCTTAAAATAGATAATTCACCAATGGAACCTTAGGTGTGCCTACCAATACTTTTGAGGCTTCTCACTAGTATCAAGGATCTAGGGTGTTACTTAGGGGAGACTATACGGTAATATCTGAGTAAAACACAATGAAAAATAACCAAACCATGTATATTAAAAAATCCATAATAAATATAATAAATAAAAATAATCATACTATAATAAATGTTATATAGAATTACACAATACTATACTCAAAATAATTCCATAACACATCAACTAAATACCTGTTGGGCTGATCACATATACATTAAGAAAAAATAGATAAAATGCATAAAGTATCCACTTAATTCCCCAAGACATAAATCAAATGCAATATATAAAACATAATTAAGTTATTCTGCTCAATAAATCTACTTCAGACCTCCTCCCAACTTAGACCTGTAATCAGTGATGTTTTCTAGGTTACTCGAGTGTCATAGTTGCCTAATAAGGGTGTGATTAAAACATAATAGGGAACCGCCAATGAGGTCATATACTTCACTAATAATTTTGATTAATTTCATGTGATATCATCATATGAATGAATAAATATATCATGGAAGCATAAATAAAAAACTATTGTTGATACTTGGGTTCTAACATGACACTTGGAGTTAATCTATTAATATCAGACATACAATTTATTCTTAGGAGTTAATCCTAATAAATCCATTGTATGGAATACAACTAAATCTAAGGAGAAATTAAAAGGCAGTAACATAGTCCCAAACATTGAATCTAACAATCCAGGGAATTCTATATTAAATCATAGGCCAAATCTAAAGTAATTTCCAAAGGAATTGATATAGTATCCATCTCAATAACCAAATCATATAAGACTGTCCCTAGGAATTCTATTTAGACCAAAAAATTAAATCCTTGGTAACCACTAAGGTATTCCACTTAATGTATCAAGGGAAGTGTGTACCTACTGTAATATCTCATAAAAGACATATCAGAAGGGTTGTGCCATCGTCCAAACCCATCTGACATAACCAGGGTTGGCTAGTCAAGTTCATGAGATGACCTCATAACTATATCCATATCAGGCTCATTTCATAAATTTAGGTTCTAAGGTGACACTCAAGATCACATACACTAAATATTTACATGTACCTTATCATGGGTCAACATATCACTAGAGAAACCTCTAGGGTTGACTATGTAAAACTATTTCAGAAAAACCCAACATGTGTTATCTTGTTTCCAGACTCATCCCTCAAGCCAAGCCCATCATTAGAGGCCATAACATCTCTTAAAATTATCATACACATGTCAAGGACTCACTAGCATCATAAAAAATCCTTAATGGATTTAATTTCAATAGATCATATAATACCCATATCACATTCCATGCCATAGGTTAGTTTACTCACCCAATGTATCATCAAGTCCTACATGGGGCATAACCACCTAGAGACTCACATCTTAGTGGGTGAGGAAGGATCATCCCACTCTTGTCTCAAATATCCCAATGGATTAATGAATATCACATTATTATCATATCCCACCCATGCCAACTACCACAATTCACCACATCCATTTACTCAAATGTTATGAAGTCTCCTATTCTAAAATACACTATGCATACATAGCCCATTTACATCCCTCTAAGGGTCCTTGTGTCTTAGATTTTGCATTTATATTCAACCCTCATCTATTGGCTACCAAGGAAGCATGCTAGTACACAAGGGTATCTCATATATATTTTCACTTTTTACATTCTTTCAAAAGCATTCATTTTTAATTAAAAATCTTTTTAAAATTAATATGTATTTATCCCTTAGTGTTGAGACCACATATCACATGAAATATCAAATTCATAAACTAAAATGGTTGATATCAAGGGGATACCTACCTAAAATGAATCTATTTCCTTTATTTTGAATCCCATACATCAATTAATAATCTCATCTGATCCTCTTCCAAGATCACATCATCATCTTTCTCACCAATATCATTCGACAATAATGAATAATTAATTATAAAATCTTGTAATATCTATAAATTTTATAAAATTAGGCACAATTTCATAAAAATAACTTTTTGACCTCATTTCTCTAAAATACTGATTAATAACTAATATATGGTTCAAAAATACATCTGAAAACATCTCAAAAAAATACATAACACAAAACAATGAATGAATTTTGAAATTAATTTAATTTTATAAAAAACTCCAAGAAAAATAACCAAGTGGAATAACTTCATCAAAATGGTGTGCAACAACATGTGTTCCTCCTCTTGATGTATCCTCTAGAAACTCCATGGAAAATACATATCATATCATGATTATTTCACCCTACTCTGGTGGAATATTTAATTACACCTAACTGATACAACCAAATAATTATTAAAGAATAATGGAAATAAGAATAGAGGGAAGATATGAAGAAAATCGCCTCCCTCGCCATAAAAAATCATCAAGAATCACCATTATTCCAAGGGGGTGAAGGAGATAGAAGGAGAAACCACTATAGTGTTAGGAATGAATGAGATAAGAGGATTAAGGGAGTATTGTATTAAAATTGAAAAGTGGAAACACAATATTTCCTAAAATTATAAACTACCAAGGGAAATACTATAACTTCACAAGAACTTGCACTATGTTGTGGTGTGCCTCTAGGTATCCCCTAGAACCCTAAAATAATTACGTTCATGGAAAACGAACCAATCCTCTCACCATGGTTCACAATGATCTACCCACATAGACCACACTAAGTTGCATGACATAGGGGAGATCCCTTGGCTATTTCACACAGGTGGAAAGCCCCTAGTGCCATAAAAACTTGAGAGTAAAATGATTTGGGTTCATAGTTGTATCCCCCTCCCATCTTAGTATTTTGGATAATAGCACCACCCAAGTAAATCAGATAGCCCAAAAACCTAGTAAAATACCTAGGTTCTTGGAACCACAGTGCGGTGGGATTCCCATTCACCAAGCCCGATATGACTCCATGTCCCACCAAAATATCCATGCATCACACTTCAGATAAGAAAAAACTCATGGAATCACAGGTTCCAAAAATAACAATCCATGTAATTTTGGATCACCCATTTTCCATGGGAATCCTCATAGAATAAATTTTCATAAAAAAACCAAGCTCCAACACCCCTCTCCAATTCTATCTAATTTCATTAGTACTCACCACACTTTACACTAAGACATGGGTTCTTTTCTTTCATTGTCCCACCCCAAAATCCACTTAGCAGTGCCCCAAAATGGTTGGCCACATGACATCAAGCTTTCCACTCCAGATGAAAGAGTATTGTGACTAGCTGTGAGGGACTAGAGTGTGTCCATTGAGAGAAAATTACCTCATATATTAGAGTGCATCACATCGGTAAAATAAATATGATAAGCATCTGAAACTGAGTAAATAAGTAGTAGTGGAATAATAATAAATCATACAAATCAATAAACTGGAGAAAGATGAATATTAATAGATAAAAAGTGATGATGATGATTGTGTCTCTATACAAAATAGACACACGAGATACATGGGAGAATGAATATACGACATGAAATTAAAAAATACACAAAAGGCCAAAAATTATTACCACTATCATCATGAGCAAAGGCTTGATACGATGCATCCATACTCTATCCTAGAACATAGAATCAAGAACCAAAATATGGATTCATACCTTTATCTATACGTAAACCCTTGAATTTTACGTGGTTACCACAACATGCACCATAGGTTTTTTTATTCCTATCTTCGACAGGGATAAGCCCCAGTCATCACGCACTCACCCGAACCTTCCATGATGTCTACCTGAGCACCTAAAATAGATCTATAGCCTTAATATACATACAAAAGTATCTTATTGAGATTTTCTATACCTCATAATTATAATACAAAACCAATTATCAAAAAAACCATGATCCAAAGTAAAAAAAGAAATGTTTCCTCATAAAAACACAACCCGTAAAAATGAGGGTCTTATAATTATTACTCTACATGATATTTAATCCATGATACAATAGCTTCAACATCATCATATTAATATCTTATTCCAAAATATACTAATATAATTTTAACTTATTTACCTCTATTTATATAATTTAAACATCCAAACCTCTCAGTTAACTTTCATAGAATTCATATTTTGGAAATTTAAGGATTTTTTCATTTTTCCAGACAATCTTCTTAGAGTAAACCTTACATTCGAGAATTTATCAAAGGAATTTTACATTTTTTGAATTTTTATTTTCAATGATACCCATATGTACCATAGTGAAATTCATAAATCATCCAAAATACAATATCCTTTGAGTAAGTAACACTTACGTATCAATACTATTTGATGACTTTTCCAATTTTCTATGTGTCTACATACAATTACTCTTCTGTATAGAGGGGGGGTTTATTTTTGATTTTGTAGTTTGTCTACTCAAGATAACCAATACATATCACAGAAAGTTTAAAAAATTACCATATCTGAGAATCTAGATCAATTGATACATATACAAGGGGGTTAGTACATTACAACATTTCATAATGTACATCGACCCATACATATACAAGTTGTTAGATTTTATGATCTAGAACTAAATTATATATAATTTATGACGAATTCTTTTGAGGAATTTGAATAATTTATAAACCTTTATAAAATCATGTTTCTTTTTCTATATGATATAGTATGTGATAATTTCCGAAGATTACATGTTACAGAAAAAAGGTTGTAGTATGTCTCTTCTATGGTGAGATCCTAGAACTTCCATAAAATTATTCTTAAATATATTTTCAATGGTCAGATGATATCATTTTAAAACAAATAAAAATGATAAAGTCTATTAGGTATAGGGGTGTCAAAAGTCAATTATACTTATTCTATTGAATTTAATCCTTGGTAATCTCAAAAAATGAGATTAGGAGAATTTGAACTACCATTAGAAAATCCAAATTTATATATTTCATTAGATTTTCTTATCTGTGGATAGGTTTAATGGTCCTTATAATTTAATATTATTATTATTACTTGTCATGGGTCATGTACTTTGATGTTTTTTCTTAAACCATGATGAAATATGTTCTTAATAATATTGGTTATGTTGGGTTCATCACAACTAATATGGTATTAATGAATATTGTGAGAAAGGATTTTCCCCTTATATTTATGAATGAAATTTCTATCCTAGACCATTTTTTGGGGATACATATTCCTGATTAAGTATGTTTTCATTGTATTTTTATTGACATGATAATTTAAATAAATTTAATGAAAGAGACATCAAGAATATAGGTTGATGACACCAACATAAAAGCTGATTGATTAAAGATATTGAGATAAAAGTATTATATTACACAATATATGTTTGTATGGGGATATTTTCCATTGGAATGTTAACTACTTTATTTGTGGGAGAATTGGAATGTTTTTAGATACTAACCTTGGACATTAGGCAGTATAGCATAATTCCACTCTGAAATGGGCCTACAGGGGAACACACTATGTGTATTAAAATCCTCAGTTAAATTTTATATGAATTTACCATGTTGAATTAATATAATTATCATATTTTTGTTACTAGTTATTCTTTTTTTATAAAAATTATTTAATCACTAGTTATTTGAGAGAATATAGTAGTGAGCTAAATATTTAATAAAAATTTATTCACCAGGTAATTATTTATTTAATGGAATGAATATAAAATATGTATTAACTATTTTGTAATCGTAATGTAACAAAATATTTATTAATTTGGTTATGAAAATATTTAATAAATATTTATTAATTGGTTTTATGAATATAATATTTATTTATTTATTGGATAATAATATAATGATATTTATTTAATCAAATAAATATTAATTTTTCAAGTTTAGATAAATATTGATAAGGATTGGCGGGATGTGTTTAATGGGTTGGTGAGAAATGTCATATTAAATATAATTTAAATAAATACTTATTTATTTATTCATGGAAATAATATTTATATTATTCTTGATTTTAAAACATGTCAAGTAAGTAATAATAATTATATTATTATTTTGACATGGTGTTCTCCATGAATTATGGAAATAATAAGCGATGCTATGTAATTATTATTTTATAACCCTATCTTTATTTAAAATTGGTTATGGAATCTTCAAAAACCATAAACATATATTAATAAATTTTTATAATGAAAATTATATAGTATTATCTCAATCCATAGAGAGATACACCCCTAGAATGCTCTGATGAATGTAGGATAATTCTCCTCCTCCACCGGAGTGATTCTTTCTCACCCTGAGGGATTCTGTTGTGATTAACAATGATCACTGCAAGTGTTAGAACCATCTGCATTAGCACAATGTGGAATCTAGAAAAATGACCAGAGGTTTTCGGAATACATTTGGATAATCATTAGATGGAATATAAACCTGATTCCTCTGGAATAATGATGGTCTGACAAGATTTCTTCGCCCATTCATCGAAAAAATTAAGTAATTCAATGAAAAAATTATTTATTTAAATAAATTAATTCTAAAATATATGTGAAAATATAATAACTTCTTATTTTTGTGTTTTTTTTCAATTAATATTTGTATTGATTCCATTGGTCTTGAAGTTATTTTTCATGTACATCTCAGAATTACCATTGATGACGAAAAAAAGTTGTGTGGAAAACTACATACCAGATCTTTCATTGCACTTAGAACCTTCAAGTGGTATTAGAGTGATCACATAATAATTTATACTTATTTATGATTAATTGGTCTATTATATGAAAATAATTTTATTTTGTCATTTCTAGTATAATAGTTCATTAATATGGAGTTTAGTTAACACTTTTTGAAAAATTAATATGCTTCATTAAAGTTTCATACAATCTTAATAAAATTTACAATAGATGAATAATTATTAGAGATTGCATCTGGTGGTTCTAATTTATTTGGATGGTAGACACAAATACATGATCTTTGACTGAAATTCCATTTCATCTGTAGAGGTTCACTACACATAGCCATGTTATTGGATACTTGTTGTGTCTTGCTCTAAATAACACACATCACATTTAAGTCAAATTATGTGTTGACCAAGCTAGCCTATCACATGGTCTGTCAAAAAACATTACATGTAGCTAGTATACACATAGTTTATTCCCAATAGTGAAGAGAAAAAAATTTAATCTAGTTGTGTGGTAAAATACATATCATATTTGATGTGATACTGACATGCTATAACATTATTGAGGAACATGTTGTGTAATTGATATAAATTCTATTTGAATCATTAATCTCAGCATCTTTTAGAACATTCTAATTCAATAAGATGGTTATATGGGAAAATGAAAAGTAGAACACATAGTGTGTAGATCATTAGTACACATTGTATATCCTAACCAAGATACATACTAAGTCCCTTGATGTATATTATAGATACACGGTAAGTGATAAAAATTTCATTTAGCTTGTTAGTACTCACCGTGTAGTCATCTAGTAAAAATAGAATTGAATTTCATAAAGAATAATTCCTCGTAGCATAAAAAACTAATTACATTTCTATTTATTGGAATGTTGACTACGTAATAAGGTTTTAAGATGATTAAATAATCCATTAATTCCATGAAATTATTTATCAATTGTAGTCACAACAATTATTTTCCCTGATTCATTATGTGATGGGTATCTCTAAGACTCTTTGGATGAACTTTATGATACATGAATTCATTAATAGATCAATTGAGTAAATTATTTCATGTACATTTTTCGAAATAATAAATCAATAATTGAATTGAATTCCATATAGTGTACTTTTTCTAATTTGTTTCATATATGTGGATTTCCATGATCTTAGACTGAGATTTATATGAGATTACTTTATATAATTTATTATTATTGAATATTTTTTATTAATTTATCAATAAAATGTTTTTTACTCCTCTCCTCTCATTATATAAGGACGTGTATGCATGTTGTTTCTTTTATGTAAACCCCCCTTAAACAATATTTTGGTTTCACTCACCTATGTGTGAGTAAAATCATATTTAATGGATATATCTCCCAATAGAGTGAAGGTGGTTCAAGTTAAAAGTTGATGCAAAACCAATCCAATAGATACACAGGAGCATTGGTGGAATGATCCAACATTAACTAGTTATGTTTCTTGGATTTTATTCCCTCGGGATATGGGTTTGTTATGTTTATATATATAAACTAACCATTATAAAATATCATTGTCATTCCACTTTATTTATTTTATTCATACTAATTTCATAGATAATTATTTATGGTTGATTAATCATTAATTAAATTTATAAATAGTCATGAAAGATAGAATTAAAATAAAATAAAATTATGTATAAATTTTATCTATACATAGTTAATTACTTAATTAAATTCCACTTAATATTAAAAAACCTAAATTTATATAAATTGGGAAGTATACAGATAATGATAAAAATCCCTTGAATCAAATATTAATTTATAAAGGCCTTCTGTATTTTGAATAATAATTCAACCATAGAATTAAGTGTTTTCATGGCCAATGTCTAGAAACAAAGTTTTATTAGATAACACTTATAAGGATATTGGGTTAACTTAACCAAATTAGTATTTGGTGTAATGTAAAAAACCCTATTTAATATAATTTTGGAGGTACATATTAAGGAAATAAAAGTCTAGGATTTCAGTACTGGGAAGTCCACTCCAAAAATCATGAAGTTCCAAGTTAATAGTGTTGGAATGTTACGTCTACCTATATTTTTTGAATAATTTTTATGGATAATGTCATCGCTATAAGAAATAATAAATGGATCCTTTCTACTAAAATATCCAATGATGGTATTTTCCAAAACTAATGGTGAGCACCATTGGGTTATAATAAAGTAGTGGGATATTAATGAATTAAATTTAATTTTGTTTCCAACGAGCTTGTGCCCAAGTGGTAAAGGCTCCTGCTTGGAATCTAAAATACCCAGGATCAAATATGGGTAGGGACAAATTTCTGGGTTACTATAGAAGTATTGTAGCAGGGAACTGTGGCATCACTATAGAAGTTGTGGAACTGCAATAGCGGTGACACTGTAGCGGTGGCTGTACTGTAGTAGGGATTGTAGCAGTGTAGATACTATAGCAGTACTGTTCATTGAGGGTTCCTTTGGGCTGAAAAATGGGCTTTCAATACTTATATTCTTTCCACTTGGCCTTATGTCTTTGGGCTATGTAATGGTACTCCCTCTACCCACACTAAAGAGGTATTTTCTTTAATAATAAATTGATCCTTCGAACCCAAACTTTTTTTAAAAAATTAAATTTCATTTTGTTTCAAATTTTTTAATCTAGATAAAGAACTAAAAGTATTATCTTATTTATTATAGAAATGGAAACCCATAAGAATTCAAAACTATCACTATGATCTATATTATTAAAGGATAACCTTATTATTTACATGAATTTCCATGAATAGAATAGGCACTTTCATATTATACTACACCATGATCATAAATTATATGTATTATAAAATCTCATTCCTAAGGAATATTGTAATATGGTTTATGATGAGGAAATCTCACTTTATATGATACATTCAGATGATGTCACATATGTTTAATTTTTCATGCTATCATCTATCTCCAATGATCTTCTAATGAAACACAAGGATATGGATTTGAATATAATTATGTCTCACCTTCATGATATTTATCAAGATAATTATGTAAAAGATAAAAGTTATCTAATTAACTATTCATTTTCAATCTTGGACAGTTGATGCCGGTTTGGAAACATGTAGTCAAGATGGTTGGAAAAATTGAGTGCCCGGACATCTTGGTATTCAATATCCCTCACGATTTGTGCATAGATATCATTTTATCCCTATTACCCAAGAGCATCTCTTGTTAAATTATATATTATATTATAATAAATAGTTATATTTATCTCTCATAACAACTTATAATGATTTTCTATGTTTACAAGGACATGAGGAAAACAATCATACAATCATTATGGTGAATAAAAGGATGAAAAATTAAAAGGGGTCTAAGAAACATTTCCTTGTCAATGTTTCTTGGGCATATTCCTTCCAAGAAAATAAATATCCAAATAAGGAAATGGAAGTGTTTTTTTTCATTTGGAAAGTTGGGCCACTGGAAGAAGAACTATACCCAGTTAAATAAGCAATGGAAAACATAAGGTGTATTCATTATTGAGTGAAATATTTCAATATCTACACATTGGGTGTTATATATGACATGTGGGGATTATATTTGTATTTAAATGCAGGATCCAAATAGATTTTGAAAGATCACTTGGGGAGAGGTGGATTTATGGGAAGCCAATGGAGCGATGGTAGATTTTATAACCATCAGAGACTACCACCTCAAATTACCAATATGACATATCTTGGTTTTAATGATCTTCTATTTTGTGTCGTATGTTATCAAGAACATCATCTATTTTTATTTCCTTTATATGGATAATTTATTTTCAAATTTTGAAATAATTAATTTTAATTTTATAAAAATGTTATATTTTATTGTATGTGACAACTGAATAAGGGTATTTATATATTAAATTATGAAAACAAAGTATTAGAAATATATAATGAATCGATTACACATGAGTCGTTTCACACCAAGATGTGGTATCACCTTTTTTCATATAAATGATAATCATTTGAATAATCTCTTTGAATATGGTTAGTTAGACTATTTTGAGATAAACCACATGATAGATTTCATTCTTATTTAAAAGTACAAATGAATATTCCACTATTTATCAGTCATAGGGAAATAGATATAAGGATTCTAATACTGGGGCACACAATTTTTTATGGACATTTTCCAATAAAATATGGAGTTTTGTATTTTTACTTTACTAATTTAAAATATGATTTAATTAGATATGGATAAATCTACTTAATGATGTATATGTCTGAGTCCTTAGATAAATTTTAAGAATTCATGAATGAAGTAGATAATTAATTTGATAAGACGATAAAGAAACATTCATCTGATTAAGGTGGTGAATATATCAACCAAGAGTTTATCAAGTTTATTTAGGGGTGTGGGATCTTATCCCAATCACTTATCCCTATACAACATAGTGCAATATTGTAAGTGACTGGAATAACCATACCCTTATTGAAATATTGATGTAAATGATGAATTGTGAAGATATTCCATCATACTTTTTGGTATATGCCTTGAAAGTTGTAACATACACACTAAAATAAGTTCCAAATAAAGAAAAAATTGATATCCCACACCATTTTTGGATTGTGAAGGAGAACATAATTTTGAACATGCATGCATGTTAATTTGGGGAATTTCGTAAGTCTTTAAAATAAAACAATATAATATATTAAGGAATAAAGTGTCTATTTATAGGATATCCTACATAAATGAAAGAAAATTACCTATAAAACCACTTAGATAAAATATTTGTAATTAAAATACATCATATATTTCAAGATTGGTAACAAATACTCAATAAGGATAGTTGGAGAAAGATTTATTATGATGAAGTTTACAACCAAGATATATAAGAGTTGGTGTTGGAATAGATTACATAGGTTCCTATGGAAGATGATGTTCCTAGAAGAAAAGTACTTTATAGGATCACAAGAGAGGTTAGAGAACATGAAATATATGTTTTTTCTAGTAACCAAGGATGATGACACGTTATCAGTGGACAATAATGATCATATTTCCTATATGGAGGTAATAAGGGGTTTACTGCTTAGAAGATAACAAAAATACATAAAATCTAAAATGGATTCCATGTGTCACATCCAAACACATGTTCTATTTGAGCTGTTACTTGATTTAAATAATGTTGGGTGAAAATATGTATTAAAGAGAAAACATTACATGGAAGGAAAAGTGAGTACCGATAAAGGTCAACTACTGGATACAGCGTATAAACAATATCAATGATTTTACAGTGATGAAACCATTTCTCTATTTTCCATGTTTATAACCATTAGAATTATACTTTTTATATAATCATTCCATGATTATGAGATTTGGAATATGGATTTCCAAATATCTTTCCATATTGGTAACCTTAAAGAATATGCCTATATGTCACAACATGATGGTTCTATGACTTTGGGAAATGAAAATAATATTTTAATGTTTTAGAGATCCATTTATGGAATAATGAAAACATATATGTCATGGAACATTTGGTTTGATTAATAAATATGATATTTTAGTTTCATAAATAATGAATGTGATCCATGGGATTACAAGTTTTTTAGTATTAGTACATTCATGTTCCTAGTATGATATTTTGATGACAAATTATTTATTGTAAATGAAATACCAATCATTAATTCATTTAAATACTGGTAAAATATGCATTTCTCTATAAATAACTTATGTTAAGTAGCGTATATCCTTAGAACCCAGATCATTAGTGATATATAAAAAGGATACTTGTACTAAGTAAAGGTACATATATTGACCAAATACTAAAGGGATTTATTATGGAATAGTCCAATAGGGGGTTGGTTCAAGTGTTACATGGAATAAATATTTCTATGAAAATATATTGTTAGACACAATAGGAAAGAGATATTTTGAGTAATATCCCACAAAATTATGTTATATGATTAATAATTTATGACATGTTATGTTTTAGGCTTTATATTTACTACACTTTGAGAATTGTAGGTAGATTTCAAGATAATATATGAGAACAACATCAGTTCCCTATTAACGTTATCATTATGTATGTATCGTGTACTAAGGATATGTTCCTGGTGTATGGAGGAGATGAGGAAGTAAACTTCAGGGGATATAATAATTCCACCATCAAATTATATTAAAATGATCTGATGCCTTGGTATAATTATTTATTCAATCTTTAGGGAGGTGTAGTGAGCTGGAAGAACCCAAATAATCCATTTGTCATTAATTCTACAATGGATTATGGATATATAGTGTCTTATTATGCATCCAAAGAAGTAGTTTAGGTTTATAAATTCAACTAAAATATTTATGAGGATCCTAACAGTAGATATCATATAACATTTTATTGTCATAATACTACAACAAAGCATCTTGTAGAATATTCAAGGTCATATCAAAGGACAAAGAATATAATCCAAAAGTATCACCTCTTGATCTATTTTTCTCAGAGTTGTGAGGTCATGGTTATCAGAGTATGCATGGTGGAAAATATGGAGGACATGTTGACAAATACATACCTTAATGAAATCATGGATATCTTGTGAGAGCAATAATACATAAATGTGTTACCAGTTAGATCTATTTCAAGTGAGAGAATATTAGAGTTGGTTTCCTATAACTAACTTCTATGTACTTTAGGATTTATTTTATTTTTTATTTCAAATAATTTATAAAAATTTATAACATTATGATTGTTCTTATGTGTGACATCATAAGTGCTATGTTTTTAAGAGTTTCTGTAACATTAAAATTTCATAACAATTCCCTATAATAATGGTAACCTATAAGTTCCATGAAACTATTTTTATATACATGTTCTATTAACAAATGATATCATTTGATTGGAAAAAATGAAATAGGATATCAGGGGTTGGGGTATCATAATTCATTTTAAATTATTCATATGATGTTTTTCATTAGTGATTTTAAGAAATGAGATTATGAGAACATGATTTGATAGTATAAATAAAAATTTATATATGTAATTGGATATTATTATCTTCGTACATGTGTAATTGTCCATATATTTTAATATTATTGTCAATACATAACATTATTCATGTATTTGATGTACTAACATAAACCATGATGCAATATGCTCATGGATAAATTATGTATGTTGGGTGCCTCATGACTAATATGGTATAATGAATAACGATGGAAAATATTTTTACCTTCTATTCAAGAACAAAATTTTATATCTAAATCCATTTCATGGGAATATAATTAACTAATTATGTTAATGTACATGGAGGTTTTCTTAGAATGTTCATATATGGAAATTCTAGGAATGGTTCATTGAGCACAAAGGTTTTTGACACCAGTATACAACTTGATTGATCCAAGATATCAAGATAAAATGATTATATCGCATAGTATGCATTCATATGAAGTTGTATGTCATTGTTTCATTAACTAATTTCTATATGATATCCTTGGCATATTTATAGATATTATCCTTATAAATTAGTTAGTTTACCCTAATTCCATAAGGAAGGGGATTAGAGGTTCACACACTAAGTGTATTTAGAATATTAGTTAAATTTTATATGAATTTAACATGTTGGATAAATATTTTTCTTATAATTGGTTTAACTATTATTCATGTTAGTTTGATCACAAATATTCAATATATGGTTATTTTAACGAATATATATGTGAGTTTAGTATAAAATAAATATTTATTAATCAGGTAATTATTTATTTAATTATGTGAATATACATTATTTATTTATTCCACGTTATTCATAAAGAAAGAAATATTTATTTATTTGGTTATGTGAATATTTAATAAATATTTATTCGTTGGTTTTGTGATTATTATATTTATTTATTTATTAGATAATAGTTTTATGATATTTATTTAACTAAATAAATTGTAATTATTCATGCTCTGATAAATATTGTGGATGATTAATGTACTGAATTTAATGGCCTAATAATAAATATGAAATTAAATATTCATTGAATAAATATTAAATAATTTATGGAAGGAAATAATATTTATATTATTCATGAGTTTAGATAATTTCATGTAAATAATTATAATTCAATTATTATTTAGACCTGGGGTCTTTTGAGAATTAATAAAATATTAAGGGGTCATGTACCATTATTTTTTCCTAACTCTAAATCTATTTAAACCCAATTATGGAATATTATAAAACCCTAGAAACATTCCAATCATTGTTTACAATTAGTTAAAAAGATGATTCTATCAAGACCTAGAGAGATACTCCCGTAAAACACTTCTAAAGAACAAAGAGCAATTATCCTCTACTAGAGTGATTCATTCTCACCGTGAAGGATTCTGTTGCAGTCAACAGCTATCACTGCAAGCAGTATAACCTTCTGTTAAAGAACCCATAGGATTCTATATTGATGATTAGAGTTTTTTGGAAGAAATATGGATCACTACTAGATATATTATACCCTTAAATTTTTTATCATAACAATGGTACCATAAGAATTATTCACTCGATCATTGACAAAAAATAATGAATTCAAAGCAAGCTAATTCATTAGTTTAATAACTTAATTATAAATTATATGTGAAAATATACTCTATTCCTGATTATATATTTCATTTAATTAATATTTGAGTTTATTTCATTGGTTGTGGAAGTCTTCTTTGTGTAAATATATTAATTTCCATTGATTATGAAAAATATTTGTGTTGGAAACTACCCTAACGGTGCTTCTGTTGTGCCCAAAACCATCATTTTAGGACTTTATTGTATTTTATAATCTGGAAAAACCCATAAATATACAAGGTGTTTAGGAATTTATCATATTTTAGAATCCATATCTACCCTTACGTATATAGTATTTCTTGTTATTTTCCAAATTTTGTAGAAGATCAGAATTTCTATCTTCTGAAAACATTAGCATAGAGACTTATTAATTTTCTTAGCTTATACTATCCTCAAATTTTGATCATATGGAATTAGGAAAACTATAATATTGAAACAACTTCCAGGATAAGAACAAAAGACTTGAACTTATATATTCTTTATCTTCTATACTCATCAAAAACTCAATTTTCCAGACCCACCCCACTTCTAGATACCAACACCAACTTTCAGGAAAAAAAATAACATCCAATCATTATTCATATTCCAAAACTAAAACCTTTTGTTTGTATTTTTAAAATATATACCCTTATAAAACATATACAACTTATATATATCAGAAATTATATAATCTTGATATAGAATTTGGTAATTTACAACTCAACAACTAGAACAACATTCATATACAAACTTCATAATTTATCAAGACTCCTCCAAACTACTTATGTACTTATTAAACCATTCAAAAACCATGGAATGGGATTCCAATTCAATGAGACACCATATAAAATATTATCTTGAATATGATTTATGTATTTATACCAAAAGATAACATAATATCTATATCTATATCTTATCTTTTCTAGTTATTCTTATCTATAAAACCACTACAATGCTCAAGGAATCTTATTCAACTCAAGATTTCAGAAAACTCTCCCATGCTCAAAATAATCTCCCCAAGGTCACAATTTTTTCTTCATCCATTATCTCAAAGTTAATTTCATCAATTATATTATATTTATGAAAACATTGGATTTATTTATCATCTATATTGAGTTTAGTTTGAAATAAATTAATAACCTTGAACTTAAAGGTTGAGTATAGTTTGTACATATTAGGTATTTGAGTTATGATGGAATTAAATCTCTCTTGAGAAAATTATCCATGGGTAGAGGGGCTTTGGGTAATAATTATCAATATCATGGAGGCTTAAGCCTTGTCTAGAAAAGTGGGGGTTTGATATCAGTCAATAAAATATTATTTTTAGAGAGATTATTATTTCATATAATTTTAAGTCTCTATATGAATGATTTAATGTACCTTGTTCATGAGATGAATTTTGATATGTGTAAATATACTTTCCTTATAATTTTTGGTGATAAAAAAATTTGATTTGTGTAAAGAGTTAAATATTAATATTGTTTGAAAATATGGATTTGGTGGATGGAATAAAGATTCAAAAAATTCATTAGAAGAACACATACCTAAAATAATAAAACAAGATACAATAAATATTTTATGCTATATAATATTTATGAATTTAATATAAATTATATGTATATTAAAATTAGGTGATCAAAGAAACCCATAAAATACTATATATTTTATTCCTTCCAAAAACAAACAGATATCAAGATCCCAATCATCCAACTAGGTAGTTTCATGCTAAAGGTGGGTGTCTATAGATTTTCAAGGGTAAGACATGGTGGAAATGGATAACCCCAAGAGTTAAGTATCAGTATTCAATTGTGAGAATTGGGTGACATAAGACCATGGATATTCAAATATTTTGTCAAATATTGATTTAGTTATATTTTATCATTTTCAAATGTGTAATTCCTTAATTTTGGTATATTAAATTTCAAATATTTAATTTAGTTTTGTTTCTTTAGAAGTGGCTTTTTTATTTTCAATATCATTAGTGTAACTTAATTTATTATTTTAGTTTAAATTTAAATGATTTATTTTAAATAATTATATGTGATCCCCTTTAGAAATATCACTCCTTGGGTTTTACACTTAAGAAATCCCAATTAAATTAAACACCTCCTTCCACTATCTATCAATTCACTCATAGCCATATGAGTTATAAAATTAAGAGTTTCCCCAAATAACATGTGGGATATAGGAATCAAATCAAATTTTCATTGAATTCAATCCTATCCACCACATTTTCTTTTATTTTCCACCCATTTAGAAAAATTGATAGGAAGACTCAATAGAGGAACAATTGAAAAAAAATATTTATTAAAAAAATATTTGATAAGGTTTAAGATAAAAATATTTTCAGGTGGTTTGCAAAATGAATCAATTCCTTAAATGTATTAAATATAAAATTTTAAAATAATTCACCAATACTCATAACACAACATTTTAAATATTAAAAAAAATTATAATTTCCTTTTTCATTTATAAATATAATCCTAATTTAGGGATTTTTGTTAAAAAAAATTAACAGTTTTTAATTATATATATAATAAAATTTTAAATATCATTTAAAATTTTATTCAATATCACCTTAATTATTTTTTAGTGAAAGTATTATATAAAATTTATCAACACCATTTATTTTATAAGGGAAATATCTTTTCATTCATTTTAAAATTTTCAATGTGAGATTCAATTTCATATTTTATAGAATTAAAATTAGTGGTAGGAAAATGTGTCCTTACCAAAATAATAATCTAAAAATGAATAATAATTAATCTAATGGTACTAAAAAATAATTTGTTGTTAGTAATAAAATTATTTGGTTAATAAATAGAAAATTTTAATAGTTTTGGTTATTACGTTTAATAACTAGAAAATATTAACAAACATAATTAGAAATTTGTAAATTTTTAATAATTTAATATTATAAATTGAAAATTAGAATGATTATAATTGTCTAAAAAATAAAATATATTTTTTCTCAAATTTATATTTTCATTAAATATAATAAATTTTTTAAGAAATTTATAAGTTAATTTATGATCTTCGATTTTCTTCAGAGATAGTTAGAGTGATGATTTTTTATGTAATGGTTAATAAAAAATAAAAACAAAAACAACCAAATGGTTATTTAATTTTGATTAATCCATTATTTATATTAAATTATCATTTTTCCCCATATAACTCTTCATTTTTTATGACTCACTTCATAATGTTTTTACCCACAGACACACTTGATGTCATACCTATCTATAAGATGAAATGAAAGAAAATCATGCATACATGTGATTTACCCCTTATTCTACTCGATTATGGGTATCCCCATGTCAAATCCTCCTGACTAGCCCATAAGGAAGATTTTTCCTCCGAACTATGAAAGGATTCCAAAGTTCTATCCCCATGTATCAATGCCCTCGATCGAATTTTACAAGTCCTTATTTCCTACCCCGTGGAAAACCAGTCAAGCCATATATTTATTAGAAAATTGAAATTTATATAGTGAAATATTGTGGTGTGAAGATCTAACACCATTATTAAATTAGAGAACCGAAAATGAGGAAAATTCATTTGAATAGAACAGACAACCAATGATAGACTCACTAAATTGTAATTAGAACCTCAAATAAATATTAAATATCATTTATTAATTAACATATTGAATTATTATTATTATTGCACATAGTTTAATAAATATTCATTTTTACTTGAATGCATTTAATCAATCACACGTTATTTGATAGAATATTATTTATCATAATATTTAATAAATAATTATTCTTTTTAGTGAATATAATATTTACTTATTCAGTAGATAATAATATAGTGTTATTTATTAATTAAATAAATTTTCATTATTCATGGCCTAAAAAATATTGTGGAGTAATAACATAGTGATTTTAAAGGTCTGTAGAGAAATAATATATATTAACTATTATTTGAATGAATCTAAAAAAATATTCATGAAATAATATTTAATTTATTAAATGGTTTTTTCACATTAAAAGAAGTAATAAAAATATTATTATAGACATGGGTTTACATGGAAAATATGAAAATTATAGGGGCACATATGAAATTATTATTTTCTTATTGTAGAACTATTTAAATCTAATTATATTATTTCTAATATAGACATTATCCATTTGTTTAGTTGTGAACATTACCATCAGTAGAATACTCTCAAGCCCTAAAGAAATAATCTCTAGTAATTCTTCAAATAATGAAGAGTTATCCTCCTCCACCAGCCCTCTTGATTCCATAGAGGTCAAAGAGAGTACTTCTTTGAAGAAATTCTCATGGGATCATAGCTGAATATTGTAGGCATTAGGATTTTCTATAGTAGCACGTAGAGATTCTTACATCACCGCTCAATGGTTTGTGGGGTATGTGTAGATCCTAACTGGAGGGAATATATACTTAATTACAATAATGAAACACAATTATGATGTAGATGTGATTTTAGATTCATCAATAAAGAAATATTTCTTAACAATATAATTTTAAAACTAGTTAAATTAATTATAAAACATTATTTTATGATCCTACATTTGATTCCCTAATTCTCAGATCAATTATTCATTAATTCAACTACATTTCCCATGAGAATATTTATTGGGTACACCTCATATTAATCATCGATTATGAAAATAAGATGATTCAGGAATGCCCTACTAATGCTTCTACTATGCTTTGAACTTTTTTCTAGTATTTAAGGGAGTTAGCATAATAATTTATAATTATTAAAATACCATTTATTGATTTAATCATTCATCAACAGCAGTAAATTCTATTTTAATCATTCTATAAATATTAATATTAATATATCCTCTTCCTCGTATTATTTTTATCAAATAGAATAAAAAATGGATTAATTTTGAATGAAGAACATTCTGAGAACTCACCCAGAGGTGTTACAGATTAAATTCGAATTGCACAAGAATACAAAGTGTGTAACCCATAGGTACATTCAGTGTAACCATGTTTAATGTATTGGGATCCCTTACAAATTAATATGGAGTGTCATGAATTTATATCACATAGTGAATCATTAATAAAGATCGTGTGTTGACCGATCCAGAATAGCACATGGTTATCCAGAATACATGGTGTTTAACTTTCATTCATGATGTATATTCCATTAGTTAAGGATGAACCATTTTTTATTACATACATGTGGGACGATAACCATGTAACTCAGAGACCACATGACACATATCCTAGGTACATTTCATGTACCCCATTATTGTCTCCAATAGAATCACATGCCCAATTCCATGACATGTGTTATAGATAGACAACGACGAACTATAAAAAACATGTAGATAGATAGTACATTCCCTGTATATTACTTGATTACACAGAATTTATAATTAATTTATTATACTTCTTAAAACTTTTGAACATGTGTTCTTTCTGTCATTTAATTCAATCAAACACACCATGTGATGAGTATATATATATATATATATTAAATATATAATTAATGTAAACACAATATAATTAACTACATTTTTTTGTTTAATATATAACATAAGTGATTACTCTATGAAAATTAAAACATAACATGCTACATAAATAACATGTGTTAATGAGTCATTTATTTGATATTAGATTCCCTAAAATTACATGAAAAGAATTTTATGGAAGAACTTATAGTATGAGTAAGTAGTAGAAAAATATCATACAAGATAGATAGCTTGGATAGGTACTTTCTTTGTTGTCTCTATGGTACATTTTTTTACTAATTGAATTTTAAATAAATTATTTAAAATAATAATGAATGATAATATCAAGAAAATATGGATGGGAATTAAGATTAAAAAATTGATTAATTAATGAAGATAATTAATTGATTCTCATATAATTTATATTAAATAAGAATGATTAGGAATAAAAGTTAGTTTATTAAATACATAATTAAATTCATGTAAGTGGATCGTCATCAACATAGACTAGACCGTTGAATGTGATTGGTTTCCTTGAAAAATATTGTCAAATTATGTTCATGGAATGTACGTCATCCGTCATCTAATTATGTAAGGGATTGCATGCCCATAATTTACTTTTATGTAATTCCCCTAAACCAAATCTTTGGTTCCCCTCACCTATGTCTGAGTAAAAGAATATGTAATGGATGGAGATCACAGGTGACTAGAGGTGGTTCATGTTTGGATCCAAGGAGAAACCAATCCAAGAGCCACATGGGAGGAAAGATGGAAATTTACAAACCAAACCAAGTCATGATTCAAATTTTTCCCCTAGGTTTATGATTATATTACAATATTTTAGATAAACTAACCATTAAGAAAGTCTCATGATCATACCACTCTTATTATTTTATTTATGTCAATATGAATTTTTAAACACATTGTGGATCTTTTTCGTGATCATGTGAATTAAAAATCATATAAAATAGAAAAAAAATAACTTGGATTATGCCTAAACTTTATCAATGACCTTATTAATCACATAAGTAAATCCTATTTAATGTTAAAAATAATTTAATAAAGATAAAATGAAAAATTTATGCATATAGATAAAAATAAATCAATTATATATATTAAGTTAGTATATCCTTCCACTAATAATAAAATTGAACCATATTTCAAAGTTCTCAACCAACCAATGTTGGGGTGCTTTTAATTTTCGGGGAATTTTAAATTGAGTTTTTGGAAACCAAACTAAGTTCATCAATGGTTGACTGAAAAAGTGGTCAAGGTTTAACTGACTTGAAATGGTTGTGGAAATCCAAATCAGGAATTTTAGGACTGAGGAGTATACTCAAATGATTAATGAACTGTGAGTTAATACTTTTGGAAAAATTATTCCTACTTAAAACCCTTTAGATAACCTTTCAGTCCAAATATTGGGTTACAAGAAGTGGAATATGGGACCTTGCCACTAGAATATCCACACAATAGGATATTCTGGAAGTAATACCGATGGATATTGGGTTTTGATACTTATGTGGTAGATTAATAAATTCAATATTTATTATCTAAATCATAAAATGTACAAACATTATGATATTTTCAATCATAGAAATCTAAATTCACTTGAATTCAACCATATAACTGTGATCCATACTTGAGAAGTATAGACTTCTCAATGGAACAAATTTCAATGAATATAAAAGGAATTTTTGAATTATTATATACCATAGAAGGAAATTATATGTAATAGATAACTCCATTACTGAATCTCATTACTGAAAATATAGTGAGGATGAATTATCTCTCTGTGAGAAATATTTGGATGGTGAAACAAATTTCTAATGTTTCATGTTATCATTGATATACAATGAGATACTAAATTAACATGAGGATATTGATGCATATATAGTTATGTCTTAACTTTATGATCACTATTAAGACAAGGTGATGAAAGAGAGATATGAAATCTTTAATAAACTTATCACATGCATTCTTAGAGAGCCGACACCTTGTAGACCTCATATAGTCAATACTATTGGCTACATAGGGAACTTAGACATATAAGTAATTAAATTCCCTGATGAGTTTAGGTTTCATTGTGAATTACAACATGAGTACTAATGATAATTTTATTGAATAACTTCTTACTCCTATTCACGAAGTTAACAAGGTCCTAGGGAGTGAAAACCCCATAGTAATTATGTGGAAAAAGAAAAGGAAGATCTAGGTAAAGTTCCCCAAGACTCATTATAATTATAAAGCTCCTGATCACCAAAATTTCACTAAGAATAATATCCAAGTGAAACATAAAGAAAAATATGAAGTATGTTTTTCATGTGGAAATCATACACTGGAAGAAGAACTGCACCCAGAAGTATGGGGAAGCTAAAAGTGAATTTTTATCCCATGTATTCATTCATTCTCTACACATTTGGTATTGGGTACATCTTTTGGTACACAAATTTACATAAAAATCTAGAAAACAAGTATATTTCATAATATTAATAGAGGAGTGGTAGATTTAAAACATCCAATGGAGAAATAATCACTGCTTTGGCTATAGGAGACCACCACCTTCTATTGTGAACATGAATGATTGCTGTTTTAAGAAAATATTATTTCATTCCAAGAGTGACTAATAACGTCATCTCTATTTCATTCATTATCATGGATGGATTTATTTTTAAATTTTGAAATAAAGAAATCATATTTTACAAATATTGAATTATTTATGGTATAACATAGCTAAATGATGATATTTATTTGTTAAATTATGAAAACCAAATATTAGAAATTGGTAAAAATCCTATTCACATGAATCATATAAAACCCATCTACGGCAACACTATCTTAGTTATATAAATGAAATGAGGCTGATGAAGCTCTATCCAGATGGTTATATATACTATTTTAATCTAAGACCACTGGAAATTTGTCATGATTGTTTGAAAGGTAAAATGGGAAAACCACCATTCATTGGACAAGGTGAAAAGTCCATAAATCCTCTAGAATTAGTACCCACTTATGTGTGTTTATCTTTTTCATTATATTATGGAGGTGGAAATTCATACTTAATATCTTTTACTAATGTATTGAGTTGATTTTGATATATATAGATGATGAGGTATAAGTCTGAGATCGTTGAGAAATTCAAAGATTTCAAGAATGAAGTAGATAGTAAAATTGGTTAAAAGATAAATAATCTTATACCTGATCAAGGTGGTGAATTTATTAACAAAAAAATTTCAACTTTTTATAAGAGTTTGAAATTATATCTCAACTCACTCAACCTTATACACCATATTTGAATAGTGTTAGTAAAAGGAAAACCTATACCTTGTTATAAATGGTGATATTGAAGATGATTCATATTTAGAAATGCATTAAAAATTATGGTATACAGACTGAACCAAGTACCAACTAAAGAAGAAAATGAAATTCCTTTTGAGTTTTAGAGTGTAAAGAAACATTTTTTTTCACATACTAGTGTATGGGGGATGTTAGTCATTTTTTAATGACACCTTTGGCTGCAAACTAGCACCCTGAGGCATGAAGTATATATTAATAGGATATCCAAAAGAAACCAAGGGATATTATCTATATATACCCTTAGACAATAAATTTATTGTTGTAAGAAAATCCATATTTCTTAAGGGGGAGAACATACTAAAGAAGGATAGTGGGAGTAATATTGATGTCAATAATGTTTATGCTCATGATATTTGAGAGTTAGTACAAGAACAAATTCCAAACTTCCATGTGGAAAAAGTTTTTCCTAAAACACAATTACTACATAGGATCACCATAGAGGTAAGATAACAAAAAATATATCGTTTTCTAGTCATAAAAAAGGGTAACTAATTGTTGATTTTAAATAATTAACTTCTCACCTAAAAAATGGTTGTACAAGTATAAGAAGTTGTGAGATGGAATTAATCCATGAATTCTTTGATGGATTCTATATATCAAAACCATGTTTGGGTTTTGGTTGATCTATTAGTTAATGTAAATCCTATTTGGTGTAAATGGGTATTCAAGAGAAAATTGGACATGGAAGGTAAATAAAATACATAAAAATAATGGTTAGTGGATAAATGGCTTAAACAAAATCAAGGAATTGACTATGAAAAAACCTTTTCCCCAGTTTCCTTGTTTAAATCCATTGTAAATATACGTGTTATATTAGTGTACCATGACTATGAAATTTATAAAGTGGATATAAAAACTACTTTACAAAATAGTAACCATCAAGAAGATGTATTTTTGAAAAAACAAAAAGGGATTTTGATTCTAATTATTTCCAAAAATAATGAAAATTACATAGATATATTTATTTATTAAAGAAAGAATCTTGGCCTTGTAACATCTGTTTTAATTAATCAATAAATGAATTTGGGTTCATTAATAATGAACGTGATCCATCTATTTACAATTGGTTTAGTGGGAGTGAAATTATTATCCTAGTCATGTTTTCCAATGACATATTACTTATTTTAAATGACTTTTAAGTGTTATACTTAGTTAAGGACCACTTAAACAAGTGCTTCTACATAAAATAATTTGGTGAGCCAACCTACATTATTGAGATCAAGATCATCCGTGATTGATCCATGAGGCTCTTTATACTAATTAATGAAATATATATTGACTAAATAATTAGGAGATATATTATTAAACAATCCAATATAGGATTACTTTTTATGTCACATTGTTTACATCATTCTAATAAAATGTGTCCTTAAACACAAGAGTATAAATAGAGAACGAGTAAAATTTCACATGCATCGGGGATAAGATCAGTCATGTATGCTATGTTATGTACTAGGCTTCATATTACCTATACTTTGATCATTATAGGTAAATATAAATCTCAAAAAGGTGAATGAAATTGGTTTTCTATTAAGTTTATCCTTAAGTATCTGAGAAGAAATAACGGAATGTTCCTTGCATATGGAAAAGTCAAGGAGCTAGTCATCATGGGTTATACTGATGCTAGTTTTCAAACATATAATAATTGTATGAAGTTGCAGACAAGATATGTCTTCTGTCCCTATAGTGGAGTTTTGAGGTGGAAGAGTTTAAAAATCAATTTTTCATTGATTATACAGTTGTGTCTGAGTATATGATTGCTTCTAATATAGCCAAGGAATACGTTGGGATATGTGACTCATTCCCAGAGAATTATGTGGTACCTAAAATTAAGGACCTTATCACATTATATTGTGAGAATAATATAGTAGTAAATCTCACAAAGGATCCAATGTCAAACCAATAGATGAAGAAAATACTCCATAAGTATATCCTCTATAGGGATTATTATTAGGGGTGTGAAATTGAAATGAGTAGAGTTTACAAGAAAAGAAATTGTGGTGGACTAATTAACAAAATCCTAATCTTAGCTGAAACATGAGTATCATGTGAGAGTTAATGGGATAATAATTATAATCTATTGGATCTATTATATTGGGATTCTATTGAAGTTGGTTCCATACGACTAAAATTTGTGTGATTTATGATTGACTATATAAATTTTTTTTAATATTAATAAACTTTTTATTACATCATGATTGTCTTCTACATGACAAAATAGGTGATAATTTTAATAGTGTAATTGTTACACTGAAAGGTCAAAACATTTATCCACTATGATGAGAAACTATAAATTCGATGATATAATTATTAAAAATATTTTATTTCATTAGATGATTTAATTTAATATGACTCAAATGATACAGTCTATAATGTGTGGATATTAATAGTACTTTGAGACACCTTCTCATGGTGTACACTCTTATTAATTTATAGTGACAGAGATTATGAGAACACAACCTACCAGTTTGAAATCCAAATTTATATTTATAATTGGATATTCCTATCTTTGGATGTGTTTATTTAACCATAAAAATTAATATTAAAATTTATTAATGTTATTAGTCACTTAAATTTAAATAGTGATGAAAACTGTGATGACAATTGTTTGCGGTGAAGTATGATACATTGAGTTCATCAGAAGTGACATTAATGAATAATGATAGAAAGGATGTGTCCCATCTCTTATTTATTTGAATTGAATATCTTAGTCTAGTTTTATTAGAAAGAAAAAACCTAAATAAAATCATTTCCATAGTGTTATGTGGGCCGGTTCAATTTCTAAAATTCAAAGACATAGGCATTAACAATATAGGATGATGACACCAACATGAAACCTTCATGATTAGAGATATCAGGATAACATGATTACATTACAATGAAAGTTATTTTATTAGATTATATTTCATTAAGACATTAACATATTTTCTATGTTTTCCTTAGTGTGTTGATAGATGGTAACCAAGGACATTGGGTGGATTCAATTAATTCCACTAAGAAATTGGTATAGAAGGTCACCCATTAAGTGTATCTATAAACTGAGTTAAACATTAAATATTATTTATTATTTAACATAATGAAAAAATATATTATACCCAAACATGGTTTAATCATTATTCATGTTCACTTTATAACATATATTCAGTCACTAGTTTTTTAAGAAAATATTTGTGAGCATAAAAATTAATAAAAATTTCTTTTATTTAGTGAATATATTTTTTATTATTTATTGGTGAATAAAAAATGATATTTATTTATTAAATACATAATCATTATTCAAGGCCAAGTAAATATTTCAGAGGAATGGTGGAATGAGTATAAATATCAGGTGAGAAATAATGTATATTAATTATTTTTCAATTAATACTAACAAAATTATTCAAGAAATAATATTTAATTAATTCTCAGGTTCTATACATGAAAATAAATAACAAATTTTATTACAGTCATGAGGTTATACATGGATTAAAAAAATTAGTATGCATGTACAATTTTTATTTTTTATCCTTAGTACTATTTAAATCCAATATATTACTTAGAACACAGATTCTATCCATTTTTTTTGTTGTACACAATGACATATAGAAAATATTATCATCCCCTAGAGAGATACTCTACAATAATTCTCTCAAGAATAGAGATTGATCCAACTCTACCACCTCTCAATATTCTAGAATGACCAAGAATATTAATTTGAAGTGATTCTCAAGACAATTGTAGATGAACGATGCAAGAGTTATTATCTTCTCTACTGAAACTCGAAGATTCTGACAACATCGCTCAGTGGTTTTTGGTTCAAATTTGTATAATATCTAGAGGAATATAAATATGATTCCTTTTATGTAATGATAGTATAACGTAGAGGCTTTTTTAGATTCATTTATGAACCAATATTTCATCCTAAGAAAATTATGTAACTACTTAAATTAATTTTAATTCATTATGTGATGATCCTGCATTAGGATATGGAATTAAAATTAAATTAATAATTTATTCCACTCCTTCAGTCATGATATTATTTGTCATGTAAATCTCATATTAATCATTTATCATTAAAAAAATCCTTGCTGGGCATGTCCTATCAATACATCCACTGTCCTTGGAACCTTCAAGTGGTATCAAAGGGATTTTTCATAATAATTTATAATTATTTAAATTTTATTGATTAATTTGTGAATTTAGAAACATTTTTAAATTATAGTTTAACAATTCATTAAATATGAATAATGAGGTCTATACTTCCACCTATTCATTCTCATAAATATAATCAAAATGGATTAATTTTAAATGAAGTACATTCAGATAACTCATTTGAAGGTGAAAATGATTCTGGTCAGACAAAATAAGAATATATACTATGGATCTTATAGTTATATGTTTTTTAATCATGTTTAATTCTTCATTACACCTCATGAATTAATTTTAAGTGTCATTCATTTCTTGTAATGCCTCGAAAATTCTAAAAGAGTAACTTTAATTTGATAGTGTGTGTGACACAAAACACCAAGCATAGAAAGGAATATAAAGTCTATAGAATATATGATATATTTAATAATTTAAATAAATTTAATATATTATGTAGCTTTCAATGAAAACAATAAATAATTATCTTGTGTTGCACGCAAAAATGAGTTTCTTCGATAGCTTACGTTATACACAAGATCAGGTTTTGCTGAATAATTTGAATATTATTATTTAAAATAAAATTTTTCTCCTAGCCATTAAATGAATGATTATCCATACTAATAACTAAATTATTAAACTATATGGTTTATTTAATTTGTTATTAATTGATTAGAAAGGAATATAAAAATCAATTAAATATAAAGGATACATTTTTATTAAAAAATATTTCTGTGCACCAAAGGAATTTTGTATTAATAAATTAAATTAATCACTATTAATGTATGATATTAATTAAATATATTTTATATATTAAATAAAATATTTTTTTGACATTAATCATATATATTTTATAGACATAATATAATAATAAACCCAATTTTACACATAAAAAGCTATATGTTTCTAAAGGTAGTTTTACCAACTTTTGAAGGCACACCTATCTTAAAACTAATTTTTAGAGATTTTATAAATTGTAAATGAAAAAAATCAACTTTATTTTGGATATATTAATTTCAAAATTAACATAAGGTAATTTTTGGGTATTTTTTTACAGAATTTTCATTTTTTGGATGAATAGTTAAAAATACTAAATTTTAATTGAAAACTGAATTTTCATCTAAATAATTTATAAGGATAAATTATATTTTTAATCTATTTTAAAGTTTAATTATATCAATATTATGCATATTAATCCAATTTATGTCCTTTTAATCAATTTATCATTGAAATTGGACATCAAAACAATTCAAATGTTGAAACATTTTCTCATTAAAAACCCACTTTGTCGTCCCATCTGTGGGATTAATTTTAAATTAATTTCCACCACATATTTGATTATTATTTTGAAAAAGGGATTAAATATTTGGTATAATAATAATTTATAATATTTAATTAGTTAAAATTATTTATTTACCTAAAATATTAGTGAAATCCATAAAAATTAATTAAAATGATTAAGGTGAAGTTGACATTACATAGTGGTTAAACTATAAGCTTAAGTAGAGAAATGACTTATAAAATTATCCAAAACCTCTTTTATTTCCATATTTTGAACATATAATCCTTGGTATCGAATTTGGTTCATTATTTTAGGAACATTAAGTAAGTTAGATATCCCAATAGTGTTTACCTTTTTATATTTACAATAATGACACTCATCATCCACTATAAAATGACACCCCCAATTATGTACACCTCTAAATCCCTATGGATCATCCAAAACCATCTTAAATAAGTTCCAAAATGTTTTCATAAAATGTTGACTTTTCTTCCATGTAAGTTTAATTTCATTTTTACCATTTTTTTACTTTTACCACATGGTATGGAAGGAATCTTTCTTTTGTTTACCATACGAGTTATGTTTTGACTTTTTTGGCAAAAGTACGAAGAGAATTTTTTTAAAATTATACAGAATGAATGGATTTTTACGGTTTCATAATTTGTTATTTCCATGAAGATTTATGTGACAAATTTCATGATTATTTTCAATGAAAATTCATTTCTTTTAAAATTTTATGTCATTTTGAGAAAAGAAAATGATTTTAAAGAAGAATGGATATTTTCCTTAAGAACTGAGTTCAATTGTTTTATCAAAATTATTTTCCATCTATGATGATATAAGGGAAGTTTCTATCCCTAATATTACATTTATTTGATTATGTTATGATGGAATTATTTTTATGAAGTCCTTTATCTTATTTGGATTATGTTATGATGGCATTATGTTTAAAAATCCCATTATTATTACATGGGTTCTGCGATGATGTATGATTTATGATTTTGTGGCACACATAAGAATGGTTAGATTATGAGATGGGTGGGAGATATATCTCCCTCCAATCCATTGGATAAATATTTATATCTCATGAGATAGACATGGCTGTAATGACAAGTAAATTCGGTTCAGTAATATAGGGTTAGAATGGCAAGTAAACCTGGTTCAGTAACAGACTTTGTCCACTATGATGGTCTTGGAAGTAATACCATGGATACTATGGAAATAATATCATTTACTTTATGGTTTTCCACAATTCCATGTTTTATTTTCATGCTATTTTATCATGATTAATGTTCCTTTATTATCTATTCCTTATGTACTGCCCATATTTATGTCATTACTTGTGATTTTAATGTTTTATGTTCATGTTTTTATGTTCAAATGTTTACAGGTTGTTTTATGTTCTCCATGTTTTCCCTTACTGAGCATTTGAACTCACATTTTTTTATGTTTTATTTTCCCCAGGATATAAAGAAAGGTTTTAGGTAAGAAAACAAAATGGGAAGATCTTTATGGGAGATGTTGAAGATCTTTCACCGTGACTAGAAGATTATTTTCTGAGTTTCCAAAGACACTAAACCAATACAGTCTTTGGAAGTATGTTTTTGTCATGTATTAAGTATTCTGCAAAAGTAATGTAATGTAATATTATGTCAAGCTTTGGGTCTCTATAGTTGGTATCCGAGTGCAGGTTTAGTCAACCCTTGGAAACTAAGATGCGAAAAAGTCATTTTGGATGTTTACCATTTAGAAGGTGAAACAGACCAGTGGAGGACTCTAATTAAGAATACAAGGCCCCAAGATGAAATTGAATCCATGGAATGGTACAAGTTCAAGAACTTGTTTTTCAATAAGTATTCCCTCGTATTCTTTGAACAAAGATGGAAAAGGAGTTCCTTGATCGTATGCAAAAGGATGATGAATCTGTAGGTATATACGAGGTGAATTTTAAAAGGCTTGAAAAGTATGTATCTGGATTTATCATTCAACCTGAAAGTAAAGTTGATCTATTCTTCGGTGGCTTAAAACCAAGGCTTCGAAGGGTATTATCGATAAGAGACATCAGTAGCTATGAATAAATTCTGCGTTGCGCTATCAAGGTAGAACTGGAAGTTGGTGTTACATATACATCTCGTGGTTTTTGACAAGAAATGAAAGATGGAGTTCAAGGAAAAATCTCAAAACAATGGTGAAAAGAATATGAATGTTTCTTTATGCTCAATGTGTGGAAAGAATCATGGTGAATATTGTCTTAAAGGGACTAGATAATGTTTTAAGTATGGAAAAGAAGGTCATCGAGTAGCTGAGTGTCAAAGTAATGGGAAAAAGGTAGCTAATGATGTGAATAGAGAAAAGCCTACAGAGAACACACCACCGACAATTCAATTCTACAAGTGCAAGGAAATGGGGCATTATGCTAACCAATGCCCTAATCCAAAGGGTAATGATAATCGACATCAACAAACTCTTAAGGAAAATGACAAATGGAAGTCACATGCAATCACTATTGGCAATTTTGAGTATGAAAACGATGTGGTGGAATTATTAAGTGTTTATGTGATGGGATTCCAAAATAATGTTGTGGAATCTCATTTATAGTATCGTGGAATATTGTAATATCTATGTATTGGTTTATTGTGGTTCTCAATAATTTTTTGGTACTGGTAACCATGAAAAGTGATTGAAATATATTTTGAAAGTAGATGATATGTGCATAATGAAGGGATAAAGGGATAATGAGGTGTTTGATTTTATTAATGAGCTCATGATTAATAAAAGGACAATGTGATATCATGGTTTGAGTATATAGAATTTTTGGGATTTTGGTTAGAGGAAAGAGTTAACTTTTGATAGCATGCATGTTTTCACTACGGTTCAATGGGTATTCATTAGGTATTCACATGTTTGGAATGTGACCAATAACAAGATATATCTTATGATACATGGGGTATAAATGATGGTATTCAAATGCTTGGTATATGACCTTTTTAGTAACAATTTTCTTTATACTATGAGATTGTATAGAAGTATTTTGGACAAGTCTAAATAATGAAATGGAATAAGTTGTACATCAGATAATATTGTTTAAGGATAAGAATTTTTTTGATATTATTTCTGGAATTTTATAATAGTGTAATTTTAGAAAAAGGACAACCTACAGGACGGGTGACAACCCGTCGAGTCAGACAAGGATGTGGGAATCGAACCTGCAACCAAAGTATGACATGCCTTTATCACCTACCACTGACCTACAGAAATTCCCTGGTAAGTGGAAACTATTTTTTATTTTATTAACCGGTATGATAGATGACGTATAAGTCTATTTTTGGATCCATATACGATTAATCTCACCATAGATGGGATTATGTATATTTAATAACTTTTGATAATATTCTGTTTGAGACACATGGGATGACCTATCATTCTATCGCATGATCTTCTCACACTCAATGAATGACCAATTGAACATCATTTATTTAAATAAGAGATGAAGTGGAAATTGTTCATGGAATGACCAATGAAGATATTAAACTGAAATCAAGTATTTATCCTTATGCAAAAATTCATCAACTTTAAGGAAATGATCTTGGAAAACCAAAAATGTTGTCCCGGTGTTCTCATATTCATTGAATCAGATGGTTCCTTAGATCATTACAAAATTATGGCTTTGTGATTGTTGGATTTTTCATATCCATTTTCTCTACCACTCTTCATCAGAACATGATGGATAGATTTCCCTTCCATAACCATATTTTCACCTATGTTCTCTTATGTGGAAGCACAGTGAGGAGTTAATTTTGGTAACCATTACATTTCTTACATTAATATTTTAACATTAAGTTTTAGTATTACTATTTACTAAGTGGGTTTCTATGAAATAAACTTACAAGTGGTAAAATATTTATAACCCTGATGAATTTCGTGGGAGAAATTCATTTTAATGGGGGTAGAATATAACACCCCGAGATTTTATGAGAAATATTATTTTTAATTTATTTTATGACTTATTTATTATGCTTCAAAAATATTACCTTGCACTATACACAACATCGTATTATCTTGTAGTATACGCAAACACTATTCGTGGCTTGTGTTGCACGCAAGAGCGACCTTCCTCAATAGCTTGTGTTGTATGCAATACCAAGTTTCACTAAACAACGATATATTGTTATGAAAAAGAAATTATGAATAGTATTAACTACATTTTAAATTTTATTACATAATAATTCATCTTACACATATTCAATAACATGGTATTAGAACATAATAAAATTTTCAGGTAAAATAATTATTTTTCAAAAAATGCAGTTTTGCCGCCTTTTGATGGAACACCCACTTTAAATCTAGTGTTTTACACATTTATAAGTTTAATTAGACAAAATAAACTTATTCATTTCAATAAGGATATAAAAATTTACTTTGGAAATTTTTTTATATTTTTCTGTTAACTTTCATATCTTGAAGAATAGTAAAAATACGCTAAATTTTTCTTAAAAAAATATTTTTTCGTCAAGATAATTTTTAAGGTTAAATTATAATATTTAATGATTTTAAAGTATAAAACAATATATTTTTACCATTAAATATAATTCAAGTCATTATCATCAATTTTACATTGAATTCATAGGTTAAAACATTTTAATCTTTTGTAATGTTTTAACATTTAAAACCCATTTTCTCAACAGTGGGATTAATTTTAAATTAAATACTGAAAATTATGTTTTTTGAATTTAGAAAAATGGATTCCATATTTGGAATCATTAGTTCCAAATTATGTTAATTTAATACTTTTATTTTTTATTAATTATGAATAGTAACCACGGTAAATTTAATTTACTATAGTTAAAGGTAAATCAGGTAATTAAAGGTAAAAATAAGATTATAAAATTACCCTAACACATTCCAAAATTCTATTTGATGAATAAAACAATACCCATATCACATAAGGGTCAGAATAGATTCATTTCATGTACTTTTTACCATGAAAATGATGTAATTATTATTAAAAGCAAAGAAAGTGACAACATGTCACCCTCTTATATCTTATAAGTGTGATAATTTTAATTTAGTGATAAACTTCATAAAACAAAAAATATAAATATTCACCAGAAAGCTAATAAAAGTATCTACATTATTTGAATTTATTTATAATTTTTAGGGATCAAATAATTATCATTAATGGTGACAGAATAGTGATGTAGAAATTGTTTTATTGATTGAAATATCAAATAAATGGTTTTAAAAATATTAAAATAAATGTTATATGAACAAATTAATGTGATACAAGAATTCTTTATATGAATAAAACAAGTTATGAATCTATTAAATATTTTGGTTCAAATATATCTTCTATGTGGATTTAATTTAAATTCAAATAATTGAATAGTGTCAAAATTGACACTATTGATATTTTATAAAAACAACATATTATTAAATTATTTAAAAATCGCAAAAATATTTAAAAATTAAAAATTAAAAATTATATGGTCTAAAATGTAATAATTTATCTAATTGTGGAAAATTAATATAAAATAAGTAAGTATTTATAACAATTTAAAAACTAGAATATTATTACCCCAAATAAAATTAAATAGATTAAATAAGGATAAATCAAAATGATAATGTCTAAAATAAATTCCCAACATGTCTAAATTTTATTATCTGATGATATTAAAACCCTATATCATCTCATATTCTAATATGAATCATTTTTGAAGTTTTTAAGTGGGGTTTGGGTTTATTATAAATTAATATTTTTGAGGTTTCCAAAACGGCCCATCTCCTCTCTTATAAAAGGGCACCTCCTCCCTCTTCTCTTCAATCTATTTTAAGACATCAAGCTCGGACAGAACCTGCCAATTAGTCTTAAAAACCACTCTAGTTATATTATAGAGGTTATTTTCTTCTCAAAAGTCCAACTCTAGTGCCCTAATCGGAATTTTAAAAGAGGCACGTCGAGGAAGAGGTAATCTCTTCTACTGATTATTTCAAGTTTCTTTATTCTTGTACCTCATATTATTTAGTTTTTTCATTATGAAGTATTAAAATAATTATCAATATTATACTGATATGTTGTTATAAATATTAAACAAATCTATTTCACCTTATATCCATCCTACGAAAAATGAAATCACCATGCGTGCGTACGTACGACTTACCGTCTCCATGTCGTAGTGTAATATGTTTTTCTACCACCACCATACTTGGATGGGTATAATGGGGAAAATAATAACTATATATGGTTATTATAACAACATAATGATTATTAAATATTATATCATCCACTCTAATTGCATTCAATAATTACAGGAACGATATCATCACTCGTGCGTACGTACGGATTACCGTCTCCACAACGCGATGAGATTCATTCTCCATGTTAACCATTCTAGAATGATTAAAAAGTATATATAATAAATAATTATGAAATATATGACATGATAATGACATTGTATTTATTTATATGTTATTTACTTACTTACATTAAATTTAATACGGAAACGAAAACAATGTTCATTTGTACTTACAACCTACCGTCTCCATGAACAGTGTATTTATTTCCATTTATCGATCTATTATATATATTTATATTCTAAATATATATTATATATAAATCATGTTTTACATTATGGAAGTAAGTAATCATGATCTAAGTAATCATATGAATAATTACGAGTCAAAACACGTACGACAAATGAAATGATTTTACCTGAAACGCTGCTTTAACAAGGAATTGACAAATGAACGGGTAATATAAAGTCATAAGTGTATAATATATGATATTATAAATATTTTTATGGTTCTGTAATAAGTTAATAATATGTTTAAACCCACTATATATGAGTCTCAGACACATATGGAAGAAATTGGACATAAGGTAAGGGATTATTTCATCTCACTTTTATTTCTGTGAGACATATGCGTTAATAACCATCAATTTCTTTTGTATGGTGTTTATGCTTCCCATGAATGTTTTATGATTTTCATTATGAAGGATATGATATTTAAATATTCATGTAATTTTTTTTATTTTATTACACGTAGTATTCCACTGATCATAAATGATAAGAGATAAATTTGAAATCTCATTCTTATCATAGATTGTTTATTCATAAGTGTCCACTAGGGTTATATTTATCACCCATGTCCATGTTTTATAAAACTGATTTCATAAAAGGTTTACTTTTCTTCCATGTATGTTTAAAGTCATTTTTACCCTTTTTTTACTTTTACCACATGGTATGGAAGAAATATTTATTTTTTTTACCATACACGGTACTTTTTGAATTATTCATCAAAAGTACGATGATAATGTTTTTTTAACTTATACAACATGAATGGATATTTACGGTTTCATAACGCCTTATTTCCATGAAGATTCCTATTCAATATTTCATGATTATTTTCAACAAAAATTCATTTCTTTTGAAATTTTATTTCATTTTGAGAAAATTAAAATGATTTTGAAGAAGAAAGGATATTTTCCTCAAGAACTGAGTTCAATTGTTTTATCAAAATTATTTTCCTTCTAAGATGATATAGGGTTAGGTTTATATCTCTATTATTACATTGATTTAATTATGTTATGATGGAATAATTTTTATGAATTCCTTTATCTTATAAGGATTATGTTATGATGGCATGATGTTTAATAATCCTATTTTTGTTACATGGGTTATGCAATGATGTATGATTTATGAATTTTTGGCACACATAAGAATGGTTTCATTATGAGATGCGTGGGACATATATCTTCTTTCAATGCATTGGGTAAAGATTTATATCTCATGAGATATACATGGATGGAACGGAAATTAAATCTGGTTCAGTAATACAGGGCTGGAAGGAAAAGTAAACCCAGTTTAGTAATAGACTTTGTCCACTATGATGGTCTTGGCACCAATGCCTTGGCTACTATGGAAATAATATCATGTGCTTTATGGTTTTCCATAATTCCATTTTTCATTTCCATGCTATTTTAGCATGATTAATGTTCCTTCATGATCTATGACTTATGTACTGCCAAGATTTATGTCATTACTCATTATTTTGATGTTTTATGTTCATGTTTTTACATTCAAGTTTTTATGGGTTGTTTTATGTTCTCCATGTTTTCCCTTACTGAGCATTTGAACTCACCATTTTTTTTGTTTTCTTTTCCCCAGGATATAAAGAAAGGTTTTAGGTAAGAAAAAAAAAGGGGAAGATCTTTATGAGAGATGTTGAAGATCTTTCACTATGATTAGAAGATTATGTTCCGAGTTTCCAAAGACACTAAACTAATACAGTCTTTGGGAGTCTGTTTTTGTTATGTATTAAGTATTCCGAAAAAGTAATGTAATGTACCAGTACATCTTGTTTTGGGTCTCTATAGTATCTTATTTTAGTTATTACCAATTGTGAATTTCATGAGATAAAGTCTCATCATATTATGAGTAAACACACTAACAATCATCATACTATGTTTCCTATCATAGAATTATGTCATATAAATAGGAAATAATATTAATAATGTAATCATATCACTTCAAGTGTTTCATTATTGTAGGAAACTATTATCAAACTTAAATATGATATCTACTCTAGTATATTATAAAAGTAGTGTTCCATAGTATAAGAATCAATATATGATAAGACATGTATTAATATTTTGATCATTTAATATGAAATTAATAAAAAGTAAAAAGTATTTAGTTTAAGGGATATGACTATAATAGACACCTACTTTCACTAGATCAAACCACATATTACTTTTACTCTGGTATCTATCACATTATATTCATGCCTATATTAAGTAAGGGTTTAGTCAATGATTTGTAAATGACATCCTATATATAAAATCTACCTACCGTAACCTCAAATCAATAAGAAATATCCTCCAAGAGGGGATAATTCCATAGTATGTGATTTTTTCTGTTAATGTGACATTGTCTTGTTTTCTAGAGCCACCATTTTTATATTATCAAAGTATATTATTATAGGATATTTGTTTTCTAGGAACCACATCAAGATCCTAGAAGAATTTGTGAATCTATATATCTTTATTAGCTTCATTAAAAGCTATAATATAATCAGAATCTCCTATAAAATTGGTGACCGCTAATTTATATTATGTAATATTCTGAGACTATATTTTTATCCATTTTAAATAAATTTGAACTATTTGATATATTTCTACACACACAACCCCGATTCTAAATGAACCATGCTATATTATGGCCTTTATAACCTAGTAATTGGATTTGAATGTATGAATATGATTAAACACATTATGAAATATATACAAAAAGTTTTTACATAATTAAAATTTATTGATTAATTCCTATGATATAATTAGTAATATTTAAAAAATAACAATTTCGTAACAAAAAAAATATTTCTATTAAGAAATAAATTTTTATGGGTTCTATGATTTTTTATATAATTTAATAAATTGATCAATATTGATTTTTTTATTTAATTGTATTTATAATATATAAATAATTATTAAAACATTAGATATCTAATGGTTATAAATGAACATAAAATCATTTAAAGGTAAAAACGAGTTATTTTTTAGAAAACTATATTTTATTTGCAATGTGTTTTAAACATAATAAATTAAATAAATCATTATACATTAATAATTTTAATGAATTTTTATATTATAATTAAATAAAAAAATAAATTTATTTAGTAGTTTTTACTAGTCATGGAATGAAATTAATCTCATTTTTTTCTTAAAATTCTTTTTTTTCTAAAAATTGGTCTTCTTTACATTTTGTGTGTTTATATTAAAATTAATTTCTACCACTTATGTAAATTAAATTTATTAAATTGGATTCTATATTTTAAATTATTAATTAATTTTTTTATTGATTCCACTTTCAGTTTTTTCATAATGATATTAAAAATAGTAAAACATTTGTTAACATGGTTAGGGTTAATATGGGTTATAGATGGGAGGGGTAAACAAAGATATAAGGTTAAAATTTCTAGTTAAAATTTTATAAATATTTTTTTATGAATAAATTTAAAACTTATATTATATTATATTCAAATTAATGTCCAATTTTCCCACTTTCATGGGAAAGTGACCTTATATAATTGAAATCATTCAAAAAAATCCATGTGTTTCCATACCCTTTACTTATACAGGGGAAACTCTTTTCCTCTATTATTCACAAAATTTGAGCCTTATATCATAGACGATACCTAAACAACCGTCCTATATTCTTTATCTTCATTATAGAGATGACTTTTTTATGCTAATACCATCTATGGAGTTGTAAGTTTTAAGAAAAATGAGGTCTCTAAAATAATAGGTAATCGTCTTACCCGACTCCTTCAAAGTGTATTAATTATTATAATTCTCATAAATATGTATTATAAATCCTAAAAATAATTAATTAAGTATCATAAATACCCTAATATGTTATTTTTATTATGGTATACCTATTTTCCACCTCATCTCCATCAAATGGGAAATGGAAATATTGCATATTCGTATGTGGGTACTTCTACTTCCACATAGTGATTTGAATTATTTTACATCCTCATCATTCATGGTTTCATATTAGGATGGATTTAATGATTATATAAGATATTTATGAAATAATTATTCTTTCATTATAATATATTATCCACCTTCTTACCTTCCATTATGTTAGAAAATGACAAATTCACTCATGTGTATGTGTGAACTGCCTCCTCTACGAAGTGATAAGATTCAATTTTCATCACTGATTTATATAAATGAATATAAAATTATATATAATGATTAAATATTATTAATATAAAATTAATAATATTATTCAAATTATTTGACCATGTTCAAAGAGGAAGTACCATATCAGTCGAATCAAAATATACAAAAAAATGAAGCAGTTTACAACCTAAATGATGATGATCATGAATTATTGTTAATGAAATGAAGATAAATTGTTATAATTAAACCTTTTATGGATCAATAATAATTCATAAAGTTCGTTTATATAATAAGAATATTATTTTTATTATATAAGAGGTTAAAATCAATTAAAAATCCAGTCATACCAAAGGTAAGGGTTTCTAGTCTCACTTTTATTTTGGTGAGACATATGATATATTCACCACTTGTGTATTTTTTTGGTGTATATACTACCCCTTTGATTTATTTTATATTTAATCTATTTATATTTATTGTATTTAACAATTAATTTTAATTTATTTCCTTCATGATGGTTATGATTCAAAAGTTAACAATGTGATAAGGGTTTTATGTTTAAATCTAAATTTTTATCGGGATTTCTTATTCTTGAATTTCCAATGATGATATTATATGATCTATATCTAAAAAATATTTTGTATTTGCATGTAAAATATTTTTATATGGAAATTACAAGTTTTCTTTCATTTTCTTTTTTGAAATACTCTAAATTGTGAAAGAACAATTTTAATGAAAACCGCATTTGTTTTCTCATTCAATCAGAAATCATTTTCTTCCATGTACATATTTTATTTTAAATGTTTTAAATAATGTTTTTAATATTATATAATGATTGATTAAATTACTTTTTAACCACAATTTAATTTCCATATAATGGGTTTCAAATCATTTTCTTTTCTTTTTCAAAATGAGGTACTTTTTACCAAAGGTTGTAATAGAATCCTTATTTTGGTGTATACCACATGAAAAAATTAAAAGGTATTTTCATATAAAAAAATTATTTGATTTTTATTATTATTTAATATTAACATGATCCAATTTTACTATATTTATTCTTTCTCTATATGGTTATTTAATTTTATGATGAAATTAGGATGAAACTTGTTTTGTTTTCCTTAGGTCAAGTTATCATGAAATGATACATGTTTTTATGATATTGTGTCATAAATATTAATTGATTATGATTATTAAAAATTTGGTTATATTAAACCCCTCCAATGCATTGTTTAATATTAAATGATTCTGAGCTCAAATGGTACAAGGTAGGTAATCCCAAACCTAAAATAGGGTACACAAGAGGATATACCAATCCTAAAACAAGTAAATGGTTGGTTATTTCAATCCCAAAAAGTGTTCATAGATGGTAACCCTAAGTCCAATATGTGATGAATGTATTAGTATATATCCATGAAAAATAATTTATATGATTATAATTATGCTAAAAAAATTTATTCCTCTATAGATTTCATTTTCTTATGATTATGATATGATCTGATAGGCTATGATCTTTGATTATTCTATGATTCTTATCTAATGAACTACCAAATCCTTATGCCATGATTTTGATTTATGAATTATTCAATATCATTTAAAAATTTTACCCTTCTATTATCATTCTCATATGCTCAAGTTTTACATACATATAATCATTGACTAATATCTACCGTGTTTACACTTACTAAGCATATAAGCTCGCCTATTCTTATGTTTCCTTTCTCTGGGTTGTAAATAAAGGTTTTTTGTAGGGTATTACTAAGAAATTTACTATGTGAGAATAATTTTTTAGATATATTTAAGATCATTCACGAAATATAATGTTTATTTATCTAGTCTCCCAAGATACAAAACATTATTATTATATGTAATGTATTATTATGATATGTTTTGAATATTCATTTAAAATGATGAAATATTTATATATGTAATGCTTGGGTCACCTGATTTAACATCATCGTGCTCACATCACATCAATTAAGGGTGATAAAAAATCCTGATTATGATTTCAAATCATCTTTATTTCTTTGGAAAATATCATTTTTATATCCCTTGATTAATTTATCCTCATATCCTCTATAAACTAGGAATATTTCCTTAATATACCTAAGATTATTTAGGATATAATTGACTTGCATCCAATAGTGGGACCCTAGGTCAGCTCGTTATTAGCCTACAATGATTAAAGCATGGAAAACATCATGCCTAATACATGGAATACCATATATGACTAACCCTACCACTAATGTGTATTTGATATTTTTATCATATGTTCCACCTCATTTAACTGGGGAAACAATTTATTGTAGATATGTATTCCATGTTACATTGGTAATAATCCCTTATTGGATTGTTCCATACCAAATCTCTTTAGAATCTTTTCAATATATCTACCATGTTTTAGTCCAAGACACCACTAGAATCTTTCAAAATGTATCTTGATCCTAAGAGAATATACTGTTTCACTTAATCCATTAATAGAGAATATTATGTTCAACCACATATTAATGCAATTTAAGACTTGGTTTCATTTCTAATTAATAATATGTCATCAACATTGACCATTGGGAAAATGATTATGCTACCGCTAAACATCTTATAAACAAAAATGATCACATTCATTCTTTACAAAACCAAATTATTGTATGGATTCATCAAATTAAATATTCCATGATATATAAACTTTATTTAACCCCAAAATAGATATCTACAACTTTCATTCCTTATTGTTATCTCATAGAGCCAAAAACACTTCTAGTTTTTCCATATAGATGATGAATCTCATATTTTCACATATTTTATACTATAATTAAATGTTTTTAAACACATTATAATGTTATTTATTGGGAAATTGTTACATATTTAGGTTATTGTGTTATTTTGAGCCTAAATTAAAAATGTCCTAATTTGGAGAATTTAATAGATTGCTATCATAGAGGTATTTTGGTCACTTGACATAATATATACTTTCAAATTTTTTGATTTTAATTTTTTTGGATTACCTATTTTATTTAATTCAAAATTTTCTTCTAGACTAGGGGATGATTTAATCATCTAAAGGCCTATAAAAATTATTAAGTTGAATATTTTTCCAAGTAGACAGCGTGGACCCCACCACCGTAATAGACATCCATCTCAGCCTACACGCCTCCAATTGGAGTGATGCCACCTAGGATAGCATGATAACACATAGGAGAACCTCATAAATTAATTTGAGGGAGTTTTGAAGTCATTAAGGTTTCCATTGGATGTTATATCTTCAGAGGAAGCTTCCTATAACCTGAATCCAGAAAAGCAACCGATAATAAGAAAATCACAACCCATACATATGATGGCCAATTAAGCTTAAATTTGGATGGTGAATGGACAACACATTTTCGAAGAACCTTAATGAAGGGGTCCACACGTGAATCGTAAAATTAATAGTCCAAAAACATATCAATATTCAGATCATAGAAATCCTCCTATAAAAGGAGAGGAGCTCCTACCTCTCAAATCATTACAATCCGTCCCAACACTATGTGCGGGCACCAAGAAGAGGAGTCTAAGAGGTCATTTGTGATTTTTCATTATTTTTTTATATTTTATTTTTAATTTCAATTACAGTGCATTGATTTTTTTTATTTTAAAGTGTTACCCTTTCTTTTTTCAACCATTTTCTCTTCCAATCTCAATCTTACTCTCTTTCTTCCATCTTTCCATCGTGATCTCTATACACTTCACCAAGGAAAGTGACCAAATCAAGGATGGACTCGGGGGATGTTTCATTGTTTTCTTTTTAACTATACTTAAATTCAAAAGGTTTTTAGTCTATTTATGATGGAGGCGGGAATATTGCATGGGTGCGGTAGTCGTTCACCATGGAACTATATCAAAATCTATTACATTGCATTGATTAATTAATTTTTCCTTCCCTTATCCTAGAAAAAACCCTTCATACAGTGGAGTTGGGGTTCTCATAAGGGATGAAATGGCATACAGTGGATTCGGGTCCTGTATGAATAACATTCTCTATTGAGGTGTTACTTTATTTAACTATTGGAGGAGGTGTGGTTTGGTGTGTCACAAAATTTCTAAAATCACACACTCAATAAATCAAGGGAAAGTAATTCATTAATGAGGTTTCACTAAATGAATTATCAAATATAATTTAAACAAAAAATAAAATGATGAATGAACCTATGCTATCCAACCCTAGGACCAATACATTTCTTTCAAAATTTTATTTTTTCTATATATGCATATGCATTTATATTTAATATTTTCATTCCATTATTTTAATTTCACTATTTTCAAAAAGCCACAAAAAATTGTTTTCAATAATTAATTATAAACCAAAATGAATTAGAATAGGTGAACTATAATCAGTGATTAAATCAGATGTAACACTCCTCAAGTGAAAAGATCCTGGTCAGCCACTATGATGCATTAGGAAAATAAATTTGGTTTTGTCATTCCCAACGACAAGCGTACTATAAAACTGGCGTCGTTGCTGGGGAGTTAAACTTTTATTTTAATCACTTTTTCTAAATTTAAATTTTTTTCAATTTTTTTCTTTTTTTTCTTTCAAAAAAATATATAAGAAAACAATTATGTTTCCCTGATGTATTGAAATTCAAATTTTTATGCACGGGAAGATTACTCCCAGGTGTAATATCAAGAACAAGAAGTTAATTGTCACAATATAAATGACTGGGTGGATAGGATGAGCAATACTATAGATGAATTTGAGATAAAAATGGAAAGAGAATTTTACTGTGTTCATACATTGATGGATCAACCCGACCATAAGCTGGAGCAAGAAATTGAGGTAGTGGTGGAATACATTTCACCAGTCATCATTGAACAACAAGAGGAGGTAAATATAGAGGTACCTGAAGACACATTCATCCTCACTCAACCAATTATTCTTGAGATATACAAAAAAATATGACTTCCCTTCTAAGCTATATGTGGGAGATGAACCAAAATTGGATGAATTCTGGAATGAATGTGAGGAATAGCTTGATCTCCCCAAGCTTCGAAAAGTAGAAAATCCAGCACCGCTAAATGAAGGAACCACCCAATTGGTTTAATTTGAAGTCAATATGATGGATCCCAACTACCTTCCTCCATAATGTGATAATCAAGTCCAAGAAGCACTCGCTACTGAAGAAAATATTCAAGCCAAACCACCTCAGGGAGATGATACATTGATGAAATTCAACTCATTTGATTTTATTAAAACTAACATGAGTATAACTCCCAATTGTTTTGAATTTTCATAATTGACTGACTCTTATTACTCCTTGATGGATGATGATGAAAAATAATATTCACTTATTGAAGAACACTTAAATATCCCTAAAAGCATTAAAAATTAATCATAGGAAGTAAAATAAGAGAAAGAGAACGTTGCACAAGTAGAGACGTAGGAGGTGGAGGTTCTGAACTTCATCATACCCCCTCCATGCAAGTTGTTTCATATTAAATAGGGGGTTGATATAGTATACTCTATCCATGTTTTCCTCCTCAACATGAATAAAAAACCACGTATTGCGAAGAACAACATGTGGTGGTTTAAGTCAATGAAACTTCATCCACCATTAGACTTTGGATAATAGCTGGTATTGCCCACTGGAGGTAGTAAAAATTAGAGGCTCACTTGGGGGATCATACCAAGATTTATCTTTACATGCTTTTTTATATTTCAAATTCATTGTTTATGTTAGTCCATCATGAGTCTCATTACTCATAATTTTTTGAGCTTTAATGACATGATCCTTGTTCATAAGTAAAAAATTCTCTTTTGTAGGTTCATAAATAGGAAAAGGGAATCCTTAAATAGAGGAACAGTATAGAATCTTTATTTAAAAAGAAATTTCCCTTTTAAGGTTTAAAATTTTAAAATCCTCATATTTTCAGTCCAAAACTTTTTTTGAGCTTTAATGATAAAATTTCATGTCCACATTGAATTATTGCTTTAATTGAATTATATAGGTGACATTTGTTGCTTAGGAATCCTATTATGTCATGCTTTAGATTGTTGTACCTCTCGTTCCCCTCGTTGTTTGATTTTCATGATCACAATCACCTTATTATTTGTCTAATATTGTTTGAAGTGTTTTTGAATGATAGGCACAAGGTTGCCAAGAAAATGGCCCAAGAAAGAATCAAGAAGTGGACTGAATTTCAGTCCACCGGCCAACCGGTGTGATAGCACCGGCCAGCCGGTGGACCTGGCAGAGTCATTGCCCACTGCCAGGTTCCACCGGTCAGCCGGTGGCTCTGTCACCGGCCAGTCGGTGGCAACCTGATGCAACAGTGATGGCTACTGCCTCACCACCGGCCAGCCGGTGGCTCTGTCACTGGTCAGCCGATGCTACCTGAGCAGAAGGCCTTCTCAACATCCAAGGCACCGGCCAGCCGGTGGACCTGCACCGACCAGCCGGTATCCCAGTCAAACTAGCCATTGGCTTTGACCAGTCAACTCCCATTTGGCCTCCAACGGCTCCGAGGCTCTTTACAACGGCTCCGAAGACTCCCCAAGGGTTCCATGCCTATAAATAAAGGTTGAGGAAGCCCCGGACACCAACCGGATCATATACGAAGCCAACGGACATATTTTGTATCAATTGGCCAACCTCCGGCGGACTTCCTTCAAGGAACCCACCTTGCTCCAACAACTTCCACATCCTAGGAGCTCCTCCAAAGAAGCTTGGAAGCGGCCTTCAACATCTCCAATCAATCAAAGGCGCCCAAGGCTTCTCAACATATGGGTTTTATTGTTTTATCTATTTTGAGCTTTAAATTTGGGTTTGTGCCTACAAACCCCAAACTCTTTCTCATCCCCTCTTTCTTTTGGGTTTTACATCACCATTAAGGTGTGAAGAGGTTGTCAAGCTTTCCTTTAAATAGCTTGAGACATAGGTCAGCTATCCTTCACCTGTAAGAAGGATAGTGGGTTCTTGCTCAACCATCAAAAGCAAGTGGGTTCTTGCTTAACCACCAAAAGCAAGCTGTAATAGGTCCTAGTGCTACCTCAAAGCCTAGTGGGTTTCTTGCTAAAACCATTGAAAAGCAAGCAGTAGGAATCTCTCAACGGTTTAGTTGGGAGCGGAGACGTAGGCCGGGTTTTAGGCCGAACTCCGTTATCAATTTTGTGTCTTGCCTCATTTATTTCCGCTGCATCTTAACTTTGATTTTTAATTTGTTAATCATTTTTTAAAAGGCAATTCACCCCCCCTCTTTCCATCCTTCCCGTTTTTCTCCGCCCAACAATTGGTATCAAAGGGAAAATTTGAGTAATACCTTCACCGGTTTCGAATTCAAGATCCTTTTTGATGGCTTCTACCGCTTCTTCTTCTCAAACCCTCGAAGGTCATTCATTGGGTCGTGCTCCGTTGTTTGATGGAACCGACTATTCTTTTTGGAAAACCCGCATGACCACTTTTTTAAAAAGTATTGGTTATCCAATTTATAAAATTGTTATGCAAGGATTTTCCCTCTCCTCTCCCGATGAGTCTAAATGGACCCCCAATGACATTGCTTATTTTGAGCTTGATGGCAAATCCATGAACGCTCTTCATTGTGGTCTTGACCGTAATGTTTTTAATTGCATTTCTACTTGCTCTACTTCACATGATATTTGGAAATATTTAGAGCTAACCCATGAAGGTACTAGCATGGCTCAAAATCAAGAACCCGCTCAAAAGCAAGAACCCGATGCAAAATTCGTACCCGCTTGCCCACTTCACAAGAAAAGGGCCAAGAAGAAGAAAAAGAAGAAGGCTTCAAAGGCAACATGGAGTGATAGCTCCTCCTTCTCCTCCTTCTCCTCGAGCGACCAAGGTAAAAAATGCCTAATGGAAAAACATGAGGTATCATCTTCCGACTCTTCTTCCTCATCATCCTCTAGTTCTTCTAATTCTTTCAATCATTTGTCTTATGAAGAACTCCAACATGCTAGAGACCAATTAGAAAATGGTTTTCATGAACTTTCTTCTAAATTTGTTTCTTTGAAAAAGAATTTCAAAAAACTTTCCTCCGAAAAAGAACAACTTCTCAAAGAGAAGGAGGAACTCTCCCTAAAAATCCAAAATTTCCCAAATGTTGATTCTTTGGAATCAACCATCAAGGACCTTAGAGAATCCTTAGCCAAGTTCACCCAAGGTGAACAAAATTTGACCAAATTATTGGGTTCTCAAAGGGTTTCTAGGACCACTCAAGGACTTGGCTATACCAACCAAGCCTCCTCCTCCCATGCACCCACTGTTTTTGTAAGGGGGAGCTCTAGTTATAAATTTTGTAACTATTGTAAGAAACCCTGGCACCTCATTTATGAGTGTGATTGCAAAAATGCCCGGTACGGTCAACCCAAATCTTTTTTTTATTCGGACGAATTTTATAGGAGAAGACCCGCCATGAAACAAATTTGGATTGAAAAATCTCTTTTGGCAAGTCTCTCCGGGCCAAAATTAGTTTCGGTTCCAAAACCCTTTCCCCGATGATTTTTTTGTTTTATTTAGGGGGAGAAAGTTTCTTTATTTGTTTTCAAACATTGAATTCAAACTGTTATTCAATCTTTCAATTTCAAAACTTTCAATTCATTTATTAATTTAAACTTTCAATTCAAACTTTAATTTCAAATTTCTTCAATTTCAAATTCTCATTTCAAAATTTTATTCAAAACTTTCAATTCAAACTGTTATTCAAATTTTCATTTCAATTTCAAAAATCTCAATTGATTTTTCAATTCTCATATCTAGTTTTTCAAACTTTTTCCCTCAATCAAGTTTTATGCCCCGTGCTATTTTGATAATCACAAAGGGGGAGAAATTTCTTGATTGATTGGGGGAGAAACCTTTTTGATCATGCTTTGCTTTACATTTCATTTTATTCATTAAAGCATGCCTTTAATTTAAGTTTTTACATTTTTTGTTTTGGTGATTGTGATCATCAAAATAGGGGGAGATTGTTGTACCTCTCGTTCCCCTCGTTGTTTGATTTTCATGATCACAATCACCTTATTATTTGTATAATATTGTTTGAAGTGTTTTTGAATGATAGGCACAAGGTTGCCAAGAAAATGGCCCAAGAAAAAATCAAGAAGTGGACTGAATTTCAGTCCACCGGCCAACCGGTGTGATAGCACCAGCCAGCCGGTGGACCTGGCAGAGTCATTTCCCACTTCCAGGTTCCACCGCTCAGCCGGTGGCTCTGTCACCGGCCAGCCAGTGGCAACCTGATGCAACAGTGATGGCTACTGCCTCACCACCGGCCAGCCGGTGGCTCTGTCACCGGTCAGCCGGTGCTGCCTGAGCAGGAGGCCTTCTCAACATCCAAGGCACCGGCCAGCCGGTGGACCTGCACCGGCCAGCCGGTAGCCCAGTCAAACTAGCCGTTGGCTTTGACCAGTCAACTCCCATTTGGCCTCCAATGGCTCCGAGGCTCTTTACAACGGCTCCGAAGACTCCCCAAGGGTTCCATGCCTATAAATAAAGGCTGAGGAAGCCCCGGACACCAACCGGATCATATACGAAGCCAACGGACATATTTTGTATCAATTGGCCAACCTCCGGCGAACTTCCTTCAAGGAACCCACCTTGCTCCAACAACTTCCACATCCTAGGAGCTCCTCCAAAGAAGCTTGGAAGCGGCCTTCAACATCTCCAATCAATCAAAGGCGCCCAAGACTTCTCAACATACGGGTTTTATTGTTTTATCTATTTTGAGCTTTAAATTTGGGTTTGTGCCTACAAACCCCAAACTCTTTCTCATCCCCTCTTTCTTTTGGGTTTCACATCACCATTAAGGTGTGAAGAGGTTGTCAAGCTTTATTTTAAATAGCTTGAGACATAGGTCAGCTATCCTTCACCTGTAAGAAGGATAGTGGGTTCTTGATCAACCATCAAAAGCAAGTGGGTTCTTGCTTAACCACCAAAAGCAAGCTGTAATAGGTCCTAGTGCTACCTCAAATCCTAGTGGGTTTCTTGCTAAAACCATTGAAAAGCAAGCGGTAGGAATCTCTCAACGGTTTAGTTGGGAGCGGAGACGTAGGCCGGGTTTTAGGCCGAACTCCGTTATCAAATTTGTGTCTTGCCTCATTTATTTCTGCTGCATCTTAACTTTGATTTTTAATTTGTTAATCATTTTTTAAAAGGAAATTCACCCCCCCTCTTGCCATCCTTCCCGTTTTTCTCCGCCCAACATAGATTTCAATGTTAATGATATTGAATGAGTAAAATGAAAAATTTAATGTTTAAGTGAATAATGGATATTGAAATTATGAATCATGATTTAAGGTAATTATTTTATTTATTTAAATGAAACTTCCCTACCATTTTCATACTTTGAATTTCTAAAATTCATGTGAATTTATTTGTTATTATAAATCATGCCTTTAGTAATTGTCCAATATCATATTTCTCATTCTTAAGAGGATTTCTAGACCAAGTACTTCAATTTATTCTTGAGTATTTCTCTTGAGTGTTCTTGGGTTATGTCACCTGGAAGAACATGCATTTGAACTTTTCAAAGTTTTAACTGTACAAAAACATATTTAAAATTATTGAGGAATATTTTGAAAAGCCCTTATCCTTAAAGACCACATTTACATAAATACTTATTTTATCTTATAGAGAACATTAATGACCTTTATATGGATGATCCATGTTTCAATCCATTTTTATTCATTCCTACCCTACTCTAGGTATTTGCAAGATATTTTAAAAATGATTTGTGGGTGTGAAGGGAATCATAGTGGAAGGAGTGATGTATGTTGTAAAGAAAAAGTGTAGGGGTTCTATTGTGGTAATTGTAAACGGTAGTGGATTCATTCATTATACTACATTGTTTTCCCCTCACAAATTTTAAAAAAATAATAAAATGACAAAAATAACCCAAAAATTATAAAGATGGGTTTTGATTTGGGTGAACCAAAAATCACCATTTCTAGAACAATGATCTTCTAATCGTATGTGGTTAAGTGATCGATGTGAGGTTTGATCTAATCATATCTTTAGAAAAAACGAAAAAAAAAATCAAGGGGGTGCATTAATTATTCATTATGTTTAAAATTGATCATTACCTTACATTGAGTTTTGGGGGAAGTGGGAGTTTTTTCTTTGAAGGGGAGAATTTCATTACACTTTTTGATATCATGAATTATACATTTGAGATAAAACTCCTCCTTGAGACTTAATTTTTAAAACATAAAATCCTACCAACCTTAAGCCTCAGAGTTATTTGTATCTTTTTTGAAAAGTCCCCATGATTTTATGTGTCTTTTGTGTTTACAAAGTAGAGAAAGTAGTTCTTTTACAAGATTATAGATAAGGTACATGTTCTAATGGTATGAGAACAACTCTATTTGGATTTTTTCATGAGATATGAGAGTCCGAATTCAAATGTGAGGTAAATCATGACATGGTATGATTAATAATAATGAATTAAAGAGTTTGAATGAATGAAAGGACAAGTTTCATCATTATTCAAAAGGGAAAAGTAAAATTCATGATTCGATTATTTCTTTGAAAAATGGGAAATTAAATTTATACTTTATGTGGATTTTGAAATATTTTATTTTCCATTGAAAATTGTTAAATTTTATTACTTTGGAATTTGAATATTGTAAAAATTAGTGTCCTCTGAATTCCATGTTGAGATTTTATGCTTGAGGACAAGCACAGTTTAAGTATGGGGAATTAATGAAGTTCATATTTTTATATATTATATACTTTAATTCAATGTTTATGAACCCAATATAATTTTATTTAATGGGGAATTGTTACATATTTAGTTTTTTGTGTTATTTTGAGCCTAAATGCAAAAATGGACTAATTCTGAATATTTAACAGATTGTTATCATAGGGGTATTTTGGCCATTTCTTAAAATAAATATTTCCAATTTTTTTATTATAATTTTGTTTAGAATCCATATTTTATTTTATTTATCTTTATCTTATGGACCAGGGAATGATTCGAGAATATAAAGGTCTAAAAAATCAATGATTTTGAATATTTTTCTGGGCAGACAGCGTGGACCCCAACATCGTAACAAATGTCAATCTCGGATTACAGGCCTTCAATTGAAGTGATGCCACCTGGGATACCACTAGAACACATAGGAGCTCATATAAAATTTATTTGAGGTTGTTTTTATTTCATTAAGGTTGCAATTAGAAGTTATATATTTAGAGGAAGCTTCCTAGAACCTGCGTCTAGAAAAAGAAACCAAAAATAAAAAATAATCATAACTCATACATCTGATGGCCAATTAAGCTAAAATTTAGAGGCTGAATGAAAAAAAATATAAAGAGTGATAATGAAGGGGTATATGCATGAATAAAAAAATTAATGGGCCAAAAACGTATCAACATTCAGATAATAAAAATATTCCTATAAAAGGAGAGGAGCTCCTACCTCTCAAATCTTTCCAATCCTTATCAGCACCATCCGGGAGAACCAATGAGCGGGGTTCAAGGGGACATTTAGGATTTTTAATTAATTATTTTTATATTTTAGTTTTCATTTTCATTTCAATGCATTCATTTTTTTATATTAAAATGTTCCCCTTTATTTTTCATCCCTTTTCTCTCCAATATCAATCTTATTCTCTATCTTCCATATTTCCAACGTGAGCTCTATGCACTTTGCCATGGTAAGTGACTAACTTGAGACTTGGACCTGGGGTATGTTTCATAGTGTTCTTTATTATTGTGATTTAATTCAAAAAAAATTATTCTATGTATGGTGGAGGTTGGAATATTGCATGGGTGTGGTGGTCATCCAACACAACACTATTTATAAATCTATTTTATTCCATTGATTAATTAATTTTCCCTCCCATTCTCTTAGACAAATCCTTTATACAGTGGAGTTGGGGTTTTCATAAGGGTTGAACTGAAATATTATAGAGTCGAGTCCTGTAGGAATAAGATCCTTAGTTGAGGTGTTAACCTATTTGACTGTTGGAGGAGGTGTGGTTTGGTGTGTCATACTCATGCTAAAATCACATACTGAATAAATAAAGTAAAAGTAATTCATTAATGAGGTTTCACTAAATTAATTATCAAATAAAATTTAAACAAATTAAATGATGAATGAACATGTACTATCCGACCCTATAATCAAGACCTTTCTTTCATAATTTTATTTTATCTGCATATGCATATGCATTTATATTTAATTTTTTCATTCCATTATTTTAATTTCCCTATTTTCCAAAACCCATAAAAAATAGTTTTCAATAATTAATTATAAACCAAAAATAATTAGAATAGGTGAACTAGAATCAGTGATTAGATCGACTGTAATTATCCTCATGTGAGACAACCCTGGTCAGCCACTGTTCTGTATTAGGAAAATAAATTTGGTTTTGTCATGCCATACAATAGGAATGTATCAAAACTATTTCTATTTCTAGGGATTTAAAATGTTATTTCATTCACTCTTTTTAAATTAAATTTTTTTTAAATATTTTTCTTTTTTTTCTTTATAAAAAATATTTAAAAAAATCTTTTCCCATGATGTATTGAAATTTAAATTTTTATGCATGTAGAGATTACTTGTAGGTGCAATATCAAGAATAAGAATATGATTAACACGATCTAAATCACCTAGTGGATAGGAAGAGAAATACTCTGGATGACATGGGGATAAAATGGAAAGGGCATTTGACTATGTTTGTACATTTATGGAGCAACCCGACATCGAGATGGAGCAAGAACCTAAAGTAGTGGTTGAAGAAATTTTTCCATTCTCATTGAAGAACCAGTGGAGGTTAATGTAGTGGTACCTAAAGACTCATTCATCCTCACTCAGCCAATTCTACCCAAGATAGATAAAAAATAAAAAGACTCCACTACTGAGATAGATATGGTAGATCAATAGAAATCGGATGTATTCTGGAATGATTTTTGAGGAACTGCTTGATCTCCCCAATCCTTGAAAAGAAGAAGAGCTAACACCACTGAAAGAAGACACAACCATATTGGTGGAATTTGAAGTCAAGGTGAGGGAGACTGAGTACCTACCTCCATAATGTGATAATAAAGTCCAAGAGGCACTCCCTTTTGAAGAAAATATTCAAGCCTAACCACCTCAAGGAGATGATAAATTGATCAAATTAAACTCATTTTATTTTATTAAAACTAACTTGAGTATAAATGCCAATTTTTTTAAAAGTTTAGAATCGACTAACTCCTATTACACCCTGAAAGATGATGATGAAAAAGAAGATACAACAGTTTTGAAACACTTGAAGTTCCCAAAATACATTGAACATTCATTAGAGGGAGTACAATGAGAGAACGGGAATATTGAACAAGTAACAATATAGGAGGAGGAGGCTCCATACTTCATCGTACCCCCACCATGAAAATTTTTCCATATTGGAAATGTGGTGGATCTAGTATACTTTATCCATGGTGTCTTCTTTAACATGAATGAAAAACCAAAAGCTCAGAAGAAAAAAATTTGGTGGTTCAAGTAAAATAAACTTCACCCAACATCAAACATTGAATAATAGAAGGTACTTCCCACTGGTGGCATTAAAAATTCAGGGCTGACTTGGGGGATCATACCAATATTTATCATTACATGATTTTTTATATTTAAAATTTCTTTTGGATATTATTCCAAAATGAGGCCCACTCCTCATTATCTTTTTGAGCTGTAATAACATGATCCTTGTTCTTATGTAACTAATTCTCTTTGGTAGGTTCATAAATGGGAAAAAGTAAGCCTTAAATAGAAGAAGAGGACTGGAGATTTATTTAAAAATATAGTTCAATTTTATTTTTTAATCTTTTAAACTCATTATATTTTTTGGTTCAAAACTTGTTTTGAGCTTTAAAGATAAAATTTCATATCCACACTTGAATTATTTCTTTACTTGAATTATCTAGGAGACATGAGTTTCTTAGGAATCCTGTGATTCCATGTTTTAGATTTCAATGTAAATGATATTGAATGAGTAAAATGGAAAATTTAATGTTTAAAGTGAAGCATGGATATTGAAATGATGACTCATGATTTAAGGGAATTAGTTGATTTATGTAAATGAAATTATGCTACCATTTTTCATAATTTGAATTTCTATAATTCATGTGAATTGATTATTCGATTATAAATAATGCTTTTATTGATTGTCCAATATCATATTTCTTATTCCCAATAGAATTTCTATACTAACTAATTCATATTTCTTCTTAAGCATATTTCTTGAGGGGTCTTGGGAAATGTCACATGCTAGAACATGAATTTGAACATATCAATGCTATGAATTTACAAAAACACATTTAAAATGATTGAGGCATCTTTTGAAAATCCCTTATCCTTAAATACCACCTTTACATAAATCCTTATTTTAGCTCATAGAGACCATGAATGAACATTATAGGGATGATCCATGTTTTAATCCATTTTTATCCATTCCTACCCTACTCGTGGTATTTGAAAGTCATTTTAAAAATATAGTGTGGGGGTGAAGAGAATCATGGTGGAAGGGATGATGTACATTTTAATAAAAAAGTGCAGGGGTTCTATTAGTGTAATTATAAATGGTTGTGGAATAATTCATTGTACTTCCCTTTTTCCCCTCTTGAATTTAAAAATAAGAAAATGACAAAAATAACCAAACAAAATGAGAAAAATGGGTTGTGATTTAGGTGAACAAAAAATCACCATTTTCCAGACCGATGATCTTCTAATCATATGTCATTAGGTGATGTATATAAGGTTTGATATAATCATAACTTTCAAAAAAATGAAAAAAATAAATACAAAATAAAAAAAATAAATATGGTGCATTAATCATTCATTTTTCTTAACTTTGATCATGACCTTACTTTGAGTATTAGTGGAAGTGGGTGTTGGTACTTTGAAGTGGAGAATTTCATTAAAAATTTTGATATCATGAATTATAGATAAGAAATAGAAGTCATCCTTGAGCCTTAATTTTTAAAACACAAATCTTAACAACCTTAATCCTCATAGTTATTTGAAAATTTTTTGAAAAATCCTCATGATATTATGTGCCTTTTATCTTTACAAAGTGGAGAAAGTAGTTATTTTATAAGATTATATATAGGGTGCATGTTCTCATGATATAATCATAACTCTAATTGAATTTTAACATGAGAGATGAGAGTCAAAATTCAAAGGTGAGGTAAATCATGACTTGGCATGTTTAATAATAATGAATTATAGAACATGAATGAATGGACGAAGAAGTTTAATCATTCATCAAAAGGGAAAAGTAAAATAAACTATTTGTTTATTTCTTTTAAAAATGAGAAATTAAATTTATATTTTATGATGATTTTTTAATTTTTGATTTGACATTGAAAATTATTATATTTTATTACTTTGGAATTTGAATATTCATAACATTAGTGCCCTCTAAATTCCATGTTGAGATTTTTTTTCCTGAGCAAAAGCACAATTTAAGTATGGGGGAATTGATGAAGCACATATTTTAACATATTTTATAATATAATTCAATGTTTATGAACCCAACATAATTCTATTTAATGAGAAATTTTTACATATTTTGGTTTTTGTGTTATTTTGAGCCAAAATGAAAAAATCGTCTAATTCTGCCAATTTAATAGATTGTTATCACATGGGTATTTTGGTCATTTCTCATAAAATATATTTAAAATTTTTTTATTCACTTTTTTTGGAATCCCTATTTTATTTGCTTTTAATTTTTCTTCTGGACCCAGGGCCGATTCAAGCATCTAAGGGCCTAAAAAATCAATGAAGTTTAATATATTTCTAGGCGAACAACATGGACCTCACCACCATAACATACATCCATATCGTCATAATCTCCTCTTATTGAAGTTATTATACCTAGGATAGGACCAGAACACATTGGAGAGCATCTAAAATTAATTGGCGGGATTTTTTATGTGAATAATGTTTCCATTGGATGTTATACCTTTATAGGAAGCTTCCTAAAACCTGTATCCAGAAAAAGAAACTGATAGTAAAAAAACCATAACTCATAATTACTATGGCCAATTTAGCTAAAATTTTGAGGGTGAATATACAAAACATTTATAATGAATTTTAATTAAGGGTTCCACATGTAAATTAGAAAATTAATGGGCCAAAAACATATCGGAATTTGGATAACAAAAATCTACCTATAAAAGAAGAGGAGCTCCTACCTCTCAAATCATTCCAATCCTTCTCAACACCTACTAGAGGAACCAAGTAGAAAATTACAAGGGGACATTTAGGATTTATAATTATTCAGTTTTCAAATTTTAGTTTCATTTTAATTATAATGCATCCATTTTTTATATTAATGTGTCCCCGTTTATTTTTTCACCCCTTTTCTCTTCCAATATCAATATTATTCTCTCTCTTCCATATTTCCTTCAGGATCTATATAAACTTCTCCATAGAAAGTGAATAACTCAAGGAATGGACCCAGGGGAGGATTCATGGTGTTCTATATTATTGTTCTTCCATTTAAAATGTTTTCATTCTATTTTTTGTGGAGGTGGAAATATTGCACGGGTGCGGCGATCGTCCACCATGACACTGTTTCAAAATCTATTTATTTCCATTAATTAATTAATTTTCCCTCCCCTTATCTTAGATAAAACATTTATATGGTGGATTTTTTGTTATCATAAGGGTAGATACGACATATTATGGAGCTGGGTCCTATAGGGATAACATTATCGGTTGAGGTGTTACCCTATTTGACTATTGGAGGAGGTGTGGTTTGGTGTGTCAGACGCAAGATAAAATCACACACTCAATAAATCAATGGAAATTAATTCATTTATGAAGATTCAAGAAATGAATTATCAAATATAATTTAAACAAAAATTAAATTATGGATGAACATGTGTTATCCGACCATATGACCAAGACCTTTTTTTCATAATATCATTTTCTATGCATATGCATCTGTATTTATATTTAATTTTATCATCCCGTTATTTTAATTTCACTCTTTTCCAAAACCCATAAAAATTATTTACAATAATTAATTATAAATGAAATTATTATATGTGAACTAGAATCAGTGATTAAACCGACTACAATACTCCACAAGTGAGACAACCCTGGTCAACCACTATGCTGCATTAGGGAAAAAAATATTTTTTACCATGCCTTATAATAGGTGTACGTCAATAGACATCATTAATAAGGTTATCATAAAGGAATTATGTTTTGAAATCCATTTTATAAATCTAATAATCATAATAAACTACAATTGAAATTATAATTCTTATGGATTTTAGTGTTCAAACTCATGATAAGGGTTCATCATAGTTAGTTCCTTAATGTTGTTCAATTTGTTTCCAAATGAGTCTAGATTTATAGGTACTGACTCTACCTTATATGTGAATTTTATTCTTTAATACCAATTTTTAACCATTGTAATTTACAAAAATTAAATGATAAAAAAATCCATATTTTGTTTTGGTATATAGAATTCATTTCATAATTCATGGCTTCTTTCCATCTAGTAGCTTATGTTCCACTTACTACTCCCTTACGGGAAACTGTTTCATTGTTATCAAATAATAACAATAAAACATCATTATTTACTATAAATTTGTATATTTATATTTATCTAACCACTATTGTGATCCTAGGATGTCTTTTTATCTTTGGAACATCTTGTACAAATCAATGTGGAACCTTTTATTATGTTAACTCTAGTGTATATTTGGAATTGACATCATTAAAATATATCACACTCCCACTATATCTTTTAGATATATTCTCCGTTTTTTATGAGGATTCATATAGGTAATATCTCCTTGATTATTATGTATATCCTATAAAGATACACTTTATGCCTCAAGTTTAATTTTTTTCAACTAAAGATGATTTACCAAAAAATTATAAACCCCACACAGGTTAATTTTACAACACATATTTCCTTACACACCGAATTTCATATGGATTAATTTCTATCACCATTGATGGAAATTGGTTTAATAAATGTTCCAATGCATATAATTTGTAACCATAGAAGGATAATGGAATAATTTCATGACTCATCGTTGATCTCACAACGTCTAATAAGGTGTGGTTCCTCATTTCACCTACACCATTCCATTGTAATATATCAGGAGGAATGATTTGATATGGAATCCCATTCATCTATAGATAATCAATGAACTATTTTTTATGATCTTCTATACCATAGTTTGATCAGATATTCATTATCCTCCAACCAGTTTCGTCCTAAAATTTATTCTTTAATATATCAATTTATTAAAGGAATCTCATTTATACCTTATTAAGTATACTTTTCCATGTTTACTAAAGTCATATATAAAAATTATAATTTATGATTATTCACCCCTTTATTAAATAGGAAATGATCCACACGCATCTATATGAACCAATTCAATAATCTTTATCGTCATTTCACCCTTTCTGAAAAATGGTTCTTTGACCATTTTTTCTTGAAAACATTAATGGGATATATCAAGTGGTTTTAGTAAAAATGAATCTTAATATCCACCTTGATATAATTTTTTTTAATCAGTTTACATTTACATGTCCTAGATGGAGATTCTATAGTTGGGTATGACATGAGTCTTATGAAATAGATTTTTTATATATTACCAATACATGGATTTCATATTCTGACACATAACAACCATTATCAATATGTTACATACCATAACATGTGTTATCATTGTAAAATTAGAAGATTTTATTTCCAAATTTAAAAATTAAACCATATATATAATGATTGGATATAAAAATAATGTTTTTAGTAACCCTTGTAACACAATAAACACTCTTTAAAACCAATATTAATTGTGTTATAAATTTGAGGTGATAATCTCCAATAGATTTTACAGTGATTCAAGCTCTGTTAGTAGCTCATAGTTCCACCTCACCTTAGGATACTCATTTGAATATACTTGGTTTCTATAATTAGATAAAAAATTTATCACCACAGGCTATATCTAATAGAAAATTTTTCTTAAAAAATATTTCACTCGATAATGAATACACCTAAACCTTCCCCTTTATTTCTTCAAGGGTGTAGTTTTTATTCCAGTGCCCCTTCCCACCACAAGAAAAAAATAAAGTTTCATCTTATCTTTTTTCCCCTTGATTATCCTCTTCTTGGAAGGGTTGTGAGAAGAATATTTGGACTTGGGGTTATTCATAGATTCTTTAAATATACTTTCCACTTATTCACCATAAGGATTTATGGTTTTTTATTCTTCAAATACTTATTTACCTGGTGAAGTATAATAGTGATATTTGGGAGATATTTTACATTATTGTTTAGGTTAAAGTTTTAGAAAAGTTGGAGAAGATTTAAGGGACTGAAAAAAGTGTGTTATTAGGGTGCACTTTATTAGAAACCTTAAACTATCTAATGCCTATATGATCAATTTACACAATAATATTGACTACATGAGGTCTAGATGGCATGTCCTCTATATGTTTACACATGAAGCATGCATTGAAGATCTCAAACTGCCCATATCTATCTCCCTCATGAAAAATATCATATAGCTTTTTGAGCATGATATATACATATATGTTATCATTTTTCGTCATGAGTGAATTATAAATGTGTGATAACAACAAAATAGGATATCTATTACATCATCCAGGTGTTCCAAGTAGACAAATAGCTCTTCTTCACATTCTTCTTTAACATGAAGATCGCTAATAGGGGCCTCAAGAATGTACCATGATCAAGAACATGAACTACTATTAAATGTAACTGTTTAATTGGAGAATTTATTTTAAATTATAGATTACAAAAATGTCGATGAAATTTACAATTTCTACAAAAATATAAAAACTCATTTAGTACTTTTTATCTATTACTTAAATATGCGATAAAAAATAATTTAATTTTCTTATTAGTCTCCAAGAATTATATAAAGTCACAATATCCCACACCATTATAATTTTAATGTCATGTTTTATGGAAATTATAGAGGAAAGGATCCACATTTTACTTTTCATAACCTAAAAAAGGTCCTGGGAAATTACTCAAAGGCATTTAGTTAGTTATACTTGACAAATGATAGCTTGAAACTCTTTGATGCACTTAGCAGAATTCTTAATCATGAAATTTTATATCTTATTTACTCACTACATCCTTTCAAGTTACACTTAGTCCTACAAGGGATAACATTATTTATGTAAACATGGATAACTCACCAAAAATGATCATTAGAACACCCGATAAAGTAATGTACCATAACAAATGTCATAATAATACTTAGATATATGGTTACATTCAAAATCAAATAATGGAAGGATTTATGACTTAATATTTCTAGGATATATATTCTTTATTTATGAATAAATATCCTTATATTATTATTCACATGCATTTTTTTATATTATATGGATTTTACATAATTAATTTACCATGTTATGAAAAATTATTTTCACATAGTCCAATTTATTTTAATTCCATATTTCATGGTTGTTAATTGATTCATTTATCTGATTGTGATAAAGAATCCGTAGAAATTAACCATTCATTATATATAAGTAGAATAAATAATGTGTAACAAGAAGTAGATTTCTAGTGTTCAGTTTTTCAAGAGGATGACAAACCAACCATTGAACCTGAGAGAATAACATTAGAAACCATAGCTTGGTTCGAGTTATAGTATTCAACTATTCGTCTTATGTATTTCATAGGTTGGTTTCATATAAAATCCAAACTTTAGCCTCCTAGATTATCCTGGGAGATCCATATGTACATATTATTTACCCACACATAGGCGAGTTAAACTATATGAATGGTTATGGGGTTTACATAAAAGAACCCATGAACAAAGAGGTCCTCACATGATATAGTGCGGGTTATGAAATTAAATTCATTTTATTTAATATAATAATAATAATTACAAAAATAACCATTCAAGATTAAATAAATTAAAATATATCTAGAACATACATAATTCCATCAAGTGCATGATCAACTACACATGCAAAAGATATTCATTTTAAACAACTAGACATAATTAAATCCCACCATTATTTTTTATGGAATGTTTTCCTTAATTAATAAGTTGATTAAATTTTTAATTAATTTATTAATTTTTTATAATTTCTATCAAAATATTATCAGAAATTCCCATCCCATATAATTTTAAACAAATTAAATAAATTGTGTACATCGTGTATACACAGATGAAAGTGACATGTACCTTTTTGAACCTCCCAATGCCTGGAAGTTTTCTTATCATATATTGTGGACTCACCCAACATGTAGTGTACATTACATGTAATGTAGTTACATGGTGGGAAAAACCAAACTATGGAACAAGGGAACACATTAATTTATATGGTGTTTACCTATTTTAATGCATGTGGAGTACACAATGTGTAATGACCATACATAGTCTGTAGTTTTTGATTATGTGGGGACATTAATTAAGAATTTAATATTATTTAATACATATAACATGATATATACATTTAATTTATTACACATGGACATGTGTTAATTAGATTTAATTGTGTTATTAAGTTTTCTTTCTTGTAAATTAATTATGTGGTGTACAACCTGGCTTGGTGTGTTCTCTACATATATTGGTACATGTTGGATATTTATGGGTTACATGATGTGTATTCTAGATACACTCCATATAGTTCAATCTAGATCATCTTTCTCATATTAATGTCTTTAAGTGGTGTGCAATAAATTCATGATGCTTATTTTACCACATGGTTTGATAAATTTGTGGGACTACATAATGTGAGTTCTAAATTCACCATGTGTACCCCCAAAAATATTGTGCCAACAAATTATAGTAAATATGAAGTGTGTAAATAATAAAAAATATCATTCACACGATCATCCAAATTTATCATTTTCATGTCTAATTATGGTAAATATGGGTCCACAATGTGTAGTTTGGTTACATTCCACATATTACCATATTTGTTTATCAAAGTTATGACTAATTTAGATGGATTATTTGGATGTTCATCATGTGTTCTTAACCTGTTCATAGTTATATAAATGGGAAAAAATAAAATATCTCAACTCTTGGATTAAATAAAAAATAATCCAAAAATTAAAGACTAACCCAAAATTCATAAATAAATCAAGAACATATAAATTATTATAAATTTAAATGTGACCATTTTTGTACCACTTGATGTTTTCAGTCTTAGAAGAGGTTGTTGTGGGACCATTCCTAACTTTTTTTTTGGATTCAATGAAAAATCAAAAATAACATGATGAAGAATTGTCATGTTTAATGAGTTCATCTGAAAAAATAAGACAAATAATATTGGAACCAAGAAAAGTGTATCTTTTATTTTAAATTTATAATTAATTTAATATCAAGAAAAAACCGTGGTCTTGTGAACTTTCGTCAATGTTAATGTAGATAAATTAAATCCCATTTGAGTAATACCATAATTTCATGAAGAGGATCAAAAATACTATAGCTCTAGAGGTGATTCACAAGTAATCCTTGATCTCAAAACAATGATGATGGAATGCCAGGTGCTAGCATGGATGATCCATTCCACTTGAGATGTTCACCTTGATCATAATACAATCCATTAGGATTGAGTATTTTTTATATTATTCTCTAAATATTGATAGGGGAAGGGGGTGGATAAAATATCTAGGTATTGAGAAGAACCCAATAGATGTTCTTCATTGTCAAAATTCCCTAGGGAGGGGATGCATTGTGCACAACACAATTTCTTTCACCACTCTCTGTAAAATGATATAAGTGGGTATTTATATATATATAGATTAATGTTTATAATTTTATGAATAACCTTTATCAATTAATAATCCTAATATATTACCCATTAAAATAATAATAATAATAATAATAATATATAATTTCATGCACTAAATTTCCAAAACTAAATATCTTTTTTATTAAATAAATAATCACTTATTTATTTAAATGATATTTATGATTACATTAATTCAATTAGTGAGTGTATAACATGGCCCACCCACATCCTTGAGATTTACCTATCCTCTAATAGTAAATAAATATTACTCATTTGATAAAAAAATAAATATTATAATCATTTTCTTGTGAAAAATTATTTATTGAATATTCAAATAATATATAAAGAATGTTTTTTGGATATTTATAATCAATAAAAAGTGAAAAAAATATTAGTCATTGAATGAGATATTAATATTTATTACAATTATAAAATTCATATTTAATTCAACTGAGATCAATAGAAACACTATGTTTGTGACCCTATAGGTGTCTTCTTTAGTGGAATTATATAGGCATTCTAAAAGTAATATATTTGGATCTAGAAACATATAAAGTCATCCATAGAGGTATAATTTAATGTTACAAAAAAACACATAAATTCTCATTATGTAATATAATTCATTTTTAACGATATCTCAAATTAGTAAAGTTGCATACTCATTTCATCTACCAAGGTGCTCGATATATCATTCACTGATTTGCTAAAATGAACTCATCAATCATGATGTCCATGTAATTTTTTTTGATTTTTTAATTATAATCAAGGTGTTTTAGATATCAACTTTTAAAAATATATAAGGGGCACATCCTCTCTTGACTTATTTATTAATAATATATCATTTATGACACAACCAATGTATCCTTCCTTCGAAGAACATATTTCATCATTGTTTTAATCAATATACATAAGTATGTGAGTAATGATATGAATTAATAATTACCTTATGGTCTAATGATAATGGCACATGTTTGTAGAAAGGAATATATAATTCCACATAAACTCATGGGATTCCAAAAAATGGTTTACTATTTATATTATCCCTTCTTGAAGATTACCGAATACGAAATTCATGAGATGAGGTATCATCATCTTATGGGTACACACATATGAATTTAAACATACTATGTGTCCCATAATAAAATTTTATCCTAATTAGAGGACATAATTTTAATAATATATTCAAAAAATTATATGGTTCTCATCATAGTGTGAAACTATTATAATCATTTAACAAAAAATATACTCTAGGATATTTTTACATTAATTTCACACAAAAGTATAATCCATATGAGATGATAAATTTATTAATTTTAGGATAATTGAATATATAGATATTATAAATTAAAAAGTAGTTAGTTCTTGTGAACAAAATCAAACAGAGACTACTGAGAGTTTATTATAGTTTGAAGTAAACGATTATTCCTTTAGCTTTGTAATATTTGTTTAGAGTAGAATATTTAAATATGGGAATAAAGTTCACATGTTTATTGTGTTTTATTTTTTTCAATACATAAATCACATTAAAATCACCTAAAATGACGTTTATTATGTGAATTAAAGACTTTTTGGGAGTCTATAATTATTTTGAAGATATTTTTAATGTTTTGGACTTATTGTGGGGGGTTTGGGAGTTAATTAAAATCAAGTAATAAGTTTTAAGAATTACCTGTATGCATAATGATTTTATATTTAGATGAGCTAAAATGTAAAAAATAAACAAAAGTACTTTTATGTGTAAGGTTTTTATCTAGAAGATACTAAAATTAAAAATGTTTATTGTTTTTCTTCAAAATATTTAAAAAATAATAATGGCATAAACCTTTCTCAATATATAAGGTTTTCATATATGAGAAGAGGAGTTGAAAGGTTTCTAAATTAGAGAATGCATAAGGTTTTTATAGGTAATACATAAAATATTTTATCCGTATCATAAATGAAGAAAAGTATATAGTATATTCATAAATAGATACATAATATTATATAGAACAAACAAATATGAATAAGGAAAGATCTCATTGAGATATATGATATTTTTTTGAGAAATCTATGTTTTTTATCTATGAGTACAGATCAGATGATGTTGAATATAATCAATTAATGATTAAAAATCACAAATATTTTTTTTGATAAAATCAGTGTTAAAATATTGTTTATGCAGTGAAAATAATACTTTCTCAGAATAATGAATATTTGAATTTAATTGGAGATTCATTGCACTATGATAAGAAGATTGTGTTTTGTGTTTTAATGGGGAAACCAGAGGGTTCACATCATGAAGAGGTTTTTTCACTATAGAGGAAGAATATTTTTAATTTCATTTAAGAAAAATAAGTTAATTAAGAAATGATATATAAATTTAAAAAATTAATTATTTTTTGAGTCCACCTAGATAGTTCTAACAATTGAAAATGATGAAGTGATGTTGAAGAAGAAGTTCAGGAGCAGTTGTTCATTGAAATTTGAAATTGAAATTTGAAGACATTGTTGTTTTGAAGTGATTAATTGAACTAGGAATTATCATGCATATTCTATTTGTGGTTGGCGTATGAAACAAAAATAATATTCAAGTACAATGTATATGATGGAATAATTAGAGAAGATTATTAAGGAGAGAGAGTGTGTGTGTTGAATTAGATTCAATGTGTAGTTTAATCCACACCAAAAAGGATACTTGTTAGAAGTGAAAATATGATAATATTAAGAAAATAATTGTATTAGTGAAATTTGAAGAAGAGGAAGAAGGGAAAGGGAACACAACAGTTTATGTGTAAATCATCATGTCCATTTTTTGTGGGGAATCAGAATTTAGTCCCCCATATTTAAAATAGTTAATAAGTAAAAGATCACCTTAATATTTTTTAGGACACAATAATCATAAGAATAAGGATAATTCTTACCTCAAAAAACAAAAAACAATAATAAAATAAGTTTTAAAAATGTTAAAATCTATCTTATTGTGTCAGGAGAAAAAATTCTTGATATTATTTTCTTGAAAGTAAAGGATAAACCCTACATTTCTGTATTTTTAATGGTGATTCTTATTGATCATAATGTATCATGTGAGTTTGGATCATTTCTCAAATTATCTATTCTTTTTTTGATAAAATTGACCTCAAAGGAACATAGATAAAGGACAAGAAAGACTACAACAGTCAAAAAAATGAAATGTTAATATTTATCCCAATGAAAAGTAGAATGAAGATCACTCTGTAGAATCATAAAGTGATAACAGACCATTGTTGTAACTCCCTTTTTTGAAAGATCATGTACAAGGTTGTTCGCCTCGTGATAGGTGTTCATGATAAAGTAGATCATGGAAGAGATAATGTCCATAAATTTGACCTATCTTTCCATCAACTTCCAAGAAAGGTGGACCAAACCCAATCTTGACGCATTATTAACTAATTAAACTCCCCAAACATATTTAACCTCAATGTTCCTAGGGCCACAAAAATTGGTGTTATATTGGAGGTTCCATATGAAGATCTATAGGTTTTTAGTTTTCCACTTTGAATGTATTTTAACTCATTTTGTATTTGGCTTGTTCTCTCTATTTTACAGATCAGGAAGTATTTGAGTTTCTTAGTTGATGGTGTTCACTGGATTTATTTTTGTGATGTGAAATTTTATATCTTTCATGGATAATATCAATTTGGTGAACATTGATTTAGTTCCTACATTCAATGGAAAAATTAAAATATTTTAATGAAAATAATTATACCATACTTTATTTAATTTGGGATGGATATTCTAGATATTGTGAAGGAATATTTTAAACTTATTTTTCTTGGATAATATTATATTTGAGATCCTAGGATGCATTTGTATTTTAATGGAAATGTAATAAATTATATATTGGACACTTTTTTAATAAAAGTAATTTTAACATGTTGTGGGGTCGAGACTAAAAAAGGTATATGGTATATGCTAAAAAATATATTTTAAGCGAATGTTAAAGTAAAAAATTTCTAATTTTTTGATTTATTGATTGATTTATAATGATATATATATATATGATTGAATTAGTATATGTTAATGCATTATTTAAAATATTAAATGAGGTGGTGAGATCCATTAGAGGTTTCAATGAAATTCTTAAAGATTAATTGGTGGTTGAGAATAAATTTTTTGTCATGATGGATATATTTAATGGTAATTTTCTATCTCTATAAGATCTTGATCTTCAAACACATCATTTAGCTAATTTACACAACATCAGGGTTTCATATTAGATGAGAAATAAATGAATCCAATAGAAAATGAGTTTAATTAAGAAGTAAATATATTTTAATGTCGTAAATAAATAATGTTCCTTTAAAAAAAATGATGAAGTTGAATAAGATGAATATAGAATTTCATATTCATATGAACATATCGATACAAAGTTTGATAAAATCATGTCACTAATCTCAATAAGAGTCCAAAAATGAATATCTAGATTTTTTTTAAAGTTATATTTGAATTGTTTCAGTTATTGGTGTATTAAATTTCCAAAAACTTTTTTCAAATATCAAATAATATTAAAGTGGAGATAGTGAGGATTATTCTCATTATGTTTTATAGAATAATTCCAAGAATCTTTTTAAAGGTATTTTTTCATCAAGGGTTTCAATAAATGATGATTATTTTACCAGAAAGAAGAGTTATTCATCTAATAAGTATGATTCATCAATGAATCATATCAAGACTTCTTATTCTTTAAGTGTTACCGGTGAGAAGACATTCATTTCTCTAGTGGATGTCAAATAGTCAAGAAGTTAAGATGAATAAATGAAATAAGAGGTTTCATAAAGAATTAAAAGAGTGGTACACGAATATTAAATGGAGTTCATGTTAAATAATTAATTGAAGAAGTGTATCTCTAAATTTGTTGAATTAGATATTCAAAATAATAGAATAGATATTTTATCTGAGACTGTTGTATTGGATAATGTCAAATTCAAATAAAAAAGCTGCATTTCTCCTAATAAGAGAGAAAGTAAAATAATTGCACATAAAGAATAAGAAGTAGTTTTAATTTTTGAATTATAAGAGTCATGAATAGTATAAAAATCTTTCATCTCTCAATGTGTCTTTGGTAGAGAAAAAATATTATGTAAACAGAATCTATAAATATTTTTCTAATTCCAATCATTTAGTGGGAGATTACTCAAGGAAAGATATGTTTTTTAGGCTGATGAAAGAATTAAAGTTTATTTAAATAAATAATTATTTTTTCCAGTGATTCATGAATATTAGTGAATCAATGGCGAAAAGGATTTTTCCCAATAGAATCAAAGATGAGTGAATAAAAATAAACAAGAGATGATTATTCATAATCTGTTTTTTTCTAGAAAATAAAACATTAATAAAACATCTACTATCATTTGTGATGAATAAAAATATTATTAAATGTCTAAAATAAAGGGTAATATGTGTATATTATCTTAATGTTATATTTCTTCAAAAAAAGTTCAATAATAATTTGAATGTGATAAATTTTACAAAAGTGCTATTGTTGTATAAATTAATAGTTTAGGAATAATACTAGCCTTTTATGGTCATTATTGGTCATCTTGAGGATAAATCATATGATTAAGTGTTATTGGTTCATATAAATCATATTAATATTCATGAATAGTGTTGTAGGGCATAAATTTATGGGTAAAAAATTCATGAAAACAAACAAAGTCAAGATGGATGTTATTTAACAAAAAAGTGTCATGTTATAGAATTTATTTGATGGATTGGATGAAGTTTGTTGGAGATGTGATGAAAAAGTCATATTTCTAGAGAATATATCATGATACTACCCATATAGTATTATCTAGAAAATATACTATAGTATATCAAATGAAATACAAGAGATAAAAGATAGTGGAGAAAATTATTCCTCATAAGATGAACAAAGATGATTTTGTGAAGAAAATATATATTACTGACTCCAAACTAAATGAAAAAACATATATAATGATGAATAAGTTTTAAGGTTTTGTAACAAGAAGAATATATTAGATAAATGGTGAAGATAAATATGCTTCAATTTCAAGATAACAATGTCAATGTTATAAAACTGAAGACGTAAAAATTAGTAATAATAAACAGTTTGTGGCATGTTATATTGTCAAATTTAAGGAACATAATAATTATCCAAATATAAAATGGGATATGAAGATAATGTTAACAGATAGAACTAGTTGTTAGTTAGGGGGATTAAATAAAATTCCATGGATGTAGAATAATTAAATCCAACCCTCACCCATAAATAGATAAGGTATGCTGAATTCATCCCCTATCACTCTTGTTCATTAGATGTTATTATCAAAGGGTGATAAATACAACATAAATATATTTCTGGTTATTCCTTTATATATTTTAAAAATGTATTTATAAAGGGGGAGATAAATAAATAGGGAAATAATCTAAAGATATGTTTTTGATCTAATTGTAAAGAGATCTCTTATTTAGGGGGAGATGTATTTATATAGCATTATGAAATGGGGTAAACTATAAATTTAACATATTAATTATTCTAACATATTTTGTTATCATTTTTTTGGTAGGTTTTATACACAGGTCTAAGGGATAGTTATAAGAAATAATAAAATAAGTTGATTCTAAATTGGTATCAAGAGGAATCAAGGGATTCTAAGAAGTGTATATAAGTCACATTAATGGAAAACATAATTTTATTATTCATTATTCTTATTTCCTACATTGAGTTATATCATGATGGATTAAAATTATTGAATTATGATTCATTGTTATGTATATTAACACTGAATGTGATTTATGATCATTTTTTGACGATAAAAATACAAAGTGAGAGATATTTTAGACCAAGAGATGTGTTGGGGAGATTATTGTACCCATGATGAAGAAGGTAAACTTTGAGGTATTTTTGAGACCTAGTGATAGTTTTATACGATATAGAGTTGAATGAGTTTCCCATATATTTTTTTATATTTTTTAGGGACAAATATTTGGGGAAGAAAATGGAGTGGATATGTTTATCTTGTTGCCTTTTTTTAATACATAAGTCATATATAAATTTACATAAAGAATTTTTATTACGTGAGTTCAATGTTTTTTCAGAGTTTATATGTGTTTTGAAGATATTGGGAATTAGTTATAGTTAATCTTGATATGTTCGGTGTTTTTAGGAATCATATTTGAATATTTTATATATAATCTATTATATAATATTTTGATATTCAAATGATCTTAAATTTTATAAATAGGAAAACATATTATGATGTGTATGGGTTTTGTCTAAAATACCTAAAAATAGGTAAAGTTGTTTCTTTTCTTTTTAATGTGTATGTCCTTTTTCAGAAGCTCTAAAAATTTTATTATGACCTAAAACTTACTTAATATGTAATATTTGTATATCTGAGCAGAGGAGTTAAAATTTCATAATTATGGAATGCGTAATGTTTTTATATTCTATATATAACATATTTTCTTAGTATTGTAAATGAGGAAAATTCTCTATGATCTTTGTATAAGGATACATAATATTCTTAGAAAAGAGAAATTTGGTAAACGAAAAATATCTCTAATATACATAATTTATTTTATAAAATCATAAGTTTTCTTTTTTGAATCAAATAATTATTTAAGTCCACATATATAGTGTTCAAATATAATCATATATATATTACATGATAGATAATATATTTTTGAAACTATGTATGTTTTTATAAAGATTCTTATGATTTTATCTGATACCAATGATTTTTAACTTATCCAAAATATGAGTTTTTAAAGTTTCCAAGTAGGCATGGAAGACTGGTTTTTTTGTTATAAAATAAACATAATTTATGATATATTTATCATATAAAATGATATTCGCATGATAAAATGTGAATATTTTTCATAGTTTTATCAAATTAGATGATGCTAAAAGTGATAATTTAAAGATTAAAGATCCGAAATATAAATTGTGATATAAGAAATGGTAAAATAATTTTTGGTCCATGAAAATAATATTCTACCACAGTCATTTAGATTTAATGATAAGAATAAGAGTCTTTAAATGTGACGTGTATTCATGAAAAACATGTTTTATTTTGTTTTCAGGAACAAAAAAGGTTTGAGTTGTGATGAATTTTTCGTAACATGAAGGAAAATGAAGTTAAATTTTATTTTATGAAAACGTTTTGATTTTTTTGTGTTGCAAGAACCCACACTATGAGTTATTCTTAAGTCCACGTAAGAAGATCCAACATCTAAAAAAATTAACATAAGTTGAAGAAGTAGTTAGGAACAGTTTTAAATTTGAATTTGAATTTAAAATTTAAATTTGAATGTAAATATGTTGATAATGTCTGTGAGAAAATTTTAACAGGGGTCTTTCATTCATTTTATATGAGAGTTCTGAGTAGAGAAAAATTAATATTCATTTTCATCATAAATGAGGTAATAATTAGAGAATATTATTTTTGAGAGAGAGAGAGTGTGTGTGTGTGGTAGAATAGTTTTTTTTGTATTTTAATGCACACATAATAAAGTCATCTTCATGTTGTGAAATCAAGATAAAAATAATATAATACTTGAAATATTATAAGTATAAGAATAAAAATTTAAAGATAACACATTTTTCTATGTGTAAATCATCACAACCTTTTTTCGGTGATACAGAAGGTAGTCAAACCTTATATAAATTGGGAAAGTAATGGGAGAACATTAATAATGGAGAGAATTAATAATTATAGGAAAAATAGAAGTCATTTCCCTCACAAATACAAGACAACAATTTTTTTTTATAAATTCATAAATCCATCTTCTTATTCTGTATGATTGATTTTTGATATTCTTATGCGGTGAATAAAAGAAATATGCTTCTCATTTGAATCTACTATAGTGATCCAAGAAAATATTACGTTCTTAGGTGAGTTTATATCTTACTTAGGATTCAAAAATAATTTTTAATATTGAACATTATATCTTGAGTTTCATGTGATTATTACTTCACTTGGTGTGTGGGTGTGTGTGTCAAGTAGTGAGATCATTCACTCTATCAAGTGATAGAGGTTGATTTTTTTTAGAAATCATAGAAGGAAAAATAATATAATATTCACTAATTAAACTACCCCCTCTTAGTGTTCCCCAACATGCTTAAGGCCACTAAAAATCTAATTTTACATCAAAGGGGTTATAAAGAAATTTGACAGGGATCACCTCTCTAAGAAAAAGAAAAAAGGGCTATCAAAATATATTTGTACCATTATAGTATTTTACCAGAAATATTATAACTATTATGTTAGTTATGAATTTAAAGTCTATTATTAGTGTTTCTGAGTATATGGGACTAAAGTCTATGTATTCCAATATAAATTCTCTTTTTATTAAATCCATAAAAGGAAATATTTGAGGGGAGATACTATAGGAATATGATGATTTATTTTGAGAAAAAAAGTTATGAGAAATTATTCCCAATTCTATACACTTAAAATATATTGATTGTTTAGAATGAAATTATAGAATATTTTACCATGAAATTAATTATGTTGAATAATTTATAATTAATTTTAAAGGATAATAACCTCAAGCTATAGAAGCTTCTAAATTTTAAATAAAATAAGAAACTAAGAAGTCACTTCTTATTGAGGAAAAATTTAATGTTAGAAAATAAAAGAAAGAAAAAAATACTTGACAGTGGATTCTCATCCCATATTAAAGGAGACAACAACATATTTTAAAAAATATAAGATCATGTTTTTGGTTTATTTATTTGTGGAAATGAGTGATCCATCAAAATAATATGAGAAGGCATATCTGATATTGATGATTGGAAAGTGAAATTCAAGGATATTTTTATTCATTTATGGACTCAAACACAATTTATTGAGTATTAAATAAATTAATGATGATATGAATGAATTAATTTTTAGAATGAATTATTATATCATGAAGTTCTTCAAATATTGAATAATTTTCAACAATGTAGAAAAATACAACTATAATCTATTCAAAACTGCAAAAAGTAGTGACTCTTTCTATTTGTTTTCAAAAATTAGAAAAATATTTGACATAAAAAGCATAACCATATTAGTAAACAGAGTAAAAGAAAGAACTCAAAAGGATGTGTGGTGAGATACTTCCAACAACTAAAGATACAAAAATATATCATTTTTGAAATATTAGAAAAATTTGAAATGGTACAAGGAAATAAAAAAATAATGGAAGATTAGTTTATTGGTCCACTTAAATTAATTATTCAAATTTATATTGGATAAAGAGCCATTAATAAAAAATATTCATTATTTATTTTTTTACATTAATGTAATATTTTTCCATAGATTCAAATGTGATGTTCATAATGAATAAGTCTTGTCTGGTTGTGGTGTTAAAAATGTTCTAAAGATAAATTAATAAATAGTTGGTAGTATATATAATTAATCAGAAAATAGATAATGTAAGGGAGATAAAAAGAAATTATTTGAATATTATATTACAAGTAATTAGATAAAATATCATTATAATTTTGAGATATCATCCTTTTCTAGAGAAATCTAATGCATGTTTTTAGGTACATGTTGGTTCTTATTAAATGCCTTTATGTTGTGGTATGACCTGCGATGTGTTTTGGTGATGTTTTTAAGGATTTGGGAAGATAGGGGGTTGTGCACAATTTGCGCAAAGATTGGCCAAACCATGAAGATAGTGGAAGCCAGCATCACTGGTGCATAGTTTTCTTAATAGTGTGCCATCATGATGTGTGGGAAGTGGAATATTGCATGGTTGGTGCATGGTTTTCCCTAACCATGCGGACTTGAAACTCTACGCACAGAGTAGTTTTTTTAAAAAAAATTAGTTTTAAAACCATCCGAACCCCTGGAACCTCTCTAATTCAACCTAATATCAGGATTGAAAAATTCTAGGTGTTCCCAAATCCTTCTATAGAGATTCCAAGGTGATCCAAACACCATTCTTCGAGATTAAAATCCTAGATCAATGATATTATCTCCTCCTAGTAAGTGGATTTCATCCCGTTGCTTCTCTCGTTCTTCCTCTAATCTTTTTTTGATGTTTTCAAGGAATATCTACCCAATTTTCAAAGATATAATCCTAAGGGTTGAGGTCTATATATGGGAGTGAGGATCTAGATCTATATTTTCAAGATCTTAGATCCTTTGATCCTAATTTTTGGTTTAGGGTTTTAGATCTAAAGCTTGATCAATGATGTTGTGCTGCTCGGATTTTAGGGATTTCCATTGGGCTAATTTCCATCAAGAAACTAATTTTTGTGTTCTATATCTAACTCCCATAGTCATGATTTTTATATGTTAATGTGAGTTTATTATTTTCTTGATTACCTTGATAAATTATTTCTTTAATTTTTGTAAAAAGGAAAGTGTAATTTAATTGTGGTTGCCTCAGTGGTTAATTGATAATTGAATCATGGAACAAATTAAGGGAGTTTCCCAAATAGTGGATTTGGAGATTTTTTATGGGTTGGGATATTTTAATTAAGATTTTGAATTGATAGTGTGAATGATAATTAATTGGGGGAATTAATTATGGGTCCTGATGTTGACCAAAGATAATTAATTGGGATAATTAATTATGTGTCATGATATTGACCAAAGATAATTAATTGGGAGAATTAAGTATGTTCCAGATGTTAATTGAAGATAATTAATTGGTATAATTAATAATACTCTATTATTTTATAAAAGATAATTAATTAGGATAATTAATTATGACATGTTGTGATTTGATATGGATAATTAATTATAAAGAATTAATCAAGGAAAGAGAATTGTGTTGATAGATTAATTAATTGAGGAAATAATTAATGGATTATGTGATTAGTTAATTGTTGTGTTAACTAATGGTCTTTTAAATGTTTAACTAATCATTGGGTTAGTATTGGAATAATGTGGAAAATTCTTTTGAAATAATGAATGATTAAAGGGTTGCGATTTTTGTGGTGCTAGACATGGTGTTCTAGTCCAATTAAAAGTTTGGACTTGGAAATGGAATTCCTCCCTAATAGATATCCAAGCATCAAATAATGGGGTGAAATGAATGTTGACCAACACCGAATGAGAAAAGGAGTTTTAGGCATGACGACCTACACCCAATGAGGTTGTGGTGCTATGCATGATGACCTATGCCAAATTAATGATAATAATGAATGATGTTTTAAATGGGATTTGGTGTGCTAGGCATGAAGACCAACACCAGATGATTAATGATATTTAATAATGATCCAAATGGGAAAAATGAGTTGAAACCGGGACTAATGTGATGATTAAAGATTAAATGACAATGTGATAACTGTTTAAATTATGCATTGTATTTATTTCATTATAAATCAGTATAAAAAATCCTTTGATTGGACTCATTTTAGACATCGTTGGTGGTGGCCTACTGAGTTGTACTCACACTCTATTTGGGCCGCCTGGTTGGAACCTGAGAAGACTTTGTTGTTACAGGACCCGATAAGAGAATGGCCCTGGGATAGGTGGTAGTTTCATATTAGAGCATGATAGAGGGAAACAAACGTGGCACGTGACCCACTTGGGAGTCATTGTGTGTTTACTTTTAGTTTCATTGTATACATGTGAAATATACATTGTTATAGATTGTTTTACTTTTCAATTGAGTATTGTGTTTTTATGTTTTGGTTATCATATGAAATTGATTTGTTCTGGTTATTTATACACTTCTATTCTTGGTTGTTGTTATTTTATTATGTTAGTGTTTTATTCTAATAAAAGAAGGTATAGTCTCCACCTGACTACGTACCAGACCCTCACTGCTAGTCAACACCCTCCGACATATGGGGAGGCGCGCATGAGGGCATGTGGCCAACCTCCCCGGGGCACCGTTTAGTGGCTCCTAGGTCACAATGTCACAATGTGGTGTTAGTGGAGTTTTCTTTTATTTTTTCTTCTTTTGTCTTATTATCTTGGGAAAGGTAGATAAGAGACTAGGAAGAGTCGAGGATTGGTAATGAGCTCATTCATGGGAGTTGCAAACCCATGTACGTGGGAAAATCTGAGTACTCAGGGTGGGATATTTGTGATTGCTATTTTTTATTACAGTTGGATATTATTTCACATTGGGTAACACACTTGTGGTGTGATGTGATATTTATTTTAAAAATTGTGGAATTTTGATTCATGTCCTAAAGAGGCATGATACTTGATTCTGTATTCATCTTTCTAGGCACTCAAGGTTGTTGTGACATGCGTCATTCTAGGAACTCATGAGAAAACAAGTTATGGGTGATTTGTTGAACTTGAACTAATTTTCCATGTTGTGAGATTGAAATAATTATAAAAAATGAGAATAATTGGGTGTCTAATGGGAACCTTGATAGGTGGAATGAGTATGATAAATTAATTAATTGTTTAATTAATTAATTTGATATAATGTTATTAATTAATGGTTAGATTTATTAATGATAATATTTCAACCCTTTTTAACCAAGTCCTAGGAGTATGATGGTTAAGGGTAGTGATAAGGCCTCGATGTTGAATGTGTGGTGTGAAAAAGTTGAATGAACATGTTGAATCTTATTGTGTTAGTTTCTCCTCTTACTTACATATTATAATGTAGTGTTATAATACATAAGATATGTGTTTGGATATCTAGAGACATTCTTCCATGACACATGTTGAGGGAGAGACTGAGGGTTATGGATCGAAACAAACTTCCAAGCAGGGAGCTTGAGGCACCATTGGTGCAAGATGAGGAGGATATGGAACAATTCCAAGAGAAATTTTTACATTTTAGACAATTTATAGAGAGATCCCTAGGGAGGGTTCAGAAAAGCATGTTGGAGTTGACAAGGTATTTTTAGCTACATTACGCTCCTACTTTTACTATAGAGGGTGGACCTAGGGCAGAAGAATTTAGGATTGAATCTATTGAGATGATACTTGACCAATTGGATACTCCGAGTGAGTGGAGGTTCAAGTTGACTACTTATATGCTACGGGGTTCAGTGAAACACTGGTGGGACATTCAGATATGATCTGGATAGACTAATGAGATGTTACAGAAGAACTTTATGAAGAAGTGCTTGGAACACTTCTATCCAGACACACTGAGAAAATAGAAGTCTTAAAAGTTTATGTATCTGACATAAGGAATAATGTCCATAATAGACTAAGCTGAACATTTCATAGATTTACAACATTTTCACCAACTTTGGTGGCAGAAGAGGCTTATTCAGGAAAATGATTTCCGGATGGGTTTAAGTCTGAAATTAAGTCATAGGTGAATATATTTAGGCTAAAGAAATTACCATAAGTGGTTAACAATACCTTATATTCATAGGGGAACCGGAATGAGGCTTCTAGTACTGGACATGTAGCTATCACTGGACAACCAGGGAATGTACCTTTTGAGAGAAGGAAGCATCGTCAGGAGAACCTTAGTCAGGAAAGAGGAAAGAAAGGTGGAATGTTAGAAGGAATAGTTGCACCGGCTCTTTCTCATGTGCTTTTCCAATAGTGTGGTAGGCAGGGGCACTATCGTACAAATTGTCCTTAACCACCAGTGGAGTCTGGTTTTGTGGAAAGATGGGACACCTACAAAAGTTCTGAAGGAAGTAGCGATATGCTGGTACTGAGGGAGCATTTGTTCAGAATCAAAGTTTAGGAATGGGGTATTCTACACCATAGAGGTCTAGTAGTTGTAGTTCTACTAAAAGAGGCAGTTGATTTATTGGATGTGGTGATTTATGGTATGAGCACCCGTATCAGAAGAGTTTTGCTACTCAATGGAGTCAGTCAACACCAAAAGGAAGAGGGGTAAGACAGTTACACACAGTGAAACCAACACTTATGGAGAGAGAGGCTGGTCCATCGAATGTGAGAGGTACTATTCTAGATTCTTCTACTTTATCTAGTGTCTTGTTTGGTACTGGTGTCTCTCATTCCTTTATATATTCAAATATTGTTAATGGATTGAGCATGGAGGTGGAGTTTTTAAGCGGGATGATGAATATCGATACACCCTTGGGAACAGAGACTAGGGATATCTGTTTATGAAAGGGATATTCTCTAGAAATCAGATAGTATAGTTTTCATTGGGATATCAATGTCCTTGATATATTGGGCTTCGACCTAATTATGGGTATGGACTGGCTTGTTGCATATGAAGCCCACATAGATTGTTACCATAGGAAATTGACCTTTTTATCTCTTGAGGGTGACTAGTATGTTCATCATGGAGAATAGGATATCCATGCAGGCTCAGCTGGCCCAGTTAATCAGCAACTAGAATATCTCATAACCCAAGCTGCTGGTCTTTGGCTGGATAATGAGAGTGGTAGGAAAGAAGTCCTTCTACCACTCGTAGAACTATTTCAGTATGTCTTTCCCAAATACTTTTTAGGGTTTCCACCGGAGAGAGACGTGGAATTCACTATTTATCTCATACCGGGGACTGAGTCGGTATCTATTCCACCTTACTGAATGGAACCAACTGATCTTCAAGAGCTCAAAATGTAGTTGAGGGAGTTGGAGTATAAAGGGTTTATTCATCCAAATAAATCTCCTTGGGGATCACCTATTTTTTTTTAAAGAAAGACGACAGATGTTTATGCTTGAGTGTCAAATTCCGAAAGTTGAATAAAATGATTGTGAAAAACCAATATCCACTTTCATGTGTTGGTGATTTTTTTGACCGACTGAAGGGGCATCTATGTTCTATAAGATCGATCTAAGATGAAGGTATCATTAGGTGAGAGTATAGATTTCTGATATACCAAGAACAGCTTCCAAGAGTAGGTATGACCTTTATGAGTTTTTCATAATGTTGTTTTGGTTGAAAAATGCTTCAGCTGTGTTTATGTAATTGATTAACAAGATCCTTCATCCGTATTTAGATCAGTTTATGGTGGGTTTTTTGGATGAAATATTCATGTACTCTAAGTCTCATGAAGATCATTCCCAACATCTTTCCATCATCCTGGGTGTAATGAGAGAGAATTTTCTATACTCCAAGCTATCAAAATGTCAGTTTTGGATTGATAGGGTACACTTTTTTTGGCACATCATCTCAGAAAATGGTGTGGTAGTGGACCCAGAAAAGGTGCAGGTAGTGATTTCTTGGAAGAAGCCAAAGAATGTTTTTTATATCCAATGATTTCTGGGATTTGCAGGTTTATAGAAGTGGTTCATCAAGGACTTTTCCCATTTTGTATCACCCCTTATAAGTTTTACAAAGAATGGGATAATGTTTGACTGGACATGATCATTCATGAATGTTTTTTAGGAGTTGAAGAAGCGCTTGACATCATAACCAATTTTGATCATACCTTAGTTGGGTGAGTAGTACACATTGTTTTGTGAAACTTCTGGGATCAGACTCGGAACTGTGTTGATGCAATGGGATAGAGTCTTTGCTTATGGGTCTCGACATTTGAGGCCATAGGAACAAAATTACCCTATTTAGGACAAAGAGTTATCCATAATGGTTTATGCTCTTAAGTGTTGGTGACACTATCTCTGGGGTGAATTTTTTTCAATTTTCACAGATCATCAAAGATTGAAGTATATCTTTTCAATGAGAGACTTGAATCCTCAATAGTGAAGATGGGTAGAGTATATGCAATCCTTTGATTTTGAACTGGCATATACACCCGGAAATGGGAATAGTGTGGCTGATGCCTTGAGTAGAAAAAATTAGACTCAGTTGGGACAAGAGTCAAGTGTATAGTGGAAGAATATGACTTTGTTGGAGGAAATTCATGTGGTAGTTCAGGAGAGTCTGGAGAGGATGACTCTGGTTTTGGTAGCACTGGATCTTACACACTTCAGATGGATCTGGTACAGACAATACGAGGATCTAGAGTGTTTATCCTTAAGGGAAATTCTTGAGGGTGGGGATAAACCTTCATACTATATAATATATGTGGATGAGATCATCTATGTGAAAAATCATGTTGTTTTTCCTACGAGTATACAAGATAAACTCTAGTGAGAATTTCATACTTCACGGTGGGTGGTACATCTTGGGGTGAAAAAAATGTACCATGACCTATGACGATAATTTTGGTTTCTATGCATAAAAATTAGATAACAGGGTTTGTAATTAGATATTTTACTTGTCAGCAGGAGAAGGAAGTGTATCAATGACCTAGAGGCCTGTGGAAGACATTACCTATTCTATAATGGAAGTGGGATTATGTGACTATGGATTTCATGGTTGGACTTCCAAAGACACTTAGGAAGAATGATGGTAGTTGGGTTATTGTGGTTCGACTAACGAAGGTATCCCACTTCTTTCCTATCAGAGAAACCATTATAGTAGAGCATCTAGGAGAACTGTACATGATATAGACAGTTCATTTTCATGGGGTTCCATGGAATATAGTTTCAGATCGAGATTCACGCTTTAATTCACACTTCTGGAAGGGCTTAGATAAGGCACTTGGTACACATGTTCTATTAAGTACAAACCTCCACCAATAGTCATATGGGAAGTCAGAGTGTACCATATAGGTTTTAGAAGAAATGTTGCAAGCGTGTGTACTTGACTTTGGTAGGTATTGGGAGAAGCAATTGGCTTTAGTGGAGTTCACCTATAAAAAGAGTTATCATGAAACAATACATATGGAACCATATGAGGAATTTATGGAAGATCTTTTAGATCACCACTATATTGGTTATAGGAGGGAGAGTCAGAGCTGTTGGGATTGAGTCTCGTTTAGGAGACATCAGAGCTGATATAGTTGATTCAGAAACATGTGGCTATGGATTGTAGTAGGCAGAAGTTGTATGTTGATAGACATAGATGACCCCTAGAGTTTAAAAAGGATGATAGTGTATTCCTTCAGGTGTCACCTAGATTGGGTCACCACAGGATATAGAGGAAGGGAAAGTTAGAACCCAGGTTATGGGACCTTTTTAGGTTCTATAGTGAATCAGGCAAGTGTCATACCGATTAACACTTCCACAGAAATTTACAGCTATGCATGATTTATTCCATGTTTCACAACTACGGTAGCATCATCTAGACCCTTCTCATGTGATTTATAGGGAAGAGGTTGACCTTGTGATAAATTCATCTTTTAAGGAGAATCTGATATGTTTTCTTGGTCGTAGTTAGAATGTGTTATAGGGAAAAACCGGGCCATTAGTTCATGTATTATGGAGACATGGAAATTTTCAAGAGGTAACTTGGTAACGGGAAGCAGACATGAGGGCTCAATGGCCCAATATTTTTTTCATAAAATCATAGAAAAGTTTGGGAGTGCAGCTCGAGAATGATCTATTATAAGGTGGGGAGATTGTAAGATCCCAGCCATTTCTATAACAATATCAGGTGTGTTTTCAAGTACTTTTTGGTTTTTATTAAGTTCCTTTGGGTTGGGGTATGACCAGGGGTGTGTTTGGGTGATGTTTTTAAGGATTTGTGAATATAGGTGGATCTGCACGGTTTGGGCATGGTTTGGCCAAACCATGAGCAAGATATCCATGAGGATAGTGGAATTCAGCATGGTTGGTGCATGGTTTTTCTAAACATGCACCATAAAGCTGTTCAGTTAGTGTAATATTGCATGGCTAGTTCATGGTTTTGCCTAACCATGTGGATTACCAGGTTAAACCACTTGTGCAGAGCAGTTTATTCTAAAAATTGGTTTTACAACCACCCAAACCCCCAATACCTCTCTAATTCAACCTGGGATTGAGATTGAAAAATTATAGGTGTTCCCAAATCCTTCTAGAGGGATTCCAAGGTGTTTTGAAACACCGTTAATCAAGATCAAAATCCTAGATCAAAGATCATCTCTCATCTGGGTAAGTGATTTTTATCATGTTTCTTCTATCGTTCTTCCTCTCATATTTTCAAGATATTTTCATCGAATATCTCCCCCATTTTCATGGATCTAAACCCCAAGGATGATATCTAGCTCTGGGATTGAGGATCTAAATCCAGATTTTCATGATCTTGATGCCTTTGATCCTAATTTTTGGTTTACGGTTTTAGATCCAAATCTTGATCAGTGATGTTGTACTGCTTGGATTTTGGAGATTTCCATTGGGCTAATATTTGTCAATAAACCAAGGTATGTGTTTTAAATAAAACTCCCAGAGTCGTGATTTTTATATTTTAATTTCAGTTTATGATTTTCTAGATTCTCTTGATAAATGATTTCCTAAATTAAAGTAATTAAGAAATTGGAATTTAATTGAGGTTACCTCGATGGTTAATTGATAATTGAATCATTGAAAAAATTAAGGGGGTTTCCCAAATATGTATTTTGTAGATTCATTATGGGTTGATGTATTTTAATTGAGATATTGAATTTATGGTGTGAAAGATCATTAATTAGAGGAATTAATTGTGTTCCATGATGTTGACCAAAGATAATTAATTGGGAGAATTAATTATGTGTCATCGTGTTGACCAAAGATAATTAATTATGTGAGTTTATTATATTCCATGATGTTGAAAAAAGATAACTAATTGTGTGAATTAATTATGTTCCATGATGTGATCAATGATAATTAATTGTGAGAATTAATTATGACATGTTCATATTTGATATGGATAATTAATTTTGAAGAATTAATTATAGAAATAGAATTTTCTTGATTGATTAATTAACTGATGAATTAATTAATGGATTATGTGATTAGTTAATTGGTTAGTTAAATAATGGAATGTGAAATGTTTAACTAATTGTTGTATTAGTAATGATATGATGTGGTAAATTCTTGTTAAATAATGAATGATTAAATGGATGAGATTGTTTTTGGTGCTAGACACGGTGTTCTAGACCAATTAAGATTTTGGACTTTGACATGGTGTTCCTCCCAAATAGATATCCACGATTGGTATAATGGGGTGATATGCATGTTAAACTACATTGAATGAGAAAAGGAGTTCTAGGCATGATGACTTGCAATCAATGAGATTGTGGTTCTAGGCATGACAACCTATGCCAAATGAATGAAAATAATGAATGTTGTTTTAAATGGGATTCGAGGTTTTAGGAATGATGACCTACACCAAATGATTAATGATATTTAATGACAATCCAAATGGGAAACATGATTTGAAACTGGGCCTAATGTGATGATTAAAGATTAAATTAAAACATGATAACTTTTTAATTTTTTTCATTATATTAATTTCTTTGTAAAACTCCCTAGACTATCCTTTAAATCAACTCATTTTAGACATTATTGGTGGTGGCCTACTAAGTTGTACTCACACCCTATTCGGGATGCCTTATCGGCACATGAGTAGACTTTTTTTATGTAGGGCCGGATAATGGAAAGGCCATGGGATTGGTTTTAGTTTCAGATTGGAGCATGGGAGAGGTAACCAGACATGGTTCGAGACCCTCTTGGAAGTCGTTGTATCTTTAATATTTGTTTCATTGTAGACACTTAACATCTGAATTGTCATAGAAAGATTTACATTTTAGTTGAGTATTGTGTTTTTATGTTTTTCTTATCATATGACATAGATTTTTTCTGGTTATTTATATGCTTCTGAACTTGGTTATTATTATTTTCATCCATTTGTGTTTTATTTTGATAAAAGAAGGTATAGTCACCCCAAAAACGACTTACCAGTCCCTCACTGCTAGTCAGAAACCTCTGGCGTATGGGGAGAAACACTTGAGGGCATGTGGATAACTATCCTAGGGGACCATTCAGTGGCTCCCAGGTTGTGACGCCATAATAATTTAACTTATACCACAAATTATAATGGAGTTTTAAGGATGAAAATAGAATCTTAATTAAAATTGGAAGAACTATTCTTGCTAAATTTAAACATTCAATGTTATTCTAGAGAGAATCTATAAGTATAGTAGTGCATATTGAAAATAAATTATTATTGATACTTGAATCAAACATGATTTTCAATGAAACTTTTATAATAATAATCCCACTCTAAGTTATTCCAAAGTGTTTGGTAGTCCACATATAATGAATATTAAAAATTCATAACAAGGAATGTTTGATGAAAAAGTGGATGAATGATTTTAGATAGGATATTTATCCAATTGAAGTTACAATAAATTCCTTAATTAAATAAAACACAAGAAATTTGAATACTATGACATGAAAATAATTTCAAATAATTCCAATTTAAGTGAGAAATATGAAAAATATTTGGTAAATTCTAATTAATAAAACTTCCAGAATCCTGAAATAGAAATAAATAAGTAGTAAGAAAAAATAAAAACCTTGTTGATATAAATGCATATCAAAAAAGTGATAATGATATTATTGTTGAATAATAATATATATGAATCACTGTTTGAATAAAATTATTGAATATGAAAGTATTATTTAAAATCGGAAGGCATCAGTTCAGAGTAGAATAAAATTTAATTGAAACAATCAAACAAATATACTATTATAAGATCTATAAAAATTATTTGATAAGTTTATTGAGTATAAATATTATAAAAATTACATGAATGATTAGATAGATTATTTTGAAAAGGATGTCACTTGGGATGTTGTTCGAGGTATGGAAGGAATGAAATATAATTAGAACCAAGTGGGTTTTCGGAAAAAAGATCAATGAAAAAGGTAATATTTCAAAAAAATCAATCTAGATTAGTATTAAATGGATAATAGCTTGTTAAAGGTTTTGTCTTCATAAAAATATTTTCACTTGTTGAAAGCCATGGGGAAATAAGAATGTTTCTTGATATTGTAGCACACAAGAAATATAATGTTTATCAAATGGATTAGAAAGATGGTTTATTAAATAGAGATATTAAATTAAATGTATTTATTTACATAACTAAAATATTTACCCTATAAATGTATGATAAAAAGTTGTTTAGGTTGAATAAATTCTTATTTGGTATGTAGCAAGCTCTTATATTCCAGTATTTATAGTTGAAAAACTTCTTAAAAGAAATGAATTTCTCCAAAGTGAAGGTGGAAACCAACCTATAAGTAAAGAATATAAGTAAATATACTATCATTGTTATTTTATATTCTAATGAAATAATTTTTCTAGGTGGAAGGGAGTATTATCCTGAGGAATTTTCAAATCATATTTTTAACAATTTTGAGATTTCTATGCTTAATAAGATAGGATTCTTTCCGAGATTACACACTACAATGAAAAATCTTTATAAATCAATAAAAACATGATAAAAATTTAATCAATAATTTTATAATTAAAGAATCTAAATATATTTCCATAGTCATTAGAGTTGGTGTGAAGGTGAACAGAGATAATGCATGGGATAGTGTGAATCAATAGGAAATTATAAGGCATATTGGAATTTTTTTATTTATTTTATTCAATACCTAAAACTTACTTATACTGTAACCTTGTGTTCAAGGTTACTTATAAATAAACATGTATCTTATTTAATTATATAGTATTGTAAAAAAATAAAGAGCCACATAATTAAAAACAATCTTATTATATTTATTTAAAACATTAAATTTAAATAATAAATATACCTAATAAATTAAAGGATGTACTAAGGGACAATAAAGATAAAAAATGACTATAATATGAAAATTTGTATCACGTTGGTCTCCAAAAACTATCACACTCATTAAAAATGTTGTAAAAAGAGAAAAACATTAGTAATGTTATAACCATTTTTGAATGTGAATAATATGAAATTGATATAAATTTAATTGAATGAAGAATAAATAAAATAGATGGTATTTATATAAGTACAAAACCAAGATAACCATTTTAATAGTAAACTATAAAATTTTGGTTTTCATCCTAAATAATTTCCTCTCAAATTTCTCCATGTAATGATATCCAAAGAACAATATACTTTTTAAAAGTATGGGAATATATAAGTATCCATTGGTCTGGTGTAAGAAATGATAGAAGTCCTCAACAAGAAAGTTATCGAGACTAAATTTATGGTGAAATTTAATATGGAAAAGATTTACGCTAGGCTATAATGTAATTTTATATTAAAGTTTATGAAATTATATGTCCTTTTATAGTGGGTTTGTGACATTTTACTTCATTTTTATTCAACATTTTGGGTCTTTATAGAACTTATGGGGATGCAATTTGGTTTATTCATATTAGTGCATGATCTTCATTAGGGTAATCCTCTCTCCCAACCTATTTATTATGTAACAAGATATAATCAGTGATAATAATAATAATTAAATTTCAAATGATGATATTTACATATTAAAGGATTCATATAAATTTACTATAATATATCATTTATTATTTGTTGGTTATTTTCTCCTCTTTCATAATATGGAGAAAATTTTCATACATGGTTTTAATAATATCTTGGATGAATATAACAGATGGAGAAAAATGGAATAATATTGGTAAGATAAATGTGTATATTTGTTCATGAAAATATGACTAAATAGTGGCTCAGTATTAAATGATGGATCATTTTAATGGATCTTTAGGGTGAATGACTTATTTTAGTAGGTTTCACATACAAAACTCTCATGATCTCATCAAATCATTCAACGCTCTTATCACCAATTTGAATAGAAGGTTATTATCCTTTAGATAAACCTCACTCTCATTAATAGTTTGAATTCAACTATCCAAATGCATGTGATCTCTATTATCAGGGTTCCAAAAAAAGTCACTAATTTTATATAATGAGTTATGAATTTGTTTCTTTAAGACTCACATTATGAAGGGAAATTCCACAGGACTATATGGTCTCAACTAGCTATTAAAATGGGTGGTATTGAGAAAACCATGTACTGTGTGTAATATAAACATTCATGGGGTATAAGGAAAAGGTAATATCTATGGTATATGTACATTATATATAAATTTGGGAATCATAACAATCTTTGATTAAGAAAAATGATTCTATAACTCAACTTTAGTGTAACCTATAATGTCCCCTTGCCTTCTCTTTGATCATGGACACTAGATTATGTGGTGGGGCGATGTTGAGTTTTATCACAATAATTGGTTGGGGTATTCATTGTTCTTTCTAGGGTATCTTATTCCAGATATCTCCTTTATTTTATGTATAAATCATTTGAGATTTACAAATTTTGTACCTGATTCTGAGATGAAAAATCTATTTTATAGAATAAAAGTTTCAAAGGATCCTAACCACTTTATGTCCACTCTAGTAGATTATGGATCTTTTGGTCTCTTGTAATTGTGAAAAATCACAGATATTTAACAAAACATTGATATATGTGTAAAGAGTAATTGGTGAAATGCTATTATGATCAAATATAATTTCATTTTTTAGAGAGTTAATGTAAATGTTATCCCCACTGATTATGATGTAAAATTAAAATGTATTCACATGGTATTGAGATATATATTTTTTAAATATTATAAAATGTAACTAGTGGTTTACCTAATTTTTAAGGGGATTGGTCTCAATTCATTCAATATCTCCTTAGAGGTTTCATTTGGATCATAGTCTAGTTGTGGTCCATTGTTTATTTCCTATCTGTGTAGTTCCTCAACACTGATGTATCACTTTTATAAATCAATGATCATAAAATGATCCACTCTATAGTTTTTTGGTCCATATATGACTCTCCCAAAGTGGAAAGGTATCATGCGACACAGTTCACTTATCCTAGTTTATAATTAAAAACTCTCTACCATATTGTTTAAATCTTCTCACCGATTAAATGTAAGGAGGTGTATCCATCTTTCATAAATTTTCTTCCCCACTATTTTCCTATAATGAAGAGTGAAGAAGGGGTCCTTAAAGGCTATAAGGTGAGTTGGAATAAACTGAGGAATATCATCAGGAATAATATAGATTTCTCAAGAGATCATGATGTTATATATGGAGGATTCATTATTCATGTTTCTAGGGGTTCTATTTTGATGTAATTCACAAATTTTGTGGAGAACGTAATTATTTCATTATAGTCAAGGAGGCCATGATTAGAGAACTCAGATTTTGTAACCATTACAACATTGTCTTGACTAAGGTGTAAAATAACTCTACCTTGGTTTTTAAGTCATTATTAGGAACTTCCCAATATATTGGATCATTTCCAATGATATGATAGATTGTATAGGATTTCTTGAGAATGATGTGTCCATTATTCATATATGGTGTTAGGAGAACATGGAAATAGATATACTTACTTATCGAGGAGAAAAATATGAGCCTCTCAAAATTTACTTGAGCACTAGTTCCCTTCCCCTGGATTTTTAATTTATTGTTCATGGGGATTCCCTCAGGACCCATCACTTTTGAACTCCTTAAAAATTATTTTTTTCATTCTCGATGATTTCAACCCTTTTAATAAATATTTATAATTGTATGTAAGTAATAGTAACATGACCTCTAGTAATAGAAACAAGGCTATAAATATTATAACCAAACTATTGGATTAGTAAAACAATATTTATGTATCATATGAAATAAAAAATATAAAAAATTTATTCCAAATGATAGTTAAATTAAAGTGTTAAATATGATGAAATAAATATCTAACACAAGGAACCCAAATTTTAATTTTTTTTGGAAAGAAATAGTCTATTTTGGAAATATTTTTTTAGGATAAATTTAAAATTTTGAAATAAATCTTGTTTTCATAATTTTTTTAAAATAAAAAATAAATATATATATATATATATAATAAAATTATTTTATGAAATCATTAGTAAATTTTCGAAGTGTGAAAAAATTTATGGTTACCTAAAAAATTATTATTTTTCAATAAACAATGGAATTATTTAAAAATTAAATTTAATAATATTTAGAAAAATATTTTGGAAAAATGAATGCCATTTTTGGGATCATCATGTTCAAATCTAGTGAGGGTTAGTTATTTGATATTTTTATAAAAAAAAGCATTTTTTTGTGGATAGTGAAATACAAAACAAATATACTAATTTACATTATAAGTTAAATATATGATTAATTACGTAATGGATGATGTAATAAACCATTATATCAACTTCATATGCACCAATTAATATTTATATCCACATGAATAATCACTATTTGTAGTCTTGTAAAAAATAACAAACTAATGAATTTTGTTTTCAGAAACACCCCTCTCATCCCCTTATAAGTTCCATATTTATCCACCACACTTATCATCATAGATTAAGGTTCATATCCCATATAGAATTTACCAAACTCTCTCCCCAACACTTTCATACATGTTCTAGAGGTTATGGTTTCATTATAAGATCACCCTTTGAAGCATAATCCTTTTAGCAAAGGAGTCATCCCAAGGAGTACAGTAAGAACTCTTAATAACTATTTCATTTATATTCCTTTAAATATTATTCTTATACTTCCTCCAAATTTATTCCATACATATGAATAAAATTTCATCAAAATCATAAATATAACGTAATGTTATTATAATAATGGAATAACCATTATCTACCTTCCTCTCATTTATTTGAAAAAAATAAAATTCCAGCCTTATTGTTGTTGGTTCATCACCATCATAAAAAACTTAATTTATCTTTCATCCCATGCTTCATGGATGTTCACAATAATCACTTAACATTTAAATATTATTGTTTCCCTCGGAATTCGAGGATGACCTCCTGGATGGGAGATTCAAACGTTCCGATCGGTTTCTAGCGGGTTTGTTCGTAGAACCGGAAACATCCAATGATTCCATATCCATTTGGACCTACTTTCCAAAGGTAGGCGCTCATTAGCTTGTGGAATGATGTGGCTTAGGAATTTGCATTGGTCGAGAGGATGGGAGGTCAGACTCATCACACCTTTTTGAGGGGAATTATTGTCTATTCCGGGACTCTCTTTATAGATTTAAGTTATGTTCGTGAATCCTTATTACATTACCAAGTATAAAATGAGATTTTCCTTTAGTTTTGACAATCAATGATTAAATATTTAAGAAATTTAGAGAATCTTTTATATGTATTCGAGGTTCTTCATCAATAGAGAATCATCTATATCTATTTAGAGATTCTTGGTCAATGGTAACCTTTAAAACATTCATATAAAAGTCTCTTGGTCATTATGATGACCAGGCTGGTTCTAAAGCCACTCAGTGGGGCACTTGAAGTTTATTATCATTTAGAAGGACAATGAATTATTTCAGAGTTGGGATCGAACCCATAGATGGGACACCTACGTATCCTTTGTTTTGGAAAAGGAATCAGAACCCACGTAGTTCGAGTAAGGGTATGATGTTTTTGATTGATGGCTCAAAGTAGGATGTCACAATTACTTTTACACTCTAAGCTCACGTGAGTCATGCTCGGTGTGAGAAACAAGAGGTATTGGTAAAAATTAGACAATTGTTCCATGAAATATGCAATCATAAGAAATGGTTTGGGGCGTATGTATGTATGACTTCCCAGATGAATGAAGTTTAGGATTTACTTTAAGGAGAAAATCCAGGAACAGGGTCCATAAAGATATTTGTGCTTTATGGAGATTTGAACACTCTAACTTGGGACTTTATTCCTGAAAAGGAAACCCAAATTAGGAGAGGATTGATAACTGTGTTTTACTCCTGAGAAGGAATCCCAGATCAAATGTAAATTAGGACTGGTTAAGGAGAATTTAAGGGACTTGGGGCTTACTCCTGAAAAGGAAGCCTAAGATTTATGACTGGGACTTATTCCTGGAAAGGAAGCCCAGGTTAAGGATTAAGGTTTGAGGATTACTCCTGAGGAGGATACCCATATTTGAGATTGGGGCTTACTCCTGAGGAGGATGCCCATATTTGAGATTGGGGCTTACTCCTGAGGAGGATTCCCATATTTGAGATTGGGGATTACTCCTGAGGAGGATGCCCATATTTGAGATTGGGGCTTACTCCTAAAAAGGATGCCCAAATTAAGGGACTTGGGGCTTACTCCTAAGAAGGATGCCCATATTAGAGGACATGGGGCTTACTCCTAAGAAGGATGCCCAAAATTAAGATTGGGGCATAATCCTAAGAAGGATTCCCATATTTGAGATTGGGGCTTACTCCTAAGAAGGATGCCCATATTTGAGATTGGGGCTTACTCCTAAGAAGGATGCCCATAATAGAGGACTTGGGGCTTACTCCTAAGAAGGATGCCCAAAATTAAGGGACTTGGGGATTACTCCTAAGAAGGATGCCCATATTAGAGGACTTGGGGCTTACTCCTAAGAAGGATGCCCAAAATTTATGATCTGGGGCTTACTCCTAAGAAGGATGCCCAAACATTTAAGGGATTTGGGGCTTACTCCTAAAGAGGATGCCTAAGATTTATGACTGGGACTTATTCCTGAAAAGGAAGCCCATGTTAAGGATTATGGTTTGGGGCTTACTCCTGAGGAGGATGCCCAAAATTAGAGGTTTTATGCCTGGGGATTATTCCTGAAAAGGAGACCTAGGTTAAGTATTTCTCTCATCTTAAAGGATGAGGTTGAATGAATGAACTCTCCATATTTAGTGACAAAAAGATATTTAAATCACTAGGTTTTGAGAGATATTCCACCGAATTCCTTTCAGATAAGGAAGTCCAATCAAGAAATCATGCCATAAATGGCTTTGAAGAGTGTCTTGAAGACTGAATCTTGAAAAGAAAAGGTGTAATGGCTTAAGAGGTGTGAAATGGGAAAGAAAGGCACCCAAAAAGGAAAGGGCGCGCAAGTCTTGGAAAGCGCGCAGGTACTACGGCGGCGCGCAAGTATTGGTCGCGCAGGTATACCTACGCGACATGTGATGTACTTACGCGATGGTCAACCAGCATTGAAATACTTGAGCGACTCTTTATTAAAGCCTTTAGAATTCTCTTGAGGTTCTTCCAAAAAAGGGACGCGCAAGTTCTATCGAAGGAATAATGCGGCGCGCAAGTAGGACCACTTCCCTTAAGGTCTGGCCACTCAGGCGCGCAAGTGTTGATGAGTTTCAACACTTAGGCCTTCCTCCCTCTCCTTAGATCTTCTGTTCTAGGTAAGAAATTACCTTAGAAGTGTTCTGGAAGATTTGAAAAGATACTTGGGCATCGGAAGCTTCAATCCGAGTTTCTGAAAAAAAATACTATCGAATGGGGGGGCCATAGGGTCTATTTATAGGCAGGAGAAGACCCTGGGCAGTTACCGGGTGGTTATTACTTAGGTCGCGCAAGTCACTTGCGCGACCAAGGGCGTCGCGCAAGTGGACTTGCGCGACGGTGATATAACTTGCGCGGTGCAGTTGCTTTTGATCCTTTGTTCATGCCTTTGTCGATTTTTGATATTTTCTTCAATGCTTGATTCACATTGAGCTCAGATATTCCCCTTTTCTGTTTTTTAGATTCTGTGACGAAAGGAGCGTCAACAAAAGTCCCCCCTCAGAGTTGGATCCGGAGAGAAAATGAGGATTTGACTCTGAGGAAATCGAATCCATCCAACGAAAAAGGGGGCGTGCAAGTCTTCCGGGCATAGAGGGCGGCGCGCAAGTGCGCATCACGTAGGGATACGGCGCTCGGTCGTGCAAGGTACAGCGCACAGGGTCCCGGCTGCGTCTATAAATAGAGGGCCTCACCTCCGTACAAGCATCCGGATTTCCGGACTTCATACCTTCGAGCTCTCGCCGCGCAGGTTGCTCTGTTTTCTAGTGTTTTCCTTGATTTCACGCTACTGTAAAGGCATTTGTACTTGCGTGGTTTATACTTGCGCGTCAAAAACTAGCACAGAACACGAATACTTGCGCGCCATTTTTTTAGACTTGCGTGCCTTTATTCCTTAGCCATTTTTTTCGAATTCTTTCACAAATTTTTATGAAAAATAAACCCATTTCAGAGTTTGATTTATTCAACTTTTGTACAGATTCAATGGCTCCTAAGGGAATTAAAACCTCTGACGAACAGGCTAGAAAGCAGATTGATGACATGATGAACATCATTGGCCATGATTACTATGATATCTGCAACAGCACTCTCTCAGATTTGGCTGAGCACTTGAAGAAATATCATCTTAATTTCCCACAGAGCATCTACCTGCCTCTATATGGTCATGGTCACCTGCAAGGAGTCAATGTTCCAGATGAAAAGAACTATACACCTAAAATGCAGCTGCGCTGCTACTCCTTAATTTTGGTTATGCTGTGCATTAAGAGCAATAACAATGGTGTGAACTTTCAAATTCTTCCTCCATGTCATTTCCTTGCAGATATAAAAATGGAAAACCCATGGGCTGAAATGTTTTCCACTACCGGTTGGTGGAGAGAAGACAAACATGGTATTAGAGCAATATCTTAAAAGATTACTCTCTCCAAATGGCTCTTTACTTCCAATGCTCCATTCTCAAATCCATGTATCCATCTTCCAAGTCTCTTGGATAGAAACAGAGTCACTGTTTGATCAGCAGAAAATTTTCTCAAACCGCACTCAAGAACATCCTTTTACAATTGTTCCAAGAAGATCTGGTATCACTGCATCTCTTATTGTATCCAGTTGAATGAATCAATTCCATGTGGTTGCTGATGAAGATCGGGATGCCGTAAATCAAATGAAGTGTTATGTTGAAAGCCTCTTGTAATTCTTGAAAAAGAGAAGAGACTCCAGTCTGTGGATGTCCTTCTAACTCTTGTGTATCAATGAAAAACACTTTCATCTTCAATAATTTGTACTTGAATTCTTTCACTACCTGCTTCAAATTTACTTAATCCAATGGGCTTAGTAAGCATAGTTTGATCTTTACTAGGATTATTACAAATAACCCTACAAACTTTGAACCTTTTAATTGCTCAATATTACCTAAATCATACAAAATGTATGTTTAGTGAGCTGGAAAATGACTTTTATTCAGATTTTCATTGTCTTTTGTGGGCAATTTAAAGTCATGCATGCCGGACATAAAGGGGATAATGTATAAAGTCGAAATAGATTTGACCAAAATGAATTAGAATTGACACAATTCCTTGAAAGTTCATCTGAAAACATACTACCATACTCAAGTATGAGGGAAAATATGTAAACTATGGCTTAAGAATATTTGAATCTGAGGAATGATATGAAAAAGAGCTAAAAGGCATTAGAATAAGTAGTTTCCAAGAATGAAGTTACTATTATTTAACAAAAACCCGTTAGGGGGTTGAAATATGCAGGGCCACCTAAGGGAATTGGATGCATGGTCAAATAAATAGCATCTTTTGACTGACAAGTCTGTTATGTGGACTGTTTATGCAAGGCCACCTATGGGCACGTGATGCATAGTCAGGCAAAATAATTCTCAGAAGTTTACTTTCCTAGTGCTAAAAGCTAGTGAAAGTTTATGGAGATTCAAATTTTCTAAAGTATAGAGTTTGCTGTATAGAAAGAGGTACTTGAATATGGAGAAGATATTTCCAGACAATATTATCGAAGAACTAGATGAATATCACTCCTACGAAGGTCTGACCCAAACGTAGGGAAGAAGAATAAATCATAGACTTGAATACTTTCAAATCATGAAAAAGGATATGGGACAAATATGTTAAGGATGGCTATTTTTTGCAGATCCCTACATACCGTCATTTAAGACAAATAAGGACAAAAGAGGCATTCTTCCCAAGAATGAAGTTACTATTATTTAACAAAAACCCGTTAGGGGGTTGAATTATGTAGGGCCACCTAAGGGAACTGACTGCATGGTCAAATAAATAGCATCTTTCGGCTGACAAGTCTGTTATGTAGACGGTTTATGCAAGGCCACCTATGGGCACGTACTACATAGTCAGGAAAAAGAATTCTCAGAAGTTTCACATTTTTGTGACTAAAAGTCATGAAAAAAGGTTATGAAGATCTGAAAATATTTAAGGTTAGGATTATAACACATAAAGATGGGTATTGTCCAATGTATATAGAGATACATAGGTCAATAATAACCATAATTATGTTATGGCTGGGTCATGAATTGAAATTTTGGACTTCACTACGTATCTCATAATAATGAGAATCAAGCCATACGTAGTTCTTGAAATGTAGTTTAACGTCGTGCAGGACGAAAGTATGAGAGATCTTAGTTTAGGGTTATAGAATTCGGACCATAATAATGAATACACAGTGTGTGTTTTCATGAGGACTTTTCAGCCAAGGGACTAAAAGTGAAATTTGGGGTTAGGCCCAAAAGACTTGGGGCTGGATTCGAGGGATACTCGAACGTTCCTACATATCCCATAAGGATGGGAATCAAGCCCACATAGTTCTAGAACTACCCTTTGTACAAATTTGGTTCGTACATGTGAAGGGTGAAAGGGGACTTTAGTGCAATGATGGTTTAACCCGAGACTAAAAGTTTAGGCATTACCATGTATGCACGTAGTCTTTTGAAATGAAACATGATTGAAGAATCAATGTCAACAATATTTCTCTCTCAAATGAGGAAATCAATGAGTATTGTAGTTTATTGTCATACCGGACAAAAGTGTTGCATAGTTTAACATCATATAACAGAGATGAAAGTGAATCAATGTAAAGATATTGATTCTAGGGGCGGTTTCACGAATCAACATCATATGAGATGGTGGTGAACCGATGTGAAGAGATTGTTTTTGGGCTTGAACCCTGGGACGTTGCCTACATACCCAGCCTAGAGGGCAAGGATCAAAGTCCGTGTAGTTCAATTAATGAATGAATTAATGATCAATTTGTTCTTGGGTACAATGATCTAATAATAAAAAAAATGTTGTTGGGACTTATACATGGTTAGCGGCCCAAAGAGAGTGTTACGGTTGAGGTTTTCTCTAAGCTCACGTGAGTCATACTCGGTGTGAGAAACAAGAGGTAACAACAACCTTAACGATGCATAGTTTAATGTCATGTAGGACATATAAAGGGACTATGCAGTTTAAAGTCTTGCAGTTAGGACTATTGGTGCTGCGCAGTTCAGTGTCATGTAGCAGGGACAAAATACAGTTTAATGTCATGTAGGACATATCATGAATTTTCTATACAGTTTAGCATCATGTAGTTAGGACGATGGGGACAATAGAGTTTAACGTCATGTTGGACAAAAGGGGGACTGCGCAGTTTAATGTCATGCAGTAAGGACAAAATAACACACCATTTATGTCATGTTGGACGCATTTGGGATTTTTTTCACAGTTTAACGTCATGTTGGATGAAAGTGTGAATATTTTAAGGTCATATTCATGGACCGTGGATGGTGTAGTTTAATGTCATGCAGGACGATGGTGTAGTTTAAGGTCATACAGGACCTTTGATGATTTTGTAGTTTAACATCTTTCCGGACGTAAGGGACTTTTATACAGTTTAGCGTCATGTAGTTAGGACGTCACAGTTTAACGTCTTGCTGGACGTAAGGGACTTTTATGCAGTTTAGCATCATGTAGTTAGGACGTCACAGTTTAACATCTTGCTGGACGTAAGGAACTTTTATACAGTTTAGCGTCATGTAGTTAGGACGTCACATTTTAACGTCTTGCTGGACATAAGGAACTTTTATATAGTTTAGCGTCATGTAGTTAGGACGTCACAGTTTAACATCTTTCTGGACATAAGGGACTTGCAAATAGTTTATGGTCATATGCATGGACCAGGGATGATGCAGTTTAAGGTCATGCTGGACGGTTTAGGGAACTTTTTCACAGTTTAACGTCGTGTGGGACAATGTTGCAGTTTAAGGTCATACTGGACCGTTGCTATATAGTTTAACGTCATATAGCAAGGACGAACTGGTGCCGCACAGTTTAGTGTCATGTTGTGGGGACATAAGGTGACACAGTTTAACGTCATGTTGGACGTATGTGCAAATAGTTTAGGGTCATATGCTTAGACCGTTGCTGTATAGTTTAACGTCATATAGCAAGGACGAACTGGTGCCGCACAGTTTAGTGTCATGTTGCGGGGACATAAGGTGACACAGTTTAACGTCATGTTGGACATATGCGCAAATAGTTTAGGGTCATATGCTTAGACCGTTGCTGTATAGTTTAACATCATATAGAAAGGATGAACTGGTGTCGCACAGTTTAGTTTCATGTTGCGGGGACATAAGGTGACACAGTTTAACGTCATGTTGGACGTATGCGCAAATAGTTTAGGGTCATATGCTTAGACCATTGCTGTATAGTTTAATGTCATATAGAAAGGACGAACTGGTGCCGCACAGTTTAGTGTCATGTTGCGGGGACATAAGGTGAATACTTTGTATTTTATACAAAATATTTCTTCAAAAATCTGTCATTAGTTGGAGTAGTAATGAGTTCTCCATCCATCGAGATTAATGAATAAGATCCATTGGAGTAGACCCTATGTATTGAATAAGGTCCTTCCCATTTTGGCTCAAGATTGGGTGGTTTCTTTCCTGGTATCATTGGAGTTCTGAGAACTAATACCAATTCTCCCTGAATGAATGAGCGAAGACAAACTTTTTTGTTAAAATCTCGTTCTATTCGATTCTGATAGATTTCCAAGTGGTGAAAAGTGCACAATCTTTTCTTATCTAACCGTTCCAATTCATTCAATCGCTTTTGGGATTGCTCATCTGTAGATAACTGATCACAAATGGATACTATGAGTGAGGGTAATTGAACTTCAATTGGCAAGACTTCTTCTGTTCCATATACCAACGAATATGGAGTTGACCATATTGCATTGCGGATGGTAGTCCGATAAGCCCATAAAGAATGAAAAAGTTTATCAGGCCATGACCTCTTATCTTTATCCACCATCTTTTGCAGTATATTTGAAAGAGTCTTGTTAAAGGCTTCTATTTGGCCATTGGCTGCCGCATGATACCGAGATGAATGGTTGGATTTAATGTTGTATTCTTGATACAATTTCTTCACCTCAGATGAACAGAAGTTGGTGCCGTTGTCCGTCAATATGGTATGAGGGACACCAAATCTAGTAATGATGTTAGACTTGATGAAGCTAACAATGCATTTAGAACTGACTTCTTTGAGAGGTACTACCTCTGCTCATTTGGAAAAGAAATCAGTAACAGTAAGAATGTACTTAAACTGATTGGTCGTAGCTGAAGGGTAAAGTCCCACCACATCCATTCCCCATGTGGCAAATGGCCATGAGTATTTAGCTGTATGAAGCAACTCTGGAGGTTGATGAATGAAGTTTTCATGTACTTGACATGAATGACACTTCTTTGTGAAATCAACACAATCTTGTATCATTGAAGGTCAAAAGTATCCAAGCCTTCGAATTTGATCAAACAATCTATGTCCAGAATGGTGAGCACCACAGACTCTTGCATGCACTTCTTTCATGACAGCCATTGTCTCTTCACCATCAATGCATCTGAAGAGAACTCCATCAAAACCACGTTTGTAGAGAATTTTCTCTAGGTGGTTTGGGCCATCATAAAGAGTAAAATTGACCAAACGTCGCCGGATTTGTTCTTTCTCGTCTCTATCAGGTGGAAGTGTTCCATTTTGAAGGTATTCCCTGATAGGTGACATCCATCCTGTAGTATGACCATACAGTTCAGGAATGGGACTAATTTCATTAATTTCCTCTGTTCTGGCTTGAACATAAGGTGAAATTGCACGACGGTGAGAAATACTGATGGTTGTCTCGTACCGATTTGGATTTGCTAGAGCTATGGCTATATTAGCCAGTGCATCAGCTTGAGCATTTTGTGATCTTGGGACATAAGAAAATGTCGGTTTTGAAGGGAATTCCGCCATTAACTTTCTGACGTAATCATACAAAGGGATTAACTCTTATTTTCTGATGGCATAATCCCCATTGACTTGTTTGATTACCAAGTCTGAATCACCTTTCACCTTTAAGTGATTCACTTGTGCTTGAAGCGCTAAATCCAAGCCTGTGATAAGACCTTGGTATTCGGCTTCATTATTGGTACCACCTTCCCACAATAAAAAGGAATGAGGTAACAATGCCTTATCTGGAGAAATGAGTACAATTCCTAAACAAACTTTGTTGAATTTAGGATTTTCCATTTTCTTCCATGTTGGACTTCTGGAAGCACCATCAAAATACATTTCCCATGTTTGAGGACTCTCTTGAATAGAGAAAACTTCCTCATCAGGGAGTTCAATATCTGAAGACGTGTCTTCCACTGAAGGATGTTCAGCCAGGAAATCAGCCAGAGCTTGGCCCTTTATTGCCTTTTGAGATACATACTAAATGTCGAACTACTGCAAAATAACTGTCCACCTTGCTAGACGTCCTGTGAGCATTGGATGACTAAGGATGAATTTGAGCGGATTATTGCGAGATACCAATTGGACCTCGTGATGTTGCAGGTAGTGTCTCAGTTTCTGAACTGCAAATATTAATGCCAGATAGCACTTCTCAATACTTGAATATCGGGTTTCTGCTTCAAGCATAGTTCTACTGAGATAGTAGAGGCTATTTTCATTCCCACCATCATTCTTTTGAGCGAGAAAGGCACCCAATGATCGCTCTAGAGCTGTCACATAGAGGATAAGTGGTCTACCTTCAACAGGTGGCATGAGTACTGGTGGACTCAAGAGGTATTTCTTCAGAACATCAAACGCTTCTTGACATTCTTCAGTCCACTGGTAAGTGACTCCTTTTTTCAATAATTTGGTAAAGGGTAAACTTTTGCCTGCCAAATTGGCGATGAAACGCCGAATATAGGCTAAGTGTCCTTGAAGTCCTCTTAATTCTTTCAAATTCTGAGGAGGTTACATACCAAGGATTCACTTGGTCTTCTCAGGATCGACTTCAATACCATGATGGCGTACAACAAAGCCGAGGAATTTTCCTGAGGTTACCCCAAAAGCACATTTTAAGGGGTTCATCTTTAATTTATGCTGTCGAAGCTTGTGGAATATGACTTCCAAATAATCCAAGTGATTAGAACGTTGTTTGGATTTAACCACCAAATCGTCTACATAGCATTCAACAAACTTCCCTAAAAAGGTTTGAAGATACGATGCATGGCGCGTTGATATGTTGCACCTGCATTCTTTAAACCAAAGGGCATCACCTGGAAACAAAACACACCTAGAGGGGCTCTGAAGGCTGTAAATTCCTCATCTTCTGGGGCCATTCGGATCTGATTATATCCAGAATATCCATCCATGAAGGAAAGTACTTCATAGCCAGCCGTCGCATCAATTAAGAGTTCTGTAATCGGAACTGGGAAATCATCTTTAGGACAATACTGATTAAGATCTCTGAAATCAGTGCAAACCCTAATTTGTCCATTCTTCTTCTTTACAGGGAGAATATTAGCCAACCACTTGGGATATGGAACTTCTCTGACGAAGTTAGCTTTGATCAGCTTATCCACTTCAGCTTCAATTTTGTAAGCATAAGTTGGGTGTGTTCTTCTCGCGGATTTCTTAAATCCTCGATGTTCTTTTGGTAAACCCAAATGATGAGTAGCAATATCAGGATCAATCCCAGGAATTTTTGTATAGTTCCAAGAGAAAATATCTTTATTTTGATTTAGAAAATAAATATACATCTCTTGCTCTTCAAGGGTCATGGCCGCACATATTAAAGTGGGGCATGGATCTTTCTCTGTACCCATATTTATTTCTCTGAGTTCATCCACAGTGGTAGAGATACCCTCTTCAAATGCTGGAGGAGCATCTCTAAGATCATCCTCTTCCTCTTCATCATGTGCTATTTCTTCCATTTCTACTTGCATAGTAGATGACAAAATGAAATTTTAATGATCATAAGAGATTTCAAAATTTTCACATTTTGAAGAATATGCTTCCATTTCCGACCCTATTGATGATAAAGGGCCTTCTTTGGGAAATAAAGAGGACATGATGGATTGAGAATTGACATCATTATTCACCTATGATGTTTCTATAACTTCTTCTGGCCTGATTGGCGAAGTATAGACCTGTTGGATTTTAGTAGATGAAATGAAGACGTCACCACTTGTGATTTCATCACTATTTGGTAGGTTACCAATTTCTCCCATGTTGTCTGGCTCAATTGTCGTAATTGACATTATGGATCTTTCCATAAGAGTATTTTGATTTGGGCCTATTTTGTCAATTTGACTAATAGGTAACACATAATCTGTACTCACATGTGTAAATGGATTTATTGGAATTTTCTCCAAACCATATGGAGCATTAACTTTGGTAATTTCCTTCATTGTAGATTTTTCTCTTCCCTTCAAGTGATAAAATTCTGCCTCAATGTATTGAGACTCACATGTCTTGAACGGGGCCTTATCACCATACAATGTTCCAACTTGACCATTGAAACAGTATTTGAGACATTGATGGTATGATGAAGGGATAGCCGCATGCTGATGTAGCCAGGGTCTTCCAAGCAAGACGTTGAAAGCTGAGTCTTGATCAACAATCATGAAATCCGAATTGGATACAAGATCTCCAAACTAAGTTCTGAGTGTAACTTCGCCCAGTGGTTCTTGTTCATTTTTATCATATCCTTGTAACATCATGGTAGAAGGAGATAAATCAGATTCTGTGAGGCCCAATCGACGAAGTGTACGAATGGGCATGAGGTTGACTCCTGAACCATTGTCAATGAAAGCTCTTCGGATATCTACACCATTGACTTTGCCAGATAAGTAGAGAGGTTTTATGTGCCCATTCACAACATCATCTTCATCTTTATCAGTAAAAGATATCACTGCATGGCATTTTTCAGGATTATTCTCTATGTGATAGACTTCAGCTGCAGCAATTTCAGCTTCAAACTCGTGAGGACTTGACAAAGCCTCGATGAGTGCTTCCCGAAGATCTTTTGACAGATTCAAAGAATCCAAAATTGATAACTTGGCTGGTACTTGGTCCAAGTGTTTCAATATATCATAATTTTTATCTAGAGGTCTGTGTTTCCCAAAAGGAATATGCGGTTTAGCAGGTACCTTGGAAGCAGATGCTTTGGAAGCTGATGCATCTTGTATTGGGATAGAAGTTGGCAACATCCTTGGTTTTGGAAGATTATACCGATTAGATCCATTTACTTGTTGAGATAAATAATATGGAATTTTCAATCGGTCTTCCAAAATAACTGTGCCAATACTGAGATGACTATTGTCAGAAGAACTTGCTTGTTCTTTTTGAGCTCGCTGAAGGGCTCTACCACGAGTTTCTGCTGCATACACAGTGCTAGCAGGGGTAGAACTGGAGTAATGGCTTCAGAAAGATCCACGTCTTCCCCTGTATCCTGAACCTCTGGAACTTCCTCGGATTCCCTTATTTGATACAGGGAATTCAGGCTCATCAAAATTGAAATTACGACTGGAGTACGGATCTGTTAATTGAATCATATTAACAGAACCGAAGATTAACTCTTCATCTAATAAAGACTCTGCCTGACTAGCCGGTTTAGGTTGTGCCGTCTGATGGGGCGGTGCCCATGGTTTTGAAGTAGATGGCATAAAGTCTACTAGAGTCAAAGACAATTTAGGCTTTGACACATACTCATCTTCTTCTGATTCTTTTTTCTTCTTTGAATCAAGCCGTTTCTTTGAGTACTTTCCCTCTGACGAAGAGGGTTTTACCACAATATTCATGAAATAAGACACAATTGGTTTCTTTAATTGTGTTCGCAAAATGTCATGAGTCTGGTTGATTGTCTTTCTGACCATCCAATCATCATACTTCTGTGTATTTCTGCTTTTGACTTCTTGCCATTCACCTTCCTCCTCTGGAACTGTAGCAGTAACACATGCTACCTGAGTTGAAGAACCTTTCAACTTGACTTGTCCCAAGTCGACCATCTTTTGTAGGAGTTATTTCAAGAAAAAACACTCCGGGATGGGATGCCCTAACATTTGATGAAAGGGACAATAATTGGGACGGTCTTCATCTCCTTCTTTGTTTGGCTTCTTGGGAACTGGTAATTGAACCAAATTATTTTCCAGAGCTGAAATGAAGTAACCAGGAACTTGCTCATTTCGGAAGGAGTATGTTTTACTCTTCATATCCTCAAATTATTTTCGTCGTTGATCTCTTTGATCATTTGGACGAAATGGCCTTTGTTGTTGGCGTTCAGGAGGTGGAGCCCTTCGAGAAGATGAAGGTTTTGAAGTAGAAATAGGTACAGGTTCTTGTTTAAGCATAACTGTAGCAGTTTCTGCTTTACCCATTCTCCTTCCTGAAGCTGGTGGAATTATATGAGATTTAACCTTAGCTTGTATAAGGGAATCTTCAATCTACTGAGCGATTGAAGTAAGGTCTTGAAACCCTCCTGTGTATTTCACAGGGATCAATGGCGTGTGTAATTCCTCACGCAAATTTGCCACACAGATTGGTAACAGCTCTTCCTGAGGGAGTGCTAAACTAATAGAATACGTTAATCCCTTCCAGCAAGCAATGAAATCAGAGACTCTTTAATTCTCCCTTTGCTTGCAGTTTGTAAGATCGAAAACTGTCATTTTTGGAAAAGATGAGCTAAACTGAAGAAGGAATTTTTGACGAAGATCCTCCCATCCGATGACTGACCGGGATTGCAAGCATGTATACCAGACAAAAGCTGGTCCTTGCAAGGTTCGCACGAAGCATCTGAGTTTCACTGCTTCTTGCTGCTCTGGAGTTCCCATCATAGGATCACAACAAGACACGTAATGCGTCAAATGTTGTTCAGGGTCGCCTGATCCATTGAAAGTAGGGAAAACAGGGTTTCCAAAACTAGATGGAGGAGAAATTGAATCTACCCATTCAGGGTAAACTTTCTTTTCTGGTTGAACTTGCACTTGTTTCCCTTCCATAGTTTCTAACCGATCTGCTAATGACTCAATAGTAGTTATTAACTTTTGAGAAACATCCGGTTGAATCTGGTCTTGAGTAGGTGCAATGAATGGAGCTTGGACATATGTGGTGGTTGGTGCTGCAACTGATGGTAGCACTGCCAACCGTTGTTGCGTTTGACTCGTAGGATTAGACCCTTGAGGGTGTACTGATAAAGGAGTATATTCTTGATCCATCTCAGTAACTGCAACAAATTCTTTCGGCTGTCGGACTTCAGCATTCTTAAGAAGAATACTACTCTAAAGTAGTTCTTCATTCAACCTTCTTAATTCTTTCATTTCTTCCTCTTGTTACGCAAACCTTTGATCTAACGAGAGTGATTGACCTTCTCCAGAGGAAGGATATGTAACCTGATTCTTTCCCCTCCCTTTTTTGGATACTTTTTGGAGAGAAGGAAGTGGATTACCTAGGTTCTAAGTAATCCTTTGACTTCGTGTACGCACACCTTCTTCATTTGTATCGGTGCGTACATTTTCTTGAGCAGGAGGCTCTTCATCTGAGTCCCCTGAGTGAGTCTCCTCTGGTGGATTAGCAACAACAGCATTGATGACATTGATTGATGCATAATGCATCGCATCCCTTCTATCAACATTTCTGTGATATTTTCTTCTTTCATATCTTTGATGAGACATTTCCTTTTGTTGATTTAATCTTTTAGGAACTTCTTGACGAGCTATAACTTGGAGGGAATCTCCTGATAATTTAGATCTTCGTTCCTCTTGGGGATTCTTCCCCGATCGAGAAAAGACCGATATTCTCTAAGAAGGGGAATGATGATTTGAAAGAGTCCCTAGTCTCTTGAACTGGGGATGTTCCTGCTGATTCCGCTCAACTCCTCGAATCCCATTTGTTGACTCTGAGGGTTGGGTTAAAGGAGTCCCCAGTCTGACAAGCTGGGGTGGCTCTTGACATGCTATGTCTGAGACTTTCTTAAAATCACTCTTGATCTTGCGAATCTTAGTTCGGAAATTAGCTGGATGCATTAACCTGTATCCACTTTTATCACCTGGTTCAACAGACTGTTGGATGATTTCCAAGACGTCTGTCATTTAATGATTTGTTTGCTCCAGACGAGAGGCTTGTGCAATATCCTCGCCTGCTTGATGTAGGAGCAATTCAACAACTTGTTCTCTATATTCTTGATTTTGAGAGTAACTAGTTGAATCTTGTTCTTGAGCAATCTTTTGATTATGAAAAAAGCCCATTGACTGTGGCCGGCCATGGGCAATAACATTGCATGAGACCATTTTCGGTGGGCTTTGCTGACTGGAAAGCACTGTGAAATGTAGTGCTCCGTGAACACCCCATCCTCTGATATGAACACCAGATGGAGCATTGGCAATTAATTGACGCAATTTTCTTAGTGCTCCAAGGCATGAACGTTGAAGGGTTCTCTGTTGCTTTTCAGCCTTCGGATACCGAGAGACTGATAGAGATGCAAAATCAATCTGACGTTGTAGCCCTTCTATTATCTTAAGATGATTTTCATATTCATCATAAGATAATACCTTCTTCTTCAATTGACAAAGAGTTTTCCATATGTTGAGACGAATATCATGGACTCCATCTTCCGTCAACATCTTTGGAATATCATACTGGGAGTCAGCCAAAGGCCAAAACATGACTGGTACTTCACTTTTCACCAGTTGTTTCCTCATGTTCAGCATTTCCTCTTTATCATTAAATGAAGATTCTTCTACCTGTTTTGACCAGAGTTGGTGTTTCCTTGTTGCTTCATCGTATTCAACAAGATTGGTAGAGAGATCATTGATCAAACTAGAAGATGCATGACTTAGGGGTGGTTCGGAGAATGACCTACACCCTGTGCTATCTTCTGATTGAGAAAGTATTTCATTTGCTAGCGATAAAGCATCAGACATGACTGGTTTCGCATTTGCAAGTGCCTCAAGATAAGAGGGCTTTCTCGGCACTACATTGTCCACTGGAGTATTTTCCAGGCAATTTGAATCACTACTGCGGAGAGGACTTTCGCGGTGAAATTCATCATCATGGGGAGGACCACCATAATGGGTTACAACAAAAGATGAGATCTCTTGCTCCTTGGTCTTCTGACCACACAGAGGGTTCCTGTGGATCTCATATAAAGAAGAAACTTCAAGATTGACCGAATTTTTCTGAAGCAAGCCTTCATGAGGAAGTGCCTGTTGAAGACCTTCAGAATTAATGTTCCCGTTATTGGGAACTGAGGGAGTAGAATCTTGAATTCCGATAGATAAATGTCTGAGGGCTTCAAGAACTCCAGCATCGAGTAAGGCTTGGTTACAGATTGGCCTTTGATCTCCTGACTGTGCTGGGCAGATCTTTTTCTTAGATTCCTTCTTACTCGCTTTAGAAACCACTTGATGACGAAAGTGATTTCTCTGAGCAGGTGTATGTGCCTGATCAGGAAAGATGGTCAGGTTAGGCTGATGATCTCCACTCAAATCAGGTGTATGTGCCTAACTTGGTTGTCCGTATGATATGGGGGAGTATGCCCCATAACCCTCTTGGACTGGAATAGATGTGTGTGTCTGTTCCGGAGTGAATCGTTGATGTGTCACTCCACTTCTAGGGATAGATTTATGTGTCTTTCCCTGAGATGATGCTGAAGCTGTTATGATATCCTGGCAAGCATCCATAATATGAGCAGGAATTTGCTTCTGCTCTTTCACCATTGACAAAATATGATTGGTGACTTCAGCCGCCAGAACGGGAATATACGTCCATTCCGGGTTTGGATTAGGTGTATGTGCCTGATCTTGTCCTCCTTTTCTTGTTAGTGAATCCTGACAGTACTCAAGTGTGGAGGCAGAGAGTTGAGTCTGCCTCCTGTTTGTCGTCGGAGCTTTCCGACTGACTTCTCCGTGCGCTACCAAGCGAGACAATTGGTAGGCTTGATTAGTACTAGCAGGTGTATGTGCCTGCTGATTACACTTCGCCAAAGGTGGTTGACGAGATCCATCATATGTAGTCAGGCGATCTTGCTTACTAACTGATGATGTATAAGCAGGTGTATGTTCCTGCCTATAGTACTCCGCCGGAATTGCCTGGCGGGATTGGCGTGATGCTGCCAGACGAGTCTGGTGGACAGCGGAATTAAAACGGACAGGTGTGTGTGCCTGCTCGCTGTTTGCCACCAAGTTAGGTTGGTGGACTTCTCCGGAGATGGTAGGGATGAAAACCTTCCCATTGTTAACCGGATTCCGTCTCTGGTGGTTCGTCTTTCCTGCTCGGGTTCGAGGAACCTGAGCTGAATTCCTGGAGTCGGTACCCTCATCATGTTGAGGGTGCACTGCCGCACGAGTCTGGAGGCAATTTTTGATGGGATCCCTTGGGAAGGACTCCTGTCTTTTTGAATTAAGGCCCTGAGGGACCTGCTCATTCACTTCCTCAAAGTAAGGGAGTGAATGGAAATTGTGTTCCGGGGATAACGACCCGAAACGGTTGGAGACGGTAGTCAGCACCGCCTGCCTCTTGATCACTGGTCGTCATTGTCCAGATGACCTGTGTGAGTTGTTCACTTGGAGGGCCTGTCGGGCAGCCTCCAGAGTTGGGATGGTACCATGTTGACGGTACTCCTAAACCAGCGCATTTGATACCCAGCGTTGAAGACGCTGAGTAGGTGATGTCATCCTCAGAGCAGATGACGATCCATTAGGAATAGCAGCAGTGGTATTTGCAGCAGCAGTATTCACAGATGTGAATTTGAGAGCAGCCATTAGGGAAATACAGAAGATCTTGGAAAAGAGTGCTTGTTTGATATAACAGATGTAATCAAGATAAAATTCATCCACTTCATACTTTTGATGATCACACATGTCAATGATTATTTTTTTTATCCCTCTTATTGAGTCTTAAATAGGGGCTTAACAAATGGGTAAAACATCATTTTAACTTTGTTAAGGATTCACGTCAGGTTCACCATTTTTTGTTTCCCTCGGAATTCGGGGATGACCTCCTGGATGGGAGATTCAAACGTTCTGATTGGTTTCTAGCGGGTTTGTTCGTAGAACCGGAAACATCCAATGATTCCATATCTATTTGGACCTACTTTCCAAAGGTAGGCACTCATTACCTTATGGACTGATGAGGCTTAGGAATTTGCATTGGTCGAGAGGATGGGAGGTCGGACTCATCACACCTTTTTGAGGGGAATTATTGTCTATTTCGGGACTCTCTTTATATATTTAAGTTATGTTCGTGAATCCTTATTACATTACCAAGTATAAAATGAGATTTTTCTTTAGTTTTGACAATGAATGATTAAATATGTAAGAAATTTAGAGAATCTTTTATATGTATTCGAGGTTCTTAATCAATAGAGAATCATCTATATCTATTTAGAGATTCTTGGTCAATGGTAACCTTTAAAACATTCATATAAAAGTCTCTTGGTCATTATGATGACCAGGCTGGTTTTAAAGCCACTCAGTGGGGCACTTGAAGTTTATTGTCATTCAGAAGGACAATGAATTATTTCAGAGTTGGGATCGAACCCATAGATGGGCTACCTACGTATCCTTTGTTTTGGAAAAGTAATCAGAACCCATGTAGTTTGAGTAAGGGTATTATGTTTATGATTGATGGCTCAAAGAAGGATGCCACAATTACTTTTACACTCTAAGCTCACGTGAGTCATGCTCGGTGTGAGAAACAAGAGGTATTGGAAAAAATTAGACAATTGTTCCATGAAAGATGCAATCATAAGAAATGATTTGGGGCTTATGTATGTATGACTGCCCAGATGAATGAAGTTTAGGATTTACTTTAAGGAGAAAATCCAGGAACAGGGTCCATAAAGGTATATGTGCTTTATGGAGATTTGAACACTCTAACTTGGGACTTTATTCCTGAAAAGGAAACCCAAATTAGGAGAGGATTGATAACTGGGTTTTACTCCTGAGAAGGAATCCCATATCAAACGTAAATTAGGACTGTTTAAGGAGAATTTAAGGGACTTGGGGCGTACTCCTGAAAAGGAAGCCTAAGATTTATGACTGGGACTTATTCCTGAAAAGGAATCCCAGGTTAAGGATTAAGGTTTGGGGCTTACTCTTAAGGAGGATGCCCATATTTGATATTGGGGCATACTCCTGAGGAGGATGCCCATATTTGAGATTGGGGCTTACTCCTGAGGAGGATGCCCATATTTGAGATTGGGGCTTACTCCTGAGGAGGATGCCCATATTTGAGATTGGGGCTTACTCCTAAGAAGGATGCCCAAATTAAGGGACTTGGGGCTTACTCCTAAGAAGGATTCCCATATTAGAGGACTTGGGGCTTACTCCTAAGAAGGATTCCCAAAATTAAGATTGGGGCATACTCCTAAAAAGGATGCCCATATTTGAGATTGGGGCTTACTCCTAAGAAGGATGCCCATATTTGAGATTGGGGCTTACTCCTAAGAAGGATGCCCATAATAGAGGACTTGGGGATTACTCCTAAGAATGATGCCCAAAATTAAGGGACTTGGGCTTACTCCTAAGAAGTATGCCCATATTAGAGGACTTGGGGCTTACTCCTAAGAAGGATGCCCAAAATTTATGATCTGGGGCTTACTCTTAAGAAGGATTCCCAAACATTTAAGGGACTTGGGGCTTACTCCTAAATAGGATGCCTAAGATTTATGACTGGGACTTATTCCTGAAAAGGAAGCCTAGGTTAAGGATTAAAGTTTGGGGCTTACTCCTGAGGAGGATGCCCAAAATTAGAGATTTTATGACTGGGGATTATTCCTGAAAAGGAGACCCAGGTTAAGGATTTCTCTCATCTTAAAGGATGAGGTTGAATGAATGAACTCTCCATATTTAGTGACAAAAATATATTTAAATCACTAGGTTTTGAGAGATATTCCACCGAATTCCTTTCAGATAAGGAAGTCAAATCAAGAAATCATGCCATAAATGGCATTGAAGAGTGTCTTGAAGACTGAATCTTGAAAAGGAAAGGTGTAATGGCTTAAGAGGGGTGAAATGGGCAAGAAAGGCACCCAGAAAGGAAGGGGCGCGCAAGTCTTGGAATTCACGCAGGTACTGCGGCGGTGTGCAAGTATTGGTCGCGCAGGTATACCTACCCGACATGTGATGTACTTGCGCGATGGTCAACCAGCATTGAAATACTTGAGAGACTCTTTATTAAAGCCTTTAGAATTCTCTTGAGGTTCTTCCAAAAAAGGGACGCGCAAGTTCTATCGAAGGAATAAGGTGGTGCGCAAGTAGTACCACTTACCTTAAGGTCTGGCCACTCAGGCGCGCAAGTGTTGATGAGTTTCAACACTTAGGTCTTCCTCCCTCTCTTTAGATCTTCCATTCTAGGTAAGAAATTACCTTAGAAGTGTTCTGGAAGCTTTGAGAAGAGACTTGGGCGTCGGGAGCTTCAATCCGAGTTTTTGGAAAAAAAATCCTCTCGAATGGGGGGCCCACAGGGTCTATTTATAGGCAGGAGAAGACCCTGGGTGGTTACCAGGCGGTTATTACTTAGGTCGCGCAAGTCACTTGCACGACCAAGGGCGTCGCGCAAGTGGACTTGCGCGACGGTGATATAACTTGCGCGGTGCAGTTTCTTTTGATCCTTTGTTCATGCCTTTCTCTATTTTTGATATTTTCTTCAAAGGTTGAATCACTTTGAGCTCAGATATTCCCCTTTTCCAATTTTTATATTCTATGACGAAAGGAGCGTCAACAATTATCTTTATCACTATATTCTATTTTTTCATATTTTGGAAAATAAAAATGAGGTTGGTAAAAATACCTTAAGGTAACATTACAACGTCTTTAGGTTGATTGTGATTATGGAAAAACAATATTGAAATGTTTATATGTGGAAGTTCAATGTTATTATTAACCCATTTTAATGAAATATATTTAAAAAATAGTTATAGAAGCTATAAATTTGTATGAAAAATTATGTATACAAGGTACCATCATTTAACAATGTTTTCCAAATTTTTAGGCTCCAAAATTTAGAGGAAGGTCCATGTTTCATGAAAGATGGATTTCCAGGGCTCCCTCATGAAAATATAAAAATGTCATCGAATTCAAAAAAGTTTTTTTTTGTTTCAAGAATGTTTGTTTCTTTGATAAATTTTGGTGAAATAGGAATGTTTGGATATTCGAGAAAGATATTTGTTGTGAAGGATATAGCATCCCGCCTCTTTATCACATAAACTTTCATTACATTTTACAAAACCGAGGATCTTTAAGGTTTAGTGTCTTGGAAACCAGAAACATTAAACATGAAAACATAAAACATTCTTCTAAAACACGTGAAAGGCTTCTCCTCATGTTTATCCTAGGTTCGTTACTGCATCACATAACCTGGGAGCATACATCAAAAGAAAGGGTGAGAAAAAATCCCAGTAAGGAAAACAAGAGAAACATTTTACATGTGAACTTGAGATATTTCAATAAGGTCATGAAAAAGAACTTTAAGGCATGAGAATGAAATAAAGAGGCGTATCATAATAAAAATAACATTTTTCATAACTTGAAAATGTGGCTACATCATTTAACATAGGCAATCATGAACATACCACCAAGGTCCATCCCCAAGGTGTCATTTGAAAATTACCAAGGTTATTCACCAAGGTATCGTGAAAATTGTAATCTCTAGTGGTTACATCATTACCCAATGCATTGGAGCGCTATCAGGGCGCACCCTTAAATTTTCCTTTATTATCATGTGAGACACATATATAATCATCAAACATTTCATAAATAACCCATATAGCATAAAATAAATGGGTTTCATTTCATAATTGTAACACCCCGAGCTTTCATGATACGCCTCTCTTTCAATAATGCAATAGCTTGCATTTTACGCAAGTTCGAGTTCTAACACACCGTGACTAATCAAAGTAGCCGTTATGAATAGTAATACCCACTTTTTAAAATTATAGAAATTTTATATTTCAAAATGGAATTCATTTTTGTATTCCTAATATTTAAATTAGCCTATGTTGATTTTTTTGTAATTTTCTGAGAACTTCCAAATTTTTATGAATAATGAAAAATACTTAAAAACAACTTTTTTAATAAAAATAATTTATAGTGATAAATTATACTATTTAGTGGTTTTAAAGTATAATTAGAATATATTTTTACCATTTTATCCAATGGTGGTCATTAGAATTAATTTAACATTGAAATTGGACATAAACAATTGCCAATCTTTTGATATAAATTATTTCTTAAAAACACGCTATTTGTTGTGACAGCGGGAATTAATTATAAAATTAATTAATGCAGATTATATGTTTGGAATATCATAAAATAGACATAATTTTTGAAATTGAAATATCAATTATAGATTAGGGTGAAATTTTGGCATTGTTCTGAAAAACATCAATTTTTGATGAATAGTGAAACCACTAAGTGGTAGTTAAATAACTGATTTTTCGTTTAAATGAAATATTACCACTTCTGTGATTTGATTTTCAAAAATCCGACATACATGGTTTTCAATAAGAAGTAAAATTTGGTTCAATGAGATTAAAATAATATTTTGGTGGATAGTAACTTTTAAGTTCTTAATCGCAATTAGAGGTAATTAGTGTAGTTTAAGGTAAAAATAATGTTTTAATAATATGAGATGAGCTTGACACATGTTCTACCCTCATTGGATGTTCTATGGCCGACCAATACAATACATGGGTAAACTTTGGGACCCCATGGAGCCACATTAGTTGGAAAATGACATAAATACCGTTTATTTAATGTTAAAGTAAAAAATGATACAAACATGAAATGTTTTACTAAAACAATTTTTACATGGGGTTATACAAGTCATATTTTTTACTATAAATATTCATTGGAAAGCTAAAAAGATTTCCTACATCATAGTAGTTTTTTATAATTTTTAGACATTAAATAAATTAAATTTTTTATGACATCATGATGATGCAGCGATGACCTCATTATTTAACGATTTAAATAAAATGAGAGGATAATGCAAAATCTAAGGCTTAAACTTGTCGAAATCCTATTGGATGAGGAGATTTAGAACCTTTATCACCTTAGCCTAGAATTATATAAGTGTGGGACCTCTAAAATCCGAAACTCATTTTATAATAAAGTGACTTTTCTTTACTTTCCAAGAGTGCCCCTCCTCTCCACTTATAAAAGGCCCCCACATCTACCACCTCATTCACACTTTCAAGCCATTTGGATCGGCCAAAATATGCCCAAATACTCTCCCAACTTCCCTCCCTTACTCCTAGAAGCCTCACTTTGGGCATAATACTTCCCAAGGAAGCCTTTGGCTCAAATCAAAAGAGTTACCTGATTTAAAGGTAATGTCATCTCTTATGTTATTTTGTTTTATTTTTCTTCTCCAACCCCATAAAATCTTTTTATTCATTTCTTTTGTAACAAAACCAGTATCCTAAATATACTAGGATGTTTTTATAAGAAGTATTATAGCTACACTTACACACACCTACATCTAATGGTTAAAGAACATATGATTTCTGTGGATGGCGAATTTCTGCCTCACGAAACGATGATTGTTCAACACTCATATAACACCTTCAAAGGTGTCCATTAAGATGTAACTATATTTATATATGATATATAATATGTTTATGTTTTACTTATTCTTCTGTATTTCTCATTTATGGCATACTTTATGATTTCCATTATGGGTAAACGCGATAATTTCATTTTAGGAAGTGCGGACTACCGCCCCCTCAAAGTGATTTGAATCGTTAATGCCATATGTGGGATGTATAAAGGATGGAGTAAATGTTATTATACACTATATTATACTGGAATTATATTATAAATTTATATAATTATGATTTCATTCCATTAAATACGAAATAGAAATGAAAGTAGCGTTCATGCGTACGTACGACTTACCGTCTCCATGAACGGTGCATTTCATTTCTTACCTCTAAATGTTACGTAATATTATAAATGAATATATATACTATATATATACGATATATATGATATCTAAATCATGAATATAATTCTGGATATAATGGATATTTCACCACATGAACAACTTGTAATTATGAGAATTTTATTTTTGACTCAAGTACCTAAGATCGACAAAACGGCCGTTATTAACTTAAATAATTACAGAATGTTCATATCATTGTAATAAGTGATATAAAAAGGATAATGAAATTGAAAATGGTTCTTAATAAGGTATATATTTACTCTAGTTTATTATTCAGGAGGTTAAAGAACGGTTGAGTCAAGTCAGACACGAGGTAAGGGAACTTCTTAACCCAATTTCTATTCTTTGGGTTAATCTCCTACATTCAAATTATGTCATGATATTATTATGTCCTATCTTATATTTTTAAATTATTTATGTGTACTTATAGTGAATACACATTATAGATGTAATTTATTTTAAAAAAAATGATCTTTTTAAGGACTTCGTCTCAATCCCCTTTCATTGAGGCATATTTGGTTTTATACACAACTTTCTTTTATACGGTGTATAAACCCCTTTGACTTTTACGTTTATTCAAAAGGAATATTTTTTTATACGAAGCATTTTGCTAAACAACAAAAGTGAATGTTTTTCTTTCCGTACTTATGCGGTGACAACGACTTCTCCGCCACCATGACCATTATTTGAGTTTCGGCTTCCTCTACAAGCCATCATTGTTTTTAATGAAAAATAGATACAAAGTTTTAACTTTATTTTATTTTGGTATTGAAAATGGTTTTGAAAGAATTTTTATTATATAAATGTGTTGTATTGATATCTTGTGATTTAAATATGGAAATGTTATGTTTCCTTTATGCATGTTTTATTTGATACGATTATGTTATGGTTTATGATATGTTTAAACCTATTCATATGAGGAATGTATTGGACTTAATAAGTGACGGGTGGAGCCCGCTATAGCTCCTCGATGCATCGGTAGGTCTCATGAGACAACTAGATGTGGAATTGGCCGAGGCCCTTTCCCAATTTGATTTATGGTTTTGGCCGAGGCCTTAATCATTTTAGACGTCTTGGCCGAGGCCTTGACAAAATGTTTCAGAATGTCTGGCATTATACATTCCCTCATTATGAAAGTGATTATTGATATTGCATGTGATTATTCGACCAGTATAATATCCATGTGAAGAAGTGAATGGCATTATCTCATTTTACTTTTTCCATATTATGTTGAAGTTCATGTTTAAAAGGCTTTTGTTTTAGTTATACATTGCCTTAAATGTTTATGTTTATTGATGAAATCTTCCGCTATATTGTTATCCTTACTGAGCATCTGAGCTCACCCCTTTCAATGTTTTAATATTTTCCAGGATGTGAAGAAGTATTTTATGAATGACCTACAGGGATAGTCAGAAGAGGATATGAGTGTGGACTATGAAGACTTTTATATTAGTTTTCACTTTATGATGTAATGTAACATTTATGAATGTATCTAGTGTTTCCAAGGATACTAAACTAATCGGTCTTTCGAGACTTGATCTTTTGGGATCATGCCAATGTTACGAAGTAATGCACCGACTCTGGGTAGCTGGGATCGGGGCTTTACAGTTGGTATCAGAGGCAGTTTAGTACTAACCTTGGAAGCTAGATTTAGATAAACTCTGATTAGAGCACATAGCCCGAAGATAGACTTTGAGGATTAGTATAGAAGAACTTCCTAGAATTTTGGTATTGTAGAGATGTTGTGAGTTTTCCGAGAAATACATCCCTGTCTGGATACGAGCAGGTAGAGGCGGCTCTGGCACAGATGTACCTAGGGGTAAAACCCGAAAACACCACTTTGAGCTAGACTCTAACGGGAACTGGTGCACGACAACGGGCCTTGCTGCACTCTTGGTTACGACACTCCCGGGTGATATGCTTAGGATAATTCTCATTTTCTTTACAAACCACTATGAAGGGTTATGAGTATATACTTCCTCAAAGAAAACATTTTTATGGATTATATCCATAAATAGTTTAATTTATGTTAAGTGTCTTACAATTATGGAATTATGTATTTTGATTCATAAACTAATATAGTTTATGCCATTGTTTAGAAATGGCGCCTAGTGGAAGGAATGGAAACTGTATCAATGCACGCACTCCGTGTAGGGATTTTCCTCCTGCTCAAGATAATTATTGTGGAGCTGGAGATACAACTGGTGCTGATCAACTTATTACCATACTGGGACAACTCACTCAGGTTATGAATAATAACCTTACTCGTGTGGAGCACCCTGATCCGCAACGTGGAGGATCAATGTTAGACCGCTTCATGAGGCAACAACCACCAACCTTCAATGGGAGTACAAATCCTATAGTAGCTGAGCAATGGATAAACTCCTTATAGAAAATATTCCATTCCTTGGGGAGTAGCGAAAGTGAGAAGGTTGTCATGGAAGTTTACCTCCTCACTGGAGATGCCGATCAGTGGTGGTCGCTGATTCAAAACACAAAGGAAGATGATGACGTATCGAATATGGAATTGAGGGAGTTCAAAGAGATTTTCCTAGAAAAATACTATCCTCGTGACCATCGAGCAGATATGGAAAGACAATTTTTGTGTCTGAGACAAAAGGAGGATGAGAATGTCGCAAAGTATGAGGCCAAATTTACAAGGTTAGCGAGGCATGCTGCAGATTATATACGTATCCCAAGAAGTAAGATCGATCGTTTCTTTGATGGGTTAAAACCGTTTCTCCATCGAGCCTTAGTCTCACAATCTTTCTCGTCGTACGAAGACAGTGTCTCATGTGCTATCAACACAGAAATGGAATTCTCTAAGTCTTATGACAACAAAGTAAAGCAAGAGAAGAAAAGAATAGTGGAACAAGAGACAGATAAAGGGAAAAAGGGAAAGAAGGATTTTCCATTATGTGATAATTGTGGGAAGAATCACCCTAGTACTTGCCTAAAAGGAATGGGAGTTTGTTATAAATGTGGGGAAAAAGGTCACCAGGCACGTGATTGCAAGGGAAAGAAAGAGGCTATCAATGTTGAATGCTACAATTGTAGTTAAATGGTGCATTATGTAATTGAATGTCCTAAGCGTCAGGGAAACTTACCTCAGAAAAGGCCAAGGGATCAAGGAAAATCTTATGCTGTTACTACAGTTGAAGCAGAATAACTAATGTATTGGTGATTTTGGACTCATGGATTGTATTCTGGTTATTAGAATAATGTGATATATATATATGGATTGTACTGCAGTACTTGTTGATTTCAGTAAGGTTTTAATATTATTAAGGTAATTATATTTTTAGTATGTGACAATAAGAGAAACTTTACTTTGTTTGGGAATCTGATAAATTGATTTTGGAATTAAGAGACCTTTTAGAGAAAGTCTGGACAGAGGTATTTTGGATAACTATAAAGGTTGGAGTGGATTAAGTTGAACCTTGGATAGTAAATTTAAGGTTAAAAAATTTCTGAAGATTATTTTTGGAATACTATAGTTTTAGGAAAAGGACAACCTGCAGGGTGGGGCATAAACCGTCATGTCGAACAAAGCTGCAGGAATCGAACCCACAACCATAGTGCGACAGGCCTTTATTTCCTACCACTAGCCTACAGGAAGTCCCTGGTTATTAAAAAATAATTTTACTAATCTAAATGGTATGTGTTAACATTTAGAACCTTATACAATTAGGATAAGTATAATATTTTTGAGTTCTATTATCTTTTTGAGTGAAATATGAGTTGAAGGTTGAAACTCTAATTGTCAAGCATAAATATATATATACCTATCTATTATTCAATGAATAAATTAATTCTTAAACTTTAGTAAAGGGATATTAAAACAAAAAAATGTGTTATCCTAATACCTTATGTCTTGTTGAACTGATGATATTTTAAATCAACATAGATTGAAGGCTTTGAGGCCCTCAATTTGAAAATTGATTGTGATTGATGACCTCAATCACTCCCTAAAAATATTTACGTTTTCCCTCCAATTATATGTCTCTAATTGCCACCAATGTTCTCCTAATCGAGATCATAATTGGTTGGTGACTCTTTCATTTCCCTTTCCCTCTTATTAAGGCTAAATTTTATTAATCTTATTTCCGATGTGGGTTTTCCACAAAGGTATTTTCAACCTTTTATTTTCAAAGAAAAATTTCAAATTCTGAGGACGCAATTTATTGAAGGAGGGGAGAATGTAACACCTCGAGCTTTCACGATACGCCTCTCTTTCAATAATGCAATAGCTTGCATTTTATGCAAGTTCGAGTTCTAACACACCGCGACTAATCAAAGTAGCCGTTATGAATAGTAATACCCAATTTTTAAAATTATAGAAATTTTATATTTCAAAATGGAATTCATTTTTGTATTCCTAATATTTAAATTAGCCTATGTTGATTTTTTTTTTATTCTCTGAGAACTTCCAAATTTTTATGAATAGTGAAAAATACTTAAAAACAACTTTTTTAATCAAAATAATTTATAGTGATAAATTATACTATTTAGTGGTTTTATAGTATAATTAAAATATATTTTTACCATTTTATCCAATGGTGGTCATTAGAATTAATTTAACATTGAAATTGGACATAAACAATTGCCAATATTTTGATATAAATTATTTCTTAAAAACACGCTATTTGTTGTGACAGCGGGAATTAATTATAAAATTAATTAATGCAACTTATATGTTTGGAATTTCATAAAATAGACATCATTTTTGAATTTGGAATATCAATTATAGATTAGGGTGAAATTTTGGCATTGTTCTGAAAAACTTCAATTTTTGATGTATAGTGAAACCACTAAGTGGTAGTTAAATAACTGATTTTTCGTTTAAATGAAATATTACCACTTCTGTGATTTGATTTTCAAAAATCCGACATACATGGTTGTCAATAAGAAGTAAAATGTGATTCAATGAGATTAAAATAATATTTTGGTGAATAGTAACTTTTAAGTTCTTAATCGCGATTAGAGGTAATTAGTGTAGTTTAAGGTAAAAATAATGTTTTAATAATATGAGATGAGCTTGACACATGTCCTACCCTCATTGGATGTGCTATGGCCGACCAAGAAAATACATGGGTCAACTTGGGGACCCCATGGAGCCACTTTATTTGGAAAATGACATAAATACCTTTTATTTAATGTTAAAGTAAAAAATGACACAAACATGAAATGTTTTACTAACAAAAATTTTACATGGGGTTATACAAGTCATAGTTTTGACTATAAATAGTCATTGGAAAGCTAAAAATATTTCCTATATCATAGTATTTTTTTTATAATTTTTAGACATTAAATAAATTAAATTATTTATGACATCATGATGATGCAGCAATGACCTCATTATTTAACGATTTAAATAAAATGAGAGGATAATGAAAAATCCAAGGCTTACACTTTTCCAAATCCTATTGGATGAGGAGATTTAGAACCTTTATCACCTTATACTTGAATCATATAAGTGTGGTACCTCTAAAATCCGAAACTCATTTTATAATAAAGTGAATTTTCTTTACTTTCAAGAGTGCCCCTCCTCTCCACTTATAAAAGGCCCTCACCTCTACCACCTCATTCACACTTTCAAGCCATTTGGCTCGACCAAACTCTTCCCAAATACTCTCCCAACTTCCCTCCCTTACTCCTAGAAGCCTCACTTTGGGCAGAATACTTCCCAAGGAAGCCTTTGGCTCAAATCAAAAGAGTTACCCGATTTAAAGGTAATGTCTTCTCTTATGTTATTTTGTTTTATTTTTCTTCTCCAACACCATAAAATATTTTTATTCATTTCTTTTGTAAAAACACCAGTATCCTCAATATACTAGGATGTTTTTATAATAAGTATTCGAGCTACACTTACACACACCTACATCTAATGGTTAAAGAACATACGGTTTCTGTGGATGGCGAATTTCTGCCTCACGAAATGATGATTGTTCAACACTCATATAACACCTTCAAAGGTGGCCATTAAGATGTCACTATATTTATATATGATATATAATATGTTTATGTTTTACTTATGCTTCTGTATTTCTCATTTATGGCATACTTTATGATTTCCATTATGGGTAAACGCGATAATTTCATTTTAGGAAGTGCGGACTACCGCCCCCTCAAAGTGATTTGAATCGTTAATGCCATATGTGGGATGTATAAAGGATGGAGTAAATGTTATTATACGCTATATTATACTGGAATTATATTATACATTTATATCATTATTATTTCATTCCATTAAATACGAAATAGAAATGAAAGTAGCGTTCATGCGTACGTACGGCTTACCATCTCCATGAACGGTGCATTTCATTTCTTACCTCTAAATGTTATGTAATATTATAAATGAATGTATATAATGTATATATACGATATATATGATATCTACATCATGAATATAATTCTTGATATAATGGATATTTCACCACATGAACAACTTGTAATTATAAGAAGTTTATTTTTGACTCAAGTACCTAAGATCGACAAAATGATCGTTATTAACTTAAATAATTACAGAATGTTCATATCATTGTAATAAGTGATATAAAAAGGATAATGAAATTGAAAATGGTTCTTAATAAGGTATATATTAACTCTAGTTTATTATTCAGGAGGTTAAAGAACGGTTGAGTCAAGTCAGACACGAGGTAAGGGAACTTCTTAACCCAATTTGTATTCTTTGGGTTAATCTCCTACTTTCAAATTATGTCATGATATTATTATGTCCTATCTTGTATTTTTACATTATTTATGTGTACTTATAGTGAATACACATTATAGATGTACTTTATTTTAAAAAAATGATCTTTTTAAGGACTTTGTCTCAATCCCCTTTCATTGAGGCATATTTGGTTTTATACACATCTTTCTTTTATACGGTGTATAAACCCCTTTGACTTTTACGTTTATTCAAAAGGAATCTTTTTTTATACGAACCGTTTTTCTAAACAACAAAAGGAAATGTTTTTCTTTCCGTACTTATGCGGCGACAACGACTTCTCCTCCGCCATGGCCATTATTTGAGTTTCGGCTTCCTCTACAAGCCATCATTGTTTTTAATGAAAAATAGATACAAAGTTTTAACTTTCTTTTATTTTGGTATTGAAAATGGTTTTGAAAGCGTTTTTATTATATCAATGTGTTGTATTGATATCTTGTGATTGAAATGTGGAAATGTTATGTTTCCTTTATGCATGTTTTATGTGATACGATTATGTTATGGTTTATGATATGTTTAAACCTATTCATATGAGGAATGTATTGGACTTAATAAGTGACGAGTGGAGCCCGCTATAGCTCCTTGATGCATCGGTAGGTCTCATGAGAAAACTAGATGTGGAATTGGCTGAGGCCCTTTCCCAATTTGATTTATGGTTTTGGCCGAGGCCTTAATCATTTTAGACGTCTTGGCCGAGGCCTTGACAAAATGTTTCAGAATGTCTGGCATTATACATTCCCTCATTATGAAAGTGGTTATTGATATTGCATGTGATTATTCGACCAGTAGAATATCCATGTGAAGAATTGAATGGCATTATCTCATTTTTCTTTTGCCATATTATGTTGAAGTTCATGTTTAAAAGGATTTTGTTTTAGTTATACATTGCCTTAAATTTTTATGTTTATTGATGAAAGCTCCCGCTATATTGTTATCCTTACTGAGCATATGAGATCACCCCTTTCAATGTTTTAATATTTTCCAGGATGTGAAAAAGTAGTTTATGAATGACCTGCAGGGATAGTCAGAAGAGGATATGAGTGTGGGCTATGAAGACTTTGTTATTAGTTTTTCACTTTATGATGTAATGTAACATTTATGAATGTATCTAGTGTTTCCAAAGCTACTAAACTAATCGATCTTTCGAGACTTGATCTTTTGTGATCATACCAATGTTACGAAGTGATGCACCGACTCTGGGTAGCTGGGGTCGGGGCGTTACAATAATCAAAACGTTTTAAAAACTGCTTTAAAGACATGATCTTTACATCACTTTAAAACCCACTGAAAAGGAAGGTGGGTCTCATGTATGTAAATCCCAGAATTTAAAATAGAACATTTTTGTATATATGTGAATACCCCTTTAGAAGAAAGAGCTTTGAGTATTCACTTAATAATATAAAAGAACTTTAGAAAAAGAGAGAGACATTTTGAGACGGAAATTCTGCAGCATAACGGCTATGTTACGAGGTTTTAGAAGACATTAAAAAGAGAGGTAAAATGGGTCAAACATTCATAAATGACCCATAAAATAGTATATGGACAGAATAAGAAGGATACATGATCATGGTAATTAAATTTCAAGGACATACCATTTGAAATGAAAAACATGGAAGGAAGACAAAAATTAGATTTCTCTTATGAAAGTTCGGCAGCCTAACGACGTTACTTAAACTTCAACGAAAATGATTTGAAAAGATCAAATAGGGTTTCTCATCATGTGAACATAAGAGTTCATTATGATAGATATAGAGATAATTCCCCAACATAACAAAAAGGAACTTGAAAGAATTGACATGAAAGTAGAACTTCAAAACGAGAAGGGTGAAGAACCACTAAAAAATTCGGCAGCCTAACGGCGCCACTTAAAACTTCAAAATACTGAATTGAATAGATAAAATGGGGTATCTCATCATATGAACATTAGAGTCCATTATGATAGATATAGAGATCATACCCCAACATAAAAAAAAGGAACTTGAAAGAATTGACATGAAAGTAGAACTTCAAAACGAGAAGGGTGAAGAACCACTTAAAAATTCGGCAGCCTAACGGCGCCACTTAAAACATCAAAATACTGAATTGAAGAGATAAAATGGGGTCTCTCATAATATGATTATAAAAGATCAGTATGATAAATTTAGAGATCATACACCAACATAATAAAAAGTAACTTGAAATACTTTACATGAAAATAGATCTTGAAAAATGAGAAGGGAGAAAGAATCTGTTACAAAAATTTCGGCAGCCTAACGGCGCCACTTAAAACATCATAAAACGAAATAATGAGAGCAAGAGGGGATATCTCATTATATGAACATGAAAAGGGCAGTAAGAGGAGTATAAAAGAACATCCTCTAACATAATAACATGGAGCATAAAAGGAATGACATAAAAGAGATTACTTGAAATGAAAGAGAGAGGTCGGATCCCTTACCTTATAACATAACTCTTAAAACTCAAAGGTTGGGACCTTGAGGGCTTGGGGGCACCATGGGAGGACTCCTTGGGAGTTAATGATACCAGAACTTCGTTGGGGGAGAGTGGGGAGTCGAATGGATGAGAGGATGTCTTGGTATTTATAAGGAAAGTGAGGGGACAAGGCATTAATGGCAAAGGGACACCTCATTAGTGGTTTTGGCAAAACCATGGGCTTTCCCATGGTATTTTCCCATGGTATTGGCCACTTGGGACACCTCATACCTTATATCACTATTCATAATTCGAACATATTGATTAAAAACTTAATACATCATTTAATGATGTCATTAAACACCTGTAACTTAAAAACTGTATTTTCACTATTCATCGAAATTTCAACTTTCTCAGAATAATCCCAAAATTTCACCTTAACCAAATATCAACGATATGATTACAAATATGAACTCCATTTTATAAAAATATTTTTCTAAATATTTTTAATTTAATTTTTAAATAAAACACTATTCACCGAAAATTCATTTTTTCAGAAAAAACCCCAAAAATTACCATAGCATAATATCGGTGCTCTGAGTTCAAAAATGAAATCCGTTTTATAAAAATAATTATCTAAATATTTTTAATTAAATTTTTAATTAAAAAACACTATTCACTCGGAAAAAACTAATACTTGAATAATAATTTATGAAACCGTTATTTAACCATTTTATTGAATCACATTACTTAATCAAGGTGCCTAGATTATATTAATACATTCTTTAAGTGAGATTAATAATCCATTTGGACACATTACTAATCCTAATCATAAACTCACTATTCATAATTTACTATTCATCAAAAAATAATTTGATCTTATTAGACTCTAAATTTCGTACTGAACATAATTGTAGAAGACCATTTTTCGAAAATCATTACACATTTTTAATTATTTAAGGTTTACACAACCATTTTTAAAATATCCTTTTTCTAAAATTCATCAAAAATATGCATACTATATTTATCCGGTCATTTGAAAATTCATAAACTTCATCATAAGAAGAAATCCCAATTTTTATTTAAAACAAAGGATTACACAAGGCAGTTACGGTCTCCTTACATAGCCCCTTATCACACCAGCATAGGACCTAAGTGTAAGGTGTGCTAAGGTGAGAGAATCCGAGGGAGGCTCGGCTAACATCGCACGAGTAGTAATTTCTATCAGTTTGAACTTCTCGCAAAGGCGATCCCATTCTAGCTTTATACGATGATGTTCAGCTTGGGTTTGGTCCAGAGCAAAGACCAGTGGTGCTACATCCTTCCCAAGTTCTGTTAGATGGGCTTCGATTGGTCCAAGACTATTGGGTGAGGCCATCGAATCTTCCTTCTATATTAATTAACCAAGATTACTTGTATTTAGAGACAATAATCAAAACCTTTAGTTTACAGTGGTCATATTGACCAATTGTCATATAACAGTCAAAAACCAACAGTATCATTTTAATTATACTCATGTTATCAAATGAAACATTTTTGTTGAGTATAAAAAAAATAACACATAAAATTAGGAAACAAGATTTATTCAAAATTTCGGGTTGTTACAATCTTCCCCCCTTAAGAAATTGCATCCTCGCAATTTTTTTTAAAAAATTAGGTTTTGAAAATTTCATTGAAAGTCCCACATCATAAAAGGAGTCAGTAAAACTATTACTTTAAAAGAAAGAAAGGGAAGTACGAAGGTCACCCGAGTTAGCCCACACTAGGATTCCATGTAGGAAAACATGGACATGGAGGAGAAAACAAGGGGTCAAGTTCTGAGGGAGAGTGACAGAGAACATGATTAGGAGAAAGTTAACCATAAGAAAATCCCAAACTTATGATGTGTTTAAACGATCTTTGATTACCTAGTAGGAAACGTAAACCAACAACGCTTTTGTTTTACGTTCCTTTTCATAATTTTGAGGAATTCATTTACAACATAAAACAAAAACATAAGGAAATATATCTACCTTCATGTAGAGTTTCACCCTTTAATAAGTTTCTACCAAAACTAATCTTTTCTCCCAAATGATGAGCATTCAAAACTACTTGGTCTCATCAAAACACAAGAATCATCTTCTAGAGAATCACATAATCCACAAAAGATTAACTATCTATTTATTCTATCATTAAACATTATCCCAAAAACAGAAAGGGTAAGGTTAAACAACTCTTTAAAAAGGAAGAATCCCATAGGAATGGAAACTAATTTTAAATCTTCAATGTTCCATGGTAATACCCAAAGTTCATCATAGACCATCCCATAAATAACGGTCCTTAGAATTCCTCAAAATAAACCAAACTAAGATTGAAACCCAAATACAAGAAGGATTTGATAACATAGTCTTCCAAAATAAACTTCATTGTTCATCTCCAAACAACATCAACCACTCCTAACATCTTATAACAAAATTATCTAAACTAAACATATTTTACCCAAGATAGGTTAATCATTCCCATAAGTAACCTAAATTACTATAAGTCCACCATAAATTCATCGATTCTTCAAAATATAAGTCAACCTTACTCCTCAATGAAAATACCGTAGTAATCTATTTACCTCGATCATATAGGGTCCCTAAAATAGTGAACCTATTCCAAAATAATAATCATATTTTAATCCCCTAATCACCTCTGTCATATTAAAACGACAATCATCGCATTTCCTATCAAATTGGTTTTTGGGATATGTTCTTCCATTTCCCGCCATTAACTAAGAAAAGAAACTATAATTAGGGGCTTATTTACTTAGCTAATAATCATGAAAAGGAAACTTTAAGAATAAAAGGATAAACATGTAGAATAAATGTATATCCTAACTTGTGATCCCCTAGGTTCCAATCTAGCTTATCCATGATCATATATTCTTATTTGAATCTTTATTTTTTTTATCCTTGTTCCTTTAATAATGGTTCATACTAAGCTTATGAATTTACCAAAGCATATCCCCCGGGAGTGTCGTAACCAAGAGTGCAGCAAGGCCCATTGTCGTGTACCAGTTCCCGTTCGAGTCTAGCTCAAAGCGGTGTTTTCAGGTTTTACCCCTATGTACATCTGTGCCAGAGCCACCTCTACCTGCTCGTATCCAGACAGGGATGTATTTGCTTGGAAACCCCTTACTCAATACTCACCAAAATACCAGGAAGATTTCCTATATTTAAACTTTTCTATAGGGTTCTTCCTAGATTTTTCATATCCTAATTTCCACAAATAACTAAACCATCATTTGATACCAACTATAGCATCCCGCCTCTTTATCACATAAAATTTCATTACATTTTACAAAACCGAGGATCTTTAAGGTTTAGTGTCTTGGAAACCAGAAACTTTAAACATGAAAACATAAAACATTCTTCTAAAACACTTGAAAGGCTTCACCTAATCTTCATCCTAGGTTCATTACTGCATCACATAACCTGGGAGAATACATCAAAAGAAAGGGTGAGAAAAAATCCCAGTAAGGAAAACAAGAGAAACATTTTACATGTGAACTTGAGATACTTCAATAAGGTCATGAAAAAGAACTTTAAGGCATGAGAATGAAATAAGGAGGCATATCATAATAAAAATAACATTTTTCATAACTTGAAAATGTAGCTACATCATTTAACATAGAAAATCATGAAAATATCACCAAGGTCCATCCCCAAGGTGTCATTTGAAAATTACCAAGGTTATTCACCAAGGTATCGTGAAAATTGTAATCTCTAGTGGTTACATCATTACCCAATACATTGGAGCGCTATCAGGGCGCACCATTAAATTTTCCTTTATTATCATGTGATACACATATATCATCATCAAACATTTCATAAATAACCCATATAGCATAAAATAAATTGGTTTCATTTCATAATCAAAACGTTTTAAAAACTGCTTTAAAGACATGATCTTTACATCACTTTAAAACCCACTGAAAAGGAAGGTGGGTCTCATGTATGTAAATCCCAGAATTTAAAATAGAACATTTTTGTATATATGTGAATACCCCTTTAGAAGAAAGAGCTTTGAGTATTCACTTAATAATATAAAATAACTTTAGAAAAAGAGAGAGACATTTTGAGATGGAAATTCTGCAGCATAACGGCTATGTTACGAGGTTTTAGAAGACATTAAAACGAGAGGTAAAATGGGTCAAACATTTATAAATGACCCATAAAATAGTATATGTACAGAATAAGAAGGATACATGATCATGGTAATGAAATTTCAAGGACATACCATTTGAAATGAAAAACATGGAAGGAAGACAAAAATTAGATTTCTCTTATGAAAGTTCGGCAGCCTAACGGCGTTACTTAAACTTCAACAAAAATGATTTGAAAAGATCAAATAGGGTTTATCATCATGTGAACATAGGAGTTCATTATGATAGATATAGATATAATTACCCAACATAACAAAAAGGAACTTGAAAGAATTGACATGAAAGTAGAACTTCAAAACGAGAAGGGTGAAGAACCACTTAAAAATTCGGCAGCCTAACGACGCCACTTAAAACTTCAAAATACTGAATTGAAGAGATCAAATGGGGTCTCTCATCGTATGAACATAAGAGTACAGTATGATAGATATAGAGATCATACCCCAACATAACAAAAAGGAACTTGAAAGAATTGACATGAAAGTAGAACTTCAAAACGAGAAGGGTGAAGAACCACTTAAAAATTCGGCAGCCTAACGGCGCCACTTAAAACATAAAAATACTGAATTGAAGAGATAAAATGGGGTATCTCATCATATGATCATAAAAGGTCAGTATGATAAATTTAGAGATCATACCCCAACATAATAAAATGGAACTTGAAATACTTTACATGAAAATAGATCTTGAAAAATGAGAAGGGAGAAAGAATCTGTTACAAAAATTTCGGCAGCCTAACGACGCCACTTAAAACTTCATAAAACGAAATAATGAGAGCAAGAGGGGATCTCTCATTATATGAAAATGAAAAGGGAAGTAATAGGAGTATAAAAGAACATCCTTCAACATAAGAACATGGAGTATAAAAGGAATGACATAAAAGAGATTACTTGAAATGAAAGAGAGAGGTCGGATCCCTTACCTTAAAACATAACTCTTAAAACTCACAGTTTGGGACCTTGAGGGCTTGGGGGCACTGTGGGAGGACTCCTTGAGAGGTAATGAGTCTAGAACTACGTTGGGGGAGAGTGGGGAGTCGAATGGATGAGAGGATGGCTTGGTGTTTATAGAAAAAGTGAGGGGACAAGGCATTAATGGCAACGGGACACCTCCTTAGTGGTTTTGGCAATACCATGGGCTTGCCCATGGTATTTTCCCATGGTATTGGTCACTTGGGACACCTCATACCTTATCTCACTATTCATAATTCGAACATATTGATTACAAACTTAATACATCATTTAATGATGTCATTAAACACCCGTAACATAAAAACTGTATTTTCACTATTCATCGAAAATTCAACTTTCTCAGAATAATCCCAAAATTTCATCTTAACCAAATATCAACGCTCTGATTAAAAATATGAACTCCATTTTATAAAAATAATTTTCTAAATATTTTTAATTTAATTTTTAAATAAAACACTATTCACTGAAAATTCATTTTTTTCAGAAAAAACCCCAAAAATTACCATAGCATAATATCGGTGCTCTGATTTCAAAAAGGAAACCCTTTTTATAAAAATAATTATCTAAATATTTTTAATTAAATTTTTAATTAAAATACACTATTCACCAGAAAAAAACTAATACTTGAATAATAATTTATGAAACCGTTATTTAACCATTTTATTGAATCACATTACTTAATCAAGGTGCCTATATTATATTAATACTTTCTTTAAGTGAGATTACTAATCCATTTTGACACATTACTAATCCTAATCAAAAAATCACTATTCATAATTTACTATTCATCAAAAATTAAGTTGATCTTATTAGACTCTAAATTTCGTACTGAACATAATTGTAGAAGACCATTTTTCGAAAATCATTACACATTTTTAATTATTTAAGGTTTAGACAACCATTTTTAAAATATCCTTTTTCTAAAATTCATCAAAAATATGCATACTATATTTATCCGGTCATTTGAAAATTCATAAACTTCATCATAAGAAGAAATCCCAATTTTTATTTAAAACAAAGGATTACATAAGGCAGTTACGGTCTCCTTACATAGCCCCTTATCACACCAGCATAAGACCTAAGTGTAAGGTGTGCTAAGGTGAGAGAATCCGAGGGAGGCTCGGCCAACATCGCACGAGTAGTAATTTCTCTCAGTTTTAACTTCTCGCGAAGGAGATCCCGTTCTAGATTTATACGATGAAGTTCAGCTTGGGTTTGGTCCAGAGCAAAGACCAGTGGTGCTACCTCCTTCCCAAGTTCTGTTAGATGGGCATCGATTGGTCCAAGACTACTGGGTGAGGCCATCGAATCTTCCTTCTATATTAATTAACCAAGATTACTTGTATTTAGAGACAATAATCAAAACGTTTAGTTTCCAGTGGTCATATTGACCAATGGTCATATAACAGTCAAAAACCAACAGTATCATTTTAATTATACTCATGTTATCAAATGAAACATTTTTGTTGAGTATAAAAATAAAATAACACATAAAATTAGGAAACAAGATTTATTCAAAATTTCGGGTTGTTACAAAGGAAATACAATTAGTTATGTTATTATAATAAGTTTCAAAAACATAAAATTGCCCTGTAGTTTCATAAACAAAGGGAGTTTCATGAAAAATAATGACGTGTTTCACAAAAAGTTATTGTCAAGCTTGAAATTTTCTCAAAGGGGAGGTAACATTTATAAATAGGTAGTTACCACCTCATTTGATGAGATAAAACCTTTAGAAAATCCAAGGGCTCTAAATTCACAAATGTATTTCACCATGGTTTTTTCTTAATCAATAGTTTTATTAATACCCTTAGTTTAAAAATAAAGGAAGTTTTTTGAAATTTATATAAGCTTCATAAAATTTGTGAGTTTCAATAATGGATTTTATTTCATGAAACTTATGGGTTTCATGAGATATAAATGTTGTGAGAAGAATTGTAATGTTTCCCAAAAGCTGGGAAAAGGGTTTCATGAAAGTGGATCTTATATGAACTATAATGGACTTCCTAGTAATTCTATGGTAAATAAGTATTCAAATTTTTTATGAAATTTTAGATTCATTATGCACCCAATTAGTTGTAACTAATATTAATTCAAGTGATTAAAAGAAAAATATTCTGAAGGATCAATGGGCACACTTCAATTGAGAGAGCAATGATATTTCATATTTTTAATGGTAGTGAACCAAGAGGGATGGTGTCTATGTTTTGAACTTTTTGATAACAATTTTCATTAGTGGATTTGGTACATTGGAACAATTCCTTTATGTGCTCCTTGGATGTATCCTAATGTGGGTGTACTAAGTAAAATTGTTATGTCTCATGCATTTCTCATACAATACATTGGAAAAGGGAGATAAGGGTCTTTTGTTTGACAATTAAACAATATCGGAAGCAGATTTTTTCTTATTATGTCATACCACAATTCACCCCCCCCCCCCCTCTTATGGTATTCAACCAATTTGGTATAACAATTTATATCATATGGAAAGGTTAAAATCAATTTTCTCTATTAGTGGAATCAATGGATTTTGTTAATAATAAAGTGATTCTGATATTCAATGAAAACAATTTTCTATTATGTAAGAATATAATGAAATATTACTTCCAATAATTAGGTTTGAATATCATTATAACTAAAATGTATGGTATTTGTACTAGTGTGGACAATGTAGTTTTATAAGAAGCATACATAAGATAATTGTATGTTAATGTTAAATGAATCAATTCCTCAAGAGGAGAATAATATAATAAAATATACAAAAAGGTGATGTCATGCATGTCAATGGATTCCATTTTGAAAAAGTTATTAAATATTTATGAAGGTGATTCAAAAGTCAGAGAATCAAAATTATAGGGATTTTTGAAAAACTATGAGGACCAAATAATGCACCCTAATGAGTCTATAGATGCATTCTTAGATTGGGTAATGTTGTTATGGAAGACATTCATAATCTTAGAGAAATTATTGAACATGTAAATATCATTAAAAAATTATTGAGAATACATACACCTCAGTTAAATATAAAAGTCACTCTACTAGAAGATAAATATACAAAAGATATAACATCGGATTTTTTTCATAGTACACTTGTTTCATACAAGGTTAGAAATGGTGATTATGAGTCTATGGAAAAGTGGAGGTCCAAAGATGTGGAATTTAAGGAAATGAAAAATATTTCTACTAAAAATGGAAAGGAAGAAGAAGTGATGGATGAGTTCCTATCATTACATTCTTCAAATATAGAAATATGTAAATTAAAATTCAAAGGGATGCATCCACTTGCATTCATTTGATTTCGAAAGGATGGAAATCTTATAACAAGGTTCCCCAAGAAGTTTCAAGATGATGATGATTATGAAGTCTAAATTTCCATGAAAAAGTCTTCATCCTATGTGAAAGGTAAGAAAGTTTTTAATAAAATATTCTTTTAAAATAGTAATTTTACTTCTCAGGAAAATTATAGTTTAGAATAATATGTGGTTGAAAAGATAGAAAATTATAAGGATCATGGAGAAATGTTCTAGTTCTAGTTATAGTTATATCCTAGATAAGGGAGGAAAGAGAAAATGGTGATGAAGAATTCAAAGTAAGGGTTAATTTCTAGGAATAATTAGAATCCTATCTGGATGAGATATATGTTTGGATATCCAAAATAAAGAAATAAAACAAACTAGTTCATGATTCTAAACTCTATATGTAGTAGAAGGAAGAATATAATCCTTAACTGAAAAAAAAATTAAAATCATAAGTCTTCAATGGAAAATAACATAGAAAAGGTCATTGAGTATATTCTTAAATAGGAAGAAAATAAAAGAGTTATCAATGGTATGACTAACATAGAAAAAGTTAAAATCAAATATATCAAATAACATGAAGAGTAATTTTTTGACCTATGTAGAAAATTAGAATATAAATATTGAATATTTGTTCCTAGTATGAAATTGGGAGAGTAGATCAATCATGTGACAGAAAATATGAATGTGGATCAAAGATTTCCCACAAAATAGAATAGATAGTATTCTACATATGATGAGTCATGTATGGGGATTGATCACAAAAAAATCTCATATGATGAATGTCAGACCACAAGCATCCAATCTATGTTTGAAAATCTATTTAGGTAAAAACTAGAATCAGATTAGTTAGAGAAGCTAGGTAAAACCATTCTTATAATAATGAATCATTAGAATTCACCTTTTATTTGGAGATATTTCTGTGGAAATATGGTACATCCCCAAAATTTATGTTTCTTAGCCAAAAGGTGACAAAAAGAACAATAGTAGTAAAAGAGACCACATAGATTTCTATAATCCAAGAATGATTTCAATGGTCACTATTTTTTGGTGTGGAGTATTCCGACACATGGCCAGATATTTGTCATCAAAAATATCGAGGAATGGGATGAAGAATACCCAAATTGGTTGTATGTAGTATCTCAAAGAATACTCAAATTAGGTAAAAATAAAAATTGATTTGTATCTCCACAAGATGAATTTGGTACATTATACTATAAGAAGTATCACAAATATCCTTCCAAAATAGGTATAATGTCAATGACTAGGATCAAAAATAAAATATCAAAGCAAGTAGTGGTTGTGTAGATTGTCCTTAAAAAATCATATAATTATGGTCTATAGAACAATGATATTGGATTCACATAACATATTACAGGAAATAAGGATCCTATTACAGAAATCAAATATAATAATGAATTTTTCATGAAAATTTTAAATTATAAATGTCTAATTAATATTGGGTCGGGAAAATCCCAATTTGTGGTTACAGATATCATGTGATCATACCCAAACAGGTGATGCTTTTCATTAGGGAAATATAATTAGAAAAGTGTACAAGGAAAAATAAAAAAAGTAAACTATTTTTCTTAAATTGGTACATGAAGATGTATGTGGGTCTATCTCACCAATACTTATTGATTTCAAGATGTATTATTTTCTTTTAATTTATGATTTTAGAAATATGGCATGAATATTTTTCATTTTCCACAATTCATATGTGTTCAATTGCATAACAAAATATTATAGGGAAGCATACAAGATTATTAGATATAAGATTCTGAAATATTGAAATGATAATGGTACAAAATTTACAAATAACCAAGTGGATTATTATCCTGATAAGCATAGGATAAGGAACTAGGTTTCTTCAGTTAGAAATCATCAATAAAATGGAGTGGTTGAGAGGATAAATTGGATTATAAATAGTATGACTAGATGTTTTCTTATTGAAAGAGTCATACTAGATAAATTTTGGAAGGAAGTGGTGTTGATATTAGTATACATATCTAATAGATTTTGTGCATGTTTAAAAGTGGAAAATACTCAGTATGAGATGTGTTATGGAAAGAATCCAACATTGAAATAAATAATATAAATGCATGAGATTACTAGACCGCTCAGGAAAAAAAATAAGAAAATTATATAAATGTTGAGTCTCAATAAGTGTAAACATGGAAAATTTGAGTCTCATAGATATGAGAGGATATTCCTGGACTGCTCAGGAAAAAGAAAATAATATAAATTCATGAAAAATAGGATGAGAAATGTTATTAAAATAAATAATGTCACTACATTATAGAATTAACATAATATTCAAAAACATGTTGGAAAGTTCTCTGATGAATTTTATGAGGAGGTAAGAAACTCAGTTGGAGTATAAGTAGAAAATGTTGATTCATAAGGAGATACTAATGATGATAATGAGGAATTAAAATATGTATATAGATAAAATATGAAGATTCAAGATGAAATTGACAATAAAAACATCATTGGTGATCAGGAATTGTTAGTTAAAACATGGAGAATGAAGTCTCTATAGTAGGGATCCTTCTAATATCAGGTAGAGCCAAACTGTTTTGAACAATTAAATGAAGATGAGAACTGGGTTTAGGATATGAATAAAGATTTATATGAGGAAATTTTTCATGGATCCCCATTCAACTAAATAGTTATATTCTTAGAAGTATACCATAGTGGCACAACCAAGGGTCGATCTAGTGGAGGATACTCATACACACTGAATTTTTCGTTATCAATATTATAATCTATCTAATATAATACTATAAAACTAATACAGATGAGGGTTGTTTTTAAATTAATGAAATATAAAATTATATATATATATATATATATAATTAAATATAGTGTTTAGTTATAAGAATTTATGAATGAAAATGTTCTCAATAGGTTATAGTGATTCATATCATTGTTAGAAATGAATATCAATATTCAATTTAATATATTGATCAAGATATGTCACACTACACCATCTCATTTGAAACATGATTACCCCACACCAAAACCTATTCGTAAGGGGAAGTCAAATTACAAATTTTAGTTAGGATACCTCTTCACTGACAATTTCAATTCATTACATTCTCTATGGTATGCATGAAACAAATAGAGAAGGTAAGGATGATTGATAAATGAGATGAAGAACTAGATGGAAAAGAAAATGGGGTGACCACTCATCATAATCGATTTAACAACCAAAAAAATTCCCATAATTTAATAAATAGATTAAGAATTATTCACATTAAAACTCAATCAATGAACCATTCAACCCCTTAACAAACTCTAAGTATATTTTCCATTTTTAGTGTAGTTGAGAAGGGAATACGATGGGAAACACATAATCTAAAAGAAATGGATGAAATAGATATGAATCATAAGAATAAAATATTAAAAGTAGACTAATATTATGAAAAATAAATTCCAATAAATCTAATGAAAAATGTAAATAGTGGTTACCCCCTATTTTCAACCCTATGAAAGCGATGTGAAATAGAAATTTATAGGGAGAGGGTGGCTCATTTTCTCTCCATAATTTTTATCCTGATTTTTGTGTGTGTTAGGCCCACTAAATGAAATAATTTTGAAATGTGTTTTTCAGAAATGTTTTTTATATGTGCCTTTATAATTCACCTAATAAGTTTCTGATTTATCGGACATGAATTGAAGCTGTTATGGATTTTTTTATATGGGAAATAAATATTATTTAGTGATTGTTCGAATTCCTAAGCACCATATACCAGTTAAATTATGAAACTGAACTATTCCAAATCCAATAAGTCCATATTTATAAAATATGTTCATAGAAATCTCTTATAACCAACTATCTAATTTTAGATTTGATTGGATGACCTGTTGTGAGATATAGGCCTATCTTTAAAACTATCATGATCTATGAACACATTTCAAGGCCCAGATTGGTTGCTAGTTTTTTCCCTCAAATGATGGATTGAGATTTCATTACAGTTAAATTAAATGAATCACATGATATATAAAATATTAAAAAAATTTAATTTCACAATTTCAATTAGTTTATAAAATGATATAGATTAAATACAAAATAAATTTTAAAGAGTTAAAATCCAAAATTAGGCTTTTTTAATTAATCTCAATAATATCATCAATTCATAAAAATGAGAAAATTACTTATAAATTAACACTATAATGGAATTATAAAAATAAAATTATAGTATAAAATATATGAAAGAATTTTTTTCATCACTCCCCAACATGTAACCATTTTACTCCCAGGCCTTCATCAAATGTCCAAATCAAAATTTACAAAATAATAAAAAATAAGAAAACGTCAATGATATTCCCCAAAATATAATTATTTCACATATCATATATGAAAAAATAGCTTTCTTTTTTCAAACCTCAATATTATCTTTTTTTCTACCTCAAAAATACAACCATGTCAAAATCACACCTACCAATCATGGAATTTTATGTCACTCTTCACTCAATAAATATTATATCAAGATTTATTCTAATACATAAGAAATACATGTATCACCATAGGGATTCAAAAATTGTCATCTCTATAAAACATGAAACTTAAAAATGAATTTAATAATGATAACTTTTCTAGGTAATTTCTATTTATTATGTTTAGAGGGTAAAATAAATTAAAATTTTAAATTAGAAAATAGTAATTTGTACTCTTATGTATAATGCATAAATATTCAAGTCAAAACATAGGGAATTCCTCACTCAATACCCCTTGAAATTTTGCAACACAAAACCAACCCCTTTTTTAGGACATGGTACATGAGTCATGAACTGATTTTGAAGAATTATTTCATCCAAGTTATACATTTTTTATTTTATTTAATTATACAGAAATGAAAAAAATGGATTCATTTTATTTTATTTTGATGTTTTTTCATGAAGGATGAGCAGAAAATTGAATAAAATTAATTAAAGAAAATTAATTCCCTTTATTTTATATAGGTAGATGTGTAAAAAATGTACCATGAATAATTCTATCCCATATCTATTTTTTATTTTTTTATCTTATTATATTATTTTTGAGGGAGAACCAAATTATACAAATAAATCACAATGAAATGTAGATGAATACCCAATTATCTCTTTATCCACTACCCAAAAATGATAAAAAAAACCCCCACACCACCCTTAACTGTAATATATCTCTATAAAAATAAAAAATTAATTCCCTCACACTCAGACTTGAAATATCCCTAAAAAATAATTAGAGTTCATATGGAAAGGGAAAATAGTGTTGTAATGTGGCTTTAACCTATAATTAAATTGATAGAATATAAAGTATAATGAAGGGTTTATGTAAATCATAAGTCTCTTATTAAAATCGTACTCGCTAAAAAAATCATTTATCATGTCCAAAACATTCCATTAATTCTAAATCATTGATGGATAAAATTCATAAGTTATGGTTCTCACAAAAAAACCATGTTTCCCTCAAGAAAGTGTGGGTAGTATGAAGAATATGGGAAAATGATTAAGAATAACTCATTGAAATATAAAAATATTTTTTTTGAACACTATGGGATGAGCCCGTAAGGGGCGACGTTGCGAGAGCTCCTCCCCGTCGTCGCTGCCTCCCTCATCCCGCTTAGGCTCCTTTCCCCTTGGTTTCGTTGTCCACGATGACAGCCTCCTTTTCTCGGCCTTCTCGACGGTGTGCTTGATTTACCTGCTTTTGGCTCGACTCCACTCTTTGGATACGGCTTCTCGGTGGAACAGCTGTTCAACGGCCGAGTCCCGGTTTCTGCGGGTTGAGGGAGCTGCTTCTTCTATGGATGCATGCGATAGGTGGTGAAGTGTGTCTCCTGTGGGCTTGATAGATGGCGGCGATGGGTTCTAGATCTGGTTCTCTTCTGGGTTCTCGTCTAGTTTCTTGGGAGATTTCTTGTGTTTTCTTGATTTAATCTCTTGAGTAGTGTGATGCGGTTTTGATGTTTTGGATTATTTTGATGGTTTGTCGATTTTGGACTGGTTGTTCGCCCTGATGGTTGGGGTTTTGCTCCTGGACCGCCGTCAGTGATGCTGAAGGTTGATGGGGATTCTCTCCCGCGGTTTGGTGGAGGCGATGTTCTTGTTTTCTTGTCTGTTCTAGACAGGTCGTGATTCGTGGTTCATTTTTTGTTTTCCCGGTGATCGAGAAGATAATGGTGGTCTGTGGGTGCTTAGGCTCCGGTGCTGGACGTTGGCCCTGCTGTGATTTGAGTGCATCTCCGACGTCGGTGCCTCCGTCTTCCGCTTGGTGGCGCGTGGGGTTCCGGCGATTGGAGGGGTTGTTGGATTTGTAACATTTCTCGAGGTTGCGCGGCTCGAGTTCATCACGTGGTTTGGTCTGATTTTGATTTTTGAAAGCTGATGTGTTTCTGCTTTTGGATGGTTGGGATTCGCTGGACCCATGGTATTGAAGGGGCGGTTTTGTTGTTTGGTTACCGGTTTTCCTAAACCGGCTTTATTAAAATATGAAAATATTTTTTAATAGTGTTACATGGGAATAGATTTCAAAAATTATTGAAAGTCATAAAAATTATTTAAATCCAATTGAAGTGAAAACAATTCACATTAACAATCATTTAAAATCCTTTCTTCAAAAATAATTTCAACTCCCACTAAATAAATTCAAGTGTAAAAAATGATAAGAATATTTAATGCAACTCAATGTTCCTGAATGATGAAAAAATTTAAAAGACAAAAAAAAGAAACATGACACTACCCCCACATATATATTTAACATCCCCTAAATCCATATTAACAATATTAAATTAATAGAAGAAAAAACAAATAAAATGAAAGATATAACCTAAATTTTTTTTTATATTGGTATCATTGAGTTAAGATCCTATATTCTACCACATAGACCTATAAAGAACGAATACAATGAAAAATAAAAAAATAATGTAAAATAAAGAGATTTGGAAAATATGATAAAACATTGTTTGGACACCCATGTGGGTGCTATGTTTTTACTTCTTCTAGTTAGGAAGTTGGGGTTGATTATCCCTAATATAAATTTTTATGGGGTTTATTGGTCCTAAATCAGCTAATATGATTTCTCCCAATATTATTTATTATATTGTAAGAGTAAGAACCCGCCAAGAAAATAAAAAATACCCCTTACCAATATAATATATTAAATAAAAAATTTTAAACATAGAGGGGGAGGGGAAATAATATAGGGGTGATCTTATTTTTTTGAACTAGAGGAGTGGTATCCACTTGTGGTAAATATAAAACAATAGTATAAAAATTCACTTCTAGTTTGTCTTCATTAAATGATTCATCAGTAATTTCTTATTTTGTGACATCATCCTAATATACAACATTTTATATCTTGAGTGCCTCCTCCATTCTCTCCTCAACACCTGTAAATTATTCTTCTTTTTCATCCAGATCCTTCAGTAGTGGCGTTGAATCTACAAAATAAGAATAAATAAGATAATTAATCAAATAAAAATCAATAATTTTTTTTCAAAAAATAGGGCTTCTAAATTGAATCTACCTCAAAAAATTAAACTTTAAACTCGTTTTGCTTTAACAATGGACTTGGGAATTAATTTATTGGAGTAAGAAGTGGATATTCAAGTATTGATTAAACCTCCCCAATATATTATTTAAATGTAGGCATAACATATATCTTAATCTAAGTATATTTTCATTGATTATATTTCATCCATACAACTTTAACTTCATCAACTTTGATGGATAATGATGCTACTAACTTACTTTCTTTTTTAGAATTTTGAAATTATATTGATTCATCAAGGAATCTTGTTCCCTTTGAATCATTAATTCATATTCCCTACAAGGATCACCATTAAATTTATCAATATGATAATAATTAATTCAATCACTATAAATATCCAACTGGACCTTTGGAATGAAATATATTCAATGATGTTTTTTTAGTTTTTTTAGTTTTTTTATGAAAAATAGTGTGCGTAAGCGCTTGGAATCCCCGAAAAATGTAAAAAATTTATATGAGGGGATTTTTTTAGATACCCACTCAATTAAATTTTTATTTTTAATAGAGCTTAACATAGTGGAACAACCTAGGGTTGATTTCATGGAGGACTCTTGCACAGACTGATTTTTTTATTGTCATTATTATAAACTAACTAATATAAAACTGTAAAACTAATAAAAATGGGTTTATTCTTGAAATGAATTAAATATATAATACAAAATATATATATTTAATTATATAAAAAATTATGTTATAATAATTAATGGAATCAAACGACCTTGGGAGTTTACAGTGATTGATATCATTGTTCATAAATGAATCCCAATATCCAATTCAATGTATTCATCAAGACCAGACTCACTAGAACCTATCATTTGAAATTTTATTACCCTATAATGATAACTCTACATATGTTTAAATCCTCTTCCGAACATTTTATAGGATAATTCTTTTCTTAAAATCACTAGTGATGCCATACTCTACCATACGCACGACACAAATAGATAGGAGGAGGATGATTGATAAATGATATGGAGAACTAGATGGATGAAAGAATAGTATGATCACTCATCATAATCTATTTAAACAATAAAATAATTACTATAATTGAATTAAGAGACTAAAAAATAATCACAATAAGCCTCAATAAAATCACCATTCCCTCCCTAGAAAAAATACCAATGTTCGTTCTCTAATTTTAGTGGAGTTGAGAAGCGAATACGGTGGAAGAAAATAGAAACTAAAATAAATGGAATAAAGTTATATGAAGAAGAAGAAAATTAAATTAAAATTAAAAAACTATTATTGAAAATTATTTCCTACAAATCTACTAAAAATTGAAATCTATGGTTACACCCATGTTTCCAACCTCTTGAAAAGAAGGAGAAATACAAATTTATATGGATGGGTGGATCATTTTTTACCATAATTTTTATCCTAATGTTTGAATGTGTTATACCCATTAAATATATGAATTTGTAAATATTTTCTTCAAATATTTTGTTCGGATGTATCATGAATTTACACCAATAAAATTAATCAAGAATTTTCAATAATTGAATGTGTTAGGACTATTTTACTCTGGTTAATTAATCAGGCCATGTGACTATTTGAATTCTAATGCCCTACTTTCCCATGCCATTAGAACATTGAAGGAGCCTGAATCTGGTGTGGTCACATTTATTAAATCTTTTATCTAGAATTTTATATATCTCTCTATCAATTTTTTTTCATTTGGATGACCAATTTTGAGATATAGGACCATATTTAAAACTATCAACATTTATGCCCAGATTTCAAGGCCTAGATTCTTAGATGGTTTTGGGACTTCAAATGATGGTTGGAGATTCAAGTCTAATTAAATGAATTAATACCATGGTTTTCGGAATCCTAGAATATTAATTTAACAATTTCAATTATTTTAGAAAATTTTATGACTATAGTAATAATGGAAATAAAAAATTTAATATAATTTTTTTCCCTTTTTGAAATTAACCTCAAAATACTATCAAAACCAAAAAAATGTGACAATTTACAATAAAAAAACACCATGAAGGTATTATAAATATTAATTAAAATATAAAATTTATGAAAATATTTTCTTCATAATTCCCCCACACTTAGCTATTACACTCTCATGCAATCATTAAATATCTGAATCATAATCCACATAAGAATTAAAAATGAGAAAATGTCCATAATCTTCTCCAAAATAGAATCATATCATGTACCATATATAAAAAACTATATTTCAATTTTCATCCATAAAATATGAATTTCTTTAACTTTAAAAATCTATTGATGAACTAATAACACTTACCTAAAATTAAATTTTATTTCACTGTTCACAAAAGATAAATTTTATTTGGAGTTATGCTCATATGTAGAAAATAAATTTATCAATAAAAGATTGAAAAATTATCATTTATTCATAGCCTAAAACATGAAAATTAATTTAATCATGAGTACATTTATGTGTATTTTTTGGATTAGCGTTAGTGGAAAAAATCATTAAAAAAATTAAGTCTGAAAAGATGATGTTGGACTCTTATATACGATGCATACATATTATTGTGAAACCACATGAAATACCACACACAATACCCTTTGAAAATTTTAAAAGAACCACCTTTTTTATTACATGGTACATTAGTCATCATGTGATAACAATGAATGATTTCATCTATGTTCTCCCTTTTTTTCATTTTTCGTGCTCTAAAAATTCATGAATTTACTTTTTTTTATTATAAAGTATGAGCTAAAAATTTGATAAAATAAATGAATGAAAATTAAATCCCATAATTTTAGAGATATACATGAGTAAAAAATAATTTAAAATGAATAATTTAAGCCTATTTCTAATTTTTTAATTTTCTATTTTTTCCATTATTTATTTTTTTTTAAAGAAAAGGTGATGACACAAATAAATCATAGTGAAATGATGATTCATTCCCAATTATCTCTTTATCCACGACCCAAAATGATGATACACACCTCCCACAACCCATAAATGAAAAATATATAAATGAATGAACATTAAAGTCCCTCCCCTAACACTCAAACTCGAAATATCCATCGAAAAATACCAATAGTTCATACATGTAAGGGAAAATACTCTTTTAATGTGGCTTGAACCTGTAAGGAAATTCATGGAATCTAAGGGATAATGATGGGTAGATCTAAATGGTATGTCTCGAATTAAAATGTGGTTATCCAAAAAAATCCTCAATTATGAAGAAATAATTCCATGAAGTCCAAATCTTTGAAAAGGAAAAATTAAATGTTATGGTTCTCAGACTAAATCCATGCTTCTCTTAAGAAAGTGTGTGTATTAGGAAGAATATGTCAAAATAGTTAAAATAACCTCAAAGGACTGAGAAAATATTTTTATCCAGGGTTTTATTAGAATGGATTTCAAAATCATTCAAACTCATACAAATTATTGAATAACCAATTCAAGGTAAAAGTTTTCACATAAACAATCATTGAAAATCCATTTTACGAAAATAATTTCAACTCCCTCAAAATCAATTCATGTTTGGAAAATGATAATAATATTTATTTTTTCTCAATGTTCCCAAAAATTATAAAAATGAAAAACACACAAAAATCCAACAAGGTTGACACTCCTCACAAAATAATATTTAATTCCCCATTATTTTAGAAAAAAATAAGATTAAGAATAGAACAACTAATGAAAAGGAAAGATACAACCTAACATTATTTTTTTATTAGTATCTTTGAGTTAAGATCCTAAATATTCCCACTTAGACATATAAAGTTATAAAAAAATAAAACATCAAAAAAATAAAAATAAATATAAATGAAAAGATGATAGAACATGGTTTGGACCCCCAAGTGGGTGCTAATTTTGCATCCCCCTAGTGAGGAAGTAGCAGCTGATTAACCCCAATTTTAAGGTGTATGGGGTTTCTTACTGAAAAAACACCAAATTTTATTTCTCCAAATATCCATAAGTATATTTCAAGAATGATAACTCCCATAGAAAATAATAATATCCCTAACCATCAGAATATATAAAAGAAAAAAATATAGGTGCAGAGGGAGAGGAAAAAGAATATTGGGGTTATCCTAGCTTTGTTCAATTAGAGGAGTGGAATCCACTGGTGGTGAAGTTAATAGAATAGAATTCATATTATTTTATATTCTAGGTTCTATAAATTATCTCGTAATGGTTTCTTTTTTTGGGAAATTATCCTTATATATACAACTGCACAGCTCGACTAACTCCTCCATAATCTACTAAACACATGTAACTTATTCATCTTCATTAACCATGTCCTGTAATAGTGGTGATAAATATAAAAAATAAAAATAATGGATATCAATTTTATACTAAAACTAAATAATATTTCAATAAAAATAAGGCTTAGAAATTGAACTCCCTCAAACATTTCAGATTCAAACTCCTTTACCTTTTTGATGTGTTGCTGGGAATTAATTTTTTTAGGAGGGAAGTAGATATTTATGTATTTATTCTACCTTAATAATGTATATTTGAAATTTATTTGTAATAATAATCTCATTTTAAAAGTCTTTTCATTGAATCCATTCCATCTATGGGACATTACCTTGTTCAACTTCGGTGGCCAGTAATGCTACTAGCCTGCTTTCCTTTTATGAAAATTTTGAAATTTTCTTGAATCATCAAGGAATCATGTTCCATTTGAATCATAAATCACTTCCCTTATAGGATCATCAGTAAAGTTATCAATATTAGAATAGTTAATTTAATCACTATAAACATCTATCTTGACATTTGGAATGAAATATATACAATGAAGCTCTTTCTTTTAGTTCATAATTTTTTATATGAAAAATAGGGTGTGTTATCACTTAGCCTCCCCAACAATGAAACCAAATTGATACAAGGGGATTTTTCACAAATCCCTATTCAATTAGATTATTATTTTCATAATATTTTAACATAGTGTCACAGCCTAGGGCTAATATCATTGAGTCCACTCACACCCATTGAGTTTTTTACTATCCTAATTATGAACTAACTAATATAAAACTATAAAACTAATATATATATGGGGATAGCTATGAAATGAATAAAACATATAATACTATATATATATACATAATTAAATATATAATGAAGATATAATAATGAATGAAGGAAAATGTTCTCATGGGGTTATAGTAATGAATATCATTATTCGAAACCAATATCAATATTTTATTCAATATATTCAGCAAAAGAAGTGTCACTATACCAACTCATTTGAAATGTTAATTCACCATAATGAGACCTCTTAATACATGGAAATTCTCTTCTGATCTTCATTTAATATACCTTTATCTAACCATCATAACTCATTTCATGCTCCACTATATAAAGGACAATGATAGATAAGAGAATGACGATTGATAAACAAGAAGAAGAACTAGATGACTGGGAAAGCATGGAGTCCTCTCACCATATTCAATTTAACAACCACATAAATTTCTACTATTTTAGTAGATATATTGAAAATTAGGAATAATAAAACTCAATCAAAACACAATTCCCTCCCTCAAATGCACATTGAGGTATGTCCTTCATTTTTTTGTGGATTTGAGAAGGAAATATAATGGGATAACACATAAACTAAATGAAATAGAATACATAGATATAAAGAATAAAAATAATATATTAAAATAAAAAATATATATAAAACAATATAAAGTTATAAGAATAAATTAAAAATGGAAAACTATGGTTTCCCCCTTTTTTGAAACCCCCTGAAATTGAGGTTGTAACGACCCAAAGTTTCATTAATAGAAATACATCTTGATATAATTAAATGTCTCTTTATATAAAATTTTTTTATAAGATGTCAACTTCTTTGGTTTTATGTTAAGATTTTTGACCATTGTTAATATAGCTGTTGAATAGTGATCACATGATTAGTATAAATATAGGACCTTAACAAATCCAATTTACTCAGACAAGAGAAGTGATGGCCTCATTCAGTAGAATTTCCCCATACAAAGCCCATTTTTCAGAGCTCGGAAAAGAGGTGGCATCCTTGGGCTTCACCCTTGACAAAGCCCAAGCTGAACTTCACCATGTCATGTTTGAACGGGACCGTCTACGGGAAAAGTGGAAGTTGATAGAGATTACCACTCGAGCGATGTTATCCGAGCCACCCCAAGAGTCTGTCACCATCGCACACCTTACCCTTAGGTCTTATGCGGCTGTTTTAAGGGGTTATTTAACAAATAAGTAGAACTATTTTCATGTGCATTATTTTTCTATATAATAATGAATATAATTTCTAGTCATTTTTCATACATTGTAAATAGTTTTTAAAGTACAAATGGTGTTTTTAGTTATTATTTAATTAATAAATCTATTTTATTAAATTAAGGGATTTTTGAATTAAATAATATTTTAATAAAATAATAGTATTATTATTAAATCATTTTTTAAATATAAATGATCTTATAATTTTATGAATACAATTAAAATTTTTATTAAGGTTTGAAAGCCATTTCTGTCAAAAAGCGTGAATTTTCGATAAATGTCGGTTTTTATTTTAAAATTGAAAATTCACATATTTAAAAAATTATTTAGATAAAATAAATGTTATTTTTGGAATCAGGACATCGAAATTATCCAATGGTGAATTTTTCATAATTTTCTGAGACAGTCAAATTTTTGGGTAAAAATTAAATACTGTTTAAATATATAATGTGTTTTATGACATCATAATGAACCAATGGTGATGTAATAAAATTCCATAATCCTTATGATCGGCCAATATATGTTTTATCATTAAAATAATGTGATTTTGGGTTGGTTTGACTTACTTTTCAAAGCATTAACAGACCCCTCATGACATATTCAACGCTTTGCCTTTTTAAATTAATTTTCATGGGGGTGTGACTCACCCCCACATAAGCAACCTTATTATTTTAAGAAGTTCGGACATGGGCCTTATAAAATAATTTTTTCTTATTCCCTTTTCCAAAAACCGTGGGAAAAACCATGGGATGGATTTTGGTTTGGATTAATTTAATGTATGGTGACCCAAACCTAAATAATAAATAATTCCCTCACCTTTCCTATATAAACCCACCCATGATCCCACTTACTCCTCACTCAAAGTGCTTGGAGTTCGTCCAACCTCTTCCATAATCTCTCTATAATCCTCCCAAGGTGCCCCAAGCTCCCAAGAAGCCTCTCACAAGCCTCTCTCTTGCCTTTGGAAGCACACTTCCAAGTAAGGGATTTTTCTTCCTTCCTCATTTTTCTCCAATTTTCTTTAAGTTGTTTTTCCCTTTTAATTTAAATTATTAATTTTGGGGTATGGTTTTTAACCTCCCTCATACTTCCCTAATTATGTTTTAATGATGGGAGGCCTTTTATCTCTCATTAAATTCCTCTCATGTACACCTGTTACTATGCCGAAATTCTGAAAGGAACTTCTCTCTCCTCTTTTAAATTCAAGCGATACTTTTGTATCATGAATCTAAATTCCATTTAAATTGTTGGTACATGTATTTATATGAAATCATTACTATCTATTACATGTAAATATGATGAAGAACCCCTTTCGCTCTCATCAACCATTTTTTATTAATTCTTATGTCACGTCGTTACGCTGCCGAAATTGCACCGATTTTCTAAGCCAATGTCATTGTGTAGTGAATAACATGCCCATTTCTCCATCAAGGGTATTCACCTTTATGCACATTTACGTATTGATTATAAAGTTTCATGTATTAATTCCACATTCCGTTATCGTGGAATAAATGATTATGTTTTTTGAATCCATGTTTTATGATCCATGTGGCGCACTTATGCATGAAATGAAATGTTTAAGAAGGGTGCGCCCTTATAGTGCTCCAATGCATTGGGTAAAGTATAGTATCATGATACATCATGTGAAATGAGTTTTGACTCATGGTAATTCAATTGCAACGAGGGTTTACTCTTGCTTTATGTGCAATGAGTATTTACTCATGCTCCATGTGCAATGAGCCTTGGCTCATGCTAATTCCATGTTAAGTGTTGTTGCCACATTTCCATGTTATTATTATCATGCTTTATCATGCCTTTATGTTCATGTTTCTTTTATGCTCTATTGATATGCCTATTTTCTAACATGTATTGTACTCCTCATGTTATTCCATGTGTACTCCCTTACTGGGCTTTATATCACACCCTTTTCTTATGCATGTCCTCAGGTTATCCCATGCAATGCTAAGTACGAGGGAATATAGTGGTCATGTAAAGGAAGTTTTCAATAAAGATGTTGTAATTAATGTTTTAAGTTTTTATGTAATGATCCTAAGCCCCAAATACACTAAACCTCTCGATCTTCTTTGTTGTATCAAGTAAAGTTTTATGTAATAAATCATGTTTAAGTTGAAATAAAAAAGCAGGGTTGTCATAGTTGGTATCAGAGGATAGGTTTCGTTATTTTTGGGATTAGGAAACCCTAGTAAAGCCTTATATACAAGACTATGTGTAATAAAAACATCCCTAAGTTTTGGTAAGTACTGATTAAGTGGTTTATCAAACAAATACATCCCTTTCTGGATACGAGCAGGTAGAGGCGGCTCTGGCACAGATGTATCCTAGGGGTAAAACCCGAAAACACCGCTTTGAGCTAAACTCAAACGGGAACGGGCGCACGGCAACGGGCCTTGCGGAACTATTGGTTACGACACTCCCGGGGGATATGTTTTGATAAATTCAAAAGCTTAGTATGAACCCTTATTAAGGGAATTAAAAAAAATTCCCCTATGAATATATGTTAGAAAGTAGATCATGAAATGCCAAGATTGAAGCCTATAGACTCATGAGTTAAGGAAATGAAAGTTTATTTATAAGTCATCAACTTTTGTCTTTGGATTACCCTTTATGTGTTACCCCTAACTTTCATTTTATTCCAACCAATGGCTGGTAATAGGAGGACTCAGGCTAACAACCACTGTGAAGATCAGTGTGATGACTGTAATAATGAGATTCCCAATCTAATGGGAGCGGGAATCGCGTACTTTGTCACGCTTCTCTCTCAGCTAACTAAAGTTTTGAATAGAAAGATGGGTTAATAAGAACGTTCAACCCCCCCTAAGAAAGAAAAAGTCGCTATCGAGAGCTTCATGAGAAAAAGGCCTCCTACTTTTAGTGGATCATCTGATCCCACGATCACTGAACAATGGATCAACTCCATTGAAAAGATATTCTCCATCCTCCAATGTTCTGAACAAGAGAAGGTTCTACTGGAGGCTTATCGTACGGAGGGTGAAGCTGATCAATGGTGGATGTTGATCGAAAATAAAAATCCTGAGGAGGAGATTGAGGCGTTGGAATGAAAGGATTTCCGGAAGATGTTTTTCGATAAATATTTTCCTCGCACCCTCCGACTTAAGATGGAAAGGGACTTCCTTTCCCTCAAGAAAAAAGTTAAAGAATATATTGGAGCGTACGAGGAAAACTTCACAAGGCTTGCACGATACGCTTCTGGCTTTGTCGTTACCCCCGAATGCAAAATTGACCGCTTCTTTGGTGGGCTGAAGCCTAGCTTGCGGAAAGCATTAGCGATCCTTGACTTCGACAGCTATGAGGAAATTGTCTGATGTGCCCTCAAGGTTGAAATGGAGATCGGGGAATCACAGGGGTATCATGGGGACATGAAGCGTAAGGTGGACTTCAATGCTGGCAGTCCGATGGATAAATCCAACGGTTCTAAGAAGATCCAGCACCCCACTTTCCAAAAGTGCGGAAAGAAGAACCATGGAAATTTCCTTAAGGGGACGAGGAAATGCTTCAGGTGTGGAAGAGAAGGGCACCTAGCTGTTAACTGTCAGCAAGAGAGACTCGCGACTGCAACAGAGGAGAGGAACGCTCCGTTCGAACCTCAACGCGTTGTTCAATGCTACAAATGCAAAGAACCTGGTCATTTTGCAAATCAGTACCCTAATCCAAGAGTTTTCGGAAGCAACCAATAACCTCCAAGGCAGCAAGGAAGAGCTTTTTCCATCACTTCTGCCGAAGTGAACCCCGACAACGAAGTGGTGACAGGTATGCTATTTATTCCTTCAATAATAGCAAATGTACTTTTTGATTCAGGTTCTACGCATTCTTTTATATCTAGAAAGTTTAGTAGAACAATCCCAGCACCACCAAAAATCATGTAAGTAAAGATATCAGTGAGTACGAAAAATGGGGCAATCATTTCATCCCATGAATATAAGTCCTCCCCTATTATAATCTGTGGATTTAATTTCCCAGAGAACCTCGTCATACTCCCTCTGGTGGAATTTGATACAATTCTTGGCATGGATTGGCTTTCCTTATATAGAGCCAACATAAATTATCGGGAGAGGGAAATCACACTCCATATGGAGAATCAACCCCCGATTCTTTACAAGTTTCAGGAAGAAGATGAATATCCTTTATCTCCATCATCTAAAGCATGGATATTACTACCCTATGAGCACGCGTATCTGGCTCAGATGATTGAGTCCAAAGAAGAAACCATCCTTGAAGAAATTACTATTGTGAGGGAATTCACTGAAGTGTTTCCCGAGGAACTGTCTGGTCTTCCTCCCAGAAGATATGTTGAGTTCTCAATTGAACATATACCTGGGGAGTTACCAATATCCAAGACTCCATATAGAATGGCTGTTGTTGATCTTGAAGAGCTGAAGAAACAACTACAAGAGAATATGGATAAAGGGTTTATACGCCCAAGTGCTTCACCATGGGGTGCACCAGTCCTCTTCGTCAAGAAGAAGGATGGGTCAATGCGGATTTTCATCGATTATTGTGAACTTAACAAAATCATGATAAAGAATAAGTATCCTCTCCCAAGAATTGATGAATTGTTTGATCAGCTGTGTGGAGCACAATACTTATCCAAGGTGGATTTGCGGTCGGGATATTATCAAGTAAGGGTGAAGAAGGAAGATGTCCCCAAGAATGCTTTTTGTACAAGGTATAGGCACTATAAATTCATAGTAATTCCTTTAGGACTCACCAATTCTCCAGAAATCTTCATGGACTTGATGAATAGAGTCTTTAGAGATTACCTTGACAAATTTGTGGTAGTCTTTATAGATGATATTCTAATATACTTCAAAAAGAACAAGGATCATGAGAGGCATTTAAAAACTATACTAGAGACTTTGCGCAAGGAGAATATCTATGCAAAGTACATCAAGTGTGAGTTCTGGTTAAAGGAGCTCTCATTCATGGGACATATCATCACAAGAAATGGGATATCTGTGGACCCCTCCAAAATAGATGCAATTGAGGGATAGGCGAGGCCAACACCGGTAACAGATATCCGTAGATTCCTGGGGTTACCTGGATATTATCGACGATTTGTGAGGAATTTCTCACGATTTTCCAACCCTCTTACCAAGATAACTCAAAAGGGAGCAATGCTTTCTTGGAGTGATGAATGAAAAGAAAGCTTCAAGTAGTTGAAAAGGAGGCTTATCACTGCACTCGTGCTCACTTTACCCACAAGTGGGGATCTTTTTGTGGTATTCAGTGATGCTTCAAATAAGGGCTTAGGCTGTGTGCTGATTCAGAATGATAAAGTGATATCCTATTCCTTAAGGCAGTTGAAAATACATGAGTGAAAATGTACAACACATGATCTGGAGTTGGCGGCTGTGATCTTTTCCTTGAAAATCTGGCGGCATTATCTCTATGGAAAGAAATGTGAGATATATACTGACCACAAGAGTCTTAAATATATATTCACACAGAAAGAGCTTAATATGCGCCAGGGAAGATGGATAGATCTCATTAAGGATTGTGACTGTTTAATACATTACCACCCTGGGAAAGCGAACAAGGTGGCAGATGCCCTAAGTAGAAAGGACCCAACAATTCTATCAATAATGAGAATTGAGAAGGATCCAATCTTCTTAGACTTGAGGAATATGGACATGGGAATCATAAATAATGGAACATCATCAATCCTTTCACAAATTATTGCTCAACCATCTCTTTTGGAAAGGATAAATTATGCTCAAAAGGATGATGTGGGAATTCAGGAAAAAGTGGGAGCTATCAAAAAAGGGAAATCCTCAGAGTTTAATGTTAATGAAGAAGGAATTGTGCGGTTTGGGAAAAGACTATGTGTTCCATCAAGTCCGGAGCTAAAGAAGGAACCTTTGGATGATGCACATAGTTCAAATTTCTCTATTCACCCAGGGAGCACAAAGATGTATCGAGATCTCTGAGAAAACTTTTGGTGGGATAATATGAAGAAGGAGATCGCTGAATATACATCAAAGTGTCTGGTGTGTCAGCAAGTGAAGGCCGAGAGGCATAAGTCTAAGGGGATGATGCAACCATTGCCCATACCAGAATGGAAATGGGAGAAAATCACCATGGACTTTGTCACCAGACTTCCAAGGAAATCCAAAGGAAACAATGAAATCTGGGTTGTTGTGGATCGTCTTACAAAGATTGCACACTTAATTGACATTAAAGAGGATTTCTCTTTGGATCAACTGGCATGGATATATATTAGGGAAGTGGTAAGGTTGCATGGTGTACCACTATCTATTGTGTCTGACCGAGATTGAAGATTTACCTCTAAGTTTTGGAAGAGTCTTCAACATGCTCTGAATACTGAACTGAAATTTAGTACGGAATATCATCCTCAAACTGATCGCCAATCCGAGCAGACTATCCAAACACTTGAGGATATGTGGAGAGCGTTCTCAATGGACTTTAATGGAGGATGAGATCAACATCTTCCTCTGGTTGAGTTCTCTTATAATAATAGTTTCCACTCGAGCATCCAAATGGAACCATATGAAGCCCTGTATGGGAAAAGGTGAATAACACCGGCATGTTGGGATGAGGTCGGTGAACGTAAGCTACTTGGACCAGAAATGGTCGAAGAAATAATGGAGAAGGTGAAAACCATTCAGCAGCATATCAAGGCAGCCTAGAGTCGACAGAAGAGCTATGTAGATAATCATCGATGAGACCTTGAGTTTAAAGTTGGAGACATGGTTTTTCTATGCATATCTCCGTGGAATAAGGTCATGAGGTTTGGAAAGAAAGGGAAGTTAAGTCCAAGGTACATCGGCCCCTTCGAGATTCTTGATCGTGTCGGGGCTGTGGCCTATCAACTTGAACTTCCACCTACTATGGCCAAAGTATGTGATGTCTTTCATGTATCCCTCTTAAGGAATTACATACTGGACCCTTCACATGTACTCTCTTCTGAGGTGGTACAATTGGAAGACGATCATTATTATGAGGAGCAACCAGTGAAGATCTTAGATCGTAGAGAAAAAGTTCTATAAAATAAGACAATGCCCCTCATCAAGGTGTGGTGGAGAAATAAAAAGTTTGAAGAAGCGACATGGGAATCAGAGGAAAAGATGAAGCTGAGTTACCCACATTTGTTTTAGTGTGGGAAAAGGAAAAATTTCGTGGGCGGAATTTCTTAAGGGGGGAATGTTGTAACGACCCAAAGTTTCATTAATGGAAATCCCTCTTGATCTAATTAAATGTATCTTTATATAAAATGTTTTTATAAGATGTCAACTTCTTTGGTTTTATGTTAAGATTTTTGATCGTTGTTAATATAGTCATTGAACATTGATCACATGATTAGTATAAATATAAAACCTTAACAAATCCAATTTACTCAGGCAGGAGAAGTGATGGCCTCATCCAGTATAATTGCCCATAAAAAGCCCATTTTTCGAAGCTCGAAAAAGAGGTGGCATCCTTGGGCTTCTCCCTTGACCAAGCCCAAGCTGATCTTCACCATGTCAAGCTCGAACGGGACCGTCTACAGGAAAAGTGGAAGTTGATAGAGATTACCACTCGAGCGATGTTATCTGAGCCACCACAAGAGTCTGTCACCATCGCACACCTTACCCTTAGGTCTTATGCAGCTGTTTTAAGGGGTTATGTAACAAATAAGTAGTACTATGTTAATGTACATTATTTTTGTATATAATAATGAATATAATTTCTAGTCATTTTTGATACATTGTAAATAGTTTTTAAAGTACAAATGGTGTTTTTAGTTATTATTTAATTACGAAATCTATTTTATTAAATTAAGGGATTTTTGAATTAAATATTATTATTATTAAATCATTTTTTTAAATATAAATGATCTTATAATTTTATGAATGCAATTAAAATTTTTATTAAGGTTTGAAAGCCATTTCTGTCAAAACCCGTGAATTTTCGATAAATGTCAGTTTTTATTTTAAAAGTGAAAATTAACATATTTAGAAAATTATTTAGATAAAATAAATGTTATTTTTGGAATCAAGACATCGAAATTATCCAACGGTTAATTTTTCATAATTTTCTGAGACAGTTAAATTTTTGGGTAAAAATTAAATACCGTATAAATATATAATGTGTTTTATGACATCATAATGACCCAATGGTGATGTAATAAAATACTATAATCCTTATGTTCGGCCAATATATGTTTTATCATTAAAATAATGTGATTTTGGGTTTGTTTGAATTACTTTTCAAAGCATTAATGGACCCCTCAAGACATATTCAACACTTTTCCATTTTAAATTAATTTCCATGGGAGTGTGACTCACCTCCACATAAGAAACCTTATTATTTTAAGAAGTTCGGACTTGGGCCTTATAAAATATTTTTTTCCTATTACCTTTTCCAAAAACCATGGGCAAAAACCATGGGGTGGTTTGTGTTTTGGATTAATTTAATGTAAGGAGACCCAAACCTAAATAATAAAGAATTCCATCACCTTTCCTATATAAACCCACCCAAGATCCCACTTCCTCCTCACTCAAAGCCCTATTAGTTCGTCCAACCTCTTCCATACTCTATCTATAATCCTCCCAAGGTGCCCCAAGCTCCCAATAATCCTATCACAAGCCTCTTTCTAGCCTTTGGAAGCACACTTCCAAGTAAGGGTTTTTTCTTCCTTTCTCATTTTTGTCCAATTTTCTTTAAGTTGTTTTTCCCTTTTAATTTCAGTTATTAATGTTGGGGTATGGATTCTAACCTCCCTCATACTTCCATATTTATGTTTGAATGATGGGAGACCCTTTATCTCTCATTAAATTCCTCTCATGTACACCTGTTACTATACCGAAATTCCGAAAGGATCTTCTCTCTCGTCTTTTAAATTCAAGCGATACTTTTGTATCATGAATCTAAATTCCATTTCAATTGTTGGGACTTGAATCTATATGACCTCCTTACTGTCCATTACATGTAAATATGATGAGGAACCCCTTTCTCTCTCATCAACCATTTTTTATGTATTCTTATGTCACGCCATTATGCTGCCGAAATTGCACCGATTTTCTAAGCCAATGTCATTGTGTAGTGAATACCATGCCCATTTCTCCATCATGGGTATTCATCTTTATGCACATTTACATATTGATTATAAAGTTTCATGTATGAATTCCACATTCCTTTATCGTGGAATAAATTATTATGTTTTATGAATCCATGTTTTATGATCCATGTGACGCACTTATGCATGAAATGAAATGTTTAAGAAGGGTGCACCCTTATAGCGCTCCAATGCATTGGGTAAAGTATAGTATCATGATAATTCATGTGCAATGAGTGTTGACTCATGGTAATTAAATTTCATATAGGGTTTACTTGTGATTTATGTGCAATGAGGATTTACTCATGCTCCATGTGCAATGAGCCTTGGCTCATGCTAATTCCATGTTAAGTGTTGTTGCCACATTTCCATGTTATGATTATCATGCTTTATCATGCCTTTATGTTAATGTTTCTTTTATGCTCTATTGATATGCCTATTTTATAACATGTATTTTACTCCTCATGTTATTCCATGTGTACTCCCTTACTGGGCTTTATATCTCACCCTTTTCTTATGCATGTCCTCAGGTTATCCCATGCAATGCTAAGTACGAGGGAATGTAGTGGTCATGTAAAGGAAGTTTTCAATAAAGATGTTGTAATTCATGTTTTATGTTTTTATTTAATGATCCTAAGCCCCAAAGACACTAAACCTCTCGATCGTCTTTGTTGTATCAAGTGCTGTTTTATGTAATAAATCATGTTTAAGTTGTAATAAAATGCAGGGTTGTCATAGAGGTGAAATACAAATTTATAGGGATAAGGTGGCTCATTTTCCCTCCATAAACTTTATCATAGTGCATGAAAACTTTAGACCCAATATGTGATATATTTGGAAAATACGGTCTTTTAAATGTTGCTAGGATATTTATTTCATATCAATCCAATAAATTTATCTTTATTTTGTAAGAATTTAAGTCGTTATAGTTGTTTTACTCTAGGATATTAATCAAGCTTGGTGACTATATGAATTCCAAATATCCACTTCCCCATACCATTATTACCTTGAAGGAGGCTAAATCATGTGGGACATAGATATAAAATATATCCGCTGGAATATTATCTATCTCTATGTAAAATTTTATCTTCATTGTTCTTACCAATTAGAGATATAGTCACATTATTAAAAATATCCAGATATGTGAATAGATTTCAAGGCCCGGATTATGAGATGGTTTTGGACATTCAAATTATGGATTGAGAAATAAGTTCTGTTAAATGAAATTAATCCCACAATTTAAGGAATTATAAAAGTTATTTTTAAAATTTATATTAGTTTAGAAAAAACTATTGCTGAAATATAGAAGAATATTTAAAGAGTTAAAATCTATAATTATTTCATTCATACAACTAAACTGAAAATACTATCAAAACATAAAAATATGAAAACATCCAATATAAAAAATGTTTTTATGGGATTATAAAATTTTATTAACATTATAAAATGAATAAAAATATTATATTAATCAAATATATTATAAAATTCAGAACAATCAGACATGATAGGTTGTTTCGATACTAATAGATAAGAAGGACATTGGGACCAAATGGGTCTTCTACAAAAATATAAATAAATAGGGATTTGTAATTTGTAACAAAGAAAGACTAGTGTATAAGGGATAGAACTAGACCTAGGTAATATATTTTGATGATACATTTTCACTTGATGAAGGGCTCGAGACTATTCACCAATTCTTTTCCATAATAGTGAAATAGAAGTCCAAAATTTTTTAAATGGATGTTAAGTTGGAATTTTTAAATATTGTTTTGAAAAAAAAAAGTTTACATTGAAAAAATATATGAGTTTCTTTTCAATCAATATTAGAAAAAAAACTTTGGCTGAAGAAGGTGTTATATGGATTAAAGTTGGAACCAAGAGCATGGTATTAAATATTTGATCAAAATTTCAAGAAGCTCAGTTTTCAACATGGTTTAGTTGATAATAATACATATTTTGATAATGAAATTAATAAAAGGTTTATGGTGCTAGTTTATATTACCAGCATAATATTTGGTGGATGAAATGAATCACAGTGTGAACTATTTGTAGAATTCATGAAAATTGAGATTGAAACATCAATGATCAACAAACTAATGTTTTTCCTTAGTTTACTGGTGATGCAAGGATGAAATGGAACATTCATTCCTCAATAAAAATAATTCAATGGATGTTTTAAGAAGAATTGGGGTGGATAATTCCAAGTAAATGAAAACTCTAGTGTATATCTGGATGAAACTATCCTAAGATGATTAAGTAAAAGTAGTTAATGTCACAGAATATAGCCATATCATTGGAAGTCTATTGTAATTAATAGTGACTTAACCCAATATTATTTTTTACACATTCCAAATAGCATGGTATCAAAGTAATCCCAAGTAAATTCACTTACATTTAGTGAAAAAATACATTTATACAATATGGGAATGGTGGATTCCAATTTTCTATAAAATGAAAAATCTCAGTAAGATTTATTTGGTTTTAAAGATAAAGATTGATCTAGTTTAGTAGATAGTAGAAAATCAATGTTTGCTGGGGAATTAAATCTTGAAAGGTAGTGTATTTATTGGATATGAGAGAAGCAATATTTCATTGAATTGAGAACCATATAAAATTAATATATTATCCCCACTCAATATTTCATGAATTTATTGTGAATGAAGAATCAATTTGAAGATATGGGATTTTAAGTGAAGTCCCCAATCAAAATTCATTTCAATAATTCAAGTTCTATATATCTCATAAAAAATATTGTGCATCACACACAGACAATGGAAATTGAAATAAGGTATCACTTTATAAAGGAGAATGTGTAAAATTAGCTTATGATGTTGGATCATGTGACTACAGAATAATAGGTTATAGATATTTTGTTGATGGACTTAATCATAGAGGATTTTTAACAGCATTGATTAGTTATTTATTTTTATTCAACTTCCCACACTTGAAAAAGTGTGTAAATGTAACCCCATGTTCACAAGTTGAGGTGTATTTTTTCCATATGTAATGATTTGTGTTCTTTACAATTATTCAACCACAAATGAGTGGGTTTTGGGTTCATTGAAAAGGGGTATAAAAAATATATAGGAGAGAAGCTGATAGGGGGAGCAGTGAATTAGGAGCAGTTTTAAATCTCACGATGTAAAAGATAATTAATCAGTGTTTTTATTTCCAAACAGATGGTGTTAATTATGATATAATATTATTATTTTTTGGAATTAAGTGATTAGTTGATAAACTATACATACTAATCATGTTTCTCACACCGAGTATAGCTTGTGTAGGCTTAGAGTGTATATTGAGTAAATCATTGATCACTATTTGGAATCCCAAGAAGTTAATATTGGTAGAATATGGAAGAAGAATTAAATTTTTATCAAAGTGTTCAAACCTATCAAAAAACCCAAAGGTGGAGATTGTTGGAAAAAAATACCACAATATAACATTATAGTATTTTTCAGTTGATTATGCTTGTTGAAAAAGTAGGTTGATAAAGTTAATTGTGGAGTTCTGGGAAAATTATTACTAATTATGTTGAAAAATAATTAATAAGAAGTTTATGAAACTCTGTAAGTTGTACAGAAAATCTTGTGTACAAGGTGCCACCATTTCTTAGTGTTTTCCAAATTTTTGGGTCCACAATTTGGAATAAGGGACAAGTTTTTCAATAGTTTTATTTCTAGGGATCTATGTAAAAAAAATAGAAAAGGCTTGTAATTAGGGAAATTTTAGTGTTTTAATGATGTCTAGTGTGTAAGGAATGTTTTGGTGATCTACCAAAGAATGAAGATTCATAATATATGGATGAGTTATAATGTAAATAGTGTATGTTATGTGATTATGAGAAGTTTCATTAATGGAAAATCTCCATAATGTTTCAAGAAAAAATAGAATTTCATTAAAAATAATGTAGAGTTTCAAAAAAAGGAAGTGGTGATATTTTATGTTTCATGATGCAGAGGAAACATTTATAAATATGAAGCTACCCCCACCCCCATACTAAGAGAGGAAACTATAATGAAAATTTGATGTATCAAAATTCACTAATGTGAATTAAGAAGGTTTTTTATTGAGTTAATGTTTTCATAAGACTATGAGTTTTATAATGAAAAGATGTTTTATGAAATTTATATAATCTTTATGAAAGTTTTTATTTTCGTAAACGGTTTGAGTTTTTCTAACTTTATGGGTTTCATGAAAGTATAATGTGATGGTAATAATTGTGATGTTTCCGGAAATTATGGAAAAGGTTTTTTTAAAAGTGAATCTTACACAAACCAGAATGGTTTCCCAGTATTTTTTTGGTAAATAGTTATTCATCATGTGTATGAATATAGAGATTCATGATGCACCAAATGAGGTTTAACCATGATGGATTTAAGTGATTGAAAGAAAAATATTCTGAAGGATCAGTGAGAATATTTTATTTGAGAGAGTAGTGGGATTTAAAATTTTGAATGGTAATGAAACATGAGGCACAATGAGTTTGATAAAAAATTTATAACATTAGTGTACATTGGTGTATTTGGTTGATATGAACATTTTCATTGTATAATCCTTGGATATAGCCTAGTGTTGGTGAATCAATTAAACCTGTGGTGTCTCACGCATGATTTCATTTATACTAATATATTTCTATGTGAATGGGAGAGAATAGGGATTTGTTTAATTATAAAACAAGATTTTAAGAGGATGTTGTTTCAATATTTCATACCCTAATTCACATTTAACCTAGTTTTGCTAACAAATGAGGATAAAGATTAAATAAAACTAGTTAAGTTCATCATAGTTGGAAAAACTACTTAAATTAACTAACTATTAAATGATAAAATTTATGCTCTATAAACTGTGAATATTTTTAAAGAATATTTTATATTTTAAACATTTTTATTTCTTAAAAATAAATAAACGTCATATTGTTTTACTTCTGGTGCTATGGATTCATTTTAAAATAATATCCATAATTATTAATAAACTGATGTGATACTAGAACCATGAAACAATCATCCTTGGGATGGTGATAATGATCATAATATATTCATAAAATATTTTTAAATGAAAATAAAAGAAAAATTATTCATAAAAAAATTTATGAAAAAATTTATAAATCAAGTTTTTAATAACTTTAATTTGATTATTTTGGAGGTTAGGTAGACACACCAAGGAAGTTAGGACCTGGGGTAGTAGAAAACCCAAAACACCTACTTTATATTTTGAGTGGTTTTTTTATCTCATTGCCTATACTTCACTCTATATTATTATAATTAAATTATTCTATATTTTTATATATGTTCTATACATATATACCTATATTAATTTTTTTTCTTTTTTGGGGAATTTGTTTCATGTTTTCTTCTCAATCCTTTCTTTAAAGTGAACTTGATTAAAGATAATGTTTTAATATATTATTTACTTTCATGTACCACACATTCAAATGAGTTAATATTATTTTTTTTTTTTAAATACCCATTCCATTATGGAAATTTATTCTATACCATTTTTGATCCTAATGAAAACTATATGCCCTTATTTTAATCGAATACTCTTTGATAAAATTTTAAAACATTGTTTAAGGGGTTAACTTCCATATCTACATCCCAGACCTTTCTCATGATATTTTTTTCAGTTGAGCTCTATCATAATGATCTATATTTATTTATTTAGATATGTATATCTCAAAGTCTTGAATCCTTTTTTTTCATAGTAATCATTGTGATATAACTTTTGGTTATTCTTTATGACATGATTATGTAACATATTCCATTACCATGAGTTTCTCTAATACTTATTCGTTATATACTATTTCTTTATGTGGAATAAATACACATGTGCTTATTATTTTTTCATGTATTTTTCTTCAATTATATATCCCCCAATTCATTGGGTAATGTTTTATTCTTACGAGATACTATTTCTGGTACCTGGGAAATGAGTCTAATACACTATGTTATGTTTTCATCATAATAAAATTTAAATTATTATTTTGATTGATGGTTTTATATTGTTTTCACATTCTATCTTATAATATCATCTTCTTTATACCATTATTCCAAGTGATTAAATATATAAACCTTTTATTTTATGATATCATGATTGCATCTTGACTAGTATTTTATATTTCATGAACATGTTTTCTCTATTACTATGATTTATACCTATATCATTCAATTTCTGTATATCACATAGTTACCCTATATAGTAATATAAATTCAACATGATTTAGCATCACATTATAGGGATTAAAATAATGGAAATTTATTTTATTTTTATATGGTTCTAGGTATCAAATATCCAAAATACAGTAGGCCTCTAGATTTATGAGTTGTTTTTTATCGATATTTATGTTAAAAATCATGAAAAAATATATGTATGTGAAATGAGTCATTATATTTGGTGTTAAATAAAGGTCTAGTTGTTTTGGTTATTGGTCTAGGGAACCTAATAGGTAATAGACCATTAATAACCTATATGTAATCCAAGAAATTTATAAGTTTGGATATAAATTCCATTTATGAGTTATTTATTCATGTTCATGGTTTTACTTTTTTATATGATTATTAATTTGAGTATTCTCACTCCTAACTTTCATTTATTTTTTAAATGGATAGAAATAAGAGAAAACATCTCAAAAACTAATGTGATGGCCTATGTAATGATTTCCCTGACAAGTTTAATAATATAATAGGATCGGGAGTTGAGAAATTTATGGGAATACTTTCACAACAAATTCAAGTTAAGAATAATAACATGAGTAATGTGGAACACCATATTTATTATAAGATTTAAAAATTTGTGGTTGATTATTTTATGTAAAAAAAGCCTTCAAATATTTTTATATTGTATGACCTCTAATTTAAAAAAAATGGATTAATTTTATTTAGAATATATCATTTGTCCTTATATTTTATGAGAATGATAATGTTATATTGTCCATCTATCACTTCGATGGACAATTCTATCAGTCATGGATAGAGATCAGTAACACAAACCCCAAGGAAGACAATAAATTAATGTAATAGGTTGAATTAAAGAAAATATTTTTTTAATAAATATTTTCTTCATACACACTATATTGAAATGGAGAGGGTATTTCTTGGACTCAAGAAAATACATTATAAATCCATTACGTCTCATAAATAAAACTTCACAAGGGTTACAATACACGCCTTTAGTTCTTTCATTTACCTCAAAATTATGTTTGAATTTTTATTTAGTAGACTAATGATTAGTCTTAAAAGAAGATTTAAAAAATAGAGACTTTAAAAGATATGAGTAAATATCCAAATGTCCCCATAATGTTGAGTTGGATATTTTTTTATTCTGAATGGACTCATAGTGATAGAGATAAAATGTGGAGGACGTACTTTAATTCAAGAGGATTGATGAATAAATCATATAGAAGAATGATAATCCAACTACCCATATAAGTGTGAGGAGAATCATTTGGGAAACTACAAAAAGGTAACAAAGAGATGTTTTAGGTGTGTATACAAGGGGATTCAGGATTATAAATCTATAATGTAGATATATAATCAAAAAATATATATTAGAATAAAGTAAGGTTGTGATATATCATCCACCAATGGTTTAATGTTTTAACTTCAGTGAGTAAAGAAATTTTGAAAGTTAGTTATCTAAGACAAGGACCATTGAGGATATCTGATGACAAAAACCTATACATACAAATCATAAAGGACAATATTATACTATAACTATTACTGAGGTGGATCCTGAAAATGAAGTGGTGATAGGTATACTTTATTAATTCAAAAATAGATAATTTCCTATTTGATTATAGTTCTATGAATCCTTTTATATCATTAAAGTCTAGTAGCAACATCCAAAACCCACATCAATACATGAAGGTTGAGTTATTAGTGAAAACACCATGTGATTCAATTACTGTATCTCAAGTATATAAGTCTAAGGAAAATAACATTTGTGTGAAAAATATCCTGAAGAACATTGTTATAATCCCATTAGTGGAATTTGATTCTATACTATGTATGGATTGGTTGTCTCTATATAGAGCCAACATCAACATCTCAAAGAGGGAAATCAATTTCCATATACCAAATCATCCTCCAATTTTATGAATGTTCCGGGAGAATAATGAATCACCTTCGAAAAATCCTTCTAAATCATGGATATTTTTTCATTAGAACAAGAATATCTTGATCAAATGATTGAAACAAAAGAAAGGAACTTCTTATAAAATATTCCCATTTATATGGAATATAGTAATGTATTACTTTATGATTTTACTTATATTCTTCATAATAGATAGGTTGGGTTCCAAATTAAACATATATTCAAAACTCTTCCCATATCCAGGGTTCCTTATATAATGAACCCCATTAAACTATATTAAATGAAGAGGAAACTACAAGAGAATATTGCAATGGGTTTTATACACCCAAGTGTATTACCTTGTGGTGTTTCTACCCTAATTATCTAAAATATGGATAGGCCAATGAATCTCTAAATTAATTATCAGGAATTCACCAAGATAAAGATAAAAAATACCTCTTCCACAAATTAATAACTTTTTAAATCAACTGAGATTGGTTTATTACTTTCATTAAGTTTATCTTTAGTCATGATATCATAAAATAAAGTTAAACAAGGATAATATTTCCAAGACTGCCTTCCATACAAGTTATGTACACTATAAGTTCACAATGATTCCATTAAAACTCAAAAATACTGTAGAAATTTGAATGGAATTTCTGAATATAGAATTTAGTGATTACCTTGACAAATGCTTAGTGGTCATTATAGATGATATTCTCATAAGCTTCATAAGAAATAAAGAAAAGGAGGATCATTTTATTACTGTGTTAAAGAGAATAAGTTATATGAAAAGATTGAGTAAATGTGAATTTTTGATGGAGAAGTATCACTATTGTGGAATGTTATCACAAAAAATGGGATATAACTAGATCCTTTAAAGATAAAGGAGATTAAGGAATGGTTTAGACCAATATATTCAATGAATATTCATATTTTACTCAAATTGGCTAGTCACTATCAAAAAAATTAGGAACATCTCAAGATTTTCAAACCCACTAAATAAGATAACTAATAAGGGAGTAAAGTTTCTATAGGATTATTAATCAATGACAGATCTGAGGTGTTTAAGAAAAGGATAATCACTACACCGATACTCATACTACCCTCAAGTAGGGATGTATTTTTTAAATATAGTGATGCATAAAAGAAGGTATTGGGAAATGTACTCTTAAAAGGTGATAAAGTATATTCTATAACTCATGAAAGTTAAAGATGGTAGAGTTGTGAATAATTTTTAAGGAGTTATTATGTAGTACCCCTTATTTCAGTTAATTATCCATTTATTTATTTATTTTTAGTATATAATATTATTCGGTAATGTTTGGGAAGGTTTGAAGGATGTTTGGAAAAACAATTTGGATTTTATGGACATACACTATTTGAGAATGGTTAGTAGAAATTTTGAAACACCTCTAAAAAATGATTCAAGGGAAAACAGGGATCACTAGTTAGGAAAACAGTGGGTGAATGGTTTTGCTAAACCATGTGAAAAATATGTTGAAACTGTGTGACGATGAACATAGGGGGTTAGCATGGTTGGTTCATGGATTTTTTAATTGTGTAATCCAACTATGCGAGTGGTGTTTGGAGGCTTTGGATGGTGCATAATTTGTGCATTATTTTTTTAACTGTGCGCCTGAATGGTGAAGCATTAAAAACAATATCCAATTTTTTTGAATCTAATTTTTTTCCCTTTAATTATTCATTTTCCCATTTTTAGTTCATAATACAAATTACACATCATTCAAAAACCGAAGGGACCATTCCTCTTGACCCAAGAGAAATTTTTTAGTGATTCAGAGTTCGTTGGTGGCCTAGATTCCTTGGTAAGTTCTTATTTCTTAGTGATTTTCCTTAGTTTATTATTTTTCCCCTCTTGGATTCCTAGATATAATTTATTAAATGTATATCCGTGTTTTAAGATGGAAATAATGATAATATATGGTTGTTTTGATTCTAGGGAACAAAATCTAAGGCTGGACATGGATGATCTAAGATGGGTATTTAGAGTTCATATATTGTTATACATTTTCACATATGTTGCAAGGAAGGTGGATTCACTCTCTAATCCTATTATTGTAACTTGAAGTCTTGATTTAAAATTTATTGAACTACATTAATTGAATTTTGAAATTAATGTGAAAAGATTGATGGAAATTCTCTTTAGGTTTGGTTTGTAAAATTGTTGATATTGGGTAATTTTTTGGAAAATGAAATTAGTTAAATGATTTTTAAATGATGGTTTTAAAATGGTTTTATATTTTTGTTGAATGAAAATTTTATTGGAATGTGTTTTTAATAAAATTGTTGTTTAATTTAAATGGTTTGGCACAATTGGTTTGGAATGGTTTTTGACATAATGGTTAGGGCGAGTTGAATGGGATGGATAATGGTCATGAAATAACAGCATCAAAGGGATAGAGTATGGATGTGAAGTTACACTATTATTGGTATCTAAAATATTGTGTGTGTGTGTGTGTGTTTGGTTATGTGTGTGTAAACATAATAGAAAATGCTAATTGGATTAATAAATGGTATTAGAGACTTGTTTCATTGCTTTCCATGGAAAACTATATTTTTTAGGAATGGTTTTGGTCATGTGATAAACTATTTAATTTTTTTATATAAATTGTTTTATATAAGTGTTAAAAAATTCTTCTATATTAGCATTATGAGTAGAGAAATCATTTGGGGAAGTGTTATTGAGTTTTATACTCACCACCTTCTAGGGAACTTTGGTTCATTTTTAGATGTGATATATCAACACACAAGTAATGGAAAGGTATCCCAGTTCTTTAGTGATTCATAACGATACCTTGGGAATTGATCATGGAGTTAGAACTTGGATCATGTTTGGAGTTACTAGTGGATGTATTTTTTGACTTCCCGTATTGTTTATTTTAGTTTTTACTTTATAATCTAATATAGTTTATGGTTGTAGTTAGGTTTCATTGTCAATGGTTTATACTTTGTTTCTTATTATGTTGTACTCATGTATCATATAGTGGTTATTTTATTATAGTTATTTGGGTTTGGTTGTTTTATTTTCAAAGGGTAACTAATCCACCAAATATTTATAAAGCCCTTGGAATTTTTTTCTTACATTTGGTGTCTTGGGGATGTCACCTAAATCTAATTAACACCCCCACCTCTTCCCAAGCCAATGGCTACGGGGAGGGATGTTACAAATGGTATCAGTATTGGACATTCCATCTTTCAATTTAGAAAAAATTGTTTTGGTTTTTTATCCATGGAGTTTATAAAACATTCTTGTTGAGTAAAAATGTTGGGATGTTATAAAGGAATAGGATCATTAGGACATCAAATATAGAGCATAAAGAGGTGTAGCTAAACTATTTATGTTGAACATAAATTTTCTAGGGATTTGGGTACATGAGTTATAAGGCCCCAGCCTTAAACCTTACTTAATATTGAGTTATTACAAGATTACACATTAAGGATCTTTTCCGGTTTAGAGTTTTAGAGAATTAGATCATGAAACTTGCATTACATTCCACATTTAAACAAAGTGGTTACATAAAAGACAGTATTCATTCTTCTCATCAACAGAAACATATTTAAAATAAAACATGGATTCTTTCATGACACATCCTTGACACTATCATCACATCATGTACCCTTCCCTTGACCTGTGAAAAACATTTCAAAAACTTGGGATGAGCATAAAAATCTCAGTAAGGGATATATAGATATGGAAAGGAAACATGAGTACATGTATACATAAGAATGAAATCATACTTTACCCATAAAACATAGGCATATCAAATCATGAATAAATCATAGAAATCATAAGACAAAAAAGGTAACTTGAGGCATTCATAACATTATTACGTAGGGAGTAACCCTCTTGGTTACGTTTTGGAATACCCATCACAGTATATTCCCTAAATCTCTTCGGAGAAACCTCAATGTTTCACTCCTTCGCGTTACCCAATGCTTTGAAGAGCTATATCGGGCTCACCCGCCCTTAGTTTATCACGGAACCACCTGTTTTCATAACAATGCCCAAGAACCATAACATAAATGTATCACATAAAACATGCATAAAGGAAACATAACATTTCCACATTTCAATCACAATATAACATTTTAGTATATTGAAATAAGGAATCCATTCAAAAAGAAACCATTTCCAAAACCATTTAAAACATTTAATAAAGAGATTTTTGAATCAAAGTGTCCCATACCACCTTGAAGCTTAAAATTTTAAACCATTAATATCCATATAAATAAATCCTTAAAACCATTTTGAAAACATGGATATTAATAAGAACAAATAATTAAAACATTTAAAATGATATTTTGGTTAAAGGGGTTTTACCAAAATTAGAGACACTTGAATACAATAATTGAGGAATAACATTTAGTCAGAACTTTATAATATCATGAGAATAAATGGATTCATGATATAATTATCCAAAGGACATTATATACACCATATAAGAGTGAATTTGTTCATAACAACAATGAACCCTCAATAGAAATGTCAAATGTGATGAAATCCCTTATAAATAAGGTATCCTTAAATTAAGGACAAATCAATCTCAAAAAATATGTGTGAAAAATATAAATACACCCAATATAAGTGGATATTAAGTGTAAAACAATAAAAGGTCATTCACACATATTCAATGGATGACATATTCAATGACTACATGTTGAACCTAAAGAAATCGAAATTGGGTTAAAAAGTTCCCTTGACATCCTAACGGCATCACATCAAAATGAGTTGGTGAGAGATAAAAAGTGTATCTCATCACTTGGACATAAAATTTACATCAATAAGGATATATGATAACATATCCCAACATAACAATATGTAAATTAAAATACCCAACAAAATAAGTCTTTTAAAAAAGAGGAGGGTGAAAGTTTCCCTTACCGACTTGGGTATCTTTCAAGACATACACCCCATGAAAGAAGGACAATAGATCATTGCTGTAAATACTCATAAATGAAAGTATATTACACAAAGAGTAGAATAATGGGAAGTACATACACCACTCAATGGAATTTGTGGAAAATGTAGCATAAATCTCACGGGAATAAAAGTGAGATGAAAAATCCCTTACGAAAACTCGGCAGCCTAACGGTGCCACATAAAACTTCCGAATATGTATTGATGAGATCAAATAGGGTTTCTCATCACATTACAATAAAATGTAAAGAAATAGGAATATAAAATAACATCCCCCAACATTACAAAGAGGAGCTTAAAAGAAGTGACATAAAGGAGAGTACTTAAAAAGAAAGAGAGAGGTTAGATCTCTTACGAAAGTTCGGCAGCCTAACGGCGCCACTCAAAACTTCCAAAATGGATTGATGAGAGAGAATAGGGTCTCTCATCACATGAACATAAAAATTACAGTAAGTGTAATATAAAATATCATCCCAATAACAATAAATATGAGCTTTAAAAGGAATGACATAAAAGTGTGTACTTAAAAAGAAAGAGAGGAGTAGGATCCCTTACCTTGGGTCCGACTTGACTCGATCGTTATTTAATCTCCTGAATAATAAACTTGAGTTAATTTCTACTTCCTTAAGAACCTTTTTAAAGTTCATTATTCCTTTTATATCACTTATTACCATGTCATAAACATTATGTAATCATTTAAGTTAGTAATATTTGTTTTACCGATATTTGGTTCCTAAGTCGAAAGTGGACTTCTTACAATTACATGTTGTTTGTGTGGCCAAATGTTTATTATATACAGAATTGTATTCATGATGTAGATATCATATATGTCATATATATCCAGTAAATTCATGAATTTATAACATTACATAATCATTTAGAGGTAAGAAATGAAATGCACCGTTCATGGAGACGGTAAGCCGTACGTACGCATGAACGCTACTTTCATATCTATTTAGTATTTTATAGAATGGAATAATAATGATATAAAGGTATATTATAATTCCAGTATAATATAATATATAATATCATAGTTCCATCCTTTATACGTCCCACATATGGTATTTAACGAATCAAATCACTTTGAGGGGGCGGTAGTCCGCACTTCCTAAAATGAAGATATCGTGTATACCCATAATGGATGCCATAAAGGTAAGACACAAATGAAAAATAAAGAATCATAAGTAAAACATAAACATATTATATATCATATATAAAAATAGTGACATCATAATGACCACCTTTGAAGGTGTTAAATGAGTATTGAACAATCATCGTTTCGGGTGGCAGAATTTTGCCATCCACGGAAACCGTATGTTCTTTAACCATTTGATGTAGTTGTGTGAGAGTGTAGCTCGAATAAATCTTATAAAAACATCCTAGTATATTGAAGATACTGGTTTTGTTACAAAAGAAATAATAAAAAGAGTTTAGGGGGTTGGAGAAGAAAAATAAAACAAATGAACATGATGGAATGAATTACCTTTAAAAGTGTAACTCCTTTTGATTTGAGCCTAAAGGATTACTTTGAAAGGATTATTACCAAAGGGAATCCTCTAAGATGAGTATAGGGATGTGGAGAGAGTAAATGGGCATGGTTTGGCCGAGCCAAAGGCTTGAGGAGTGTGTGAAATGAGGTAGAGTTGGGGGCCTTTTATAAGAGGAGAGGAGGGGCACTTTTGGAAAGTAAGAAATATTACTTTATTTGAAAATGTTTTTCGGTTTTAAAAGGTCCCACATTGATATAATCCGTGCCTAAGGTGATAATGGTTCGAAATCCACCCATAAAATAAGTTTTGGACATGTGTAGGTCATAGAGTTTACATTATCTTCTCATTTTATTTAAATCGTCAGATAATGATGTCATCACTACATCATTATGATGTCATAAATAATTTAATTTATTTAATGTCTAAAAATTATAAAAAAATTACTATGATGTAGGAAATCTTTTTATCTTTCCAATGACTATTTATAATAAAAAATCTGACTTGTATAAATCCACCTAACAATTGTTTTAGGAAAACATATCATGTTTGTGTCATTTTTACTTTTACATTAAATAAAAAGTTATTTATGTCATTTCCCAACCAAAGTGGCTCCATGGGGTACCCAAGTTTACCCATGGCTTTTCTTGGTCGTCCATTACTCATCTAATAAGGTTAGGACAAGTTTCATGGTGTTTTCAGATTTTTATAATATCATTTTTACATTAAATTACACTAATTACCTCTAATCGCGATTAATGAAAAAAAGTTACTATTCACCAAAAAATTATTTTCATCCCATTGAACCACATTTTACATACTAATGACAACCATGTATGTTGGATTTTCAAAATTCAATACACATTAGTGGTAAACTTTCATTTAACTGAAAAATCAGTTTTCTTGATTACCACTTAGTGGTTTCACTATTCATCAAAAATTGGAGTTTTTCAGAAAAATACCAAAACTTCACCCTAAGCTATATTTGATATTCTGAATTCAAAAATGAAGTCCGTTTTACAAAATTCAAAACATATTAGTCACATTAATTAATTTAATAATTAATTCCCGTTGTCAGATCAAATAGCGTGTTTTTATAAAACAATAAGTATCAAAAAGATTGACTCTAGTTTAAGTCTAATTTCAAAGTGAAATTAATTCCAACGACCACTATTGGATTTAATGGTAAAAGTATTTTCTAATTTCACTTTAAAACCAATTCAAAATATTATCTAATCATATAAATAAATTATATTAAAAAGAGGTTTTGAATTAAAACACAACATTTTACACTATTCATTAAAAAATGAACTTTATCGGAAAAATACCAAAAAATTACACAAAGTAAAATTTGATGTCCCGATTCTTAATAAGAGTTTTATTTGGTCCAAAAGAATGTATAAGAGTGATCAAAACTATATTTAATGACAGTTCTCCATTAAAAGGCGATAAGTGAACCTTTAGTGAAAACTAGGGCATATACGCCTAAAATTGAATTTTTTCCGTATTTTAAGCCTTTAGCTTTTATTGGATAAATGTAAAAACATTAAAAAACATATATAATCATATTTTAGTTATTTATATCCATTCCCGCCAATACAACGGCTACATGTTAACTACCATTTGAAATAATATTATTTTATTATTAGAGTGCAACGTAAGATTCCCAAGAAACTCGTTGTTGCGTGTTGGGTACACCATCGAGCATAGTGTCCCCTTTAAATTCATATTAATATTTTATTCACAAATATGGATAAATATGAAAATTTCATATTCTTTATTTACCTGGGGTGTTACATCCTTCCCCCCTTTTGGGAATTGCGTCCTCACAATTTTTAAAATTGAGCTTGGAAACATCCTTGAAAGTCCCACATCGGAACAAAAGTCGGTAAAACAAACACTTTAAAATAAAGAAAGATAATTACAAAGGTCACCCGAGTTAACCCATACTAGGATTCCAAGTCTGAAAATATGGACATGGAGGAAAAAACAAAGGGTCATGTTCTGATGGAGAGTGATAGAAAACATGTTTAGGAGAAAGTTAACCACGAGAAAATCACAAACTTGTGATGGGTTAAACGGTATTCGATTCCCCAGTAGGAAAAGTTAATAGACAACATTTGTGTTTTAAGTTACTTTTTATTGAGGAATTTATTCATAAGGTAACATAATCACTTATCATATTGACTTTCAACTTTTATTAGATTCCTTAAACAAACTCATATTTTCTCCAAAAGACGAGTATTTAGGAAGACTTGTTCACATTAAGAGTACTATAATCAACTTCTAGAGAATCACCTAATCGACAAAATAGAACTATATACTTCCCATGTCTTTAGACTTTAACCAAAACCAAAAAGGTTATTACAAGATCACATAATCCAGAAAAGGATAACCCTTTATAAAAAGAAAATCTATTCTTAACCTCCAAAATTTGTCCAACAAACCCCAAAGTTCAACGAGGACCATTCTATAATCAATTTGTCCATAAAATTCTTCAAAGTAAACCAAACTAATATTGAAACCCAAATATTTGAAGGATTTAGTCACATAGTCTTCCAAGTTAAATCGTAACATTTATCTCCAAACAACATCAGTTGCTCCTAAAGTCTCGTATTGAAAAGTAATTAACCTAATCACATATCCTCCATGATAGGTTAATCATTTTCATAAATAACCCAAAATCAACATACTCTTAATTCATAAAATCATATAACTGGAAAGAATCGGTCAAACTAACCAGGGACTTCACGTAGTCTAGTGGTAGGTGATAAATACCAGTCGCACTTTGGTTGTGGGTTCGATTCCCGCAGCTTTGTCCGACGCGACGGAATGTTGCACGGTCTGCGTGTTGTCCTTTTTCCAAAACTATATAATTCTTAAAACATTACCCAAAATGAGATAAAATCTTCAAGAATAATCATAACATATTTTAACCTCAAGTTTATCTCATGCCCTTCATTTTCCATCATATCATATAATAACCCATAATTACCTCAAAAGTAAGGATCATATAAACCCTAATGGTTACCATAATAATTATTACCTAAATTTCCACATCGAGTTGGCCATCTCGTACATGATGCATTAGAGAACTCACCAAGGTTGAAGTGATTGATCATGACTCCTTGATAGTTGGTTTAGAATAACTATGCGATTCCTCATTGAATCCCCCATCTCATCCAGTATCTTAATCAGAGAACCACCACAGTTTACTTCAAACCCATTTTCACTTTGGTGCCTGCTAGATCCAGCCATTTACTAAAATCAAAAAGTTCAGTGTGAGTATATCAACAAAACCATCATGTACTAATGAGGAAGGCAAACACTAAGATATACTTACTCATTCACTTTATCTAAAATTAGGACTCTTTCTGAAATCCTAACCATTATGGTAATGTCACTTATGCTTAAAGAATACCCTAACCTCTAAAGTTATCTAAACCGACCTTTGATACCAACTATAAGGCCCCAGCCTTAAACCTTACTTAATCTTGAGTTATTACAAGATTACACATTGAGGATCTTTTCAGGTTTAGAGTTTTAGAGAATTAGATCATGAAACTTGCATTACATTCCACATTTAAACAAAGTGGTTACATAAAAGACAGTATTCATTCTTCTCATCAATGGAAACAAATTTAAAATAAAACATGGATTCTTTCTTGACACATCCTTGACACTATCATCACATCATGTACCCTTACCTTGACCTGTGAAAAACATTTCAAAAACTTGGGATGAGCATAAAAAGCTCAGTAACGGATATATAGATATGGAAAGGAAACATGAGTACATGTATACATAAGAATGAAATCATACTTTACCCATAAAACATAGGCATATCAAATCATGAATAAATCATAGAAATCATAAGACACAAAAGGTAACTTGAGGCATTCATAACATTCTTACGTAGGGAGTAACCCTCTTGGTTACGTTTTGAAATACCCATCACAGTATATTCCCTAAATCTCTTCAGAGAAACCTCAATGTTTCACTCCTTCGCGTTACCCAATGCATTGGAGAGCTATATCGGGCTCACCCGCCCTTAGTTTATCACGGAACCACCCGTTTTCATAACAATGCCCAAGAACCATAACATAAATGTATCACATAAAACATGCATAAAGAAACATAACATTTCCACATTTCAATCACAATATAACATTTTAGTATATTGAAATAATGAATCCATTCAAAAAGAAACCATTTCCAAAACCATTTAAAACATTTAATAAAGAGATTTTTGAATCAAAGTGTCCCATACCACCTTGAAGCTTAAAATTTTAAACCATTAATATCCATATAAATAAATCCTTAAAAACATTTTGAAAACATGGATATTAATAAGAACAAATAATTAAAACATTTAAAACGATATTTTGGTTAAAGGTGTTTTACCAAAATTAGAGACACTTGAATACAATAATTGAGGAATAACATTTAGTCAGAACTTTATAATATCATGAGAATAAATGGATTCATGATATAATACTCCAAAGTAAATTATATACACCATATAAGAGTGAATTGGTTCATAACAACAATGAACCCTCAATAGAAATGTCAAATGTGATGAAATCCCTTATAAAGAAGGTATCCTTAAATTAAGGACAAATCAATCTCAAAAAATATGCATGACAAATATAAATACACCCAATATAAGTGGATATTAAGTGTAAAACAATAAATGGTCATTCACACATATTCAATGGATGACATATTCAATGACTACATGTTGAACCCAAAGAAATCGAAATTGGGTTAAAAAGTTCCCTTGACATCCTAACGGCATCACATCAAAATGAGTTGGTGAGTGATAAAAAGTGTATCTCATCACTTGGACATAAAATTTACATCAATATGGATATATGAGAACATATCCCAACATAAAAATATGTAAATTAAAAGACCCAACAAAAGAAGTCTTTTAAAAAAGAGGAGGGTGAAAGGTTCCCTTACCGACTTGGGTATCTTTCAAGACATACACCCCATGAAAGAAAGACAATAGATAATTGTTGTAAATACTCATAAACGAAAGTATATTACACAAAGAGTATAATAATGGGTAGTACATAAACCACTCAATGGAATTTGTGGCAAATGTAGCATAAATCTCACGGGAATAAAAGTGAGATGAAAAATCCCTTACGAAAACTTGGCAGCCTAACGGCGCCACATAAAACTTCCAAATATGGATTGATGAGATCAAATAGGGTTTCTCATCACATTAAAATAAAATTTAAATCAAGAGGAATATAAAATAACATCCCCCAAAATTACAAAGAGGAGCTTAAAATAAGTGACATAAAGGAGAGTACTTAAAAAGAAAGAGAGAGGTTAGATCTCTTACGAAAGTTCGGCAGCCTAACGGCGCCACTCAAAACTTCCAAAATGGATTGATGAGAGAGAATAGGGTCTCTCATCACATGAACATAAAAATTACAGTAAGGGTAATATAAAAGATCATCCCAATAACAAGAAATATGAGCTTTAAAAGGAATGACATAAAAGTGTGTACTTAAAAAGAAAGAGAGGAGTAGGATCCCTTACCTCGGGTCCGACTTGACTCGATCGTTCTTTAATCTCCTGAATAATAAACTTGAGTTAATTTGTACTTCCTTAAGAACCTTTTTCAAGTTCATTATTCCTTTTATATCACTTATTACCATGTCATAAACATTATGTAATCATTTAAGTTAGTAATATTTTTTTTGTCGATATTTGGTTCCTAAGTCGAAAGTGGACTTCTTACAATTACATGTTGTTCGTGTGGCCAAATGTTTATTTTATCCAGAATTTTATTCATTATGTAGATATCATATATGTCATATATATCCATTACATTCATGAATTTATAACGTTACATAATCATTTAGAGGTAAGAAATGAAATGCACCGTTCATGGAGACGGTAAGCCGTACGTACGCATGAACACTACTTTCATTCCTATTTCGTATTTTATAGAATGGAATAATAATGATATAAAGGTATATTATAATTCCAGTATAATATCATATATAATATCATAGTTCCATCCTTTATACATCCCACATATGGTATTTAACGAATCAAATCACTTTGAGGGGGCGGTAGTCCGCACTTCCTAAAATGAAGATATCGTGTATACCCATAATGGATGCCATAAAGGTAAGACACAAATGAAAAATACATAAGTATAAGTAAAACATAAACATATTATATATCATATATAAAAATAGTGACATCATAATGGCCACCTTTGAAGGTGTTAAATGAGTATTGAACAATCATCGTTTCGGGAGGCAGAATTTCCCCATCCACGGAAACCGTATGTTCTTTAACCATTTGATGTAGTTGTGTAAGAGTGTAGCTAGAATAAATCTTATAACAACATAATAGTATATTGAAGATACTGGTGTTGTTACTAAAGAAGTAAATAAAAAGAGTTTATGGGGTTGGAGAAGCAAAATAAAACAAATGAACATGAGGGAATGAATTACCTTTAAAAGTGTAACTCCTTTTGATTTGAGCCTAAAGGCTTCCTTTGAAAGGATTCATCCCAAAGGGAATCCTCTAGGATGAGGAGAGGGATGTGGAGAGAGTAAATGGGCAGGGGTTGGACGAGCCAAAGGCTTTAGGAGTGTGTGAAATGAGGTATAGGTGGGGGCCTTTTATAAGAGGAGAGGAGGGGCACTTTTGGAAAGTAAGAAATATTACTTTATTTGAAAATGTGTTTCGGTTTTAAAAGGTCCCACATTGATATAATTCGTGGATAAGGTGATAATGGTTCGAAATCCACCCATCCAATAAGTTTTCGACATGTGTAGGTCATAGAGTTTACATTATCTTCTCATTTTATTTAAATCGTCAGATAATGATGTCATCGCTGCATCATTATGATGTCATAAATAATTTAATTTATTTAATGTCTAAAAATTATAAACAAATTACTATGATTTAGGAAATATTTTTATCTTTCCAATGACTATTTATAATAAAAAATATGACTTGTATAACTCCACTTAAAAATTGTTTTAGTAAAACATATCATGTTTGTGTCATTTTTACTTTTACATTAAATAAAAAGTTATTTATGTCATTTCCCAACCAAAGTGGCTCCATGGGGTCCCCAAGTTGACCCATGGCTTGTCTTGGTCGGCCATTACTCATCCAATAAGGTTAGGACAAGTGTTATGGTGTTTTCACATTTTTATAATATCATTTTTACATTAAATTACACTAATTACCTCTAATCGCGATTAATGAAAAAAAGTTACTATTCACCAAAAAATTATTTTCATCCCATTGAACCACATTTTACATATTAATGACAACCATGTATGTCGGATTTTCAAATTTCAATACACATTGGTGGTAAACTTTCATTTAACTGAAAAATCAGTTTGCTTGATTACCACTTAGTGGTTTGACTATTCATCAAAAATTGGAGTTTTTCAGAAAAATACCAAAACTTCACCCTATGCTATATTTGATATTCCAAATTCAAAAATGAAGCCCGTTTTAAAAAATTCAAAACATATTAGTCAAATTATTTAATTTAATAATTAATTCCCGCTGTCAGAACAAATAGCGTGTTTTTATAAAACAATAAGTATCAAAAGATTGACTCTAGTTTAAGTCTGATTTCAAAGTGAAATTAATTCCAACGACCACTATTGGATTTAATGGTAAAAATATTTTCTAATTTCACTTTAAAACCAATTCCAAATATTATCTAATCATATAAATAAATTATATTAAAAATAGGTTTTGAATTAAAACACAACATTTTACACTATTCATTAAAAAATGAACTTTATCGGAAAAATACCAAAAAATTACACAAAGTAAAATTTGATGTCCCGATTCTTAATAAGAGTTTTATTTGGTCCAAAAGATTGTATAAGAGTGATCAAAACTATATTTAATGACATTTCTCCATTAAAAGGCGATAAGTGAACCTTTAGTGAAAACTAGGGCATATACGCCTAAAATTGAATTTTTCCCGTATTTTAAGCCTTTATCTTTTATTGGATAAATGTAAAAACATTAAAAAACATATATAATCATATTTTACTTATTTCTATCCATTCCCGCCAATACAATGGCTACATGTTAACTACCATTTGAAATAATATTATATTATTATTAGAGTGCAACGTAAGATTCCCAAGAAACTCGTTGTTGCGTGTTGGGTACGCCATCGAGCATAGCGTCCCTTTAAAGTCATATTAATATTTTATTCACAAATATGGATAAATATGAAAATTTCATATTCTATATTTACCTGGGGTGTTACATGAGTGTTGTGAGATAATTCTAAGAGTTCTAACCTCATTATCATGGGCTTAGTTAATAAGAAGAGAAACACATTAATTGATAGAAATGATTTCCCACTAAGAGTGAATATTTCATTTTGAGTAAGGATTTATGATTTTGGTGAAAAGAATAATGATTTTTGGAAGTATTTGAAAATGGTTTTATTTTCAAAGACCATGGAAGAATTAAAAAAAGTCTAAAATCGTAAAAATGTTGAATTTTAAGAATCCATGTCGTGATATGTGTGATGTGATAGATTTGAAATTTTTAAGCCTTTAGTTTCTAAAGAGTGAGACTTAATGGAATTTTATTTGTAGGATATAAAGAGTTACACAATTCCTATAAGAGGGGTTGAATTATAGTATGAAAAATTTAAAATAAATATAAAAAATCCCCTAATGTATTAAATGATTAGACATAGACTTTGTGTGAAGATCATATTGTTACAATTGGATTGAAAAACTATCCGATTAAATCTGTACAATTTGTCAGTATCCCAGATATATCAATAAATAGTTTATTTATAAAGATAATTATTAAGAATAACATTATAATACATGAATAATTGAAAATAAAAATTCTAAATAAAATTAATATATAATATTATAGAAATAATAATTACTTATAATCTTATAAATGTTTTTACAATTTAACCTTAAGAGTTAAAGTAATCATAAAATATTAAACTAAAGATATCCACATTTTTTACCTATAATAATTCATGTGTTTCATTACTAGGAAATCCCTCGATCTGATGGATCAGAATTATCTCCATCTTCTAATCCCATGGAAGACCTTGATATGATGATTGGTGTTAGATCTATATTTCTTGACTAAGAAATCCCTAAATATGATGACTAGTCTCTATCTTACAAGCCTCAAATTCCCTCAATCTGATGGATCAAATAAACCTCTATATTCCTATACCTAAAATCCTTAGATCAGTAATGTGATAAGATGATATCATATTTACTTTTTACTATCATTTAGGTAAGTATTTTTAATGATTTATTTGTTAATAAACATTGTATGTGCTAAATTTTTCAAAAAATCAGCTTCTGAAGTATCAAATGGGAAAATATAGAAAAAGAGAAAAATTGGAATATTACTCATCATGAAACCTCATTACGTGACATGTAGTGGTGTTTCATAGCCTACTAAAAGTCTTGAAGCAAGTCATGACTAAATTCACGTAGGTTGTAAATAAAGAATCTATTACAAGTTGTGAGTGGTCAATACACAAACCGAACCCTTTGAACACAGAATCCGCTTCAAAGATGTCACTAGAAAGAAGGTAAATGTCATGAATCTTGGATACATGATGTGAAAGTAGTAAAATATTCAAATCATAGATAATATATGTCTGAGAAACATGTAGATTAAAAAATTATTTGGGGAATTACATAGATCGACATTACACAATGTGAATCCCATTACACGTTGTTTAAGTTTTTGCCTATAAATAAAGCTAAAGTACGACTGTTTTAGGGAGCTATAAAGTAGAAAAATTCTGTGTTTTTCAATCCTCACTCATTACTTTCTATTCCCATGACCCAAAAATCAAATTTTATAGTCTCTTTTATAATTTTGATTCAATAAAAGCATCATGGATTGTCTTTAAACATCATCTACATTCCATTTTTTTCATCATCGCCTTTGTTCATCTCCAATATTTGATGAACTTGTGTGGCATTCATTTTTCCCTCATTTAAAGAAATCAATTAATTTCATTTTGATATACCTTTCTTGATTCTGGTTTCATTCTCATCCAATTTAGTGAATCTAAATCATTTCATGTTTGTTTAAGCTCAATTGTTCTCAGCAATTAAAGAAATAATTCAAAATTTTCATTTATTTATGCTTAATGCTACTATGGTGGCTATGCCACATAGGGTAGGGGTTGAGATTAAGTGTGTCTAAATTCAATAAGTCCTTATTTATTAACTTTATAACCATAAGTATTAGGAATAAGGATAAAATTTAATTATCTATTCAATTCATTCAAACATACGCCACCATAGTATATTAAAGTGAAGGACCCTATCTTAGTTGAAGTATCTTAGGTTATGAAAAATATCCTAAAAAATTTTCTACCTTTGAAGCTGAGACTAGCGCATCTAGTTTTTCACTATTTCCTAATCAAGGAATAGTTACCTATTTGGTAGAACTAACTTCTCTGACGAAATTCATCTAGAAAACTCTGCTTTCTTCACAACCTAAACTATAGAATCATACCAAGTTACAATTAAGATCGTTCTTTCTGATGATCTTGCAAATTTATCATGATCCCTCTATTATTCTTCAAGAAAATTATAAAGTATCTAAATTTTGAATTCCAAAACTAAACTAATATTAAATGAATCCCATACAAAAAGGTTCTCACCCATTGATTATCAGTTATAGCCTCTTTCTATGTGGGATTGACCAAGGACTATCATTATACTACGGACTAGTATCAAGTGAAATTTGGGAAGACTGAAAAAATTTTAAACTAACCACATCTTATGAGAATTCAATGAAATATGAGATAGAATCAAATTTTTGCATCATTTTTAGGGATTAGAATAACTTTCTGATTCACACAGTTGAACCTACGTCAAGGGCCATGGATTACCTTTCCCTCACCTCCTTTCTTTCATTTATGATGACGCTACATATTTTTTTCTAGAGGCATAGAGCTTATACCTTGTCCCATCAACTCGTTCAAGGAGATGTGGTGCACAGGAAAAATTATACATCGATATTGAGATTGAACGTTATCTCTCTACATGCTACTAGTCAAACATGGATTATCAACATAACAAAGTATGACCCAACTTGCCAAACCCCCAAAACAAGAAACTAGTGATTCATAGAGAGAACTTGACACAACAAGAGGGAACCATCGTGGATTATGGCTTTCCATCAATCCATGATGCCCCACCAAGCATAGTTATCCTTCTTATCCAAGATCATAATTTTAAAATCAAACCTATACTCCTCCATATAATATAAAAATGATAATTTTAGTGGACTTCAGAGTGAAGTCCCGCATGAGCACATCTCCAACTTTCTGAGAGATTGAGATACCTTTTTCAACTAGGGAGTATCACTATATACAATCATACTCTATTTATTTTCCCTATATTTATGATATAGATCCAAGGATTGGGTTAAAGGTCAAGCTCCTGAGTAGATCACGACATGGGAGAATCTATCCAAGACGTTCATAGACAAATACTTCCCACCAATCCAAACTTGGAAACTCAAGAATGAAATCCAGAACATCACTCATACTAATGGAGAGTATACATTGGAATATTGGGAAATATTTAAGTAAATGATGAGAAAGTTCCCACACCATGGACTAACCATGTGGATTTAGCTCTAGAAATTTTACTAAGGTGTTCAACTAGCCCTAAGAGCTGACATTGATGCTTCTGCTGAGGGAGGACAGATGTTCAAGACACCTGAAGCTGGAAAATATATTTTATATGAAGTCTCTCACAATTCCATCCTTTGAAAAAGTGATTGTATAATACCTTGGGGATGCATCCACCAAGTGGATGAGAACACAAGGCTAGAAGCGCATGTCAAAGCACTCAAAAAGAAGCTAAAATCATTCCATATTAACACTACACCACCCCCTCATGCTCCTGTAATGGAAATAAAGTCATGTGAAATGTGTGGTGACCCACACCTATACCAAGACATCAAGAAATTATTTGAATAACCAAAATCTCAAGATTATAACTACATCAATTATAATTAATAGAACCCAATATTTCAAAAATAGTAGCAGTATATTCCGCAGATGTCTAATCAGGAGTCACCGGAAAACAAACCAAGATTTTATCAATACAGAAGTGTTCATGCACCATTTTGTATTCAAGGACCCCTAGGGTATCCACCCATGAACCAATAATCAAGACCACAAAAATAGGTGAAAAATTAAACTTTTCATAAAAGATAATACTAGTAGTTTCAACTAGATCATCCAAGGCCTCAATAGCATCCTACCTATCTCCAAAGTAACTTAGAGATCCTCTTGGATAATTTTTTTAGAAATAAGACCACTGAATGACAACTCCATAGACGAAGATACAGAACCAATGAGATACTTTACAGAATCTCGAAGTTCAAATGAGTCATATCTCAAAGAAATTTTCCAATAGATTACCAGGTACTCTACCTAGTTAGAAAAAGACATGCACAGGGGAAGAATCTAAGGCAATAGGGATAATAAGAGGAATGATTTTTTAATTTCAAAAACTGGGTGTAATAAATGTATGAAAAATAGATGAACCTAATAGACAACTACCATTGGAAGAAGAAAAAGTTGCTGAGACTACCCTAGTAACATATCAATATGTATCATCAGCTATTGATGACAAAAGACCAGAGAAACAAATAAAACCAGTTTATATTGTTCCACTACCATACAAGTTACATCTTCCTTTTCCAGAAAAATACAGACAAGGCAGACAGGAGGCACAATACAAGAATTTACTAGAAATGTTCAAACAACTACATATCAACTTACCATTTTCAGAGGTCATTCCTCAAATGCCAAAGTTTTCCAAATTCCTTAAGGATACATTATAAAAAAAATAAAAATTTAAGATCATCATGTCATCTCGTTTAATGAATAATTCTCTACTATTGTTCAGAAGAAAACCCCCCACAATATGAGAGACCCCAAAAGATTTTAAATTCTATATTCTATTGGAGAGTAAAAACTTGGATGTTCCCTCTATGATCTTATAGAAAGCATCAACTTAAGGGAATTGATTAGATTTCACAAGATGGGACTCCAAGAACTCAAAACAACTTGAGTAGAACTACAACTTTCATATTGGTCAGTGAAATATATTAGAGGAATTAACGAAGATATTCTAGTCAAAGTCAAAAAAAGTATCTTTCCAACAAACTTCCTAGTTATGGAAATTGAGGAATAATGTTATCTCCTCATTATCCTCAGAATACAATACTTAGCTAGAGGAAAGGCTCTGATTTTTGTGAATTAGAGACATCTAATATTTCGAGTTGGAGAAGAATAAGTAGTCTTAATCCTAATCAATGATGTTAAACAATCATAGGATGCCATTGATTGTAAAAATATTTCTCATACCAAATAATGAAATGAATACATGGCCATAGAAGAAGAAGATAGATATGATTCATTATCATATTCATAATAAGAGTATGATTTTTAGGAAGTAAGATTCAATGAACCTCTTATAAGGGATATACTCCCACCCTTCAACCCCTCTGTTATTCAACCACTAACACTAGAGTTGAAGCCTCTACCTAGTACCCTTATTTATTCATACTTAGGAGCTTCAATATCTCTACCAGTAATCATTAGCTATGAAATATCTTAGGCATAGGAAGAAACATTGGTTAAAGTCTTGAAGAGACACAAATCGTCAATTACATAAGGAGTGTCATACATCTATGGAATTAGATAGAATGTATGAACCCACAAGATTCTATTTGGGGAAGATGAAAACTGAAATTCCAAACTCGGATGTAGATCACAACACCAATTGAAGATGTTTTAAAAAAGGAAGTACTAATGATTTTGGATTCAGTAATAATATTTTTCATATCTGATATAGAATGGGTGATCCCGCTACAAGTAGTTCCCAAGAAAGGTGGACTTATAGTACAAAATACTGATGAAATGAATTGATCTAAACATGTACCGTCACTAGAAGGAGTGTCTATGTGGATTACAGAATATTGAATGTAGCAAAAAGGAAAGATCATTCTCTATTACCCTTCATGGACTAAATATTGGAAAGACTTGAAGGACATGAATTCAATTGTTTCCAGGATGAATATTCGGGATACATTCAAATTGAATTAGACCTAGATAATTACCCAAAAACAACATTCACATGTCCATTTGGAATCTTTTCCTATAGGAGCATGTCATTCGGCATGTGTAATTATCCCGTAACATTTCAAAGATACATTACGGGCATTTTCAACGGTATGGAAGTGGAATTCTTAGATATATTTATAGATGGATTCTCAATTTTTGATAAGTATTTTTAAATCTACCTAAGAAATATCATGTTGGTACTACGATGTTGTGAAGAAAAATGCCTAGTTTAGAATTGTGAAAATGTAATTTTGTGGTTAAAGGAGGAATATTCATGGGATATAAAATTTCCAGAGATGAAATATAATTTAAACCATCCAAAATCATGGTCATCAAGGATTTACCCAAACCATCAATAGTTAAGGGAATAAGAAGCTTTCTTGATCTTGTTGTATTCTATATGCAATTTGTAAATGACTTTTAAAAAAATTTCAAACCATTGACACACATTTTTTCAGAGTAAGTATTTTTTTAATTCACCATGGAATATCAACAAAAATTCAATACTTTGAAGAAAAGCCTGATTGAATCCCTTGTAATCATTTACCCTAACTGGGAATCAGGATTCTAGTTAATGTGGGATGCCAATAATTTTTTATTGGAATTGTTTTAGGAAAATGAGTAGGCCACATCCTATGTTCTATATACTACTCCATCCACATTTAGAATGAAGAACAAGTTAACTACATATCTATAAGGAAATGAATTTTAGTTGTTGGGTATTCCATCAAAAAATTTGGTTCATATTTCTTCTTATACAAGGTGATTGTGCACACTGGTCATGCTACCTTATGGTATCTAATGAATAAGATGGATGCCAAGCCAAGGCGGATAAGGTGGATCATCTTGCATCAAGAATTTTTTATTATGATCAAATACACTAAATGCACAAAAAATGTAATCGATGACCATTTATCCTGACTTCCCCTACCACTAATCAAGGATTTCTACAATACTGACGTAGAATTTGATATCCGTAATGTAGCCCTTTTTAGAATTAATGTTCGTCCATGGTTTTATGATATTTCCAATTATATTTCCATGGGATTTTTCCACATATACCTCTCATTTATACAAAGGAAAACATTGTTGGTTGAAGAAAATTATTACAACAAGGATGAACCACCCCTTTTCAACCATTGAATAGATGGATTATTGGGGTGTTGAATCACTAAGAATGAAATCCAAAATGTGATAAAAAGGTTTCATACTCCACCAATATGAGGACATCATGGACCCCAACACACTATAGTGAAAATTCTACAAAGTGGACTTCTCTAGACCATGCTACATCATGATTCTAGGGAATTTTTTCAAGGGTGTGATAGGTTCCTGCAAACTAATAACATTGGGAAAAGGATCAAAATACCTTAAAACCCAATTATGGAAGTCTTGATTTTTGATGTATGGGAAATAGAATTCACGGGAGAATTTTAAACTTCCAATGAAATTCCTACATCCTTTTTGTAATTTACTACATCTCAAAATTGGTAGAAGCTAAATCCACATCAAATGAAAAAGAGAAAGTGGTCATGAATTTATAGAAGAAGAACGTGTTCTCAAGATTTGGTTTTCCAAGATAACACATCAGTGGTTGAGGAACACATTTCTCCAACCATGTTGTGGAAGGATTGCTTAGAAATTATGTAATATAGTAAATTACAGTAAATCCCAACCACCCAAAAACAAGTGGGAAAGATGTATTTTAAAATAGGGATATCAAGGAAATATAGGAAACGATGGTGAACAGAAGACAAAGAAATTGGAGTATAAAACTAGATAATGTAGTATGGGCATATCACACTGCATAAAAAACACTCATAGGGACAACACCATTCAAATTAGGTTATGGGAAACCATGTCATCTTCCAGTTGAACTATTTCATCGCTCATACTGGGAAATCAAGAAGCTGAATTTAGATTATAAGAAAGATAGATAAGCTCAACTACTATAGTTGACTGAATTGGATGCAATCAGGAAGGATGCATATGAAAACACCAAGATCTATAATGAAAAAAAATAAGAAATGGATTTATCAACACATTGTAATTTTTATCATCATCTTAGAACATAAGGTCATATTATTCAAATCCAAACTAAAATTGTTCCCTGGTCAGTTGAAATCTCTCTGGTCCATCCCTTTTGAAGACTTTCATGTTTTCCTTTATGGGACCATTAAAATCTAGAGAGAGGGTAGACCACCATTCAAGGTGAATGCTCTAAGATTTAAAATATTAAAAGAAACCTTCCGCGAATGTTGTGTCATTGGACTTAAGTTCAATTAGCGTAAATGGAGACAAGATCACATGGTTGAAGTAAGTCTTGACTGTGAGACAACTTAGGGTACACCATCTTAGCCTAGATTAGATTAGGATAGATTGAGGGGAACATAAGACAATCATGGATCTAGAGGTAAGGGTGACAAACATTTGAGCTAAAAATGTCAATTATACACCATGTAACCATGTTACATGACGTATACCATTTATACCAAATCTTTCACATAAAACGGAATTAGACAATGTGAAATGTAGTTACATGTTGTGTAAATCTGCAGTTCAGTTTTAAAAAAACAAGTCGTGAACCCTAGGTTTAAGACCCACTACTTGAATCCCCTAACTGCTCACTTCACTCTCCCTCCTCCTCTCTTCTGACCATGTGAACCCATCCCACACCGTCCTCCTCTCTCGGTCGTGCACACCATACCCCCTATTTCTCTCCTTACCTTCTCCATCACAAAAAAGTACCCTCCTCCCTTTCTTACTCTCCCGAACACACCAACCTGATTCCCTCTCCCAAATTGATGACCACAAACCACACCCCCAACCTCTACTACTCATAAGACCTCAATCAAACCGACCCAACAACACCCAAATCCCTAATCCACTTCTGGAAATTTTGAGGACCAAGAAGTTGCGGTCAGAACCATCTAAGTCATCATCAGACTATGACGACCAGCTTTCAGCCAAGAAACCACGCAACACTGAACGTCCCACATCTATTTCACTGCTTGCCGCAACCTATGTTATGCCAAATTCCATGAAATAATATTCAATGATCACAAAGGATTCATCCAGGGTTGAAAACATTCATTTTCTCCCCATTCTATGCTTCTCAAACCTGAAGCACCATGTAAAACTCCCCAGGATGTAGGACTAGCTTATATGGACGAACAAGATGATAGACTTGTCTGTCCTTGCCTGGATAAACATTAGTGATTCCTTCCTGGACCTCCTCAAGACACTACAATTGGTCTACATCATTGTGGTATCTGAGGAGACATATTGGGATATTTTTTGGATTTTTTCTCCACATTGGTGGTTTATATAGATAGATTTTGATTTCACCTGTGTGGTTGACCACATGAGATTTCTTTTTTCGAGTTCTATATTGGCATGGGAATTTATAAAGAGTTGTTTTCCATATCATAGGTCTTTTTAAAAATTCAACTGGAGCCACCCCATTTTGATTTGAGGTGCCTTTGGTATATTATTGCACAAGACCCTAGATAACATATTACCCAAGAATTAGCGAGTCTATCGAGTTGCATATCCCTACTTTGAAGATTCTTCCCAGTGCTTTGACACACTGGTGGTTCACCAGAGTAGATTCATAGGGGAGCGTGATCCATGTAGATGTACTCATCCTGGAGGATCCATGGGTGTTCCACCCATCAACATGGCAATATAGTTTTCCCACTAATACAAGGATCATGCATAGTGGACTTGAGGTACATTGATGGGAAGATCATTCATCACTCACTTGTCTTGGAACCTTAGTGTTTTTGATGAATCACTTCCACTAACATCCATGGGACCTATTGATATATTTTATTGGCTGTTGTTTCAAAACAAGAATATTTTGTTTAGGGATAATGATATTTACCACTGGGCACCAAGCATGCATGCAGCAAAACCAGAAGTAGACCCACTTTCCGTAATAGACCCACCAGCTGATCTACCCACCACATCTCGACCTACACCACCAACCATTGTTCTTTCCTCTACCGCTACCACAACTACCATCCCTTTATGCACCCATTTGACCCTACCAGATCTCTCAGCTATGCTGTTATTCATCCTGGAGAACCTATGCCTGTTATCCACACATCTGTACCTTTCGTTCGCTAAGCCTTATGATTTCACCACTCCACCAACACCATCACCTTCCGCCCCTCAACTTATAGTACTCTCACAACTACCACAACCCATCCTAACATTCCGACATATATCACTGACCATGCTTCCCAGTAGATGTACTGAGCTGAGAAAGCCCGGTGGGGCGAGGGTCCGACCACCGCTATATCCACATAGGTGCCCTTCGTCAATCCACCTACCAGATACATGGATCCACTTAGGTTAATATATCCACACCACCCTCTCCAGCCTATCATTCCATCTCCATGACTCCACCCTCAGTTATTGATCCATGCGCCAGTACAACCATCATGTCCATTGATATAGTCGGGAAACTACCACCATCATCCAATAGAGGTCGAACATTGGAGGATATTTTTGGTTCTAATGACTAATCATAGTCAGATATTTTTCTCATTTTTTGGTTGTGTAATTTTAGTGTCTAATTTGGTTGTTTTTATTGTTACATCTGTATGTGCCATATTTTTTCTCCTTCACTCATTTATATACATGGGAACTGAATGTTTTCAACACTTTTTTCTTTGCTCGATTCTCATATCATTCAAATTTTTAACAACCATGTCTAGCTCTTCTGTGTCATCTATGGTTTTTGATGTTATAGTATGACCCACTATTTTGGTACAAAGAGTAACCTAGTGCATGCCCAAAATTGAATACCCACCTCAGGACCTCTCACTAGATATTCATGCATAGAAGCAACCACCTCAAGCTATTATAATGTTCCTTACTTGTCTGATCCGTGCTCATGATGCCCCTAAAGTTGTAATCTAGTCAAGTGACCCTGAGAGCTAGAGGAACAAACAAGTAGTAGTTGTATATGTTAGAGAGACTGATCTAATGGAAATCACTATAAGGTATTTTTGTCCATCTGTCTAGATGACGATGTTTTTTTTAGAACTTTATGAGAGGATAACCATAGTTCTTCACTTTTCTAGATTTAGTCATCATGCTAGAGTCTTTTTATTTTCATTTTTATTACCTTTAAAATAATATTGTAAAAAAATTTATACATTTAAATAAAATTTGTTACCCTTTATCATCATAATGTGTACCTCCCTATTATTATTATTATCAATGCTTAAAACATATGGACTAATGTTTTATCTAGTGCAGGATTTGTTTCATGGACCATTTTTTGGTGACTTAGATTTATAATTACTAAATCCCAATTTCCCTCATGGAATACCAATACTTACACGAAGCTCTTGATTCTCTATGTTTCAAATGTGCAAGAATCCCTTCCATTTTTATAAACTTTATTTTCTATAACACTCCCAAAATAATTTCATGGATGATGTGGACATGGTCTCTTATTAATTGTGGGGGAGTTTTCATGGGATTCACTTTAGATAAACTTGAATTTTTTCATGTTATCATCTATGTAGGAATTTTTTTTCAAAATTGAAACATTTTTTAAACATGAAAAAAAATATTCCCATTTAAATAAAAGAAAATTTTTTGTTGGGAATTATTATAAACCATGTTTTTTCACTATTTAGATTTTTAGAATTATTTCTGGGAATATGAATTCAATTCATATTCATAATTTTTAAATTATGTTTAATTAACTTATTACTTGGTTTTCTACACTTTGTGACTGCAAGTTTATATTGTTTTTACCATTACCCAATATTATTCTAAGATTTCAATTACATGTTCTTTTCTGAGAATATTTCTTGAGTGAGACCCGGGACATGTAAACCTATCATAACATGCATTGAGGTCTTATTGAGGTTATTACTGAACAAGTACAATTTTAAAATCATTTAGGAAATCTTTGTTGAGCCACTCTTTCTAGAGACCCACCTCGAATTTTTCTTTTATTAAGCCTGTAGTTTCCATGACTGACCTTTTAGGTAGATTCTATTTGAAGCTGGTTACCGGTTCCTACCCTACTCTTTGTATAATGCATGAATTTAATTTGAACAAGTTTAGGGGATTATTATAGATATCATAGGATTATTTTACTATAGATATGTATTGTGCTACTCATAATACTATTTGGTTGCGATAAATTTATACTTCGTAGAATTTCACTAATATTCTATTCCTTCGAAAAATAAAAAAGGAAAAGAAAATTTACATGGTTTGTGTATTAGTAAGGTCAATAATCACCATTTCTAGACTGATGAATCTCCAAAGTATCATTTTTGGTTAGGTGATGGATGTGAAATTTGTCCTAGGCATGACTTTAGAAAAATAAAAACAAAATATAAAAAGGAAAGAAACATGATACCCTTCTTGAACTTCCTTGACAAATACATGGATCCAACCTGAGATGCTAGGAGTGTGGATTTGATTAGGTTAGAGGATTAATTTTATTACACCTGTCACAAAATTTATGCGTTATATATAAGATCTTACCCTAATTTTTCAAGATTTATTTTCACTAGTTACCCACCTAACCAAAACCTCAAAGTCATTAAAACTCAATTGTTGAAGCCTTGATGATTAATTTTGTATTTTTCACTACAAATTGGATATGATAGAACCAATGAAATCTTGTGGTTATCATCATGTACTCAGGGTATGAGAAAAATACCAATTTCATTTTACCCTATGTGATGAGATAAAATTCATTGTGAGGTAAATTGAAAGTGGGTATAGATATCAAAAAATAGTTAAGATATTGTAAATAAAAGATTATACATTTTTAAGAGTTGAGTTATGAGGAAATATGCATTTTTTATGCATGGATGATTTTGAATAACAACCTTTTTTTCTTACACTTAGTTATTTTCCTAAATATAATGAAATTTCCCTATTTTAAAAATTTGTTATCACTTTTGGAAATCACTATTGAGGCATTTTTTCATGAGGATAAGAAATTATTCCAGTGTGGGGGGAATTTGATAAGATGAAATCATATATAATTTTTTATTTTATTTTATTAATAATTTTTAATTATTTATTCGATAATACACTTGGTATGTGTTGTATATTGTAGAAAATAGGGTTTTAATGTTTTGAAAAAGAAAATGTAGAAAATAAAAATAAAAATTGGGCTATTACACATCATGAAACGTCATTACAAAATGTGTAATAGTGTTTCATAGCCTACTAAAAGTTGTGAAGAAAGTATAGAATAAAGTCATGAAGATTGCAGGTGAAGAATCCATTACACATTGTGAGTTTATAATTCACATTGTGAATCCTTTGAATGTAGAATATGTTTTGAAGATATATACAGAAAGAAGGTACACATTGTGAATCTAAGAAACAAGATGTGGAAGAATTAAAATATTAAAATCTAGGAAGAGATATGTGTGAGATACATGTAGATTCAAAATCCATAATGAATTACATGGACCGGCATTACACGATGTGAATACCATTACACTTCATGTAAGTTGTCACCTATAAATAATGCGGTAGTGTAACAGTTTTATGGAGCTCTAGAGAAGAGAATATCTATTTTTTCATTCCTCTCTCATTCCTTTCTATTCTGTCATCCCAAAAATAAAATATTTAGTCTTTTTGGTTATTTTGATTTAGTACAAGAAATGTGGATTGTATTTCAATATCATCTTCATTACCTTTTTAATCATCACCTTTGTTTATCACCAATCGTCGAAGAACTCATGTGTCCTTCATTTTTTCTACCATTTCAAGTAATATGTTAATTGTAATGTGATTTACCTTGCTTGCTTCTAGTGTCATGCTCATCCCATTTAGTGAATATATATGATTCCATGTTTGTTTAAGATCGATATTTCTTATCATGTTAAGCACCATTTCAAATTTTCACTTATTTTCTCTTAATTACATTATGAGTGGATAAACCACCTATGGTATTGATTGAAATTAGGGGACGTGAATTCAATAAGTATTTTATTATAAACATGGTATCATTAAGGATTAGTAATAAAGATAAAATTTAATTGTCTATTCAATCCATTTGAACATACCTGACCACATGATATTAATGTGAAGGACCCTATCCTGGTTTAAGTAGATTAGGTTATGACCAATAAAATAAAATAATTTCTACCTTTGAATCTAAGCCTAGTGAACCTAGTTTGTCACTATTTCTTGATCAAGGGATAGTTACCTCTTAGGTAGAACTAGATGATTTGAAAAAATTCAGATAACAATCTCCAATTTATTCTCATCCTAAACCATAGGATCCTACAAAGTTAGAATTAAGATCATCCTTTCTACAGATCCCTAAAATTTATCTCAATACCTCCCTAATTCATAAATAAAACCATAAACTCTCTAGATTTATTATACACAAACTAAAAAATCTGAAATTAATCCTACACCAAAAGGTTCTAATCCATTGATAGTCAGTGCCAACCTCCTTCCTTATGGGATCGGCCTCGTACATTCATTGTACTATTCCCTAGTTACATGTGAAGTTGGAATGAAAATATAATCTCACCACAACCCGCACAAATTCAACGACACGTATAGGTGCGTTATAAGACAATTAGTTTTAGTGATTACAAATGAAAATAGTTCTAAAGGAATTAAAATCTATACAAGGATTTATTATAAATAAACCTCTATAAATTATTACAAAGACAAAGAATAATATGTTCACACAAATAAATGTTTATAAAACATTATTTGTGAATGTATCTGCTCCTAATTTTTCAAAAGAACGTCTATTTATAGGTGATGCTTTAGTGTTCATATTTCTGAGTCAGTTTCAACTGCCTCAAACAACTTGCACATGATAAGTCATAATGATCTAGATTAACTAAAATTTTGACATTGTTTTATTTAGAATAATTACAATACTAACTTGTATTACCTATTATATATATAATACTAATAAAACCAATTATAAAAATTGGATAGTTCGATGGGATTCCTTATGGATTTTAAATCCGATAAACTAAATAAGGGTTAGTCTGATGAATTGGTACTAGGGTTAGTCTGATGGTCATAAATTTTTTCAGAGGACATAAGTCTAACCACTGATAAAACCACTATTCTTTCTGATGTATTGGAAACACCTTCAATATGATTGATCATAATGAATAATAAGTTTATATTTGTTTTCATAGGAACTATTTCTATATGTTGAATAAAGTATCGTTTTCTAAAAAAAATATACTTAAAGTCTTGGGAATATAAAATTTTGTAAACCTAGTTGTAAGAAGATGTTTATGATTTTCAAAATTGAAGGAGTGGAAAAGTATAAATTAATACATTAAAATAAATAATATCCCCCTTTTAGGAAAACACAAAACAGAACACTAAAATGAAAAAATTAACTTTGAAATACTCATAACCAATTATTATTTTAGGAACATCAAATATATACTTTATATATTAACTCCCCCTGAGTTTATGACTCACTACATAATCCGATGGAAATTATTAATACTCTAGATTCTTCCCTTTAATATAAATACTCCCACTTAAATGAATAATTATAAAACTTTTCAACAACTTCTCCCCTTATATATTTCAAATAATTATCCCCTTTTAGTAATTATCCCCCTTAAACAAATCCTATCCCCAAAAATTTCATTCAAAAACATAAAACGTCTCCCCCATTTATATTCACAAAAATAGCAGTGAATGTATATAACCTGAAATGTTGGAAATAGATAATATATGAAACAGTTTTATGTGAAATACAGAAGTGTTAAAAAAAATGAATGAAAATACATCCAATAGATATAATAAAACATTCGTACACAAATTATTTGGAAGAAAAAATCATTTAAATTTAACATTCATTAAAAAATTTCAAAAATAGTCAATAATAGTTCAAAAGTAAACGTTTACTCTTTCTTTATCAATATCTTCAAAATATCCTTCATTTTCTTGAACTCATCTCAATTATTTTGTGACATTGCTGCTAATTTCTAACGCATCACAATCTAGTCCTTCATTACAACTAGCTACTAGACTTCAGAGTTTTGTCATTCAAATACCCTAGTAATTTTCTTATTTTCAAACATGACAAAGAAAATTTCATCCTTACACATTCAAGGTCTGTTATTCTCTAAATCTTAATTATATATTTCTTGTTTCAAAGATTATACTTCATTAGTCTATTCGACATTAAAATACCTGAACTCTTCCACAAAAATCACATTGTAAAATACATTTATATATAAAAATTTAATGGAATAATATATTTTTAATAATTTTTTACTAATTATGTGAGATGATCATGATGATATATGATATCACTATCCACTTGATTATAACACTTAATCATTTTATTTTAGGATCTTTTATGATTCTGGATCAATTTTGGGATGGTTTTCAAAAATCCCCCAATCCAAAAAACTGATATAGTTAAAAATTTTAGAGGCTCTAATTTCTCATTAAGGTTATTCTAAATTAATCTAAACCTTTCATAAATGTTAGATAGATAAGGAATTGAACCACTTAGTCTTCTCAATGATTGGAAAATAAAATCAAAAACCTTTTGAGAAACTATATATTCTGAGTCCGACAACCTTGATACTGCTTGAAGAGCAGGTGGTCTGGAAGATTTAACATTATATTTGGCTTTCTCATTTACGTTTTCTTTGTCATTTACATGAAACAATCTCTTTTTGTGATAATTTTTCAATGTCTACATCCTTATCTGATTTAACTATGTTAAAATTTTCAAGTGGGATTATTGGTCTTGTATCTCTACCTTTGAGGATGACTTAATTTCCTCTTTTGATGAAGTCTTTTCTTATTCTTATCCTTATAATTTATCATCCTTATCTGACTAATAATGTAATGGAGTTGAATATGATGATGAATCCAAAGTTTAATTAACTTTTTTTGTTTCATTAGAATTAGTTTCATCATCACCATATTCTTCCTATTATCCCTCTTCTTCATCTTTCTCTTCTTATAAATTTTCTTCTCTAACTTCCCCTTATATTTATTCTTTTTGTTTTTATTTTTCTTCATTTTCTCATTCCTTATTGATTTCTTTTTTATAACTGCCTTGTAGTTCTAAGGACTCATTTTTCATCTTTTGTATAAATCGATTGTTTTTTCAGGACCAATTCTTTAACAAATTATTTCACTTTTCCCTTATCAAAAACTAAGGGAACTAATAAATGTACAATTAATGTTTCAACTAATTCCAAACCGACATCAGGGATAAATTTTTTTTCTGAAGCTATATGAACAAATTTCATAATACATCCACAAATTATTTCTTTTTGTAATGTCTTATTTTTCTCTTTTCTACTTCCTTCCACTAATCTTTATTTTGAATCTTCCAGGCTAAGGTCGTATCCTTATAAAGAAAAATTAATATGATCTAGGTTTCTTTTATGCCTTTATTTCAATATACTCTTTCAATTATTTAACTTTCATTCTCTTCTCTATATTTTTCTTTTTTTAAAATGAAATATTAATACGTTATTTTTTCCTTAACAACATATACATTTTTGGAAGGTTTCCCTTTATACATATCTCTATAAACTTTCTCAAGAGAATTTCTCAACTATGAGTAAAAAACTAACATCATTCTGATGATTTTTTCTTCACAAATCAATGAAATATTTTTTCTCATCAAATAAGTTTTAATCCCAATATTTAAGTGTTTGATACACTTCATAAGTAAATTATTTAGAAATAAATAATCATTTTGATCTTTTCCATTATCCAACTGTTCTTAATTTTTTCTACCATAATATACAGAATGCTAACTAGGGTAACCTTACCTATGTTTATTAAATAATCCAAAACAGATTAGAAACCTATAGGTTATCCCTATCACCCTTCCTCGGTATAAGGTATCCTAATATCCATAACGGGACTACCCTTTCATATGGTGAAAGGTGTTAGACTTTACTAACATTATAAAAACATAGAAACAATGAATCGTCAACCCTAGATTTGTCAAAAGTACTATGCCTATTCGGTAATTTATGAGATGGTAAATTAGATTCACCTTGATAAGGAACACCAACTAAATATACTACTAATTTGTATTAAAGAATATACTTGTTAGAAAATAGTGTAAAATATACATCCAAATTATCATATTTTTGATAAAAAATCAATAAAAGCATAAAATTCACTGACAGTTTTCTTTAATTCAAGTTAAAGTCCTTGTAAGGGTTTTTACAGTAACATTATCTGATCCATAAAAAAAGTACTTTTAAGAATAAAATCATACTTTTCATGCCATTTTATTTTGATGAGTATTTATATGATGAATTATCTATACAAAAAACCTTCCTTATTAACCATAATACTAATACATGTGTCGTTGGTCAGATGAATTCCAAACAATCTAAATTAGCACTAAAATGAGTGGTGATATTCAGTGTCAAAATATCTAAAAACCGGTGTGAGAAATATGGTTTTCTAGCTTTATATAGGTTAGATAATTGTCGGTTCATTTTCACAAAAAATTCAACAACATGGATTGGAAGTCTTTTTAATTCTATGATAGATACTTATTTAAAGAAACTTTTTGAAATATGATGTTTTAATCTTAATTGTTTTTTGAAAATATTTTATCAAAGTTAGACTCATTTGATCAGAATTCTATTAAGTTTGAAAACAAAATTTCTTATAACTAGAAGAATATATACAACAAATATTATAAACTTAAGTAATTAATATGTTAAAAAACTGAAATAATTGATGAGTACCGGTTATTATGTTTTTTGTAATTAAAACTAAATATGATAGTTTATAGAAAAAGTATTGTCTTGAATGTTTTGTAAAAAAATTTGATTTTGGAAAATTTTTTGTTAAATTTTTTTTCTAACAAAATAATTACAAAGAAAATTATATTAAAAAAATTTAGTCTTTAAAATTTTTTAAAAAATTTTGAATCTGGTAAACATATTATGATTAATAAATTTTTAAAACATAAAAACTTTTTGGAAAACAAAATACATTTATGAAATCTAAACACATTTTTACCCCCCATTTAAGAATGAGTTTATTAATGTAAGGAGGTGAGGAAACAATAAGTAGATATGAACAATCACTTTATTTTTATCATTCATAGTTGTTGTTTAATGTATTAAAATATTTCAGAACTAAGTGGTTTTATGATAATATCAGCAAGTTTTTATTATGTTCCAATGAATTTTAAAATTATATCTCCATTAATAGTGAGATCACAAAGGAAATGGTATTTTATGTCTATTTCTTTATCATGCGAGTGATGTGATGTGTTTTTACTCAAATCAATTACACCTGTGTTATCTCTCAAAATTTGAGTTTTTTTAAAACTCTTTCTATAATCATTGAGTGTGTGTTTCATCCACAACACTTGAGCACAAAAAAATCCAACTACCACATTGTAAGATTTGAATTTGAAAAGTGACACTGAGTGTTGTTTCTTACATGACCAAGAATCTAAATATTCTCCTAAGAAATGAAAATTTATGTAATGACTTTTCTTATCTATTCTACATTCAAAAAATTCAGTATTACAAAAAAAATTAGTTCAAAACCATTTCTCAAATATTAGAATAAGCCTAAATTCAATGTTCCCTTAAATTAATAAAAAATTTGTTTTACATATTTAATATGTGATTATTTTTGGATTGGATTGATATCTAGAATATATGAATACTGAAAACATTTAATATAGATGACATTTTGTTATGTAAAATAAAGATCCAATCAATACTCTAAAATTCATTTGATCAACTGGTTTCCCAGCTTCATCAAGATCTAATGTATTAGAGGTTCTAATATAAGTACCAATAATTTTAGTGCTTTCATAACCAAATATCATAGGATGATATTTTATATATTTATATTGATTTATAAAATTTTCTTCTATTTTTATTTTTAAAATTTAAAAACCACTAATGTATGTTTACTCACCCATCATACTCATTTCAATCTAATTTTTTGTAATACCAAAAAATGAATCTGTTAAATATTTTTGAGTTAAAAAAATACAATGTAATCAATATGTATTTGTACAATCATAATTTTTATTCACTTCTTTTAAAAAAATATTTGGATCCACAACTCCCTTAACATAAATTTTTAGTATTAAAAACCCAGTTAACCTATCATACAAGCTCTAGGGGATTATTTACGTCCATAAATTTGTTGGTATGTTTATAAACATGTTCTAGATGTTTTTTTTAAAAACCAAGGGTTTGATCAATATAAATTTCCTCCTATACATACCCATTAATGAAATAACACTTAAAACCCATTTAAAATAGTTCAAAATTTATGAATGATGTACAAGATAGAAGAATAAGAATTGATTTAATTCTTTCTATCAAAGAATAGTTTTATTCATAATCTATTCCTTATTATTTACTATAGCCCATAGAAAAAATCATAGATTTATTTGTACCTATTATTATATTTTCTTCACTATTTTTTTTGTATAAAACCCATTTTAACCCAATTATATATGTATGTTGAGTTCTTTCATCCAAATTAATGAATTTATTCTTTTAAACTCATTGATATCATATTTCATAACTTTTACCCAATCCTTATAACCTAAAACTTCATCATGATTCTTATGTTTGAATTGAGATAAAAAATCTTGATGTTAAATTTCATTTCTTAAAGAACTTCTAGTATTAACTGGGTGATCTACATCAATAATGATATTATCACTACGATGGTTCCAAAGAAACAAATGATTTCTTTGGCTTTCAAAAGTTTTTTATTCAAAAATAGGTTGAAAATATTATTTAGGTTTAATTTTAGAAACATATTATATAATTTTTTTCACATAAGGTAAACTTTATAATATATTTCAAAAACTAATTTTAGAAATAAAATCTAAGTATGTGGTTGGGGTTGTTTGAAAACAAAAGGATCAGTCTCATAAAATTTAATAGGTACTATTTCCAAACCAGTACAAATATTTTTATTAAAAACAATATATGCCTTATTTGTAGTGTAATAACCTAAAAATATTATTTAATCATATTTTGGAGAAAATTTATGTATTTTTTCTTTAGTATTATAGATGAATACTTTGCATCTAAAACCCTTAAAGTAGAAGAGTTTTGGTTTTCTTTCGGTCCACAACTCATAATGAGTTTTACTAATAAAAGGTCTAATTAAAACTTGATTTATAGTATAACATGCATTATTAAACACTTCGGCCCAAAAATGTATAGAAACTAAGTATTCACTTATCATGGTTCAAGAAATCTCCTGAATAACACTATTTATTCTTTCAACTATACTATTTAGCTGTGGAGTTATAGGTGCAAAAGTTATGTATAATACCATTCTTACTATAAAAAGTTTTGAAATCATAATTTACAAATTCTACACCATGATCACTTCAAATTTTTTTAAAGGGGTGTTTTTTTCCCATTTTTTACATTGACTACACATTTTTTAAAACAACTAAATATTTTCGATTTTATTTCTTGAAAGTAAACCCATGTGTATATATTGTAATCATCAATTAAGACATAAAAAGTATTTTCCAACAATAGTTGTTATTTTTTGTAATTCCAAATAAGTCCATGTGAACTAAATGTAAATAATCAAAATTTGAAACTTAAATAATAGATTTAAAAATTGAATTATTTTTCTTAGAAAATTAATAATGATCAAAAAAATTATAAGTATAAAACCTATGTTCAAGAAGATAATTCAAAACTACTTTATTAGAAAGTTTAGCTAAAGTTATAAGGATACAATGTCCTAGTATTTTATTCCATAACCAAGAGTGATCTTCCATTACACTAATGAATGCTATGTCTTGGCTCTTAAGGTCTTCGAATTTTAAGGTGTAATAATTCTCATACTAATTGTAAGAAATAATAAATTTATCATTAAAACTATGTAAACTACATTTTTCGTTACTAAAATTTATAAGATAAACTTCATCACAAAATTGTATTATGACTATAAGGATATCCTTAAGTCCTAAAATTTTAAATTAAATCTATTCTAAAAAGTATAATGTTATGTATACAAATGATTTTTTCTTAATCATTATCTTCAAAAGTTATTTTTTACACCTTTAATCTTGATAATATTCTTAAAGAAATAATTGTTTGTAGTAATTTGTAGGGAGAAACCACTATATATATACCAATTTATGTTGTTGTTAATTTCTTTATTTTCATGTAAAAAATAAATTATTATTCAGAACCCAAACCTTCTTTGGTCCGGTAGTATTATCATAAAATTTAATTTTAGGTAACCATATTTATCGAACATTACTTCTTTGAGAGATTTTCATTTACATAGAAAAATAATCTTTATGAAAACCTATTGATTGAACTTAATTAAGAGAACATTTATTTTTTAAATGTCCACCACATTGATATTTTTTGACATTGGATCACTTTTAGGAATAAAATATTTATTACTAAAATATGGTTTATCATTAGTAAAACCCATTCTAGTATTATCACTACGAGGTTTACATTTCTTAAAAATATTATAAATGTTTTCTTTACTAGTGGTAAATATAGATAAATGTTTCTTTAATCTATAAATCCTATACTTTGGTTTTTCAAATAATTTCTTAACATCATTAAAAATATTATTATAATAATTTTCAAAAAACATTTTGTATACTATTTTTCTCAAGAATTTATTTTACGAGATCTTTGAAACGTATTTCTTTTTCAAAATTAGTTTTATCAAGATCTTCAGAAAAAAAAAATTATTTAGTTAATATATATATTTTTGAATCTACCTTAACATTTTTTTTCTTTTGAATTATCATGTTTTTCTACAAAATTTAGAATGTTTATTTTCTTTTTGGTTGAAAAACCTAGATACTTCTTCATAAATTGGTAAGGTTTTACCCTTATTAGATGAGGATTATTCTTCATAAGAAGTTATATAATTTTTATCATTATTACCATCCATATAATTTGTATTAAGATTAGTATTTTAAGAGAATTAGTAATTTTCAACTTTTCATGAAACATTTATTTACCATATGTATTTAACAAAAAAGATAAATTCTACTCTATCTCAAACTGTTACTGTCTGAAGAATTTTTATATGAGCTATCGCCTCCAATTTCACTCCAAGATTCATATGATTTCAAACAATTATTTATCTTAGAAATACAATACTTCTTTGAATTTATATCTAAATTTCTTTCATTCACATCTTTCCTTTTTTATCATAGGAAAATATGATCGAATATATCTATCCTTATTACATTCATTAAAAATATATTTAGTATATTCTTTATTTTCATGCCAATCCTTATGAATTTTCTTATATCTATAAAAAATACCATTCTTACCCATGATTTCATTCATCTTTCTAGAAATACATTATAATTTATTTCTAGTCCTTTAAAAATAACTAGAATCTAATTGAAAAATTACTTTATTCTTCTTGGAATATATATTAACATTCATAGTGGAATGATATTTAATAAGAACATTATATATATTTTTTTCAAAAGTCACACCACTATTTGTCTTTTTGTTTTTCACAAAATCTCTCTTAATTCTTCCTTTATATTTCAATATAGTTAAAATAATATTGTCAAGTGTTAGATTTGAAATCTTCCTTGTATTATATACAGCTATTATCTTGGATTACCATTTATTTTCCATGATTTTTATAATCTTTGGAATAAAGATACTATCTATCAAATCCTTCTCTCCAAGAGAACGTAAACTATTGACGATAGTCATAAATCTATTGATGCATTTTTTTCACTAATTCTCCACGTATAAAATTAAAAGCATGATAGTCTACACTCACCAATTATATTCTAGTTTCAATAAATTTGGATGTACAAAAATTTGTGACTTCTAACTTATTCAATATGTTATTTTCATCTTCACATAAAGATATCTAACTGTATACATTCATTGTCATAGAACATAGTAGAGTATTACTTACTCTATAATTAAATTGATACTCTTTTTCTTCTTGATGATTTAATGTTGTAAATTCTTTATTATGTATTTGTAATCACTAGTAAGCATTAAAAAATATTCAACTACATTATTGATAATAAAATATTTATTTTTTCTCTCTAGTACTCATAATCATTAACATCAATGATAGCTCATCGGCAGGGATTCATATTTTATAAGGTTCTAAAATTAATACCCTAAGTAATAAAAAAATAGAAACACTTTTTCTACAAACACTTTTTAATTTATAACAATTTATAAATATGCTTTTTATAACACAACTCAATAAACAGGAAGTTGATAGAAGAAGTAGAAACTTAGTAGGTAAAAGAATTATAACCTACATTGATACCAATTATTGGATAAAAAGTGTTAAACTATGTCTATATGAGGGTGGGTGAATTATAGTTTAATAAATTTAAACTAAATCAAAACACAATTTTCTTATGTATTAAATGATTAGACTCAAACATCACCTGTTGATCACAGTGTTATAGTCGGATTCCGAAACCGTCCAATTAAATTTGTATTATTTATAACTATCACAATTAAACTAATAAAATAGTTTGTTTATAATGATAATTATTAAGAATATCATTCTAATACTTGAATAGTGGAAAATATAGCTTATAAATATGAGTAATAAAAAATCATATAATAGTAAGAATGACTTACATGTTGAATAATGTTTTTACTCCGTAACATTTAGAGTTAAGATAGTTAAGATATATTAACTAAAGATATTCATATTTTTATACCTACTATAATGTATGTCCTTCCATACTAGTAAATCCCACAATCCAATATATCAGTATCAGATATTTATCCCAATTCCATGGAAGCCCTCGATATGATAATCAATGTCATATTTGTCTTTATTGACCATGAAATCCCTCAATACATTGATTAGTATCTATATTCCTATACTTGGAATGCCATGATCTAATTGATAGGATTCACCTGTGAATTCCTATCCCCTGAACCCTTGATCAAAACCATGGCCAGATTTAGTGATTATAGAAGAAAATAGTTATAAATTAATTACAATCCTTACAGGTATTCCATAGAACATAACATATCTAAAGTATATAAAGAATAAGAAAAAGATGTTCAAATAGATTAAACATTAGACAATTTGATATAAAAATGAATCTACTCCCAACTCTTCAAATGACCTTCTATTTATTGGAGATTATCTTATGGTTATATTTTATATTTAGTTTCAATGGCATCCAACAACTTGCACTTGATAGATAATATTACCTGGATTAACTAAATGCCCAACATGATTTTGTTTAGTACCATTAAAATGGAAACTCTGATTTCATAGGATATATATAATCCTAATCAAACCAATTTTAACCTTTAGATAGTTTGATGGAATTTATTATTGATTTTCCACATAATAAACCAAATAAGGGTTAGTTTGATGAATCCATACCATAGTTAGTCTGATTCTCTTGACTTTTGTTAGAATTCAAAAGTCTAACCATGGATCAAACCACTAGTTAGTATGATATATCATACACAACTTTAGTCTAATGGATCAGAATGAATAATAAGTTAATATTTGTTTTCATTGGAACTATTTCTTCATTCAGTATAAATTAATTTCTTCTAAAAAACATACAACAAAAATGGGTAATATAAATGTTGGTAAACATAGCTTTAAGAAGTTTTTTTTTCATTTCCAAATATAAAAGACTAGAAAGATATAATATAATACTTTTGACTCAATATTCATTTCCTTTTAGAAAATGGTACATGTTAGGAATAGAAGAGTCCCACTGGAAGAGGTTGTTAAAAATTTGGTTGAAACTGAGCCATAGGTGAACCATTAGCTTGTTCATAGTATTTTCTATACATTTTTGGACTTGGGAAGAGGAAAAGGGAGGAATTAACCTAGGAATGTTGATCATTATTTTTAGTTCTAGATGTATAATCCACTTATCTTTAGGGTTGATTAAGAAAAATCAATGGTAGAGGTGTGGCTGAATAGGATGAATCAAATCATCGATTTCCCAAGAACACTAGTAGAACTGAAAGTCACATTGGAAACATATATGCTGGGGATCTAGCATGCTATTGGTGGGGTTTAGTAGTTCAAGATAAATTCGAATAATGAATTTCATGGGAGTATTTTGAAGAATTTATCAACAAACCATTCTATCCTCAAACATTTAGGATTTCTAGAAAAATATAATTTTTCATCTTGAAGTAGTAAATCCTTTTAGTGAATGAGAATTCACCTAAATTGATGATTATAGTTGGCCTTGCACCCAAATTTATAACAAATGCTTCCTTGAAGGCATGCATTTTTTAATTAGCGTTGAGGCTATAAATTCCTTAAAATAATGTTGTTCTTTGTATAATGGATTATATAGAGATGGTAAATGGAGATATGGTGGAAGAAAGATACATATAATTTAATACGAGTGGAGGAATCATGTTAATATTGATGGGAAATGGTGGGATCTCTATTTTTTGGAATAATTCGAAGAGAGACACCTTTTACCAAGGTACTAGGAATAAAATTACTAGATTGTTGATCCTTCCTCATAAACCAAAGATCATTATTGGATGTTTTCAAAGTTATTATCATGATCACATGAAGAAATATTGTCCATAACCACCTAGATTATGATACAATTACATCTAAATGGGGCATCATAAGTGTTATTATTATAGTTCTCCAAGATTCGGTGTTAAGGAAAAATCATATGTTTTAAAGAGTTCATGTGCCTCAATGGTCTAAGAGTAGTAGAATAATTATCTTCTGAAGAATCAATCATGCCATAATTATTCTATTAATACCATGACTCCTCAACCAGTGAAATATCATCAATGGAATAGAGAGCTAAGTGTTGTGAATAAAATGTTATAAGGGGATAATAAAGTGATTGTGGATAATCAAGATGGACCACCGGAAGTGATAGGTAAGATTATTTTGAATTATAAAATTATGAAAAATTTCTTTGATATGGGTGAAACCCATTTTTTATTTCTTCTTATAGTATTGATCTTCTCGATTTTCATTTTGAGATGATTCCTTCTATTTTGAAACTTCAAAATCTACTTGGTCAATGTAAATGACAAGACATTATGTGAAAATAATGTTCTGAAACAATTGATGGGGATGAATTGAGATGGTATTTATCTATATATGAAATGGATATATTTTACATAGTGTTTTGTATGGTTTTGTTGACAATTCTCAAAGCTCACATTGGTCATTATAACTGAAATGATAGTTTTACAACTGATAATGGCACCGAGAATATATTTAGAGGAGACCAAAATGTAAAGGCTATTGTGATAAGAGTTTTTTTCACCAGAAGTTGGAATGATCTGATACTAATTGGAAGTATTGAATTTAGAATCGATGGATAAGAACAAGAAAATCATTTTCATAGAAATTAATGATCAGTTTCTAGATGTTATTCCTGATAATTTCTCAAGGTTACCACTAAAAATTGATATAGATTTTACTATTGATATCTTACTAGGGACCAGTTCTATCTCACTTCTATCTTCTCATATGTAACAAAAAAATTAAAGGAATTTAAAGTCCAGCTGGAAGAGATGTAATGTAAAGTGTTCATTAGCCCAAGTATATCTTTATGGGAAGTTCCAGTCTTTTTTTTAAAGGAAGATGAGACTCTTTGGATTTTTGTATATTATCATAATAATAATGAAGTTAAGATAAATAATTTATATCTACTTCCATACATTAATGATTTTTTTAATCAATTGAGGTGATCCCAACAGTTCTCTAAATTTTTTTTTGGTCAGGATATCACCATATATGGGTTTAGAAGGATGATATTTTGAAAATAGATTTTAGGAGTAGATATAGCCATTATGAGTATGTGGTTATTCCTTTTGGTCTTCCAAATTCACTAGATTCTTTTATGGAATTGATGAATTGGATATTTAAAATGTATCTGGATTATTTTTTTGGTGGTTATTATGGATGACATAGTTTTGTATTCAAGGTCCAAGGTTGAGTATGAGAAACAACTGGTGATAGTGTTGGGTATCTTATGGGACCATCATCTGGATAAAAAAACTATCAATGTTTATTTTTTAATGCAATAGGTATGTTACTTGGCCTTGTTATCTCCAAAAAATGTGTTTATGTGGATCAAGAAAAATATAGAGAATGTTATATCATGGCAACTTCCAAATAATTTCTTTGATATTCACATTTTCCTTGGTGTGGATAGTTATTATTTATGTTTTATTTGGGAAATTTCATGACTATATTCACCAAGGAAAACATTAAAAAGGATAAAATTTTAATTTATATGAACAAAGAATGTAAGAAGTCTTTCTAAGTGCTTAAGTTTTACATTTTATCATTATTTATCCTGATATTGTCAGAATCCAGATATGGTTATGTGGTTTATTGTGATGCACTCAGATCAGGGTTGGGATGTGTTATCTTTTAGGGAGATGTTGTTGATTATGTATCATGGAAGTTATGGTTTCATGAAAAGAAATACCCAACACATGATTTGTAATTAGTTTTGTTAGTCCATTATTTGAATATTTAGTGTCATTACCTCTTTGGTGTGAAATTTATTGTGTTTACGAATCATAAGAGTTTAAAAAAAATTCCTCACAAAGAGATTTGAACCAAAGAAAAATAATATGTATGGATTATATCTAAATGTTTGACTTTTAATTGATGTATAAAATAGGGGATGGAAATTTAGTAGAAGATGAATTAAGCATAAATTCATATATTCAGTTGGAAAAAGAGGCTTTAAATTAGTTGTTATAGATATCGATGATAACCGACAAGCACTTGGATTGTGAAGACTGAGGTACTAATTTGATTTTATTTTCTATTTATTTGGATATTGATTTCAATGAAAAGGTTAAATGTGCAAATACATCTGATATAGAATGTGTGGCTATGAGTTAAAAACTCAATGGTGGATAGACCATTGAGGGATGGAAGCTAGATGGTAGTTGAGTCATTTAGTTATAGTTTGGATGGTTATACCTATTTCATGTCAAAAAAACATTATCCATGCTTATGACTATTCAATAAGGTTATTTCATATAGAATTGAAAAATATTTATAAGGAATTGAAAGAAAAATTTTGGTGGGATGGAAAGAAAAAAAATGTGGCTGAGTTTGTTATGAGATTCCTCACCTCTCAGCAGGTTAAGGGAGAGCACTATAAACCAGTGGGTATGTTATAGTCTTTAATTATTCTTGTTTATAAATGGTACAAGATAACTATGTATTTCGTAACAGGTCTCCCACTAATGGTTCATAAACATGGTTTAATATAGTCAATAGTAGATCATCTCAAAAAGATATCCCATTTCATCCCTATTCATGAATCTAATATAGTGGGGGACTTGCCTAAAATATATATATGGGAAGTGGTAAATATTCCTGGAATGTCAGTTTTTATAGTATCAGATTGATATCCATAAATTATGTCTCATTTTTTGAAATCCGTATGAAAATTCATTGGGAATCAATTGAAAATGAGCATAGAATATCATCCTCAGATATATGTTCAATCCGAAAGGATGATAAAAGCATTGTAAGACATGGTTTGGGCTTATTTAATGGATTATGTTTTCTCATGGGAGGAGAACATACCATTAATAAAGTTATTATATAACAAATGTTATCAGGACTCAATATATATGGCTCTTTTTATAGAATTATATGGGTGTCCTTGTCATTCTCCACTTTGTTTGGTAGAAATATGTGACACTTCTCTATTTTGATTGAGCCATGTATAATAGACAACAAAGAAGATTTAGTTGATCAAGAAGATAATAGAGATTTCAAGTCATCATAAATCATACATGGGTCATCATTGACGACCCTTGTCAGTTGAGGTGAGTGATCATGAGTTCTTAAGAATATATTCAAGGATTCATTATCATCATTATGGGAAATATGGAAAGCTATCTCCTAAATAGATAGGCACCTTTGAGATACTTTAACAGTTTTTTAGGTGTAATATAGGTTGTATTAGAAAGAAATTTTTAGTTAAGTGCATAATGTGCTTCATGTATCTAAGTTGAATATGTATTAACCTGATCTTGACCATGTGAGTTGATGGGATCACGTTGACCTAGAGCTAGATTCTATGTTTGTTCATGTTCCAGTACAAGTTGTTAATATGCAATAGAAATTATTTCATAGGAAATTCATTAGTGTAGTGAATGTTTTATGGAAACATGGTTAAATTCAGAAAGAAACTTCGGAGAGGGAGAAGGAAATGGTCCATAAATGACCCAAAATCTTTCTGAAAAATGGTTTCTTTCTACTTTTCAGGGATATAAAGTCCAATTTTGGGAAGAATATAGAAACCCAGTTACATTTAATTAATCCTTTATTTATGTATTTTATGTGAATCAAGTTATTAGGATAATTTTGTGGTGTTTTTGAGGAGTTTTGGAAAGTTTTTCAGACTTTTATTGATGTGTAGGGTTTGATAATGGTTATTAGAATCTGGGAAACACCTTTAAGAAACTGATTATGGGAAAACATGGATCACTGGGTAGGTGCATGGTTTACCCACAATATGTACAAACCATGATGCCACCTAGTGAAACCGTGTAATGCTGAGAAGGTGGGGTTGCCATGGTTGGAAAAAAATTGTCTAAACCTGAAATCTAACCATGAGAGGGGGTTTGGAGGTAATGGATTGAGAAAAGTCTGCACACATTTTTCCTAACCTTACACCTAAACAATGCAATGTGAAAAATAGGATTCATAATTTTTGGATCTAATTTTTTACCCTTAATGACTTGTTTTTTCAATTTTTAGACCAAAAAACGAATCTTACTCCTTCTAAATGCAGGATATACCCATCGTATTTTTATAGGAGAAATATTTTAGGGATTCTTAGTGTGTTGTAAGCTCAAATTACCTAGTAAGTTCATGTTATAGGGGGGTTTCCTTAGTTTATTCTTCTTCCCTCTCTTGGATTCCTAGATCTAATATGTTGGGGATAGATCAATGTTATGATATTCTAATAATTATTTGATATGTTTATTTGATGATATGGAATAAGATCTAAGGTTGATTTTGGAATATTTGAGTAGGTTTTTTGGAGTTCTTGGACCATTCTATATTTTCAACTAAGTTTCAAGGTAGGTGGTTTCACTATCAACCCCTATTATTAAGACATTAAGGAATGATTTCACATTGACTGAATTTATTTAGTTTAATTGTGAAATTGATGTGTAAATATTTATAGAAACCTTCTTTAGTGATGGTTTTGGAAATTTTTTATATTTTTTTGTGGAAAGTGAAATTGGTTACATGATTTTAAAATTGTTTGGTTTTGATGCATGGAAAATTTGTTGGAAACTTTTTTTAATAAAAGGATTGTTTTATTGTAATATTTTTGAAAAAATGGTTTGGAATGGTTTTTGTTACAATGTTTGAGAGTGAGTATAAGTAGATGGATAATGGTCATAAAGTACCACCTTGAAAGGGATTGAGTATGGATGTGATGTTAGACTATAAATGTTAACCCCGATATTTTTGCTGCATGTGTCTGTATATGGTTTTGTGTGTGGGAATGAAATGGGTTATGGAAATTTAACCATGGTTTTAATTAATTTTTATGTTTTTTCCATGGAAAACTATTTAGTTTAGGAATGATTTTTTTTGTGATAAACTATTTAAAAAAATTTAAACAAATTCCATTATATAAATATTCTTACATGTTATATCCTAGTGGCATTAGTAGGTAAGTCATTTCTGGAAATTGTAATATGTTTTATACTCACCCCCTTCTTGGGAACTTTGGTGTGTTTGTAGATGTGATATATCAAGACATCAGTAATGTAAAGGTATCTCATTTATTTAGTGATACACTGTGATACCTTGGGCATGGATTTTTGAGTTGGATCTTGGAGAATGTTGGGAGTTTATATTGGAATATTGGGTTATCATTGAGTTTTGTTGATTTAGATACCTCATTTTACTCTGATATGGTTAATGGTTGTAGTTCGATTTCATTTTTAGATGATTATACTTTTATCTATATAATTTTTTTCTCATGAATCATATAGTGGTTGTTTGGTTATGGTTATTTGTGTTTTTTTGTTTTATTTTTAAAGGGAAAATCATCCCCCAACAATTTATAAATCCACTGTTATTTATTTCCATCATTTGATGTCATGGGGATATCACATAAGGCCAAGTAATGCCCTCCCACCTATTCCCATGAAAATGGATGGAGAGAGAGATGTGACATATTATTTGTTTGCTATAATTTTAAGAATATATTCATTCAATGAACATGTTAGTAGGACACCCAATAGGGAGTTAAACCTCCATAATTTCAAACATTGGATAAACTGGTAATAGGACATTATCTTTATTTGAATCATATTTTATCTTGTTCTAGAGATAAATAATTTGATACATAAGACAATTATTCAAATTCTAGTGGTAGGAGGTCAAACATATTAATCTTATAGAAGATCAGTAGTTGGAATGTGCAACCAATGGTCAACTAAAAATGTAGGGAGTTTTTTCAACTGGTTAATTGGGTGGGACCCTCTATATGAAGGGGGTGGTACAAAAATACTAATGTGTAAAATTATTGAGTGATAATTGTCCATAACATGCTTCATGTGGTAGATAAGTCCCATGTTGTAAATTTTTTAATTATGTTGATATAAAGTTTTTATAAGGTTTTCTAGTGAATGTTGGATGAAAATATAAACTGTAACGCCCCGACCCTAGAAGCCTAGAGTCGGTGCATTATTACATAACATTGGCATGATCACAAAAGATCGTGTCTCTAAAGACCGATTATTTTAGTATCCTTGGAAGTACTAGATACATTCATAAGGTTTACATTACATCATAAAATGAAAAACTACAACAACATTGTTTCCGTAGAATACACTCATATCCCCTCAGAATATCCCTCCAGGTAATTCATAAAACACTTCTTCACATCCTGGGAAAAATAAAACATAGAAAGGGGTGAACTCAGATGCTCGGTAAGGATAAAAATATGGAGGAAACTTTCATAAATAAGTATAAACATTTAAGTCAATGTATAACTAAAAAAATCCTTTTAAACTTAAACTTCAACATAATATGGAAAAAATAAAATGAAATAATGTCATTTACTTATTCACATGGATATTATACTAGTCAAATAATCACATGAAATGTCAATAACCACTTTCATAATGATAGAATGCATAATGTCAGACTATCATAACCACATAGTCAAGGCCTCGTGCCAAGACTACAAAAAAGATTTTGTCAAGGCCTTATGCCAAGACACTAGTTTGTCCCCTGAGACCTACCAATGCATCAAGGAGATATAGTGGGATCCACCCATCACTTACTAAGTCCAATGAATTCCTCATATGAACAGGTTTAAACATAACATAAACATTCGTATTAAAACTAGCATACAAAATGTCAATACTTTATCCAAAAACCATGAATGGAATAAAAATATCACATCCATATTCAAACATAAATCATTCAATACAATATGGAAGATTGTATTGTAACAGATTAACCTCAATCAATAATAATGAAGGATATTGACATAGATGAAAATAATCATCAAAACTATTAGAGAGAAATATCCCCCTTTTTCTTAAAATCATTTAAAAGTCACACTATTTTTCAAGAAGCCATTTAAAAATAGATTTTTGAATCAAAGTGTCCCATACCACTTTGAAAATTTTAAAAGAAATTTTAATTTTAAAACTTTAATGTCAATATAACTAAATTCTTAAAAAAAATTTAAAACATGGATATTAATGAGAAAGATTTAGAATAATAAATCTTTAAGCCATTTAAAATGATATTTTAGTTACAGTTCCTAACCAAAAGAGAGACACGTGAATACAAATAATTGAGGTAATAAAAACTTTGTAATATCATGATAATAAAGGGATTCATGATATACTTTGTATAATTACATTATATACACCATATAAAGGTTATTTGGTGTATAACAACAAAGAAGTCTCAATGGAATATAAAATGAGATGAAATATCTTATAATGACCGTCTACTTAGGTTAAGGATAAATCAAAGACATAATTACGTGTGAAAAATATAAATATGCTCAATATGATTGCATATTTAGTGTAAATAAATCATAGTACATTCACACATATTATTTTAAAAACAACACCAATGAATTGGATATTTAACTCAACAAATGGAGATTGAGTTAAAATTACTCTTATCAAGTTCATATCGATGACTTGAGAGTTTATCAATGGATTGATTATGTGTATCAAAATTATATCCATATAAAAGAGAGTGTAAATTATGACATTATAAAATGAAAAGTGATTCCACACATAATCTTGGAGTAAAATAACCAATGAAGTATGCGTAAAGCCAAATGAGTGGAAATTGAAATTTCAAATTACCTTATCAATTTGGTGACTTAAGAAACAAACAAACATGAAAGAAGGATCATATAATGATGATGTAAATATCCAAAAATTAAATTATATTACACAATTAATACAATAATGGGAAGTACACACACCACATGCAATAAATAATTGGTGAACAATGGAAATCTCACAGAATTAAAAGTGAGATAAGAAACACATTACTTTGTAAATTTTCCTTGGTCAAGGGTAGGTAAACCTCATGTATAATGGTAAAATAGTTTTTATTAAATTATACAATAATAATATACATTAATATGATATCATATATTATCTTTTAACATTTCATTGTTAATAATATCTCAGTATTATTGTCATTTCGGGTGTTAACTTACTCATTTTCTTTTATATGTTTTGTTACATAAGTTGTGTTTGTTATGCATAGGTTTTATATTATTAATATCCATAATGATATTTATTCCTTAAAAATTATTTTTAATCATCAAATGAGAATTATACTTGAATGGATACGATGGGGAATGAATCTCATCACGTTCGTGGAGATGGTAGTCCGTACATACGCACAAGAGAAAATTTCATTCTTTTGATATTAAAATAATATATAATTGGATGTTATATCATATATAAAGAATAATTATAATGTTATATTTATTATTTACTTCAATTAAACATCATTATAATACCTATCCAAATAATAATGTTTTGAATAATAATTACACCACGATGTGGAGACGGTAAGCCGTACGTACACATGTATGGTGACATGTCATTCAATGGATGGATAGAATACTGAATATGGTTGTACCATATTTATAATAAAATCACATTATATATAAGATACTGGATTTATTATTTTAGAATGGAAATAACAAAGAAAAAAGAAGTGGAAGAAGAAAGAAACTTGAAAGAGGGTGGTGAAAACATTATCTCTTCTTCAGGTTTTTCCATTTGATTTGATCAAAAGGGCTCCTTAGGTTGTCTTTATGATCAAAATAAGGACTCTAGGTTGAATTGATGTATTTTCATAGAATATTTGGGTAGGGTTTGTCCGAGCCAAAAGGCTTTTAAGGTGTGAATTATTGAGTAGGGTGAGTGCCCTTTTATAAGAGGGGCGAGGGGCACCTTAGGAAAAGATAGAAATATTATTTTATAATAAATTCATATTCAGTTTCTAATGGCTAAAAAGTAGATTATTTAAAGTCTAAGGTGGGGATAGGAAGAAAACCACTCAACCAATAGGTTTTAGACATGTTGGGGTCACTATATTAAATTTATCCTTTTGATTTACCTCTTAGTTAAATTTTTTGACATTTACCATGTCTCTTTGTATTTTTATATTATATATTTAATAAACATACTATATAATTCCAAGTGACCCCCAAGTGGTCCATTAATGATACAACTATCATTATATAAGTCCTTTGGCCGAACCTTAGATTTTTATGAATAGAATATCAATTAATAATATAATATTTGTTTTAAAGAACACTTGTATGTCAATTTTGACACTATTAAATAATTGATTTTGGTTAAAGTCTTAACAACTTTATTAATTCAACAAAAAATCATTTAAGTAATCCCAAAATGTCATATTGACCAATAAAATTCATGTATGTCATCAAAACGTTCAAAAATATTTATTTTAACATTTATAATACCAATTATTTGATTCTTTCATTAATAAGGAAAATACTACATCATTATTCTGTCATAAATATATTTAATTATTCAATGTCTAAAAATTATAAATAAAATACTATTATGTAGGAAATCGTTTTATCTTTTTAATTAATATTCATAGTCGAAAATATAACATATATAAACCTATGTAAAAAAAAATTTTCTAAAAGATATATGCTTATGTCAATTTTTTATTTACTTTAACTTAATTAATATAAAGTGTCATTATCAATTACAAGTGGCTACATGGGGTCCCAAAATTGATCCCAAGATTCCCATGGTTGGACATGTATCAACCAATATGTTTATGACACATTTTAGGGTAATTTAATATTATTATAATATAATTTTTTTACCCTTATTTACCAGATTCACCCTTTAACCATGGTAAATAAAATATTTGTCGAAGTAATTATTCAAAATGTATAAAAATAAAATTTACCTATTTACACAATTTAGAACTCTTGATTAAAAATATGGAATCCATTTTTATAAATTTAAAACACAAAAGTGGAATAAATTAATTTAAAATTAATTCTCGTTGTCAAATCAAAGAGCGTGTTTTTAAGAAATAATAACTATCAAAAGATTGACACTTGTTTATGTCTAGTTTAAATGTGAAATTATATCCAATTACCAATATTGGAATAAATGGTAAAAATATATTATAATTATACTTTAAACCCTCTCAATAGTATAATTTACCACTATAAATTATTTGGACTAAAAAAGTTGTTTTTAATTAATGTTTAGTATTTTTCACTATTCATCAAAATTTGAATGTTTTCTAAAAAATACCAAAAATTCACCCTAGGATAATTTCAATATTCAGAATTCAAAAATGATGTCCATTTTGAAAGATAAAATTTATAAAATTTCAAAAAGTGGTTATTACTATTCATAACAGCTAGTTTGATTGGTTGTGGTGTGTGTTAGAACTCGATGTTGTGTACAACACATGATACTATATTATTCAAAGGTAAGCGTACCGTGGAAGCTTTGGGTGTTACATTATCCCCTCCTTCAAATAATTTCGTCCTTGAATTCCTTTTAAAATTAGTATTGGGAATATAATGGAATTCCCACATCGGAAAAAGAGTCAATAAAACTATCACTTTAAAAGAAAGAAAGAGAAGTACAAAGGTCACCCAAGATAAACCATACTAGGATTCCATGTAGGAAAAAATGGATATGGATGATAAAATAAGTGTCATGTTATGATGGAGAGGGATAGAAAACATGATCAGGAGAAAGTTAACAACAAGAAAACCACAAACTTGTGATGGGACAAACGGTCATTAGTCTCCCAGTAGGAAAAGTAAATGGACAACATTTTTTTTGTTTTAAGTTAAATTACATAAAGATAAGGAATTAATTTATGATGTTGACTAAGAATATAAAGAGATATAATTAATTTTTAAGTAGAGTTTCATTCTTTAATAAATTTCGACCACTAAATAATTTTCTAAAATGATGAGTATTCAAGAAGACATTGTCACACTGGAAGAGATAGAATAAACTTCTATAGAATCACATGATCCACGAAGGATAAACTATATATTTACCTTGTCTTTAGAGATTAATAAAAACCAAAATGGTTAGTATAAGATCTGATGATCCCCCAAAATGGTATTCTATTAGAGAAAGAAACAATAATCTTAATTTCTAAAACTAAACCAAAAATACCTCAAAGTTAAATAAATACAATTCAATAAACAATTGTCCTTAAAATCTTTCAATATAATCCAAACTAATATTGAAACCCAAAACATAGAATAATTTTTTTATGTAGTCTTCCACGTTAAATTGTATCTCCAAATGAAATCAACTACTCTTAAAGTCACATATTTAAATTAATTAACCTAATCACATATTCTCAATTATTGGTTAATCATTTCCATAAATAGCCCAAATCACTATAATACACAATAAAAACATAGATAAAAATCCACCCCTACTCGTCAAATGAAATCCCATAGTATTATATTTTCCTTGGTCATATAGTGTCCCCAACAAAGCAAACATCTTCCAAAATAACATTTATCACTTAATCACCGAATCATTTTCCTATACTCAGGGTATTCATTTGATAAGACATAAGATCCCAAATCAACTTATTATCAATCAATAAAATCATTTAACTAAAAATAATTAGTCACACTAACCAGGGACTTCACGTAGTCCAGTGGTAGGTGATAAACCCCAATCGCACTTTGGTTGTGGGTTCGATTCCCACAGCTTTGTCTGACGCGACGGGTTGTCACATGGTCTACGTGTTGTAATTTTTCAAAAACTATATTTTATAACATTAGAAAAATGAGATAACCTCCTCAAAATAACCATAACCCAATTTAACCACAAATGTTATCTCATACCATGCATTTTCATCCCAAAAATATAATTACTTGTAATTGCCTCAAAACCAATGATCATATAAAACCAAATGGTTATTTATAACTATATCCACAATAGAAAAGATAATTCTTCCTAAAATATCATTTTCACATGACAAACTGTAGGCTTACAAATACAAGAGAATATTATTCCAAAGTAATCTCATCAACAAGGAGTACTAGTAGTTTTAAAAATTTCTCCAACCATTTATTTCCACATTGGTTCTTTCTTTGACCAAGAAAATATCCTATAGAATAGGGCATTCACTCGGGTAATGGTCAGGTCCCCTACATTTACGTCAAATTACTATAAATGGATTCTTGGGACCATTTTTATTTTCTTCCATAGTACACTTCATTTTTCCTAGGCAATTCTTCACTTTATGTCCTTCTTTCCCACACGTAAAGAATTTCTTTATTCCATTGAAACACTTTCCTGGGTGTCTCCTTCCACATTCCTTGCATGATGGAAATTTATGATTCTTTTCTCTATGGTCTCCACTGCTAGAGATCTTATCATTCATCACCTTTATCTTCTTTTTTGAGTCCGAGAGTTGGTTAATATATATGTTATTGATCATATTTTTGGAAAACTGATTTGGCATGAACACGATATCTTTTACACCTATCAATATTCCATTTTGTTTCTCATTTCCACCACCATTACCAAATTTTACATCATTCTCAAAGTTACCATGACTTACTTGGAATATAGACATTGACTAAAGAAAGAAACCATTGTGTGAGTAACAGTAGTCATAAAATCATTAAGAGAATATCATGACACCATATTCTCAATTTGAAACACCTTAGAATTAACCAAGGTCATTTATTCTAATTTTATATTAAAATAATTCAAATTGGTTTGTAAATAAAATGATAATTATCCTAAGCATATCCCCCGGGAGTGTTGTAACCAAAAGTGCATCAAGGCCCGTTTTTGTGCAATAAATCGCATTCGAGTCTAGATCAAAGCGGTGTTTTCAGGTTTTACCCCTAGGTAAATATGTGCCAGAGCTGCCTCTACCTACTCGTATCCAGAAAGGGATGAATTACTCGGAAGAATCACAAAATCTCTACAATACCAAAATTCTAGGAAGTTCTTCTATAATAATCCTCAAAGTCAATCATAGGTCTATGTGCTCTAATCAAAGTTTATCTAAATTTTGTATCCAAGGTTTGTACTAAACTTCCTCTGATACCAATTGTAACGCCATGACCCTAGAATCCCAGAGTCGGTGCATTATTACATAACATTGGCATGATCACAAAAGTTCAAGTCTCGAAAGACCTATTAGTTTAGTAGCCTTGGAAGTACTAGATACATTCATAAGGTTTAAATTTCATCATAAAATGAAAAACTAAAACAAAATTTTTCCACAAACCACTCTCATATCCCCTCAGACTATCCCTGAAGGTAATTCATAAAATACTTCTTCAAATCCTGGGAAAAATAAAACATAGAAAGGGGTGATCTCTGATGCTTATTAAGGATAACAATATAGTGGAAACTTTCATAAATAAGCATAAACATTTAAGGCAATGTATAACTAAAACAAAATACTTTTAAACATGAACATCAGCATAATATGGAAAAAATAAAATGAAATAACTCCATTTACTTATTCACATGGATATTCTACTAGTTTAATAATCACATGCAATATCAATAACCACTTTCATAATGATGGAATGCATAATTCCAGACTATCATAACCACATAGTCAAGGCCTCATGCCAAGACTACAAAAAATATTTTGTCAATGCCTTGTGCCAAGACACCAGTTTGTCTTATAAGACCTAACAATGCATCAAGGAGCTATAGCAGGATCCACCCATCACTTACTAAGTCCAATTAATTCCTCATATGAACAGGTTTAAACATAACATAAACATTCGTATTAAAACTTGCATACGAAATGTCAATAATTTATTCACAAACCATGAATGGAATAAAAATAGAACATCCACAGTCAAATATAACTCATTCAATACAATATAGAAGATTATATTGTAACAGATTAACCTCAATCGATAATAATGAAGGATATTTACATAGATGAAAATAATCATCATAACTATTAGAGATAAATATCCCCCTTTTTCTTGAAATTATTTAAAAGTCACACTATTTATCAAGAAGCCATTTAATAATCGATTTTTGAATCAAAGTGTCCCATACCACTTTGAAACTTTTAAAAGGAATTTTTTTTTTAAACTTTAATGTCCAAATAAATAAATTCCTAAAACCATTTTTAAAACATTGACATTAATAAGAAAGATTTAAAACATTGAAAATGATATTTTAGTTAGAGTTCCTAACCAAAAGAGAGACACTTGAATGAAAATAATTGAGGTAATCAAAACTTTTTAATATTAGGATAATAAAGGGATTCATGATATACTATGTCAAAGTACATTATATACACCATATAAAAGTGATTTGGTGTATAACAACAAAGAAGTCTCAATGGAATATAAATTGAGATGAAATATTTTATAAAGACTGTATCCTTAAGTTAAGGATAAATCAATGACATAATTATATGTGAAAAATATAAACACACTAAATACGATTTCATATTTAGTGTAAATCAATCATAGTACATTCACACATATTCTTGTAAAAACAACACCAATGAATTTGTTATTTAACTCAACAAATGGAGATTGAGTTAAAATTACTCATATCCAGTTCATATCGATGACTTGAGAGTTTATCAATGGAGTGATTATGTGTATCAAAAGTATATCCACAGAAAGGGGAGTGTAAATTATGACATTAGAAAATGAATAGTGATTCCACACATAATCTTGGAGTAAAATAATCAATGAAGTATGGGTAAAGTCGAAGGAGTGGAAATTGAAATTTCAAATTCTCTTATCGGTTTGGTAACATATGAAACATACACCCATGAAAGAAGGATCATATAATGATGATTTAAATATCCAAAAATTAAAGTATATTACACAATGAATACAATCATGGTCAGTACACACACCACATGCAATAAATAAGTGGTGAACAATGGAAATCTCACAGAATTAAAAGTGAGATAAGAAACCCCTTACATTGTACTTTTTCCTTGGTAGAGGGTAGGATAACCTCCTGTATAATGGTGAAATAATTTTTATTAAATTATAAAAGAATAATATACATTAATATGATATCATATATGATCTTTTAACATTTCTTTGTTAATAATATCTTAGTATTATTGTCGTTTCGGGTGTTAACTTACTCGTTTTCTTTTATATGATTTGTTACCTAAGCCATGTTTTTATGGATAGGTTGTATATTATTAATATCCAGAATGATATCAAGTCCTTAAACATTATTTACAGTCATTAAATTAGAATTATACTTGAATGGATACCATGGGGAATGAATCTCATCGCATTCGTGGAGACGGTAGTCTGTACGTACGCACGAGCGGCAATATCATTATTTTGATATTAAAATAATATATAATTGGATGGTATATCATATATATAGAATAATTATAATGTTATATTTATTATTTACTTCAATTACACATCATTATCATACCCTTCCAAATAATAATGTTTTGAATAACAATTACACCACGACGTGGAGACGGTAAGTCGTACGTACGCATGTATGGTGACATGTCATTCAAAGGATGGATAGAATATTGAATATGGTTGTACCATATTTATAATAACATAAAAGTATATATAATATACTGAAGTTATTATTTTATAATGGAAATAACAAAGAAAGAAGAAGTGGAAGAAGAAAGGAACGTGAAAGAGGGTGGTGAAAACATTACCTCTTCTTCGGGTTCTTCCTTTTGATTTGATGAAAAGGGATCCTTAGGTTGGATTTATGATCAAAATAAGGCCCCTAGGTTTAAGTATGGGATGTTAAAAGAATATTTGGGCAGGTTTGGGTCGATCCAAATGGCTTTTAAGGTGTGAATTAGTGTTTAGGGGGAGTACCCTTTTATAAGAGGGGTGAGGGGCACCTTTGGAAAAGATAGAAATATTATTTTATAATAAATTTATATTCCGATTCTAATGGCTCCAAAGTGGATTATTTAAAGGATAAGGTAGGGATAGTTCTAAAAACACTTAACCAATAGGTTTTATACAGGTTGGTGTCACTATATTAACTTTTTCATTTTGATTTGACTCTTACTTAAATAGTTTGACATTTATCATGTCTCTTTATATTTTTATATTATATAGTTAATAAAAATACTATATAATTCCATGCGACCCCGAAGTGGTTCATTAATGATACACCTATCTTTATATAAGTCCTTTGGTTGAATTTTATATTTTTAGGAATATAATATCAATTAATAATATAATATTTGTTTGAAGAAAAACTTTTTTGTAAATTTTGACACTATTTAATAATTGATTTTTGTTAAAGTCTTAAAAACTTTATTAATTTGAAAAAAATTAATTTAAATAATCCTAAAATTTCATATTAACCAATAAAAGTCGTGGATGTCATCAAAACTTTCAAATATATTTATTTTAACCTTTATAATACCAATTATTTGATTCTTTCATTAATAATGAAAATAATGCATCATTATTGTGTCATAAATAAATTTAATTATTCAATATCTAAAAATTATAAATAAAATACCATTATGTAGGAAATATTTTTATCTTTATAATGAATATTTATAGTCAAAAATATAACACATATAAATCAATGTAAAAATTGTTTTTCAAAAAGACATATGCTTATGTCATTTTTGTATTTACTTTAACTTAATTAATATAAAGTCTCATTATCACTTACAAGTGGATCCATGGGGTCTCAAAATTGGCCCACAGATGCCCATGGTCAGACATGTATCAACCAATATAGTTAGGACACGTTTTAGGGTAATTTAATATTATAATAATATTATTTATTTACCCTTATTTACTGGATCCACCCTTCAACCATGGTAAATAAGATATTTACCGAAGTAATTATTCAAAATTTCTAAAAATAAAAGTTACCTATTTACACAATTTGGAAATCCTGATTCTAAATATGGAATGCATTTTTCTAAATTCAAAACACTGAAGTGGCAAAAATTAATTTAAAATTAATTCCCGTTGTCAAAACAAAGAGCATGTTTTTTACGAAATAATAACTATCAAAAGATTGACACTTTTTTATGTCTATTTTAAATGTGAAATTAAATTCGATTACCAATAATGTATTAAATGGTATAAATATATTCTAATTATACTTTAAAAACTTTCAATATTATAATTTATCACTATAAATTATTTGGATTAAAAAAGTTGTTTTTAATTAATGTTTAATATTTTTCACTATTCATCAAAATTTGAATGTTTTCTAAAAAATACCAAAAATTCACCCTATGCTAATTTCAATATTTATAATCCAAAAATGATGTACATTTTGAAAGATAAAATTTATAAACTTTCTAAAAGTGGGTATTACTATTCATAACAGCTAGTTTGATTGGTTGTGGTGTGTGTTAGAACTCAAAGTTGTGTACAACACACGCTACTATATTATTCAAAGGGAAGTGTATTGTGGAAGCTTGGGGTGTTACATAAACCATGTAAAACTGGTGTTATTTCGTTATGCTTTTTTTTTCCTTTGCTTATTTTTTTCATGTGTTATTTATTTTGTGTAGGGATTTGGTAGTATTGTTATTTTTATGTTTTGTTTCATTGTAAATAAAATGAATTATACCAATAATAAGTTTCATCATTTTTTATCTAATGATGGATGAAATTATGATTCTTTAAGTTGAAGTTTTTTTTTCCTACAAGTGGTATCAGGTCTTGGGATCATGAAAAAGGGAGACACACAATAAATAGTGGTATCTTAATTTAGTTAACTTGAATTTTTTATTATTTTCAATCTAAGTTACTGTGAAAAGGTCATGTCATTAGAAGAAGTAAAGGTAAGGGGATCAGTTTTAGGGAACAAACATTAGTTTTAGAGAGATTCCAATAAAGAATTATCTGATCCTAAATGATCTTCAAGTTCTATTGACTAGAAATAAATCTATGATGATGGAAAATGATGAATGGAATTATATGGATAAAAAATCTTGGTTTGTTGAAAATGAAAACTTAAATTATTGTATCCTTTAACATGTGAAAAAAGAAGAACACTACAGATTGTATGGAAGTATCGAATGATGTGTGTGATAATCTGAATACACTCAAATAATTATTTATGATGTGAAGACTATTAATTTTAATTCTATTAGAAGAGATATAATTAAATGATTATCTTAATGATTTAACATGGTTCGGAATCATATTGAGCCAAAATGGTAACTTTATGTGATGATATTTGTAGAATTTCATTTTTATCTTTTTCTCTAGAGTCATGGGAATTGTTGGTGAAAACAGTGATAAATTGTTCTAATAAATATGACAAGGTATTCATGGATATTTTGAATCTTATTTTGAATGATGTGATTTAGATGAACGATTTCCATTGAACTTATACTAATAAAATGAATAAATAAGGAAGAGTATGTTCACCTCAAAGAAGGTATTAGAGTGTCTCATTTGATAAATCCATCAAAAGATGTAAAGGGAAATCAACCAAACCTGTCACGTCATGTTGAAATTATAGGAATATGGGAAACCACAATAAGCTCATTCAATATTTTAAGAGTAGTGAACTATCTGTTTCTAGAATTTCATGTTCCAGAAACATCATAAATGAATAAGGAATCACTATGCTAACGAGTGTTAATGTTCCAATGGAATACTTATTTATAGACTCAAAGAATATTTTCATTATACATGAGAAATGGGATATATGTTGAATAATGTTTCTGAAAATTCTGTTAAAGAGAATTTATCAAATGGTAAAACTATACAAATTTTGGGAAATGCTGTATCGAAATCCATCAGAAAAATGGGAATTTTCATTAATTTAAGAAATTTTGGTGTATCCCCACCCACAGAAGAATAGAATTTTTATCGGTCAATTTTAGGATTCTAGTTTTATAAAAAAATTGTTCTAACAAAGTGTGGAAGGTTACTTAAGAATCTCTATTCATTTTTAAAGGAGTAAAATATTGAACTCTTTACCTTACCAGAAGAACAGAAAGAGTCACAATGGATAGAACATCAAATTCTATAATATTAAATTCTTCAAACCATTGGTTGGGTTATCTCAATGAGAAGAGTATAAAGATTATCATATAAAGTAGGATGTTAAATCATGAGTTTTTGTAAATCGATACTTGTGAAATTTGTATATATAGAAAAGAAAAAAAATTACCTCTTAATATCAGTGGAATAAATCCTATGAAACAAAAGTTAGATCTTGTACTTACTGATTTATGGGTACCTACACTAGTCAAGTTACATATAATATCTCAATAATTTTATACTTTAATTGGTTATTTCTTAAGAAAGGTATGAATTTATTTCTTTAATCACAAGTCATATGTGTCTGGACCTTTTTTAGGGGAAATAAATGGTTGAAAGAGAAAAAAGTTATATGATAAAGTCTTTAAGATTTGACAATGGTGGTGATTTCACAATAATTATTTTCTACAACTACTACGAGCATAGGGTAATTATACATGAGAAAAAAATTCATGCAATGACTAAAAATGGAATAATAAATAGGAATAACCATACAGGTATGAAGAAGGTGTGAAGCATGAGGATTCACTCAAAATTCATAAGAATATTTTGGTTTAACCTATGTTTAAAACCACATATCTAATAAACAAGATTCCTTCTTCAGTAGTAGATCAATAGTTACCAGAAGCGTGATGGTCCTGTAAAACACTAGAAATTCATTACATTAAAATCTTTGTCTATGTTTCATATTTTCATGAGGGTTATAAATATTGAGAGAAACATCTTGAAAATTCATAAACATGTTTCTTTATAGTGAATGTAAATTAATAATATATTTTTCACCTTTAGGATTCTAGGAAAAGGATAATAATTATACGTATAAATGTGATATTCCTTCAGAAAGGCCTTTGGAATGGAATGAACTTGGTGGACATGGAATATGAAAGAGAATAATCATCACAATTCTATGTTGACTTTAGAATATGTTTTAGAATAGTTAAACTACTAAAACCATTATGGGGGTATTAAGTGTATCGAAAATTTAGAAATTTGGAAGTAAGGTTGAGAAAATAGCATTGGAAATTCATATAGTAGATCAGTGGATGATATAACATATATCTAAAGGACAAGTGAAGTTTGAGGAAGATAATTGATAGATTAATTTATGGAATTATTAATACCATAAATTTGTAATCCATAGGTTGAATTTTTAATATATTACAAGATTTTTCAACTAGTTTCTAGGTATGGAGTTGATCATCACTTATTACTTTTCAAGGATGAAGAAGAACTTGAAAGTACAAAAGAGGCATCCAATCTCAATGATTCTTACAAGTGTTATATTTCTATAAAATAATATTTGAATTTATAATATGAAAATTAAAACTAAGAATTAAATTAAATTCCATGTATAAATAGATTTTTAGATAATAAATGGACGAAACAGTTAAATGAAGAATCTGACATAAGTAAGAGGTATAAGTCGTGACTAGTGGTGAAATGTTTCCAACCAAAGGGAGTTATTGTATTTTTATAAATATTTTCAACATTTTTCAAGAAAACTCTATCGGTTTTGTGCTATGTATGGTTGCTAATAGTAATCTATATATTTAAAAAATGTATTTAATGATTAATTTTCTTTATGGGGATCTAGAAGAAGAGATTTATCGGAATTAACTAGATGGTTTTGTCAGAAAATGGAATCAAGATATTTTATGATAAAATCATATGGAGTCTTTATGGGTTAAATCAAGAACCAAGACAAATAAAATATATATTTTATGTTTTGTTTTTAGATAAAGGCTTCATGTAGAAAAAATGAAATAATTGTAGCAACCATAAAGAGTTTGAGGATGGATGTTTCATTATTTTACTCTTGTATATGTATGGTATGCATTTGGTTGGGCCAAATAACCAATAGATTCAAAGACTGAAGAATGATTTTTCAGGAAACATTGAAATGAATGATCTTGGTGAATCTATCTTAAGAATATATATTTAATGAGATTAATGTTCTGAAATTTTAGTTCTATCCTAAAAGGATTACATTTGGAATATGAGTGAACATTTTTGAATGACTAGATGTAAACCTATTTTTACTCCCCTTGCTAACAATTCCAAATTATCCAAAGTTCAAACACCTCAAATGAATGATGAGTTGAATCATATGTATAAAATTATATTTTTATCTATTCTTGGGAGTTTTATGTACACTTTAGTGTGCACTCATCAAAACATTTCTCATTCATTAGGATTTTTTATATAGTTTATATAATATAAAAGAAAAATAACGAGAGTTTTTGAAATAGATTCTTTTATATCTCATAATAATGGTAGATACTTCTTTATTATTTGGTCTGAAAGAACCACTAAAAATTATTTTGATGCTGATTTGGGGGATATGATGATACTTTGAATAAAACAGTCCATCATCTCTTTATCTATGGGGGAATTATTATCACATATATTTTAATGTTTTAACCCATTGTTTCTATCTCACCAACTAAAGATAAATTTTTTTCATCAATGAAATAAGGAAAATAAATGGTGTGGTTGAGGTATCTTCTTGAATAATATGGTAAGGGATAGGAAAATGGGATGTTTTAATGTAATATTAAAAGTTTTATTCACATAGTGAAAAATTTCTTTTCATGAAAGAAGCATACAATATTACATTATGTACCTTATATACATTGGTTTTTAGAATAAGATTATAAAATGTTGGAAAATATTACTAGAAAAAACCACAGAAGGAATTTTCACCAAAATTTAATTCTAAGAAATTCTAAGGCAACACTACTCCTTAGTGGTGTTAGAAGGAGTAAAAATAAATGAGGGTATATAGAACTGCTTAAATAGAATAAGTGGTTTTTTACTAGGGATCTGTGAATCCATCATCAAGGGGTATATTTTTAGGTTTTTAAAGTAACTTCATATCTTTGGTATTTTTTTAAAGAAATTCAACCCTCTATATACTAGATATATTTTTCAGAAGTTTACTGAATAAGAATTAAAACTGTGGATGTTTATAAAGTGGATTAACTAGTTAGATAACAATGTCAACACCTAAATCAACTATCAGTTGAAGATAGTGGAAAACATTGTGTGGGATAGGAGCATTGTTAAATTACCAGTGATAAGAAGTTAGGATGAGGAATGTTATAGGATATCAACAGTTGCACCATTCAACCGATGTTTGATCAAAAATGTAGGGAGTTAGTGAAACTATTTGATCAGGTGGGACCCTCTATATAAAGGGAACAAACCAATTTTTTTATGTGTGGAATTTTTGAGAGATTATTTTAATTTATAATATCCACATGTATGAAAATTTTCATGATGTAAAAATTGTAATTTCAATGAAATAAAATCATTGTAGTGTTCTCCCATGGATGTAGAATGAAAATCAGGACTACAAAAAATTAGCGTTCTTTCAATGTAAATGTTTCTCCATTTACTGGTATTATTGTGTTTCTATACTAGATTAAATTTATTGATTTGGGAGTATAATTACTTCAATGTTTTAGTACATGAAAATTTTGAATAAGTCAAATCAATGATATGTTTCTTCCTTCATGATCTACCAATGAAGTAGCTTTTGGTTCTTGATGTTTGAGTGGTTTTCTCAATAGAAGTTTCATGATAAAAATGATTAAATCCAAGATTTGGAGTTGAATCTATATAGACAGAATTGTGAAAAATATACTTATTTCAAGAAACTAAAATATATAATAACACAAACTTAGCTCAACATGCTCTAATGAAGAATGTTAGAGCTAATCAGGGAATGTGATTGCTCAATACACTATTATCCTGGGAAGGTAAATAATATAAAGATGATTGAATTAGAAAAGGTCCTAAAATTATATCCAAGATGAGGATTGAGAAAGATACAATATTATTATACATGTAAAGGATATAAATGGTAATCATAATGGAAGGAACAACATTCCACCTTACTCAAATGACTTCTCATCCATCCATTTTGGAGAAGATAAAGAAATATCAAAGGGAGGGTGTAGAGATTTAAAATAAAACTAAAAAAACATTCTTTTAAAGGTGGTTATTATTGATATTATCTTAAGTTATATCCCCCTATAAATATATAAGAGGCGTTTATTTGAAAGCATCACCAAACCAGCCTCCTACTCCAATTTGAAGTGGTTCTTCATAGGTTTTTTAAATGTAAAACAATTAGTGGTGATTTTAACCCCTTGTAATTGTCATTAAAATAATTTTTCAAACCATCACTAAAAAAATATTTTGAATCAAAAAATCATAAAAAAAATTAGTAGTTGTAATATTCCATTTTTTTAATAAATTAAATAAACATAGGGGTGGTAGAAAATTGCTTCTAAATCAACCATCTATATTTTAAAAAAAATCCATCTGGGCCCCAATACCATCCCAGATTTCCCACCACCCTAATCACCAGTGCATACCCCCCCCCCCCAATATCATCCCCACCTCCAATTACACTCCCATGAATTACACCTTCCACATCCTAATGCAAGCCCACACCTCCTTGCTCACCCACATGTGCAAGCACCCCGAACTCCACTCCATGTGTACACCCCCATGCGCAACCTCCACCCATGATGATAAATACACACTTCATGGGATTCAAACCCATATTTCATGGGTTTATATATAGTTACCAGAAAACTATACTGTATTTAATTTATATTACTTACATATACATGTTTATATATGTATGTATTTATTTATATATTTATTTATTTAGAAAAAAAAATCTTATTTGAATAATATTTTTAAATAAAATCAAATATATAACCTATATATAAATTTTATACATTAATGTATTTTTATTTATTTTTTATATTATATATTTATATTCTAAAACTTATAAATGGTATTATGTAAATTTATATTATCAGATTATATATACTATACATTTATCAATTTGACATACTGTCCTGAATGCCACTAAACCAATTCCCTGAGCCAGTTCTCCATAAGGCCTCAAGTGCACCTCTTCATATTCTAGAAGCTACTGACTAGAAGAAATGGTCTAGGGTGGAATTGTGGGGAGATAATCCCCTCATATTAATTTAATAAGATAGTATAAATAAACAAATAATATCCAAACAAGTAAAAAAAATATCATGCAAGCAATAAAGAATCTAAAAAGTAACTTGTTTTTTTAGTAAATGGATTGTAGGATAGGTCGGAACATCTATGTGAACACAAAAAAATTGATCTTTCTCTAGGTTGATCACATATATTGGTGTAATTAAAAGTAACATACACTAAATTACAAGAATATAATAGTTTCTCTAAGACAAGGAAAATGCCTATTCTCTATATAAATATTCAATCCATCCCTCTCGATTGATCTCGATACTCAGCACAAACTTGTGGATGCTACCAAGTGAATGTATGCTCAGGTACCCTCATGTAATGGAAACTCAAACAAGGTGTGAGTAAAAAACCCAGTAGAGCACCACCAATGTGGTATCGTATATACCAAGTAATATGAAATGTTTGTAGATGTGAGCAACTTATCTGGATAATAATAATACTAATAACTGTTAAAAGTAAATTGAGGTATGTTTTTATAAGTGTGTGTGATCATGTGATGTACATAGCATAGTTGAGACACGGCTAGAATAAGGTTCCATCATATTAATATATTTATATGTATATATATATATATTCCAAAATATATATATATATAAATATATACCTACATATATATATGAGTAAGGAAGTAAGTAACATTAATCAAACTAAATCCAATCCTTCAGTACATGATCATGATTCTATGGACATTCATTGAATAAGGAATTGATCTTAATGTTATACCACTAAATTCAGGTCAAATTAAGTCTATCACTATGTTTGTAATTCCTATTAATGATACTTACTTCATTCATTTCAGAAATGTATCTAAGAAAGCCACATCACTATAGGGGATACATATCTTATTCCTTGATTCACCGATACTCACCTCTAATACCAATAATAATGAATTTTAGGTACCCTTGGACAATCATATAATGATGTCATTTCATCAACTGCAGCATATGAATGATGTATCATGTATCCTACCTACATGATCCGGGACTAAATTCTATTGTCCAGGGTTTCCCATTCAATTCCATAGATCACATCTATAGAAAACTTATTATAATGTTTACTTATTATGTCTATGACCATAGGACAATGAGAAGGCATCCTCTTTGAGTCCATGAAGTGCATTTATAACAAACAAGATATAATGAAAACCTAATAGAGTCAGTACCCTAGGTATTTTCCAAGATGTCCCATTTTAGTCCTTGGAGTGCATCCATGGAAAAAAATGGTAAACGGTTCCATACATTGATACCGTCATACATAAATATGGATAATAATAATGATATTAGTAAGTAAATCTGGGCATCCCTTTCAAATACTGCATCATGTCAGGAACATCAGCCAAAAACTAGGAATATCCTTTAGAAATCGTTTATGCATCGACATTAATCATGTGAATGCATAAATAAAAGCATATGTGTGGTCAAATGCCTAAACCCACCATTACTTCCGCAACATCTTGATATTATAAGTTCGGTACATGTTCTAAGGTGACACTGTACACCATCTCTACCCAACCCCCTAATATACTAGCACTAGGTTAGTCAAACATCAAGTCACCCACTAGGTCCATCATGTGCAAATACTATAGAGGCATCCTTCTAGGGATTCTCTAGGTGAGAACATAAGTAAAGGAATCCCTATTGTGGGACTCATAAGAAGTATGTAAAAGGAGGAATCCTATACGGGATCCTATAGATTATATCATATACAGAGGCATCACACAGGGGACCCTCAGCCTGTGTGATAAGTCAATGTATGAATCTAGTACATGTGGGTTGTTTGTGACCCCTGGAATTCATCCTTTTAATTAGAAAATTGCATAATTTAATTTAATATAATATATGATTAGGGTAAATATAAATAAGGGTCACCCTTGGATAAATACTAGGCATATACAAACTAGAAAAACTTTAATAATTACTCTATGGTAGGTACGTCCGACCACCAACCTTTTAGAAGCTTTGAATTTAATTTCCAAAGGTTGATAGAAACGTTTAGTGCCTTTTCAAGCTCAACCAAGTCCTGTGGGGTCCTCTCTAACAACAAATCACCATAAAAAATTAATTATAATGAAATTATAATTAATTAATTAAAACACAAAAATTATTTTAAATAACCATTTGATTTAATATTAAATTAATTCTTGAAGTATTATTAATTGATCCCATCCAACAAAAATGGATACCAAACATTCTATAACAACCCAAGCCTCATTCTCAACCTAAATTCTGGAATAATCCCAAATAAAATTCATAAAAAACCCTTTAAATATTAATTAATGCCTTAAATATTTGTAAATTACCCATATATATGTACCTCAATAAAACAACACATAAAAAAGTGTGTATGGACTCTTTAGTTATCCTCTTCCTAGGAAGAGTGAAAACCCCAACATTAGCATATAATTCCACCATGATTTGGTGGATTCAGGATTTAAAATCCCTAAATGGGGAACCAAATGTTAAAGGAATCTAAATAAAACTACAACATAGGTTAACAAAGATAAAGACTCACCTCGAGGATTCAAGCACACCCGATAGCTTCTAATTTCAGCCAATAAAGAGGGAGAAATCCCATGAAGCAAGGGAGGATGAGGGATATAGGAGTTGGGGGAAAGGGGGGGAGAAAAATAAGGTAGCCCCTTTAAGGGTTAGAGGGAAAATGGTAATTTTCACCACATTAATGAGATTCATTGTTTGGAATCACAGTTTGAAAAATTGTGCACCAACCCTGTGGTTGGTACTATCTTGGACAATCCAACTCACACGGTTACACCACATGGTTTAATAGACTGTACACTAATTGTTTTCCTCTACTGTTCAAGAAACACTACACCTCCAATGATTACATCACATGGTTAGTCACACCATGCACCAACCATGTTCCATATTTGTAGTAAATTGCATGCCCCTACATGGTTTCCTCTATCCTAAAGCATGATTTCTCAAACCCCAATCCTATATAAAATTTCCCACATCTTCATCACAAACCATTCGCAATTGGGTACACCTTTCCAAAAAACAATCAGGCCTCAAACCCTAGGGATGCTACCTAATCCTCTGATATAAGGCCCCAGCCTTAAACCTTACATAATCTTGAGTTATTACAAGATTACACATTGAGGATCTTTTCGGGTTTAGAGTTTTAGAGAATTAGATCATAAAACTTGAATTACATTCCACATATAAACAAAGTGGTTACTTAAAGATAGTATTCTTCATTCCCATCAATGGAAACACATTTAAAATAAAACATGGATTATTTCTTGACACATCCTTGACTCTATCATCTTATCATGTACCTTTCCCTTGACCTGTGAAAAACATTTCAAAAACTTGGGATGAGCATAAAAACTCAGTATGGGTTATAAAAAAAACATGAAAAGGAAACATGAGTTCATATATACATAAGAATGAAATCATACTTTACCCATAAAACATAGGCACTTTAACATACCTCATAAAATCATGAATAAATCATAGAAATCATAAGACATAAAGGTAACTTGAGGCATTCATAACATTCTTACGTAGGGAGTAACCCTCTTGGTTACGTTTGGAATACCCATCACAGTATATTCCCTAAAATCTCTTCGGAGAAACCTTAACGTTTCACTCCTTCGCGTTACCCAATGCATTGGAGAGCTATAAAGGGCTCACCCGCCCTTAGTTTATCACGGAACCACCCGTCTTCATAATAATGCCCAAGAACCTCAACATAATCGTATCACATAAAACATGCATAAAGGAAACATAACATTCCCACCTTTCAATCACAAGATATCAATACAACACATTGATATAAAAACATTATGAAAACCATTTTCAATACCAAAACAAAAGAAATGTAAAACATGGTATTTATTTTTCTTTTAAAAAGAAGGTATGGCTTGTAGAGGAAGCTGAAACTCAAATAACGGTCACGATGGCGGAGAAGTCGTTGTCGCCGCATACGTACGACAAAAACATTCCCTTTTTTCGTTTATTAAACGCTTCGTATAAAAAAGATTCCTTTTGAATAAACGTAAAAGTCAAAGGGGTTTATACACCGTATAAAAGAAAGTTGTGTATAAAATAAAATATGCCTCAATGAAAGGAGATTGAGACGAAGTCCCATACCTCGTATCCGACTTGACCCGACCGTTATTTAATATCCTGAATAATAAACTTGAGTTAATCTCTACTTGCTTATGAATCTTTTTCAAGTTCATTATTCCTTTTATAACATGTTATGAACATCATGTAATCATTTAAGTTAATAATGTTCATTTTGTCGGTATTTGGTTCTTAAGTCAAAAATAGACTTCTTACACTTACGTGTTGTTAATTTGGTCATAAGTTCGTTATATCCAGAATGATATTAATGATTTGGATAACATATATATCATATATATTCATCATATACATGTATTTATAATATTACATCACATTTAGAGGTAAGAAATGAAATTCACCGTTCATGGAGACGGTAAGCCGTACGTACGCATGAACGCTACTTCCATTTCGATTTCATATTTTCTGGAATGGAATCATAATGATATAAGATTATATTATAATTCAAGTATAATAAAATATATAATATCATTAATTTTATCCTTTACACATCCCACATATGGTATTAACGAATCAAATCACTTTCAGGGGGCGGTAGTCCGCACTTCCTAAAATGAAGATATCGTGTTTACCCATAATGGAAACCATAAATGTATGCCCAAAATGAAAAAAACAGAAGCTTAAGGAAAACATAAAAATATTATATATCATATATATAAATAGTGACATCATAATGGCCACCTTTGAAGGTGTTAAATGAGTATTGAACAATCATCGTTTCGGGAGGCAGAATTTTTCCATCCACGGAAACTGTATGTTCTTTAACCATTTGATGTAGTTGTGTGAGAGTGTAGCTCAAATAAATATTATAAAAACATCCTAGTATATTTAAGATACTGGTGTTGTTACAAAATAAGTAAATAAAAAGAGTTTAGGGGGTTGGAGAAACAAAATAAAACAAATGAACATGAGAGAATGAATTACCTTTAAAAGTGTAACTCCTTTTGATTTGAGCCTAAAGGCTTCCTTTGAAAGGATTCTGCCCAAAGGTAATCCTCTAGGATGAGGAGAGAGATATGGAGAGAGTAAATGGGCAGGGGTTGGCCGAGCCAAAGGCATGAGTAGTGTGTGAAATGAGGTAGAGGTGGGGGCCTTTTATAAGAGGAGAGGAGGGGCACTTTTGGAAAGTAAAGAAATATTACTTTATTTGAAAATGTTTTTCGGTTTTAAAAGGTCCCACATTGATATAATTCGTGGATAAGGTTATAAGGGTTCGAAATCCACTCATCCAATTGGTTTTTTCCATGTGTAGTTCATAGATTTTACATTGTCTTTCCATTTTATTTAAATCGTCAAATAATGATGTCATCGCTGCATCATTATTATGTCATAAATAATTTAATTTATTTAATGTCTAAAAATTATAAAAAAATACTATGATGTAGGAAATATTTTTAGCTTTCCAATGACTATTTATAATCAAATATCTGATCTTTATTACCTCATTTAAAAATTGTTTTTGTGAAACATATTATGTTTGTGTCATTTTTACTTTTACATTAAACAAAAAGTTATTTATGTCATTTCCCAACCAAAATGTCTCCATGGGGTCCCCAAGTTGACCCATGGCTTGTATTGGTCGGCCATGACACAACCAATAAGGTTGGGACATGTGTCTAGGTCATTTCATATTATTAAAGCATTATTTATACCTTAAACTACACTAATTACCACTAATCGCGATTAAAAACTTAATAAGTTACTATTCACCAAAAAATTATTTTAATCTCATTGAACCAAATTTTACTTCTTAATGACAACCATGTATGTCGGATTTTCAAAATTCAATACACATTAGTGGTAAACTTTCATTTAACTGAAAAATCATTTTGCTTGATTACCACTTAGTGGTTTCACTATTCATCAAAAATTGAAGTTTTTCAGAAAATTACCAAAAACTCACCCTAAGCTATATTTGATATTCTGAATTCAAAAATGAAGTCTATTTTACAAAATTCAAATCATATAAGTCACATTAATTAATTTAATAATTAATTCCCGCTGCCAGAGCAAAAAGCGTGTTTTTACAAAACAATAAGTATCAAAAGATTGACACCAGTTTAAGTCTAATTTCAAAGTGAAATTGATTCCAATGACCACCATTGGATAAAATGGTAAAAATATCTTCTAATTTCACTTCAAAACCAATTCATAACATAATCTAATCATATAAATAAATTAGGTTAAAAATAAGTTTTGATGTAAAATGCAGTATTTTTCACTATTCATTGAAAAATGAATATTGTCAGAAAAATACCAAAAATTCACACAAGGTAAATTTTGATGTCCCAATCATAAAGAATAAGTTTATTTTGACAAACATAGTTTATAAAATTGTCAAAATATATATTCAAAAATGGTTTTCCATCAAAAGGAACTAAAACAATCTTTTAAGAATATTAGTGTATTCCATGCATAAGATTGTATTTATTTTCATTTTAAGCCTCTATAACACTATCTTAATCATTAATAGACATAGATAAAAATATATATTATTCATTACTTACTTGGGATGTTACATCCTTCCCCCCTTTAGAAAATTGCTTCCCCGCAATTTATTTACTTATCGAATAAATGGGGGTACTTATCCCTCATTGCATTTTCAGATTCCCATGTTGCCTCTTCAATCATGTGGTTTTTCCACAAAACCTTTACCTGGTGAATCACCTTATTCCATAACACTTGCTCCCTGTGGTCAATAATCTGGACCGGTTGTTCCTCATAAGATAGGTTCTCTTCCAGCTGAACTACCTCTGGACTCAAAACATGAGATGGATCTGGCATATACTTTCTCAACATCGAAATGTGAAAAACATTGTGTACCTGAGATAAACTCGGAGGTAAAGCCACTCGGTATGCAACTGATCTAACTCTCTCCAGAATTTCATATGGTCCAACAAACCTTGGACTCAACTTTCCTTTCTTACCAAATCTCATCACACTTTTCCAAGGAGAAACCTTGAGAAAAACATGATCACCTACCTCAAAAGATAGATCCTTCCTCCGGTTATCCGCATAACTCTTCTGCCTGCTCTGAGCTGTTCTCATGTGTTTCTGAATCAGCTGAACTTTTTCTGCCATCTCTTCTACCAATTCTGGTCCCGTCAACTTCCTTTCACCCACTTCATCCCAGAAAGCTAGAGTTCGACACCGCTTCCCATATAATTCCTGAAATGGTTCCATCTGTATACTGGAATGAAAACTATTATTATATGAAAACTCAACCAAAGAATGATGTTGGTCCCAACTTCCCTGATAATCGATAGAACAAGCTCGTAGCATATCCTCCAATGTCTGAATTGTTCATTCTGACTGCCCATCTGATTGAGGATGGAAAGTTGTACTAAAATTTAATTCAGTACCCAACAACTTCTGAAGGCCTTTCCAAAAGTTAGAAGTAAACCTGGGATCACGATCCGATACAATGGAGAGAGGAACTCCATGTAACCTGACTATATCTTTAAGATAAAAACGGGAAAGTTGATCAAGAGAGAAAGTATCTCATATAGCAAGGAAATGAGCAGATTTGGTCAAGCGATCAACAATAACCCAGATTTCATTATTACCTCGAGATGTCTTCGGTAATCCAACAAAAAAGTCCATGGATATATTCTCCCATTTCCACTCTGGCACTGGTAAAGGCTGAAGCATCCCTTTCGGTAACTGCCGCTCTGCTTTAACCTGTTGACATGTCAAACACTTCACAGTAAAATCAGCAATATCTATTTTCATTCCATCCCACCAGTAATACTTCTGCAGATCTCTATACATCTTAGTACTGCCCGGATGAACTGAAAACGGAGAACTATGTGCTTCACATAACAGCTCTCTCTTCAACTGTGAATCACAAGGCACACACAATCTCTTCCCAAATCTCAAAACGCAATCATTATCAATGTTGAATTCAGGAAACTTACCTTTCTGAACCAGCTCTACCTTTTTCTGCAACTCACTATCTTGCTTCTGTGCTTGCTTGATTCTATCTGATAGAGATGATCTCACTGATATCTGAAACAAAACAGAAGGACTCCCTACACCAACAACTTCTATGCCAAAGTTCATCAAATCCTTAACCAAAGGTTCACATTCCAAACGCAACATTGTTAATGAAGCATTACTTTTTAGACTCAAAGCATCAGCCACTTTATTTCCTTTTCCCGGATGGTAATGAATTGTACAATCATAATATTTGATTAATTCCAGCCATCTCCTTTGTCTCATGTTTAACTCTTTCTGAGTGAATATATACTTTAAACTTTTGTGATCGGTATATATTTCACACTTTACTCCATACAAATGATGCCTCCAAATTTTTAAAGAAAAAACAACAGCAGCTAATTCCAAATCATGTGTAGGGTAATTTACCTCATGAGTTTTCAACTGTCGTGAAGCATAAGCAATTACCTGATCATTCTGCATTAGGACACAACCAAGTCCTTTCAATGAAGCATCACTGTATATAACAAACTCACCATTCCTGGAAGGTAGTGCCAAAACTGGAGCATTCACCAATCATCTTTTCAATTCCTGAAAACAATTATCACATTCTTTTGTCCAGATAAACTTAACACCCTTCCAAGTTAGCTTAGTCATTGGACTAGATAACCGTGAAAAATTTCTAACAAACCTTCGGTAATAGCCCGCCAAACCAAGTAAGCTACGAATCTCGGTTACATTTGTGGGTCTTGGCCATTCTTCCACAACTTTTGTTTTTGCAGGATCAACAGTTATTCCATCTTTAGAAACAATGTGACCAAGGAAAGAAATTTGTTGCAACCAAAACTCACACTTGCTGAATTTCCCATACAGTTTCTTTTCTTTTAAGGTTTTAAAGATAACCCTTAAATGTTTTTCATGCTCCTCTTTACTTTTAGAAAACACCAAAATATCATCAATGAAAACCACCACAAACTTATCCAAGAACTCATGGAAAATTCTATTCATTAAGTCCATGAATACAGCAGGTGCATTAGTTAGCCCAAAAGGCATTACTACAAATTCATAATATCCATATCTCGTACGGAATGCGGTCTTCAGAATATCTGCCTCCTTTACCTTCAGCTGATGGTACCCCGATCTCAAGTCAATCTTTGAAAAAAACTGAGCTCCCTGGAGCTGATCAAACAAATCATCGATATGAGGCAAAGGATATTTTTTCTTAACAGTGATATTATTCAAGGCTCTATAATCAATGCAAAGTCTCATAGAACCATCTTTCTTTTTAACAAATAAAACAGGAGCACCCCATGGTGATGTGCTAGGTCTAATGAAACCTTTCTCTAATAAATCTTGTAATTGCTCCTTCAACTCTAAAAGTTCAATTTGTGCCATTCGATAAGGGGGTTTTGAAATTGGCTTAGCATCAGGAACTAAGTCAACAGTAAACTCAACTTCCTGATCTGGTATTATTCCAGGCAACTCATCAGGAAAAACATCAGGATACTCATTTACCACTGGCACATCATTAATCTGAACAGTTCCTTTATTTTCAACGACGTGTGCAAGGTAACATTCATTTCCATCTTTCACAAGTTTCTTGTCCTCTTGATTTGTTATCAAAAGTAAGGGTTAATTCTTGTAAACAAACTGAAATTCTTTCTGAAAAGAAACTTTTTTAGCTCTACATTCAATCTTAGCATGGTAAATAGAGATCCAATCCATACCCAGGATAACATCAAACTCTACTAGAGGTAGAACAATAAGGTTTGCAAGTAGGTTCTTTCCACAGATAAGGATAGGAAGATTCTTATAAATTCTTTTTACCTCGACACTTCCCCCAGGTGTTTTTACCAAAAGTTCAGGAGTCATTTCTTGAGATGGTATTCCCATTTTACTAGAAAAGGTTTCAGAGATGAAAGAATGTGTAGACCCCGAATCAAACAACACACTGGCATAATCTGAAAAAACAAACAAAGTACCTGATACAACTTTATTTGATGGCCCGACATCTGCTGAAGTAGTTGTAAAGGATTTCACCACCCCTTTCTGCTTGTAGTCTAACTGCTTCCAATCACTCAAGCTCCTTGTAGGACACTCGTTTGCATAGTGACCCATCTCATTGCACTTATAACATTTCACTAACTGTAAATCGAATTTGTTCTTACCTTCACCTTGATCCTTTTCAGTGCAATCACGAGCCTTATGTCCCATCTTACCACATCGGTAGCACTTCCCAGAATTCAGAAGACATTCCCCAGCATGCCTTTTGCCACATTTATCACAAACTGGAAACTTAGTTCTCTTACCATCAGACTTTTTTGAAGAATTCTTACCTTTCTCCTGCCACCTCGGTCTCTTCTTCTGCTGGTTGTTATAAAACACTTGGTCATCGGCAAACTCCATTTCCACCTTCTCAGCACATCGAACAAGCTTTTCATAACTTTTAAAGTCACGAGAAGCTAATGCCCTTCGATATTTTGGCTTTAATCCTGAGTAAAAACGATTGATTTTACTATCAAGGTCCCGGATAAAATTTGGAGCATACCTTGCCAATCGAGTGAACCTTTCTTCATAGGCAGCCACTGAGTCTTTCTCTTGCCTCAATTCCAAGAATTTCTTTTCCATCCTAAGTCGAATAGCCTTAGGAAAATACTTCTCAAGAAACATACCTTTGAATTCATCCCAGTTAAGAGCATCAATCTCATCGGCGTCCCTGATATTTTTAACCATAGACCACCACTGATCTGCTTCACCCTCCAAACGGTAAATAGCAAGACTAACCTTTTGATTGTCTGAACACCCCATGACATCAAAAATCTTCTCCAGTGCTTTAATCCACCCTTCAGCTAGCACAGGGTCAGATGATCCTCTGAATGATGGTGGATGTTGCCTCATGAAATGTTCCACCACTGACATGTTCCTCTGCGGTTGTTCTGGCTGATCTCGTGCATTGATACCACCGCCATTTATCGCTTGAGTCAACTGCGCCATTACTGCAACAAACTGTTCAGTTCCAATTCCGACCATTTCTGGATGTTGATTCAGAAGGTTATTTCCTTCTGTATGCCTTCCTAGCACTGCTTCCCTGTTTCCTCTGCGGAAAACCATTCTGAACAAATATGTCTTAGATGAAGCAACATGGTAATCTTTAAATGCTATATCATATAGAAAGAAAAAACAATTATTTTTGGATAATCATTTAATAGAATTCTAACTCCTAAAGTTATCTAAACCGACCTTTGATACCAACTATAAGGCCCCAGCCTTAAACCTTACTTAATCTTGAGTTATTACAAGATTACACATTGAGGATCTTTTCGGGTTTAGAGTTTTAGAGAATTAGATCATAAAACTTGCATTACATTCCACATATAAACAAAGTGGTTACATAAAGATAGTATTCTTCATTCCCATCAATGGAAACACATTTAAAATAAAACATGGATTATTTCTTGACACATCCTTGACTCTATCATCTTATCATGTACCTTTCCCTTGACCTGTGAAAAACATTTCAAAAACTTGGGATGAGCATAAAAACTCAGTATGGGTTATAAAAAAAACATGGAAAGGAAACATGAGTTCATATATACATAAGAATGAAATCATACTTTACCCATAAAAAATAGGCACTTTAACATACCTCATAAAATCATGAATAAATCATAGAAATCATAAGACATAAAGGTAACTTGAGGCATTCATAACATTCTTACGTAGGGAGTAACCCTCTTGGTTACGTTTGGAATACCCATCACAGTATATTCCCTAAAATCTCTTTGGAGAAACCTTAACGTTTCACTCCTTCGCGTTACCCAATGCATTGGAGAGCTATAACGGGCTCACCCGCCCTTAGTTTATCACGGAACCACCCGTCTTCATAATAATGCCCAAGAACCTCAACATAATCGTATCACATAAAACATGCATAAAGGAAACATAACATTCCCACCTTTCAATCACAAGATATCAATACAACACATTGATATAAAAACATTATGAAAACCATTTTCAATACCAAAACAAAAGAAATGTAAAACATGGTATTTATTTTTCTTTTAAAAAGAAGGTATGGCTTGTAGAGGAAGCTAAAACTCAAATAACGGTCACAACGGCAGAGAAGTCGTTGTCGCCGCATACGTACGACAAAAACATTCCCTTTTGTCATTTATTAAACGCTTCGTATAAAAAAGATTCCTTTTGAATAAACGTAAAAGTCAAAGGGGTTTATACACCGTATAAAAAAAAGTTGTGTATAAAATAAAATATGCCTCAATGAAAGGAGATTGAGACGAAGTCCCATACCTCGTATCCGACTTGACCCGACCGTTCTTTAATATCCTGAATAATAAACTTGAGTTAATCTATACTTGCTTATGAATATTTTTCAAGTTCATTATTCCTTTTATACCATGTTATGAACATCATGTAATCATTTAAGTTAATAATGTTCATTTTGTCAGTATTTGGTTCTTAAGTCAAAAATAGACTTCTTACACTTACATGTTGTTAATTTGGTCATAGGTTCGTTATATCCAGAATGATATTAATGATTTGGATAACATATATATCATATATATTCATCATATACATGTATTTATAATATTACATCACATTTAGAGGTAAGAAATGAAATGCACCGTTCATGGAGACGGTAAGCCGTACGTACGCATGAACGCTACTTCCATTTCTATTTCATATTTTCTGGAATGGAATCATAATGATATAATAGTATATTATAATTCCAGTATAATAACATATATAATATCATTAATTTTATCCTTTACACATCCCACATATGGTATTAACGAATCAAATCACTTTCAGGGGGCGGTAGTCCGCACTTCCTAAAATGAAGATATCGTGTTTACCCATAATGGAAACCATAAATGTATGCCCAAAATGAAAAAAACAGAAGCTTAAGGAAAACATAAACATATTATATATCATATATAAAAATAGTGACATCATAATGGCCACCTTTGAAGGAGTTAAATGAGTATTGAACAATCATCGTTTCGGGAGGCAGAATTTCGCCATCCACGGAAACTGTATGTTCTTTAACCATTTGATGTAGTTGTTTGAGAGTGTAGCTCAAATAAATATTATAAAAACATCCTAGTATATTGAAGATACTGGTGTTGTTACAAAATAAGTAAATAAAAAGAGTTTAGGGGGTTGGAGAAACAAAATAAAACAAATGAACATGAGAGAATGAATTACCTTTAAAAGTGTAACTCCTTTTGATTTGAGCCTAAAGGCTTCCTTTGAAAGGATTCTGCCCAAAGGTAATCCTCTAGGATGAGGAGAGGGATATGGAGAGAGTAAATGGGCAGGGGTTGGACGAGACAAAGGCTTGAGTAGTGTGTGAAATGAGGTAGAGGTGGGGGCCTTTTATAAGAGGAGAGGAGGGGCACTTTTGGAAAGTAAAGAAATATTAATTTATTTGAAAATGTTTTTCGGTTTTAAAAGGTCCCACATTGATATAATTCGTGGATAAGGTTATAAGGGTTAGAAATCCACTCATCCAATTGGTTTTGGCCATGTTTAGTTCATAGCTTTTACATTGTCTTTCCATTTTATTTAAATCGTCAAATAATGATGTCATCGCTACATCATTATTATGTCATAAATAATTTAATTTATTTAATGTCTAAAAATTATAAAAAGATACTATGATGTAGGAAATATTTTTATCTTTCCAATGACTATTTATAATCAAATATCTGATCTTTATAACCTCATGTAAAAATTGTTTTTGTGAAACATATTATGTTTGTGTCATTTTTACTTTTACATTAAATAAAAAGTTATTTATGTCATTTCCCAACCAAAATGTCTCCATGGGGTCCCCAAGTTGACCCATAGCTTGTCTTGGTCGGCCATGACACAACCAATAAGGTTGGGACATGTGTCTAGGTCATTTCATATTATTAAAACATTATTTATACCTTAAACTACACTAATTACCACTAATCGCGATTAAAAACTTAATAAGTTACTATTCACCAAAAAATTATTTTAATATCATTGAACCACATTTTACTTATTAATGACAACCATGTATGTCGGATTTTTAAAATTCAATACACATTAGTGGTAAACTTTCATTTAACTGAAAAATCAGTTTGCTTGATTACCACTTAGTGGTTTCACTATTCATCAAAAATTGAAGTTTTTCAGAAAATTACCAAAAACTCACCCTAAGATATATTTGATATTCTGAATTCAAAAATGAAGTCTATTTTACAAAATTCAAATCATATAATTCACATTAATTAATTTAATAATTAATTCCCGCTGCCAGAGAAAAAAGCGTGTTTTTACAAAACAATAAGTATCAAAAGATTGACACCAGTTTAAGTCTAATTTCAAAGTGAAATTGATTCCAATGACCACCATTGGATAAAATGGTAAAAATATATTCTAATTTCACTTCAAAACCAATTCATAACATAATCTAATCATATAAATAAATTAGGTTAAAAATAAGTTTTGATGTAAAATGCAGTATTTTTCACTATTCATTAAAAAATGAATATTGTCAGAAAAATACCAAAAATTCACACAAGGTAAATTTTGATGTCCCAATAATAAAGAATAAGTTTATTTTGACAAACATAGTTTATAAAATTGTCAAAATATAGATTCAAAAATGGTTTGCCATCAAAAGGCACTAAAACAATCTTTTAAGAATATTAGTGTATTCCATGCATAAGATTGTATTTATTTTCATTTTAAGCCTCTATAACACTATCTTAATCATTAATAGACATAGATAAAAATATCTATTATTCATTACTTACTTGGGATGTTACATCTGAGCTATAAACAAAACATCATTCTATGTCAAAAATATGTTATTTAAAAGAATTCCAACATTGGAATTCTTATTCTAAATCACTAATCATGATTTGACATATCCATTAATTGAATATTAAAAATCCTTTGAAAATTTGCAACATTGAAGAACATATGACCTTACAGTCTCCCCATTGTAAAACTTCTCATCCATAAGATGCTTAGTGGGCATCAAAATGAACAACATGGCTTACTTGGGTCACAAATTTAGTTTTAAAGGTTGTGTTTTGTTTCAAAATACCCAATGGGCCTCTAAAAATTACATTAATAATATAGCTCATGTCATTCCAAAACATGATCCAATGCCTATAAAAATTGATGAAACATCAAGATGTCACATACTCGAGATCGTTTAACATAATTCATGATTATTTCATCATCTCCTTCATCTACCGACTTATGCAACACCTTTTAATAGGTTCTTTCATTCAATGGAAATATCTGAACCATGGTACCTCCAATATTGGAATCGTCTATAAGTCCTACCCATGGTTTTATAATGATTATCCCAACGTAATTCTCAATTTGAATAATCAGATCACACATGAAGATACTACCCTCTATCGTTGAATAAAACTAATGGTCAAAATACCATTGACTAAGATCAACCTAGTCGCACTATATTTTCCTTAAAAATACCTAGACATCCATTGCACTGAACCCATATCAACCTTATGGAATTTTTATGAGGATCCATATTGAAAATATTCAATTATACAAAATAATGAAAATTAAACCACCATCAAATGACTATTCTTGAAAAAGATCAACTTCAATAGCTGACGTCCCAGCAAAAACTGATCTAATGGATTTATCCTAAGGCATACTGATATTGTTTTGAACAAGATCCCCGAAGTTTATACATTTTTTTTTGTGACACCTCTTAGTTGAACAATCCACTATTACGAATTTCCACAGTGTGATAACATAATCACAAACAAAATACACTATCGAAAACCATTGGATTGTCACATGATACTCTAGGATTAATGCCCACATTTGGACTTCATTATGTCCATATTTAAATTTGGTCATAGAATTTACCCTAAAATCCATCCATACCATAATCCATTTATTTAATGACATAAAAGAGCCAAAAGTCCCAGATATTGACTAGTATCAAGATTCCATGAATCCTCTCAGATATGGTTTTCCCACCAACAACTAATGTCTTAACACCCACCATCAGAGAATTATTTTCATTTATCTAATGAAAATAGATCCCAATCACCACAGACTATGCCCTATCACACCTAGACATAACAACTAGATTGGATTATAGACTACTTATCCCAATAATTAGTGTAAACTTTACCCCAGACTCATTCGCACTTTTTGGGGACAGTTTCCATGATGCTTGTTGAAATTAAAAAAATGAGGTTCACCACCCTAAAATGGACAATGGTGTACTATGAACTATCTAAATTACTTTTAAATTGTTCCTCGAGAAATATTATATATATTCCTTCATCCAACCACAAAATATACATAGGTATCATAAAACTTAGTCGATATCATATCAGTGTACTCAGGATGATGTCATGATATTGAGTATGATTGCATCTATATAGAAGTATACTAAGTTTCCATTGATAGGTGTGTATTGATCCTTTGATCTATGATCACATCTAACAAGATAACCTTTCCTTACCCAACTCTTGACACCATGCCTCCTGACAATTCATCTCTATGTCCAACCATAGGTCAACTGCCTCCTGGTACCTGATTTATTCTCAATGTCACCTCTACCATCAAGGTATATTCCTCATTTAAGTCACAACTTCTGGGTAACTAGGCTCACAACATTTCCTTTAAACCATAATTACTCAACTAAAACATGGTTTCACTTTACTTCAGGATTAAAATGGTGCCACATATAACTTATGAATACTAAAACATCCTACTTAGTGGGTGTATAACTTATTACCACTCTATCATCATCACATGACTCACACTCCCATGGTTTGTTCATCAACAAATCCAAGATAAAAGTAATACCTATCATGTCACTCTCAGTAATCTAAAAGCTCCCTTGGAAATTCTCTCCAAAATCAAGCACCACTCCAATTCATGTTTATTTCAATTACTACCCTTTATAGGGACTCAAATTAAGAGATATAAACGTCAAATGTGCCACTACATGTTAATAGGTCGAAGAAACCAGATAGTCCTTCCTGTTGAAACCAAGCTCAATAAATAAACACCCCATGTGATTTACTATAAACAAAAGGCATAAACTTACATATATCATAAGACCTGATAGAATACTAGGAATCAGTCTCAAAACGAGCATACAACCAAGATCACTAACTAAAAAGGAATCCACAAGCATGGCCCAAACCGACTCATAGTTTTCCCTTGATCAAACAGAATGATGATATATATGGGTCTAAGTCATAACTTATGGCCTTTGGGTCTTCCACCTATCCATACCGATCATGTATTATAACAGGTTCACTAGGTCCTTCCACCTTTACCGAATTTTTAAACCTCTCCAAATGTGTTAAAAAATAATATAGATATAGGAGGGTACCAACATGGATTACATGGGATATATCCCACTTAGAGCATCCTCATAAGGTACTTCTCCCTAAAGGATCACAATGATATTGTAGAAAATAAACTAAAATTGACACTCACTGGGTTTTGAAATAAGGTAATACGCACTTGAGGTCTAATTTATAGCAAGCTTTTACGGACTTATTTGCATTTTACTAAGAAATTTTACTAGATAACCATAATTGTGGTCAATTAACTAGATGTTTATTCCAAGCTATGTGGGAAAAACCATATATATTTATAAAAACACATTAAATAACCGATCCTAAGTAAAATCTTGGTATAAGGGGTCCAACACATGGGCATCATGTTCCCAATTGAGTTATTAGGTTCACTGCACATCCAATGTATGAGTATTGAGTTATCAACATCACCATTAAATATATCACCATAGATCCACATCTCCTTCCATCAGAAGGAATTATATATATGAAATACATCCAAATTGAGTGAAATTACACCAATAAACTATATGGGAAAACAACCTTTATGTTTTTTGACACTTTAAACAATTATCATATGTTTTCAATAATAACACCACACTAGAAGGTCTGTAATCTAACACCCTGTGATTTTGTGAATTAATTTATTTAAAATTTAATTTAATGTTTTTGATATTTTTCACTTTATGCAACACTAAATATATATTTTTGTTATTATATAAAAATACTAAGTTTTTATTATGCTATACTCAACACCCAATTAATTTTTCACTACATGTAACACCGACTTGGCTTGCATTTCATGTAACATTGAGTTTCTATGAAACAACACTTTACTATTATAATTTCTTAAATTAAATTGTCATAAAATATCTATTAAACAAAATAATTAGAAGATTAATAACTAATTTTTAAAATTTTCAGCTAAATGAAACCTATTTATAATGAAATGTATAATTTTTTGTAAAGCCTTTATATGTTTCGAAAATGGTTTTTTTAAAGGAACTATTTTTCATGTCCTTCAATGAACAATTGTAAAATTAATTTTATTCACTATTAGAAATTTAATTTGGAAAATAAAAATAATTTTTGAATTTGAAATGTCAAAATTAACTTGGGGTTAATTTTTTGTATTTTTCTAAGAAATTTTATTTTGTTATGAATTGTGAAAAATAATGCATTGTAGTTAAATACTAACTTTTTTAAAAGAATTATTATATTATAAATGATTCTTAAAGTAAAAATAGATAAATTATAAATATATTAATCCAATTTAGTTCATTGAAATCATTTTTATATATGAATTATATATAAAACATTATTAAACTTTTGAATATTCTTTTTACCTGACTTCTCACTATGTCTGCGAGACTAACATTAAACATAATTTTCCCATTTATGTTATTTGTTTATCAATAAATGAACATACATGGTTGTAATAATTATGATTTTTAGATTATAATAGTAATAATTTTATATTTTTGATGTTATAAATAGTAACATTTTAAAATTCTTATTTACCACGGATAAGGGTAAATTGGACAATTAAAGGTAAAAATTATGTTATAATAATATAAAATTACCCTAACACTTGTACCAATTTCATTGGATGAGTGGTTTTAATTTGAAATCAACCTTATGCCGAAATTATAATTTTTTATGCCACCTAGGTAAGAATATTACATTTATTATTTTTTATTTAAAGATAAGTTAAAAATTTCATTCTCATAATTTTAATAAGTAACTAATTTTTAATATAGGGTTATAAAGAATAAAAATTAGTCTATAAATATTAAATTTAAATATAATAAATTTATATCTATAATGATAATTTATTTTTAATTTTTAGAGGGGAAATATGTTAATTAATTGCTTGCATAATGATGATGAAAAAATTGTTTGATTAATGAAAATATCAAATAAATGATATTAAAAATATTAAAATAAATATAATTTAACATAATTAATGAAATAAAAGAATTTAAAAAATAACTATCACATATTAGTGAGATATTATAATTTTTTGTTCGAATTTATCAAGTTAATATGATATTTTTAAATTGAAAAATAATTAATAGTATCAAAATTGACTAAAATGATTCTTTAAGATAAATGATATTTTATTAAATTATATAAAGTTCATAAAAATATATAATTATTTAAAACTACTAAAATAAGTTTAAAAAATTTATAAATGATCAATTGGGGGTTTTTTTCATATTTTAGTAACTATATTAACCCTGGGGAGTAAAAAACCATGTTGTTATGGTAAAAGTTAAAGGGTTTAAATGAGGGGTAAGGCAAAAGATAAAGTTAATATTATATCATAAACAAGTATAAAAATCATTTTTTGAGTGGATTTAGACCCAAAATCATCTTATATTCTTAATAATTCACTTTTTAGGTATTTTAAATATAATATATATATATATTAATTTAATATTTTACGAGTTTCCTAAAGTGACCCTCACCTCATATATAAAAGAGAACCTCATCCCTCAAATCTTCACATCACCATGATCCTTAAATTTTTACCAAAACCTACCCATTAATCTAATAAACTTCCATAGTAACCTTATAGATGTGATGTTCCACTCAAAATATCAACTCTAGTGTTCTTAAGAGGATATCTAGAGATAGATCATCAAAGAAGAGGAAATCTACTTACCGACTCTTTCATAATTATTTCTTATTCTACGTACTATTAATGTGTTGATTCCTTTATAAAGTAATAAATACATTATAAAATATATTATGAGATGATATTATGATAATGCAACAACCATATTCCACCTTTTATTCATCCTATGAAAAATGAAAGTACCACGAATGCGTATGGACGACTTACCGTCTCCACGTTATGGTGTAATATTGTTTTCGTCAATACTTTATTTGTATGGGTATAATTATGGATATAATGGATATAAAAAATAAATATTGCATTATATTTATTCTTTATAATTAATATACAATCAAATTCCTCATCCTTTTACCATTAAGAGAATGATATTGTCGCTCGTGCGTACAACTTACCATCTCCATGAACTGTGTATTCCATTTCATATTTATATCTTATATATATATTTATATACTAAATATATATGATATATAAATCATGTTTTACATTATTATTATATGTAAATCATGATCTAAGTAATAGTATCAATAATAACAAGTCAAAACATGTACAACAAACAAAGTGATTATTACACAAAATGTTACTTTAACTTGGAATTTTTAATAAAAAAAGTAATATAATGTACTAAATGAATCTTGTATGATATCATAAATGTTATTAAGATTCTGGTATAAGAAAACAATATGTTTAAAACCACTATATCAGAGTTTGAGACACATATAGATGGAATCATACCTAAGTTAAGGGATTAATGTCTCGCAGTTATTTTCCTGGGACACATCCCATATTCACCACTCGCTTCTTTTGTGTGGTGTATATACAACCCATAATTATCTTTTATGAGTATTATTATTAATATTATAGTATTTCTATAACCATATAGGTTTCTTTCTTTCATTGTGAATACGATTCCACTGATTATAAATGTGTAAGAGAATTTCATATCACTTTTTATTTATGTGAAATACATGCCTTATACACCACTCATTTATTTTGTGTAGTATACATAATTACCATTAATGTATTATATGATTTTTATAATTTCATTTATGGGTATTTAATTATCTATTTTATTGTCTCTATTTCATGGGACTTTATGGTTCAAAAGTTACCAAATGAGTAAGGTAATACTGTCTCAAATTTCCTTCTTTGAGACACATGTTTTATTATGAACCTATGTTCTTTTACAAGGTGTATATTCTTCCATTTGAAAAGTTATATAAAAAATACCCTTCTTTTCATGATATGTTATGCTTTTTGTAATGTTATTATTTCATGGGTATTGTGATTCAATTGTTTCAAAGTGGTATGAGTCACTTTGAATGTTTTAAATTTTGTTTTCCTCAAGGAATGTTATTAAGCAATCTCTTAAGATTATTTTCATGGAAAATGATTTTAAAGAAATTTTTTATGTTTTAAAGTATTTCTCAAGGATTCCTTTATATGTTTTCCAAGAAATTTTCAAGGAAAAATTATTTAAAAATATCTTCAATCTTCCGTTATATGTTTTCAAGGAAAAGGGTATTCAAATTTTTTTTCATCTTTTTGAAAATTTTCATGCTTCATTTATATGTTTTGAAAAAGTTTTTTCGAAAGGATATATGTTTCAAAAATATTTTTTTTCAAATAAGAAATAATATTTTTCTTAAAAATATTTTAAATTATTTTTTAGGATTCCATTATTTGTTTTCCAAACTGTTTCAATGGAAATGGTTTTGAAAGTGTTTTAAGTTTTAAAAAGTAATTTTTCAGGAAATTCCATGTTCCAAGTGATATTATAAAATCCTTCCCCATATAAGATGACATAAATTTATATAGTTCTAGAATTCCATTCATATTCTTTCACTGCATGGTTAATGTTTTTATAGATTTATGCTTAAGAAACATTTTGACACATGTTATGTTTTTGATAAAATGATTATGAAACTTGTATCTTTTCCACATGTTATGATATGATTATGTGCTTATGATAACCATTCCATTTCATTGTTTATGAAATGATTGTATATGATCTTGTTAAAAATGTATGTATGATTTAATTATGTGATGGGTGGGACCTATATCTCCCTTTAATGAATTGAGTAAATATTTATATCTCATGAGATAGACATAAACGATATTGTCTTCCAAGATGGCTATAGGTGTGAACAATGACTATCAATATAGCTATAGGAGTGAACCATGACTACCAAGATAGTTTGAGAAGTGAACCCATACTACTAAGATGGTCCTGGAAGTGATTCCTTGACTACTATGGAAATAATTTTATATGCTTATGTGTATACTGCAATTCCATATCTTATTCCTATGTTATTATTTTTGGGATTATGTTATTTATTCCTTATTATTCATTTCTTATAAACTGCCAATATTTATTCTGTGATTCATGTTTATGGTCTTTGATATACTGGGTTTGATCTTCTATTTTCATGATCATATTCTCATATGATTATACTCACGATTATGTTTACATGTCACCCTAGTTTACCCTTACTAATCACCTTATCTCACCCATTTTCTTATGTTTTGTTTTCCCCAGGTTATAATGAAAGATTTTAGTTAGGGGTACTGAAGGGGAAGATGTTTAGGGGATATTTTTAAGATATTTCAGCAAATTATAAGAATGTATTCCATGTTTACAAAGGTGTTAAACTGATGTGGTCTTTAGGTGTGTGATTGTGTAAGGTATTAAGTATTTCAAGAAATTAATGTAATTTCAATGATTGAAAAGAGAAAGTAGCTATAGTTGGAATTAAAGAAAAATTTTAGTTAAGCTTTAGAAACTAGGATGAGAAGACCTTAGTGAGAACCCTAAGTATATATTTAAGGATAATTGTAAGGATAAGTAAATGTATATGAAAATGTCCTATAATTTTTGGAAAGGATAGAGTGAGTGGTTTACTTAAAATACATCCATGTCTAGATACTATAAGTGTATTTAGATCTAGAAAAAATATACCTAGGGGTAAAAAATTTGACAAGGTGCATTGGGTCGGAATCAATTGCAACCTAGTACAAAACAACGGGCCCTGATACACACCTAGATTAAAACTCCTAGGGGTTATTCTGTGGGAATTCAAAAACTCTTCATGAACCATTATGAAGTATTCAAATAGAATCTGGCTATGAAAAACCCAGGAAAAACCTAAGGTGTTGTATATTAAAGATAGTGTAAAAATATAGACATCTTATATAAGTATTTGTTCATTATTACGTGGTTCCTCACTGTGATAACTGTTTCTTACTCTATTATTTTGGTTTTATTCATTGGAGGGAACTTGAAGGAGCTGGATTAGTGTTGAATATGGAAAATTTTCTAATTAGCAGTCAAATGGGATGATAACTAGAGTGATGAATGTTTTCATCATGCCTAATATATTTTCACAGAACATGATAAAAAATGTATACCATAAACAAATATTGGACTCACCAAAGAAGATAAAGAATTACTTCCTTTAGATTTTAGGTAATGGATACCATATAAAAAATAATATTCAATTTCCTAAATGTCGAGAATGTGGAAATAAATAGCCAAGTGAAAGTCTCAAAGAAATAGGAAGATGTTTTACTATGAAAAATAAGGACACAAATCAAGTTATTGTAAAGTGAAAATAAAATGATCACTAGACACAATGGATGGAAATTTTGGCATCCCTAAGATATTACTAATATTTTAATGTTTTATGCATGAATTGAAGGGGAATTTTTAAAACCAATGTCCTAAGAGGAGATATCCTAAAATGAATAATCAAGGTTGTATATATAATGGTCATATTTTTTTATGATGGTGAGAAAAAGATGAAACATTAAAGGAAAGAGGTATTGTGTAATAGGATGTGGTGGTCCTATTAAAGTCTTACAGATGAAGAATAATAATTAATGTCTTTATGTATTGGGATTCGAGAATTATGATGAAAAAACTATATAAGGATTGTCTAGATTAAGATTTTTTAAGGATTTACAAGAATATATTAAATGGTTCCGACTTACTAGAAAAGTGATTTAAAAAAAATGTGGTATTTTGATTAAGGAATGGTAACCCTTAATTTATTCATGATTTTAGGATGATCATGTTTGGATAAATATTTGATGGACGATAGCAATTACCGTAGAACTAATTAATGATTTTTTGACATGTAAGTTATGCTATCATGAAAGAACTTTACAACTTTTTGGACATAAGTATTATATCTAATAAAAATTGGATAAGGAAACATGAATGTTCTCAATAAGAATTTATAGTAATTAAGGTTATTATCATGTTTCAATAGAATACATGATAAATATATTAAAATGTTTTGTTTGTGAAAAACAAGAGCTACTTTATAATACACAGTGTATTAATGCTAAGTTATTTTGGAGAAATATAGTGATCATATTTATAAAGTTTCAAAATTTAATATATTAGAATGATTGTAAGGTTATCCATTTATGGAATGGATAAATTAAACATTGGATTATTTTTGTGATATTTATGTACTATCTTACTAAATTTGGATTTATACATATTTTATATCTTGTTCCATAATTTTTGTTTTAATGAGCAATGATTCTATTTGTGGATATTTTGATTCGTTAGTACTTCAGTAATAACAATATCACATTAATTTCATAGAATAAGATATGAATTTTATATTAATTAAGGCATGAAAAAAGGTGAGATAATTCGTAAATCAAGCAATTATATCTTTTCAAGGAAACTATTCAAATTTAGGGAAAGGGATCTTGAACAAAAAATGTTATCCTAGTTCCTTCGTTTTCAATGAATCAAATGGACCCTTAGATAATCACATATTTAAGGCCTTGTGATTATTATATTTCTTCTAATCATGTTGTATATCATTCTACATCAAAACATGATAGTTATATTTCTCTTTTATGTCCTTATTTTCACTTCCCATATATGTTCTCCTATGTGAAAACCTAGTTATGAGTTACCTTGGGAAATCGTTATGTTTCAAACAATAATATTTAAAAGGAAATTTTTGTATCTATTTTTACAATTTAGTTTTATATGAAAGGTATATTAAAGTATTAAACCTTTGAAAACTCATATGAATTTCAAGGGAGAAATTAATTTTATGGGAGGTAGGATGTAACACCGTGAGATTTTGTGAATTTATTTTTTTGAATTAATTTAATATTTTTAAATTTTTATACTTTACACAACATTGAATTTATATTTTTGTTATTATATAAAAAAAACTATGTTTTTATTGCATTATATGCAACATCATGTTATGTTTTTGACTTCACACAACACCAGCTTGGCTTACGTTACACATAACATTGAGTTTTTGCGAAACAACACTTTACTGTTATAATTATTTAAATCATATAGTTATAACCTATCCACTAAAAATATTAATATTAATATTAATAACTAATTTTTAAATTTTTTCACATAAATAAAAAATATTCATAATGAAATGTATAATTTTTGGTAATGTCATTATATGTTTAGAAATACAATTTTCTAAAAGTAACTGCTTTTGATGTCCTTCAAAAAAAATAATAAAATTAATTTTAGACACTATTAGAAATTGAATTTTATAAAATGAAAATAATTTTAAAAATTTTAATATAAAAATTAGCTTAGTGTGAATTTTTATACTTTTTATGAGAAATTTCGTTTTTTTGATGAATAGTGAAAGATACTACATTGTAGTTAAAAACTATTTTTTTCATTTAAATAATCATTATATTTTAAATTGTTTTTTAAATTCTAAATAGTTAAATTATAAATATATTAATCCAATTTAGTACATATTATTCATTTTTATATTGAAATTAAATATAAAAAATTATAGAACTTTTGAACGTTCTTTTTACTCTCCTTCTCGCTAAGTTTGTGAGAATAACATTAAACATAATTTTCATGTTTCTATGATTTGAATTTAGAAAAATAGATATAAATTTTGGTAATCAGTATGATATCTAGATTCCAATAGGAACAACATAATATTTTTTATATTATGAATTGTAACTTTAGAAAAAAAATTATTTAGCACGGTTAAGAGTAAATTCGATAATTAAAGGTAAAAATAATATTATAAAATTATAAATCTACCCTAACACTTTCCCCAATCTCATTGGATGATCGTTTTTATACCAAAATAAACCATAGGCTGAAAATAAATCCTTTTTAATCCACTTGGGTATGAATATGACAGTTATTATTTTTTATTTAAATATAAGTTAAAAATTTCATACTCATACTTTTTATAAGTAAATAATTTTTAATTTAGGGTTATATAGAATATAAATTCTAATATAAATATTAATTTTAAATATATTAAATTTAACTTCTTAGTGATAATTTAATTTTAATTTTTAGAGGATAAATAATTTAATTAATGTCTTTCATAATCAAGACACAATATTTTTTAAATTACTGTAAATATCAAATAAATGATATTAAAATTATTAAAATAAATATAATTTAACATAATTAATGAAAAAAAAAAAATTATATATAACATTTACATATTTTTGAGATATTAGTAGTTTTGGTTTGATGTTATCATGTTAATATGATATTTTTAAAGGAGAAATAATGAATAGTTTGAAAATTGACATAAATGATACTTTAACATAAATAATATTTTATTAAATGATATAAAAATCATCAAAATATTAAATTAGGAAAAATAACTATAATAAGGTTAAATTTTTTATCAATGGTCCATTTGGGGTTCATTTTTAATTTTATACTATCTATATTAATATTAAAGAATAAAAATCAATGTTGTGATGGTAAAAGTTAAAGAGTTTAACTAAGGGTCAAAGCTTAAGGATAAGGTTAATATCGAGACCTAAACATGTCTACAAATAATTGGTTGAGATTAATTGAACCCATTAACATATTATATTATAAATAAATTACTTTGGAGCTATTTTTACCTAAAATAAATTTTTATTAATTTAATATCTAAAGAGTTTCCTAAACTGCCCCTCATGTCAATTATAAACGGGAACCCCCTCTATCACTTCTTCACATCACATTGAGCCTTTAATATCAACCAAAAACTACAAAGTTTTATTTTAAACTTACCTAGTAATATTATTTATGTTATTTTATTCTCAAATTACCAACTATGGTGTTCCTAAGAGGATATCGAGTGGCATATGGTCGAAGAAGATGTAATCTCCTTGCCGAATCTTTCAAGAATGTTTCTTCTCCTACCTCTTATTCATGTGTTGATTACATTATATATTAATAACTCTAGTATCACCTATATTATTATATTTTATTATGATTATCAAACAAGCATATTCCTCATATTATTCATCTTACAAAAAATAAAAGAACCACACTTGTGTATGTACGGATTACCGTCTACACACAATGGTGTAATTTTTTTCACCAATACATTATTTGGATGGGTATAATGATGTATATAATGGATATAAATAAAAAATATGAAATGATATTTAATATTTATAATTAATTTACCATCTAATTCCTCACCATTTTACCATTAAGATAATGATATCATCGCTCGTGTGTAAGTTTGACCTACCATCTCAACAACATGATGAGAATCATCTTCCACACTAACCATTTCAAGAATGATTATAAAAATTTATATAATGAATAAATAAGAAATACGTGACCTTATAATTATAATGGAATATATATATATATATTTCATTTACCTTCTTCTATTCAGAACTATAAGAAAACAAAAACATCATTCTTGCGTACGTATGACTTATAGTCTCCATGAAAGGAGTATTCCATTTCATATATATCTCTAATATATATATATATATAATATATAATATATATAATTTTTTTTAAATTATTTATGTAATTTAATCATGATCTAAGTAATAAAATCCAAAATAAAAAGTCAAAAAATGTACGATAAACAAAGCAGTTATTACCCATCGGTGATGATCGTGACTCTGGAGCCGGACCCTTCCCCCTGGTGGGGTAGGGATCATCGAAGTTCAGGAACACAGAGCCTCTCTTACTCCCCTTCACAAACCCCAATTTACTTCCTCCATTTCTGAAAGCCTCAATATGGCCGAAAGTCCCAAATCTTATAGATGGTTTCCCTAATCTCAAGATATCGACCTTCGATTTCACAAAAACCTCCACTCTCCTAGACCTAACCTTAGTTTCTATATTTAAACAACAAAGACCCATAGTAGACTCTTTCAATAGATTTTTCTTCATTTCCTAGGATATTCAATATAGGAAAACAATTGGCCTTCTCAACAACCACCACGTTATGGTTTGATTCATGTCAGAGGAGGACCTCATCAATGCATAGTCAAGTGCCCCCTGCAATGTTAATGGACTTTGATTTTTCCTTTTTGGTGGTCATTAGAGTTTCACATGAAATGTGATCCTCCTTCCATTGTGGTATGGGTTAGTTTTCCTAAACAACCTCTACCATTTCAAAATCCCTCAGTTATAATAATGCTTGTAAATCATGTTGGTAGATTTTTACGATATGATAGTCAAATAGAGTTGGTCTGTCACCAAGTCAATCAGCGGGTTTTGTGTAGAAATTGAAATGTCTAGACATCCTTTTGATTATTTTTGGATTACAATCGGGGAGGAGTACATGGTCAAGAAGTGAGTGATTTACAAGAATTGGTTGGACATCTATTCTTCATGCATGCGGTAAGGGCACACCTCGGATGTTTGTCTTTAGGGACCTACAATGCTTCTAGATAGGGAAATTGGCAACATCTGTTGTTCTGTGTGCAAACTTACAGGTCTCCCGAGGGAGGCCTATCACTAGGTACATTTAGTTAAGCCGAGGATGGAAGAAATAGTTAGTGTTAAGGATTTAAAAGATTACGAGGAGGTTTCCTTGAAATAGATGGAAACCAATAGGGGAATAGTTGTTGGGGGACTTAATCATTACGGTTGGTGGAGGATGAATGACCTGTCATGGTGGATGTGGCTAGGGTAGTCACTCTTGGAGTATATAAGGCGAGGAAGGTCCAAGTTCCTTAGGTAAATCCAATGGCGTTTGAGGTGCTTAGCAGACATTGACAGGACATGTCTGGAACTATAAAATAGGGTGTGTTGGAAGGCGATGGAGTGATCCAGCAGGAGGTGGATTGGGTGGAAAACTGGAGGAAGGGGGTAAATAGAATATGGAACATAAGATGGATAGGGAGAAGAATATTCTAGTTTTTTTTTGTCTACTGAGGTGTTAGGGATGGGTAGTGGTGGGTGGGTTTGAGGGGAAGAATGGGTCTGTTAGGGAGGTAGCCAGCCATATCAGGTTTGAGAGAGAAGGGGGTATGGATTCATTGATTCGGGACCCAATTCACTTAATTAATAGGTTTGAAGACCTTGGAGAGGTTGGTATGGGACCGGTTATAGCTGACCTGGGTGATGAAGATGAGGTTTGTGGGAAAAAATTGATTGGAAGTGATCATGGCTGCTTGATGGATGAAGCCTCAAGCACAAAGAGCAACCGGATATTGAAGAGGAGGAAGGACTACTCCTCTTTTCCCCCACATTTGGAGACATGTTCTGCAAAAAAGGTTAATGAGAAGAAGATTGTCGTAGTGAACATGGGCAATCAAGGACCCGGGGACCAGGGTGAGGTATCCTAAGAATTGATTTTAAGTTCTGAAGATGAAGTGATTGAGCAGGTCTTATTGCTCAATAAAAAGGAGGAGGAGGTAGCTAAAATGACGGGGAGGGCTCTAAGAGTGACCCTTAATGAGGAGAAATACTCAAGTATTGAAAATCAAGACCTAATTCTAGTAGGGGGATTTAATAAAGGGTTGATTACCATTGAGGAGTATATTCAAGCTTGGGATCAACTGGATTCTGAGTTTGAAAAGGTGATGATGGAGGCTTCAACCATCCAGGTTACTTCTCTATGCTGAAAACTATTTAGAGAAGTGGATTCTGGGAACCTCAAGTTACTCTTTAGCGACTCAGTTTAATTTGGTTTTCTACGTTGGTTCAGTTATCTATTTGGTTTTGATGAGTTTTTGGTGATTCGTAACCATCACTCTAGTTGGATCAAATTCAAATGGGGTTTAGAGCATGAATTCTTCATCAGAGCATGCTTTTTGGATTTGGATGTAGAGAGGATATGGCTTTTCCATTAGTTCTGTGCACATTCTCTTCTGCATGGGATTTCTTATTGAAGGGACATGCTTTGGTGGGGGCTTGTTGTCATGGTAAAATGTCTGGGGAGGACCTGATCCTATTGTTTGTTCTAGGTTTTTCTTATTCTGGTTGTTTTTCGCTATTTTTGGACATCTTGGTTTCTCACATTTTCCTTAAAAGTGTTTTGATGATAAAAATGTTTATTTTCAGTAAGTCTTACTTGTATTTCAATGGGACACATTCCATATTCACCACTCACTTATTTTACAAGGTGTATATACTGACCATAAATGTCTTTTATTAGTATTACTATGAATATTATTGTATTTTTATATCCATATAATTTTCTTTCTTTCATGGGGTATATGATTTGACAGATTGTGATGGTGTAAGGGAATTTGATCTAACTTTTTATTATTTTAAAATACATTCATTATTCTCAACTCATTTGTGTGTGTGGTATATATAAATACCATGAATTTATTCTATGATTTTTGTAATTTAATTTATGGGTATTTACATATCCATATTTCATGGGGTTTTATGGTTTCAAATTTACCAAATGAGTAAAGTAGTTTTGTCTCAATTTTCCTTCCTTAAGACACGTGTTTTTTATGAACTATATTATTTTACATGGTGTGTATATTACCATTTTACAAATTATATCAGTAATATACTTATTTTCAAGATATTTTAACCTTCATGTAATGTTATTATTTCATGGGGATAATTTTTCAAATGTTTCAAAGTGGTATGGGACACTATGAAATGTTTAAAGGTTGTTTTCCTCAAAAAATGTTTTTAAAAGATATCTTAATCTCATTTTCAAAGAAACATGATTTTTAAAATATGTTTTATCATTTAAAGGGTTTTTTAGTGATTAATTTATATATTTTAAAATCTATTTAAAAGGTAAAATCATTTAAAAATGATTTCAATCTTCCTTTATATTTTTTTAGAGAAAAACATTTTCAAAACATTTTCAATCTTTCTTTACAAGTTTTCATGATTCTTTTATATGTTTTTGAAATGGGTTTTTAAAAGGTTTTATGTTTCAAAAAGAATTTTTTTCCTAGAGAAAATGATATTTTCCTATGTAAAATTTTTAATTGATATTGTTTCATTATTCCTTTATATGTTTTCAAAGTGGATTCATTGGATAGGGTATTAAAATTGTTTTATGTTTTAAAAACTGATTTTAAAATAAATTTAATGTTCCAAGTGATCTTTCAAAATCATTCCCCATATAAGATGACATAAATTCCTATAGTTAAATAATTACATTCATATTATTTATCTGATTGGTTTCTATTTTGATCACATGATGTTTAATAAAATCAATTCTTTTCATGGGTTATACTATTGATTAAATTATTATTAAACCTTTATCTTTTCCACAGGTTATTATATGATTACATGTTTATGAAACCCATTCCAGTTCATTGGTTATGAGATGGGTGGAACATATATCTCATTTCAACACATTGGGTAAATATTTATATCTCATGAGATAGAAATAATGTTCCTTGTCTGGAAAGATTGTTATGGGAGTGAACCATGACTACCAAGCTGGTTACGATAGTGAAACATGACTGCCATGATGGAATGGGAAGTGAACCCAAACTACTAGTATATCCTTTGCGGAAATGGCTTCACTACTATGGAAATAATTTTATTTTATTACGTGTATTACACAATTCCATGTCGTATTCATCTGTTATTATTTCATGGATTATGTTCTTTATTTCCCTATGATTCATGTATTCTAGACTACCAATCATTACGCCATGATTCATTTTTATCACCTTTTATATGCAGGGTATGATATTCTATTTTCATGATCATATTCTCATACCCTTATGCTTATTTTTATGCTTATATGTATCCCTTTACTACCCTTAATAAGCATATGAGTTCACCCCTTTTTTTATTTTTTATTTTCCCTAGGTTATAAATAATGGTTTTAGTTAGGGATATTAAAGGGGAAGATATTTATTGGAGGTGTTTAATATCTTTCACCAAATTAGAAGAAAGTGTTCCAAGTTTAAAAAGTAACTAAACTAATGTAGTCTTTGAGAGCGTGTTTGTGTCATATATTATGTATTCCAAAAAATTAATATAATTTCCATGTATAAAAATTGAGGGTGTCTATATAAAACATGAGAACCCTACATGCTAAATATGGTCCCTGATATGCATATTTCCTTTTTGGGCCTATATTAAAAATCAAACACTAGCCTCTTTCCAATGGTAATAGTACCATATTCTATAATAAATAATAAAATCCACATAGTATGTTCATATCTAAAAGTTAAAATCATATTAAAATATAACATCACACATTAGAACAACAATCCCATAACCCTGGAAAATAGTACTAATTATCGGAACAAGTATTCTCGATGCGTTAGTCTAATATCCATCATAGATTCAAAAACATTCCTAATACTCATATATATAATATCACATGTAGTAATGCAAAATAGAAGTAACAATCCAATATAAATTTGTGATTTCCCAAACTCGATGACACTAAACTAGTTCCCTGATCTGGTTCTCCACAAGGGATTAAGAGAACATCCCCGTACACCTGATATTGACGACTAGTAATGAGGTCATATAGCGTGACAATGGGGAGACTATTACCTCATATCAGAGTAAGAAAATAGTGTAAATAACCAGATAACACCCATAATAGTAAATTACATAGTGTGTAAGAAATAAATAAACAAAACATATACATGCTGTAATAATAAATATAATATAGTATAGTTCATAACAACAAGGTCAAAACATAAAAAACTTATTTCTGACTTGGAAGATCACATATATAGGATTAAATAAAATAAATAGAAACCAAATTACAAGGATCTTATACAATCTACAAGATAACCCACGTACCCATACTCCAAGAAAATATTTCATCCACCTTGCTCGATTGATCCCAGGCCTCATCCCAAACCTGTGTGTTCAACCAAGTAAGCATATGCATGGGTACCCTAGTGTAATGGAGGTCTGAGTAGAGTGTGAGTATAAAACTCATTATAAAACCACCAACATGTTCTCATAAATATCTAGTAGTTTACAGTTTATGTAAATATGAGCTACTCATCAGTATAGAAATAATAATAATATTAACTGCTATAATTAAACAAAGGTATACTTTTATATGTGTGTGTTCTCATGTGATGTACTCATCTTATCTGAGAAACAATTGTAATAAGGGGTCATTATATATATATATATATATATATTCATATGTGTGTGTGTATATATTCCCATAAATATTTATACATATATATATATATACATATGAGTAAGGAAATAAGTAACATGAATCTTACTACAGTTGATCCTTAGGTTCAAGATCCCAATTATCTATACATTTGGTGAATAAGGTATTGATCTAGATTTCGTAACTCTCAATACATGTTTAATTAATCTGATCCTTGGGTTCATAATCCAGAGAAATGATACCTTCTTTGACTAACACCGAAAATGTCTCTGAGAAAGCTATATTGCCACATGGGGATTCATATCCTAACCCTGGGTTTACCCATACTCACCTATAATCACTAGAATAATTGATTAACTATACCGATGGACAATCCTATAATGATGTAACTGCATCAATGGGGGAAAATGCTAGATGTATCAAGTATTAGACCAATGAGGGTTAGGATCCAGGGAAATTGGGTAAGGTTCCCTCTTTGAGTCCATATAACGCATCCATAGGAAACTCAATATAATACAGACTGATGTGGTTGGTTTTCAGCCTTGTTAACCTCAATCAATATTTCCCCCTTTTTAATGTAGCACAGCAGTGACCATGGGGTTGTCTCTCGAGTAGGTTTCAATTAGATTTGTAAAACTGTCACTTTTTTATTTATGAATGAAGATAAATTTGTGGAATTGAAAATATAATTAAAAATAATGAGCAAGAAATTTAATGGTTGAAATAAATATAAATGGGTTTGAGTTTATAATTAAAACTGTTTTCGCAGACTAGCTTCACCCTCTTAGACACTCCCCTCTTCTTTGTATACAAATATTTCTCAATTGGATTTCTAAATGAACCCCCAAGGATCCCTAGGTGAACACCAAAATTTATATATATGCCATATTAATATCTTAATATGATTTTTCTATGCCTAATGAACTAATTCAATTACTTAACGATCTCCAATAAATAAAACCTAATCAAAACCACTATGCTCAACGGCAAGATCTTGCTAAAGAAGTTCAAATAGTGATGACAATAATTCTACATCATATGGTGAACAACCATCCAAAAAAATTATTTAACATATATTTTACAATATAAATAAATCACATTTATTCATGAAATATGATTACAAGATAAATTCAAAGAGGATCTACACATTATGATCGAAAATCAGAAGAGAGTGTCAGGCAGATGTCGCTATCTCCAACCACGTGGGTATTAGCCTCTCATCACTTGGGCTGCCTCCATCATCTCTATTATGGAATGAATGTATGGAATCCTCCTCAAAATCATGATATCCCCTATTGAAAAATAGGGCTCTGGGTCCTCCTCCTTCATTTGGTGGACTCCCAAGGGTGTGGTGTTGCTCCTCTCTACCTAGACTGGTTTGGAAGGGCTGCTGAGGCCTCAATTTATAACCAAAATCCCACATCACACATATAGAGTTGAATTATTTTTTTTTTGCATCTCGAAATAATTATGACGTGTACATGGGGTAAAAATTGTGTACTTCCGATCCATTTTCTTTTTTTGGCATCGCATTGAATCCACAGACGTTGGTTTGACGATTTTACCAAGTACCCGACGTGTACTGAATGTTCACATCATGTACACCCCTTTTGCAGCCGCATCTTCCTCTGGACTCTTCTAGATACTAGTTTTAAAATTAAATATCTATTGCCCTTGAAAATTTTAGATCATTTGGACTATAATTTGGAACGTTATGATTTAATTTTTTAACACCACATTTTCTGTCTATTTCTTTCCTAATATTTCTCTATGTTTGACTCATTAAACCAATATTATAATAGATGATTTTTTCATTGAAAATTATCTCTACGGAACATCTCTAAGTTGGAGTAAATATTCAATTGGAATCTCTGAATTTAAACATCTTTATCTGGATTTATAACTTAATTGGTGATGTGGGGTCCACCATTATGTTCTGAAAAACTTTTCATAAAGAGTAATTTATTTGGGGCCATATATTTTCGAATTGTTATCTGGTCCAGTTGATATATATTTATCCCAAAAATTATTGATTCTAACAAAAAAATAATCACATGATTTGGATTAATAATGTAAAATATATTATTGAAATACCAAATCCATAAAAATATGTTAAAAATACATAATTAGGCCATTATTGTATTTAAGCTCAAAATAACACAAAACCTAAAAAAGTGATAAATTCCAACTAAATAGAAAATTTTTAGGGTTTAAATACTTAAATTAGATATGATATATAGTGGAAATATTATCTCTATCAATTCCCTCACACTTAGAATTTGGAATCCTCAAAAAATTAGTAGTAAATAGTTAAATTGGAAACACATTCCAATGGATTTTACTGATTTATCACAAAGAATGAAAAGATATCATTCCTCATTAGAAAATAGAAAATTATCAGTTCGTATCATTTAATTTGTTTCTACTTATTTTCTCCTCCCATGCACACAATGCACTTACCTCACATTTATTTTCTCTCAATACATGAAAATGGATTTTTTAAATTGATTTTCTCATCCCAACCCATACAAGAATCACCATAGGCTTCATGAAATTATACATATCTACCCAATGTAAACCAATAACATGTGATTATCATGAGGTTTTTACAAGTTTTTTTTCTATGCCTTGGGGTTGGAATGTTTCAAATGTTGAAAATTCTGATGTTGAAAAAGGAGTGTTTGGCTCTTTTGTAGAAAAAATGCATGATTATAATTTTCACTCAAGTATGGTCTCCTCCATAATCTTATCTCAAGAAACTCAAATTTGATCATTTATTAGACATCACATTCCATCAACATTTCTCCAATAGATATGAAATTTTCTTTCTCTCTCTCTGTCTCTCTCTCTTTTTCAGAATTCTCAAGATAGGGCACAACTTTCTTCCATTGCGAGCTCCAGATAGGCACAACTCCATTTCATTTGAGAGCTCCAGATGGGAACATCTCTCAAAAATGTATGTTCCTGCAGCATAAAAATTTCTTCAATGTTTCAATCTCCTCCTAGAACAACACCATATGAGGTAGAACATCACAAGTTATCCTCCCCCCACACTTAAGTTATACTAGATCATGCATTTAAACTTCCACAATATGTTGGATTGAGAAACCGGCTTATAATGTGGCTATCCTAATAGGTTGTACATAGATACCAAGGGATCAATAAAGATAAAATTTTTAAGTCATGCCAAAATAAAAAGTATGATCATGAAAATGGGGGGTTTTTAATCCTATAAAATTCCTCAATTGTTTTAATCACTAGTATCACAGCCCTTGAGTTTTGACAGAAATAGATCAAATTATGGTTCAAAAAATCCTGAATTGGTTCTCTCAAGAAAGAGGTGAATGTGAATATGAGGAAAAAATAGGGTTCAGAGGCCTCATGGGAATGATAATTTCAATAATAAATAAAGTGATATGTGTCATGAGATTCAAAAAATTATAGATCCTTTCAATAATTTTCTAATTTTTTCATCCTTAAACAATGTCAAATTCAGAATTCGTTTATAAATTCAATTCAAAGGGTCAATTTTCCACTCCTTTCTATGAGGTTTAAAATACGTTCATGAAATTTAAAAGAAATTGAAATAAAACACACAAAATTTGAAATAAAAATTAAAATAATTTAAAAAATGTGAAAAGAAACACACTAAAAATGGAAAGAAAATTTGAAAAATAAAAAAATCAAAGGAAAGTACAAAAAAACCTAACCTACACAACATTGTTCCTCCCCCACACTAATTATGTGCAATTTCCGCATTATGTAGAGAATTTATGTAAGCATTAAATTCATGAAATTAAATACATAAAAAAATGAGAAGTAAAGACACAACTTAACATCAATTGTATTGTACATCATGAATTTGAATCTTCTATCCTATATTATCTTGAAAATTCTCTATAAAAAACTTCAACTTATGCCCATTGAATGTGAATGGTGTCCCTTTTTCTGATTCATTTATCTTTATAGAACCAAAAGGAAAAACATGATTAATACTGAATGGAACATACCATTTGGAATTAAATTTACCTAGGTGCAACTTCAATATGGAATTCAACATAAAAACATTGACTCCCTCTTATATGTTTCATTTGAGAATCTTCCTGTAATGAAATTATTTTGTTTGTTATTTTTAAAATTAAGAGTTTTCATATGCATTGTTTCTTATTTCCTCCAACTCTTGCAAGAAAAATTTTCTTTCTTTTTCAGCAGAAAACATATTCATGTTAAATTTTTTGATAAACCAAAAATATTTTTTTTCTAACTCAACTAGTAGGTGAAAATATTTTCTATAGAACAATTTAAATAGGTACAAGAAAATTGAGGTTTTGAAGGCAGTCCTATAGGCCTAGAAATCATCATCATGTCTCAAACTCTATTCCTTTCTATTTGGATTCACAGTTTTGTCTAGAATTTGTTTGATCTCCCTGTTGGATAACTCATCCATTCTATTTGTTTGTAGATTATAGGGTGTAGAGACCCTATGATGAACTCAATATTTATTCAAGAGATTTTCTTAAGTCCTATTTAAAAAATTGGTACATTGATCTGTAATCAAGAGATTTGGGAATCCAAACCTTGAAAACAAATTTCCCTTCACAAAATTGGACACAATTTTGGAATCATCAGTTCTTGTGGGAATAGCTTCAACCCACTTGGAAACATAATCAAAATCTATAAATATGTAAAGATATCCAAATGAATTGGGAAAATATCCCATGAAATCCATTCCCTATACATCAAAGACATCCCAAAAAAATGGTTTTGTGGAATATCATTCAGTTTAGATATGTTTCCTTGGAATTGACAATATTTATAGGTTCTACAAAATTCAAAAGCATCTATGATAATGGTAGGCCAGTATAAACTAGAATCAAACACTCTTCTTATTGTTCTTTGTGGGCCGATGTGTCCTCCAAAGCTTAAAATGTGATAAAAATGTAGGAAGGATTGAAATTACGAATTTGGAATGAATCTCTGAATCATTTGATCAATATCTATGTGCCAAAAGTAAGGATCATCCCAAATGTATTTCTTTGATTCACTCACCAATTAATCAATTTGTTACTTAGAAGACCATCAGGGAAGTACATTAGAAGCCAAATTGTTCAAAATATTAGCAAACCATGGCCTTTAACTTCAAGAAGAAGAAAAATAATCATATGGAAGGGTTTCTTTGATTGAGGGAAAGATCTGAATTTTTTCATTTAACACAGGTGGTATCCTACTCAAATGGTCAGCAGCTAGGTTCTCACATCCTTTCTTATCTTTTATTTCATCATCAAACTCTTGTAAAATCAAGATCCATCTCAAAATTCTTGGTTTTTCATCATGCTTCTTCATTGAAAATATGATTGCAGAATGATTGGTGAAAATGATAACATTGGATCCTAGCAGATAACTTCAAAAAATTTCTACAAGAACGACAACAGCCAGCAGCTCCTTATTAGTTGTTGTGTAGTTTGATTGGGCATGATCTAAAGTTCTTTATGTATAAGAAATAACATGATATATCTTTTTCATCCTTTGACATAACACTTCCCCCCAGAGAATAGTCAGATGCATTGGTTATGATTTTGAAGGGAAGGTCCCATTTGGGTGGTTATACAATAGTAGGGGTTCTTAGAATTTTTTCTAGCTCATGGAAGACTTGTTTATAGTTTTCATCAAATAAAAATGGGGCATCTTTTTGGAACAATTGTGATAATGGATGCACGACCTTGATAAAATCCTTAATGAATCACATGTAAAAACCAGCATGCCCAAGGAAGGATCTCACATATCTCATAGTTTTTGGGGATGATAATGAAGAAATGTCCTCAAATTTGGATTGATAAACTTCAATTCTAGCATGGGACACAACATGTCCAAGAACAATCCCATTATCAACCTTGAAATGGCATTTTTCATAATTGAGAACAAGGTTCTTGTCAATTCTTGTTTTCATAACATGTGCCAAACATTTTAAACAACTTTAAAATGAAGAGACATAGATAGTGAAGTCATCCATAAAAACTTTCATAATGTTTCAATATATTCATAGAAAACACTCATCATACTCCTTTGAAATGTTCAAGGTGCATTATAAAAAATGAATGTAATCCTCTTGTATACAATGGTGACAAAGCAGCATGTTAATGTGGTTTTATCTTGATCCTCTAGTGAAATGTGAAATTGGAAATACCTGTAGAATCCATCATGAAAAAATAGTGGGTTTTCTCAGCTAGTCTTTCATGGAATTGATCAAGGAATGGTAATTGGAAGTGGTCTTATCTTGTAACCATATTGAGCTTCCTGGACATCCTAAACTTATTTGTAAACTTGACAGGGACAAGCTCACCAAATTCATTCCTTACAATTGTAAAAACACCTTTTTTGGGATCCACATGAAGTTGAATTATCCATTGACTATTAGATATGGGAAAAACATTCCAGCGGCCAACTGTGGGGTTACATCATTCTTGACAACCTCCAATAATGTCATGTTCGATATCCTTTGAAATTATTTTACTAGTTTCGTATTCTCCTTCATTAGAATTATCTGCATTCAAACTGATGGACTGATTCCTATTAGATTAGAGAGTGTACGTCCTATGGCTTCCTTGTGGTATATGAGGACTTCCATCAATATGTTCTACAGGTTTCTTGAAAACTCTTTTGAGATGATGACTGGGAATTGTTTATTCCCCCCTAAGAATGAATACTTGAGAATCTCTGGAAGGGGTTTGAATTATATCTCAGGAGGAGTGGTTTCATTGATCACAAAGAACTACTTAGAAGTTGGATTGTTTAGTGAAGTTCCAAGTTAATCTTGTATATCTCTCTCCATGATCTCAAGACTTTTTTTCATGTAAAAAAATGGAAACTTTTACCAAGATACCACTAATAGGTTAAGTGGTATCTATAAATTAATTTTCATTAATGCTCAAATATTCATTCTCTATATCCTATAAATCTTTACCATCTACAATTTCAACCTCTTGTTGATCTGATTTATTATCAGACAAATTTCCATATTTTACCTCATCAGTTGGTATTTCATCACTGGAAAAATCAGGTAAAATTTCATAGGAAAACCAATCCATCATGTTTACTTGGGGAGTTGAATGATCCTCAAATGGGTGTTTAATTGAATGAAAAATGTTGAAATTAATAATATCTCCTCTAAATTCCAATGAAATTGTTCCTTTGTTAACATTTATGATTTCCTTTTCCATTTTAAAAAATGGTCTCCCTAGGATGAGGGGATCATGTGTGTTGAACTAATAATCTTCTATATCCAAAACATAGAAGTCAACAGGAAAAATAATTCCTCACACCTGGGCAAGAATTTCCTCTATAACTCCAATAGGTTTGGTGGTACTTTAGTTGGAAAGTTTAATGATAATTACAGAGTGTTTCAAGTCTCAAACCTGAGGATATGAGTAGAAAAAAATGTTGTATGACATTGATGGAGGCCCCTATATCAAACATCAAATATTTCAATTCACATTTCCCAATGTTATAAGGAATTCTAAATTTTCTTGGGTCTTTAGAAAATGTGGAATCATAGATGAAACATTCCCCCCTAAGTTTACTTTTTCACCTCCATTGAAATTTATTTTGTTGGTACACATAGCTTTTAGAAATTTGGAATACCTTGGAATTTGTTTAACAATATAAATTAAAGGTATTTTTACTTTCACTTTCATGAATGTTTCCAAAACCTTCTTATCCATATTTTTTTCATCACATTACTTTGGTGTTAGTCCATGTATTAGATAAGGAAGTGAAGGTTTGAATGTTTCGGTTGTATTCTTTATATGTTTTGGAGAAACATAAAGACCAGGCATCAACTTCCAATCATTCTTTGTTCATTAAAACAATATTCTTGACATTTTTTCTTTATCAACTTCATATTTTTTAGAAGTTTCATCATGGGTAGGATTCTAATAAAAAATATTAGTAATGGGATTGATGTTCTCAATTTGTGAGTTATTTAATTGTATACCACTATTATGTTCAATTTCACCCACATTTTCCTATCCAGTATTTGTTAGATTTACTTGAGTATGTGATGGAAAACATCCACTATTTTGATTTATCAAGTAATTGAAATCATAGGAAAGTTAACCCATTTGATTCATCAAGGTATTCAAGAAGTTATTTTTTGTTGTTTGTATTCCTCTTCATGGTTGTTCTATGATTTTTTATTGGAAGGAGTGGGATAAAAGTTTCTTCCAGAATGATAATTGTCATGATCATTAAAATATATTGGTTGAGAATTACTTGATTGTCCTTTGAAGAAGCCTCTTGGTTGTTTTAGTTGATGAAATATTTCCTTCGAGTTGTTGTTTCATCCCTGATTGAAATTTTGGTTGTTTTAAAATGACCATTGTTTGTTTGATTGAATTTTCCTTCCAGGGAAAACATCCTTTCATTTCTCAATAGGATCTTTCATTTGTGGGAATTGGTCACTGATTTTTTTATTCGAATAAAAAATCCCATAGTGAACTTGCAGTTGGAATGCTTCTTCGGGTTTGGGTTGGGTTGGTGGTGTGTTATATAACATCACTGACCTTACTAGGGTGGTAAGATCAGAGAGTTGAATTATAATTATATTGTTTTCAGGACCAGTAGTAGGGAATTCTTGTGCATAATTGACATGAAGAAGGCCTCTTGTTCCAAATTGTTCGTCATTTTGGGCCATGTTTGTGATTATAATCCTAGCAGCGGCTGGTGTCTTATTGACTAAATATCATCCCATAATAGGATCAATCATAATTCTATTATTCAGACACAATCCTTCACAAAATTAATGAATGAGATGTTGGTAGCTAATTTGATGATGGGGAAACTAAAGTAGAGTCTTTTGAATCACTCCTAGTATTTTTGAAGTGTCTCTCCTTGAGTTTGTCTGATTCCACAATTTTTTTCTGAATGGAAGTTGTTCTTGAGGCAGCAAATAATTTTTCGAGTAAAAATTTCTTCAATTCATTCCAATATCAAATCAGGGTTGAATGAGAATAAAATATCCATTCCCTAGAAACTCCTTTTAATGAACTAGGAATGACATGAATTTCATCTGATTGGCATTGACTCCATGCGGCTTCATGATTACACAAATTTAACTGAATTGTTGAAGGTGTTTTTTTGGGTGTTCTCCAACAAATCCATTAAATTTGGGTAGTTTTTGGATCAAACCATATATTATTACAAACCCAGTATGTGCATCCAGGTATTCTATAGGATTCTCTTGATTTTCATCATAGGACAAAGCCAATTCTTTCAGAGTGTTATTTTAATCCACTGAAAGTGTAGTTTAAACTATGTTACTTTTTGGTGTGTTAGTTGATGATTCACATCTTGGGATAGGTGTGATGGTAGCTCTAACCTAATAGTGAAATGTTTTATCAATTTCAGGGTCTAAAGGTAAAGGGTTTGAGTCAGAATTTTAGGTAAAAAGATAAATAAAATCAACTCTTGCAACATCCTTGTTAGTGACACAAATTGATGTGGTTTGTTTTCACCCATGTTAACCTCAATCAATATTTTACCCCTTTTAATGTGGCACAGTAGTGACCATGAGTTTGTATCTTGAGGAGGCTTCAATTAGAGTTGAAAAATTTTATCTTCTGTCTGTTGTATCATGTGTAGAAATTTGGGGATTTGAAAATAGATTTAAAACTAATGTGCAATAAATTTAAAGACAGAATGAAATATAAAATGGGTTTGGATTTAGAATTAAAATAGTGGTCACATATTAGCTTATCACTCTCAGAAAATCCCCTCTTCCTTGTATAAAAATATATCTTAATTGAATTTCTAAATTCACCCCCAAGGATTCATAGGTGAACGCCCAAATTTATATAGATGTCATATTAAGATCTTAATATAATTTTTGTCTGACCTAATTATGTGATTCAATTACTTTAAGATCTCCAACCAATAAAACCTAATCAAAACCACTATTCTCAAAGACAAGATCTTGCTGAATAAGTTTAAATAGTGAAGACAATTATTCTAATTCATAGGTTGATCAACCATACAAAAAAATTCATTGAACATATATTTTAAGAAATAAAGAAATTGTATTTATTCAATAAATATGAGTTCAAAAGAAGTTAAAAAATAATATACACATTAAGATCGAAACTCGTAAAATAGTGTCCGTTGGGTGTCACGGTCCGCAACCATGTGGGGATTAGCTGCTCATCAGTTGAGATACCTCCATTATCTCTATTATGGAATGAAGGTGTGGAATCCTCCATAGGATCTTGATCTCCACTATAGCGAAAGATGTCTCTGGATCCTCCTCCGTCATTTGGAGGACTCCCAAGGGTGTGGTGCTACTTCTATCTACCCCAACTAGTTTGAAAGGGCTATTGAGGGCTAAATTTATAGCCAAAATACCACATCACACTTGTAGTGTCACATTATTTATTTAGATTCCCAGAATCATCATGATGTGTACATGTCATACATGTTGGTTACTTTAGACCTGTTTTCTCCTCCGTATTGTGTTGAATCTACAGATGCTTCTTTAACGATTTGACCAAGTACACGACTTGTACTGGAAGTTGATGTTATGGAAACCCCTTTTGTAGATGAATCTTCATCTTTACTCTTCTAGATACATGTTTGAAATTGAACTCAATATTTACCCAAAAAAATTTAGATCATTTAGGCCATCTTTTTTAAAGATAAGATTTAATTACTGAACACTACTTTTTTTGTCTGTTTGTTTCTTGATTTTTCTTCATATTTGACTCATTAAACCTATTCGTTAATGGAAAAAATATTCATTAATGTGACTTTGAGTTGGAGGGAATATCAAATTGGAATCATTTAATTTGAACATATTTATCCATATTTATGACTCAATTGGTGATGTGTGGTCCACCATCCACTTCAGAAAAACATTCCACAAAGAGTAATTTATTAGGGGATATATATTTTTGAATTGTTATCCATTATAGTTTACATATATTTATCCCACAAATTAAGGATTAAAAAAAATGAATCACAAGATTTTGATCAATAATTTTAAATATATGATTGAAATTACAAAGCCATAAAAATATGATAAAATTACAGAATTAGGCCATTTTGGAATAACACACAAACCAAAAAATGTGATAAATTCCGAAAACATAAAAAATTTATGGGTTTTAAATCCTTGAAATAGATATGATAAATAGTTGAAATATTAGCTCTATCATAGACCTTCAAGGGCCATGACCTAGATCCATTGAATGAGGTGTCATCTTCAAGTCCATAGACCAAATTTGTAAAAAACACAATCAATTGTGGACCAACTAGGTCATGGGCCCAAGGATATTTACTAATGGTTCCTCTTCATGTCTATGGAGAAAATCCATAAAAAACTCAGTAAATGGTGCCATTCAATGATATCAGTATGGGTTATACGGTGACAAATATTACCATATCTACGCAAAACTATAATGCATTAGAATAGGGTTGTTCAAACATAGGTCCACCCACTAGGCCTCTCATTTAAAAATACTAGAGAGGCATCCTACTAGGGATCCTTTAAGAAATCATGTAATTAGAGGCTACCCACTTTTTATCCTCATAATGATTAAGTAAAATGATGCATCCTAAATAGGATCCTATAGGCCAGATCATACATGGACACATCCCATAGGGGACCCTCAACCTCAGTCATAAAGAAAAGTATCAACCTGGAATGCATGGGTTGTTATTGATCCCTGTAATTCATCCATTTAATTTCAAAAATAAATAATTTAATTTAACATAAAAGTTCATTGGGGTAAATAAAAAAATTTGGAATCTCCCTCAGAGGAATCTCAAATATACACATACTACATAAACATGAAAAATTAATCTAGGGAAGGTACATCAAGCACCTACCTTTTAGAAGCTTCTCATTTAATTTCAAAAGGCTAAAATCATCATTCATGGCCTTTCCAAACCCAACCGATTCATATTGTGTCTTGTCTCAGAGAAAATTTTCCAAAAAAAAATTAATTACAAAAAAATTATAAGTAATTAATTAATTAAAACACTATAATTTAGTTTAAATAAAAAATTAATATAAAACAGGCATAACACCCAATGTCTTATCAGTTGATCCCATCGCACTAGAACAATGACCAAACAAGCATCAACAACCCTCGAATCATCCTCAATATTTAATTGAGATTAACCTATAAGCAATGTCATTAAAATAAACCTTAAAATTTTTAATTAAGTCCTTAATGATTTAGATATTCATAACAAATGAGTATCTCGACAAGTTGACATGCATTAAAATGAAAATGGACTTACAGGTTATCCTTTTCCTAAGAATAGTGAAAATTCCAACATTATTATCTGATTCAACCATGATTCGGTGGAATCAGAATATAGAATCCCTAACCGGGAAATAAAAATTTATAGGAAGCTGAAGACAACTACAATGGAGGTTAATTGAGTTGAAGACTCACCTCATGGATTCCAAAACACCTAACAATGTCTTATTTTGTCCAATAATGAGGGATAACTCCCATGGAGAAAGGGAGGAAGAGGGTTGCACATATGAGGGAGAAAGGGGGATGAAAAATATGGTAAAAGCCTTTATGGAATAGAGTGGAAAATGGTAATTCTCCCATCTTTAATGAGTCTCATGGTTTGTTTGTATAGTTTTCCACACTATGCATAAACTATTTGGTTGAAAAAATATTGGATGCTCCACCTCACATGGTTGCAATGCATAGTTTAACAGACTATGCACCTCTACTCTCTGAGGCACACTCTACCTCGCATGGTTGCAGCACATGGTTAGTCAAGTCATGCACCATATTTATAGAAAATTTCATAACCCTTATATAGTTTCTCTTATATTGACATATAGTTTCTCAATCCATTCTCCAATACAAAATAGCTCACATGATTATGCCCCATGGTTTTCACTGACCATGTGCCAACCATACCTCATTAGATTTACCTTTACAAAACATCAGTGTTTGTCCCGAACCTGCAAGATTCTCCTAAAAACTTCAAGTGATAAAAACAACCTCATTCCATGTCTAAAAATTATTTAGAGGAATTATAAATTTTAAATTTGTATTTCAAATCTCTGATAAAAATTTAACCCATCTAGTTATTAAAAATTCAAAATCCTTCAGAAATTTCAAGCTAAAAAAAATCGGACCTTACAATCAAATACAATTATATTATACATTTATGTATCCATTTATATAATAAAATAATTTAAATATTTATATTATAATTCGTGTTATATAGATATATATTATATTAATTTATAAAATATAAATGTATATTATAAACTAAATATATTTATATAAATGTATACAAAAATATAAATATAGTTTACATCTATAAAATATTGAGTTATATATATACGACATAAAATATATATATATATATATACATATAGTTATATATAATATAATATTTATACTTATATATAAATAGAATTTTACATATATTTATATGTAAATATATTTATTGTATATATATAGTTATACATATATTTATAAATAAGGTTATATTATCTATGAAAATTAATAAACAAATAATATTAATTTAAATACTTATTTTTATATTAATATATATTTATATATAAATATAAATATATCCATATAATATAATAAAATATATATAATATATATACACACACTCCCCTATATGATTTATAATATGTATATTTGTATGGTATATAATAGAATAGAATAGAATATATATATATATAATATAACCAAAACAACCTAAGGACTGAGGTCCTTATTGAAGAAAAAATAGAAACAAGATCCATGAGTTTTTGAGGAAAGATAATTCACTCCTACCCTTATTCCAAAATAAAAAAATTCAATAAGAAAGTAAAGAAAATATCAAAACAGAACATACCCAGAACCAACACATAGTCATGCATAACAGTAAATCATGTTGGAGACATCATAATACTCATACCAATTATATTTAAAAAAGAGCTAAATATACTAGATTTAAATATAATTCCTTAAACTAAAGGATTTTATGTGATTCTCATAACTGGAATCGTCTTATAATAGTATTTCTTGGGCTTGTGAACTTCTATAAGAGTTGCTGAGAATTCCCCAAAATCTTTACTGCTTCCTTTAGCGGGTACATACCTATAAGACCTTTTAATTATCTAAAACTCATAATAATCATCAATATATGATATATCTCTTTACATACAAATGAATCATGAAGAGTTCATAACATCTTTTAAAGCCTAGTGGAAGTCCGTTTCCTTTTTTTGAACAATACTGATTCCCACCCTAATTGGTTGGAAAATATTAAAATATCCCTGAATAGATAAAACATGATGACCCATTTCATATTTTTCATGAGAATAAGACTATTCCAATGGTTGATAAATTGTCAGTAATATATCAATTTTCCTAGAACTCCATGATTTATTCCCTGGAAGATACTGATTTCAGTTATTCCTTTCCACACCCTATGTGGGTTCGGATCCTAGAATTTCCCCCTCCTTTAGATTCTCAACCCTAGATAAGCATATATATTAAAAAGAATATCCATTATTCAGCACTTTATTTTTCAAAATCAATGGTTTGATCCACTTTTTAATACCCACCAACAATAGGATCTGTAGAGTAGACTTCAAAAGTTTGTACAAGTAAGGTTCAAATACTAAAGTAGACAAGTTAACTATCAGCACTATGTATTTCCACATGAAACAAAATTTTATTGGTTATATATTATTGAAAATATAATAAAATAACCTCTGGATCAGCCTTCGCATCTAAGGATTTATTTTTTATAGTAATAAAATTTGACTTAACTCCAACCAAATAAGAATTTGAATGTGAATTCCAATATGAGGTCCCTAGCTAGACCATGCCTGGTTGCACCTTTCTAAAACCAAAATGCCCATCTAGACGCAATGAGGATTCAACATAAGGATGAATACCATAATTAACTATAGTGAATATTATGGTATCATGATACTCATTTCTAGGTATAATATTTCCCAAAACAACCTTCAAATTCTCTTTATTGATATACTTTATAGGAACAAAATCCTATATTGCTTAATTAGACTTGTTTCTCCTAGATCATTTATCACCATTAAATCCATTAGGGTCATGATGTACTTTATGATATATATTGGGCATTTTCCTTGTGAATTAAGCATCAGTATTTACTTTTAAGGAGAAAGAGTTTTAAGATATTCCATTCATATAATTACAATTTCTATTCCCAATAACATTGCAATCTAAGAAATAATCGATTACCTTTTCATACACAATGTTGGGATAAATATCATATTCTTAAGTAGGAAAATCACATGCTTAGTTAATGTTATACATAATTCCACCTCTACTAGAGTATGATATAAGGAGTAATACCTATCATCCTTAGTCCCTTTCTCCATTTTAATTAGAAAATCAATTGATGAAGAATTGTCCTCCAATATTTTAGGTTGCTAATGGGTCAAGATTAAGACATATATTTTATCCCAAACATACATGAATCAATTCCTTATTTCTATATAAATAAAATTTTACTTATATTTATATATTAATATTTTTTACATTTATAAATATATCTATGTATTTATTTATAAACACACTTATATTTTGTATAAAACTGTATGTTTAATATATTAATTTAAATACTTATATGTCTATTAATATAATATTATATTTACATATGTATATAATATAATATAATATATATTCACACTCCCTATAAATTATATATTTACATATATATTGTAATAAATACATTTATAAAAATACTTATAAATATCTTTATAAATATCTTTATATTATCCATACTTACACACACACACATAGTGACACATGTTTATATAAATATACATATACAGTTATTTAAAAATGAATTTATGCCAAAAAATAAACAAATGTGTATTTATATATTTATTTTTCAATATTTATTTGCATATACTTATTTTTATATACTTATATGTATGTATATATTGTATTTATATATATAAAAATTAATGTGTAAAAGTAAATATATAATATACTTATAAATATATAATAAAATTATAATATATATATGTAATATAACATAATATATATAATTATAATAATTTTTATATAGTAATATATATAATGTATTTATGTATTTAATATAATGATTTCACTTCCAATAATATGTTGTTTTTTGTATTTCAAGTGGATTTTATAAGGAATAGAAAATCCCCAGTTTTCAAAAATTGATAAAGAAGGATTTATGATATTTTGATCACGACTATATGTGTTGTTAGAGTCAGAGATAAATAAGGACCTATTGAATGATAACTGAAGATCCACATTCTTTATCCACCCTGGGAGAATAAAAATTGCATATAGATCCCTAAGATCACTAATGGTGGGAAAATATAAAGAAAGAAAATTTTTAATATACATCAAAGTTCTTGGTATGCCAATAAGTGAAGGCAGAAAGGCAAACATCCAAGTGGATGATGCCACCATTTCCTACACATATATGGAAATTGGAGACCATATCTATATATTTTATTATAGGTGTTCCAAATATATCCAAAGGGAATAACTGAATATATGTTTTAGTGGACCATCTTACAAAGAATGGTCATTTCATCTCCATTCAAGAGTACTTCTTAGTTGATGAACTTGTAAAGATGTACATAATAGAATTGTTGAAGTGGTATGGGATACCACTCTCAATTGTATCAGATCAAGATATGTGGTCTATCTAAATATTATTAAAAAGTATTAAATATTACTATAAAAGTGAGTTAAACATTAGAATGGCATATTTTCAATATATTTATATCCAGTCTTAAATGACTATCTAGAAACATGACGATATGATGATAAATTTACCTATAGATTTTAAATGAGGATGGGATCAATATGTTCCTTTGGTGAGTTTTGATACAAAAATATCTTCCACTAAATAATTAATATGTATCCTTATGAATACCTCTTTGGGAAGATATAACTCCAATGTGTTGGGCTGAAGTTATAGTTAATTATCTACTGAGACCTAAATAGGTTGAAGAAATTGTAGAGAATCTTAAATTCATTCAATAATGCATCAAGGTAGCATATATTCAATAGAAGATATATGTTCATAATTGTTGAAAATAAAAAAAATTGACGTTATAGATTAATTGTTTTTTATATATCATCTTGGAATAGATTCATGAGGTTTGAGAAGAATAGAAAGCTAATTCCTAGATACATTGGCCCCTTTGAGACTCTTAATCACATTAGATCTATGGGCTATCATATAGAACTACCAGAAAACATGTATCATGTGTAAAACATGTTCCATGCATCCATATCAAGGAATTAAATACCAGATAACTCACATGCACTAAATCAATAGGTACTACAGTGGGTGAATGATCTCACTTATGATGAGCATCCAATAAAGTTCATAGACTGTGGAGACAATGTTGTATGAAATAGGACATGTCACATTATCAAAAAAATTGGTGGAACTATAAGTAGAGATAGGTAACATGGGAATGAAACTAAGTAATGAAAAAAGATACCATTATATGTTTTCATCTTAATATGTGAAATAAAATTTTGGGGATGAAATTTCTAAATGGGGAGGAATGTAATTATAAAAAGTTTATGTATGGAATTTTACTCACAAATAAACATGTTTCATATTTATAATTTTGTATATTAAAAAAACCATAAATTACATAATAAAAACTAATAACACTATATTCAATTAACATAGAACATTGTGTTTATAGAACAAATATAACAGAAAAAATTGAATATACTGCTATGAGAAAATAAACATAGAAAATATATTATAACTATAAAATATGGATCACTTTGGTCCCCTAGAATAATCAAACAAGAGAATAACACTGTAAAAAATAAAGAAAACATTATTAACAAGATCTATATTTTGGAAAATTAATAACATAAACATGATAGAAATTAAATTGAATGTTTAATGAAGGAAATATAAGTTATTTATAGGGAGTATAGAACTAATAAGACTATTTGAAATAAAAAATTTTTAATAAAAACCTAACATTTATGAATAGTGACATGGTCTTCATAACAGTAACTGGATTGTTGGATTAGTAAAACTATATCTGGGCATCTCATTAAATAAAATTTTATGGAATTTATATTATAAGACTATTAAATAAAAATTTTAATAATAAAATAAATATATGACACAAATAAACCAGATTTTTTGTTTTTTTGGAAAACATATATGATTTTCTGTGTAAATACATTTTAATAATAAAATTTAAATTTTGAAATAATTTTTTATTTTAATAAAATGATTTAAAAAAATAGTTACTCACATATAAATAAAAAAACGTTTTCATGAAATCGGAATTAATTTTTCTAAATTCTGGAAATTTGATAGTGTAAAAAAATTAGTATTTTACAATGAATAATGATTTTATTGAAAAATTAAATTGATAATTTTTAGATAATTTTTTTGGAAAAATGTATTCCATTTTTTCACAAACATGTCAAAATAAAATTATGGTGAATATCATTTATTTTCAAAAAAATTTATTTTCTAGTGAATGGGGAAATACTACAAAACGTGATATTTAAAATTATAAGTTAATTGTAAGATTAATCACAAAATAGATGGGGTAAGAAACCATTATCTAGGTTTTAAATGAACCAATTAATATTTATAGTCATAATAATCATCATTATTGGCAGTCTTGAGTTAAAATAACAAACTAATGAATATTTCATTCAAAAATACTACTCTCCTCCCCTTATCAATACCACCTTCTCCACCCCACATATCCTCACACATTAAGATTATTTTCACATAAAAATTTTAAAAAAAATCCATCCCCAAAACTCTTATCTATGTTCTATAGGTTTTAGACTCATAAAAATATCTCCCATCAAAGGAATAATCTGATTATTAAATGATTCATACCAAAGAGTAAGGTAATAACTCATAATCACTATTTTTCATTTCTATTCCTTTAAATATTATTCTTCCACACACTAAAAATATATATAATGATATAATTCCATTAATATCATAAATATACCAACATTTTATTATATTATGGTAAAAACCATTGTCTTCCATAGTCACATTTATTCTAAAAAATGAAAACATCACCCATATTATGGTCGGTTCGATACCTCCATGGATGATGTATTTAATTTTTCATCACCACCTTCACAACTATTCAGAATAATCATTTTACAATTAAATATAGGGGAGGGAGGAAATATTTTTATTCTATTATTTTCATATTCTAGAATGGGTAAATGGGCATAAAGATTAAAAAAACTAATTTGGATCTTAATGGTAAAAAAAGATGCCTAAATGTTCTAACCATTAAACAGTAAGATTTATACTCTATGAAACATGCATATATTTAAATATTTTTTGATATTTATAAAATATTTAGATTATAGAAAAATATAAAATCCATTCCATTACACTTATTTTTTTATGGACTCTTTTTAAAAGAACATCCATAATTTCTAAGAAACATATGCGACCTGGGAACCATGAAACAAAAATCTTTAGGAAGATGAACATGAAAATAATGTCTTAATTGAGTATTTATAAAAAATATATAAAATAATTTTAATACATCAAATATTCTGGAAAATGGTTCCAAATAAGTTATTTAATAAGTTTAATTTGATTCTTATAGAGGTTGGATGCAAACAAAAAGAGAATCAGGACCTAAGGTAAGGGAACACCCAAACCACCCTCTTTATCTTTTTATTTATGCTTTATCTATCTTTACCACCCCCTTTATCTCTCTTAATATCATAACCTTTTTATATATTCTATATATTTTTTCCTTACATCTTTACTAAGTTTATTTTACTTTTCTTTTTTGGGTATGTGCAATTTTTTCAAGATTCCTTCTTAACCATTTCTTTAAAGAAAACCCAATTAAACAAAACTTTTTTATTTATTAGTTCACTTCATATACCAATTTTTAAAAAGGTTTTAATATTACCTGATTTCTAAAATACCCATTATTTTATGTAAATTAATTATATTCTATTTTTAGTTTTAAAATAAAACTATATTCCCTTATTTATTTCAAGGTTTCTTTACTAAATTATTAAAACATCATTTTGGGTTTCATTTTCATGCCTAATTTTTCACTCCTTTCTCATGAAATATTATTCAATTTTTCTCTATCATCATGGAGTTTATTTTTTTTATTTACATATAGACACCTCAAATTCATTAATCCTTTATTTTCATGGGAATCATTATGATATATCTTTTGGTTATGCATTAATACATGATTATGTTATTGATTCCCTATTCTAAGGGTTTTTATTTTGATTATGAATTATGTATGATTTTATTATTTTGAACACATACTTATGCGTATATTATGTTAAGATAGATGGTACTATAATTATATAGCCCCCCCGCATTCTTTGGGAAAGGTTTTCACCTCATGACTTACCTTGTATGGTTCACGAGCAATGAGCCTAGCACACTAAATTATATTGTCTTGGAAGTTTTCGTTAACTTATTCATATGATTTAAAGTTTTATATTGTTGAAAAATTATTATAATGACATGATATTGTGATATAGTCTTATTTATCCAATTCTTCCATGTGATTATATATATAATCCCCCTATTTTATTATATCATTATTTCGTATTGACTCATATTTTATATGTCATTATCATATTTGTTTCCATATGAGGATATATAGATAAAACTTTCTCTTTATGTATGTCCTAAGGGTATTCTATAAAGTAATAGAAATTCAACATGATTTAGGATCACATTATTGTGACTAAAATAAATCCATTTTAGTTTATTTTTATGTAGATGTTCTATATAAATAATCTCTTAAAGAACTTAGGCCTCTAGATTTCTATGTTCTTTTTTTGAATATTTATGTTAAAATCATGTAAGTTTATGTGTATAAGCAATGGGTTGTTATATTAATGATAAGAATATAATTGGTAGGAATATCAATAGGAATCAAGCTATGGAATATTGTATAAATGAGGTGAAGAATTGAATCTATCTGGATACACTAATGTTTACTGAGCTAATGATTGCGATGAAAAATTATCTACATTGGGAGGAAAATTTTTCTTGGTAATACTTTCTGTGAGATTGAATTGAAAACAAAAAATACTAGAAGTTTCAACACCATAGAATCCAAGTATGTGGCTACAACACATTAATTCAGAAAAATGATTTGGATGAAAGAGTTGTTAGAAGCCAGATGGTGGAGGTTGAGAATAAATTGAGAATTGATTATGTAATTAGAGTGTAGGTGATTTATCTAAAAATACTATACAATACTCTAGATCCAAAAAACATTGATATAAAATATCATTTAATTAAGTAGAATATTTCTATGGAGATCAGAGGATTGAATATATCTCCACACTAGATTTAATTAATAATGTTTTCACTAAGGCTATGCTAAGGGTTATATATAGAGAGATAAGGATGAAAATATATATTATGCCTTTCCCTCTTACATAAGTAATGTTATCTAGGTCCCACAATCCTTTGGATTCTATTTTATAGGGGGGAGGTATATATGTAATACGAAACCTGGTTAAGGAATAAAAAGATAGTTTTATTATTAAAAGGGGTAGAATTGGTTGAGTTGAGTAAGGTAATAAAATAAAGTTCAGTAAACACACATTTCTTCTTACCAATGGATGGAATTATCTCAAAATGTTATTTTATCTATAATTTAGGTTTCAAGATATTTCTTTTTGAGAAATTATATTATATTATGAGAGTTGGAGAGATATTGGGCATTGAAAACAAATACAAAGGGCAAGACTGTAGAACCCATGGTATTGTTAATGGATTGTTATTTTTGTTGTAAAATTTGTATGGGAATCATTGTAATGGGATTTAGAAAGTTTTTGAGACATTTTTAAGAGGTTTTAGTTGAATTGAAATAAGTTGGAGTAATATTCTAAAAATTATGAGTTATTATTTTTTAAAAATTAGAAAATGCATTTATATACAAAATAATAACCTAATAATTTGATTTAAAAAGGATATGTAACATCTCAATGATGATATATACGATCTTTCAATGACATTTTTCAATTTACTATAATATTTAAGAATAAATCTAAACATCAATATAGTATGTAAGAGTAACTTGTATCATGTGTAAGAGGAACCCGGTGGTATGTAAGATTAACTAAAATGTTTAATTGAATGTGTAATATTAAATTTTAGGATTTGTAATGTTTAAAAATAAGTTTTTACTAATGTGTAAGTTATTTTAGAAGGTCATGTAAAATATAAACAGGTTTTCTCATGTTATTTGTAAAAATAAATGTGATGATACTATGTTATTATTCAGTGAATAAATATTATAATTCTAAGTGTTAATCTATGATGAAATAAAAATATTATAGTCATGGTATTAGAAAGTTATTGTACTATGAGGACAATATTTACACCAAAATTTTATTTTTTTCATGTGACCATGTAGAATTGGATGTATGGTCTGGTGTTTATATAATTTAAAATAAATAAAGAAGTTAAAATATGTGGAAAAATTAAATTATAAATAAATGAGAAGATAATGTGATGATAATTGAATGATATTTTAGGATATTTTAATGTGTATATATGTTATCATATCTTAGAGTATCATTATATAATTATTCTAAAACCCTATTAGACTAATATAATAGGATGGAGTTTTTAATGGAGATCATGATGATGAATTTAAAGGATGTTTCTATATTCGAATTAAAGAAAATATCCACATTATCCTTTTAAATATATATAAATAATAAGTTTTGTTAAAGGATATAGGTAGAGAGAAATTGAGATATATAGAAGAACTATTGAGTTCATAAGTGACTGATGGTCTACTACTATTGATGGATGTTCTGGGCATTGAAATTACTTAAAATTGGGAATATTGAGTTGATGTAAAATATTTTTTTGGATTGAATAAAATATATTCCATCGGTTTTGAAGCTTCCATAGGTTTGATTGTTATCTTTTCATTTCTTATTTGAACTCCATTTTGTAAATCAGATTCATCCTGTATAATGAACTATTTAGGGACATTATATTTTAGAAAATATTTAAGGGTTAAGGATGAAACCTTCCCTCTTGTAATCACTTTATAAAATTAGTGATGAATTTTTATATCATAATTTTCAAAAACACTAAGTAAATAGACCCCCACATGGGGATAAACTAAAATATATATTGTGATTTTATATTATTGTTTATTTCTCTTATATAAGGGTGAGGGTGAGATTAAAAAAGAAAGTGGTTATTGACTTTAATTAGGTATAGAGTTTAATTTCATTGAATAAATTGAAAACAATGTACCAATAATTCAACCTCCATTCCCAATGTTACATCATTAATCACCTTGATCCCTCAGCTTATTAACTCCTCTTATGAGCTATTTTCTTTATAGTCCATGTAATCTCAAATTTTAAATATAAAAAACATAAATGTATATTATTTATTTTTCTTTTAAATTTTATATGTGTTTAAATATCTTTATTATTCCTCCTCTCATATTGTTTTTATTCTAGGATGAATGAGATTTCTTTGAAACCTATTCCCATTTCCACATTGGTTATCCATATTAAATCTTATTATGTATGATTTTTGAATATTTTTCTTTAAATATGGATCATAAGGTTTTCGGAATGTTATTATCCAATATGTCGACCTAAAATTATACCAACCTCTACTGCATTGAGTAAATCATATATCTGATGAGATGTTGTGTATAGAAAATAATAAGTGATTTTAACCCAATTGTGTTATATTGTATTGACATTGAAACATGACTTATGGTAATGATTTTACCTTGTTTTTTAGATCACACCATTGTGATATGATACATATTTATTTTATGTTAATTTTTATGATAATGAAACATGATCTCATTATAATTCATGTTGATTTCTCTCTTCATGATTTCCATTTTTTAATCCCCTTACTAGGTGATTTAGTTAATCCTTTCCTTTTTATGATTCCCCTAGGGGTCCCATGTATTAATAAGGGTTGGGTTAATTTATATAAGTCCTAAAATGAAGGATTTAATTAAATATATTGGTGTCATAGTGATTGATGAAATAATATGTACCTAATTTCCATGAAACTAAACGTCTTTGATCTCAAATATTTAATATTTTTTATTTATGATGTATTTTATGATATAAAATTATTCAATTTAGTTTCTATTAATCATAAATTCTATCTTGGGAACTATTCTTGTAAATCTATCATGAATATCATTATGTTGAACTTTCATCCAATCAATTTCTTAAGAAATGAATTTTTTTCCTTAGGAAATACACCTATATAAGATACAAACACTTTGTTCATAATAGGATAATAAAAAAATATTCCTTATTTTCCTTGGGATATCCAATAAATAGGCACTTATTAGATTTTGATCCAAGTTTATCAAAAAAAGTCTTCATAAAACTATATTTTTATGAAAGATTCATTGGGAAGTTTCCTTGTCCATGTCTCACGTGGTATATTTCGAAAATCATTAGATGGGATACAATTAATAAGGAAATAATTTTATTATATATAATAACCCTATAATTATAAAGTAATTTAATATAGACTCATAATTAATGGAAATAGGTCTAATAATGTATTATTTATCCTTCCAGATATGATATTCTAATATATATTACCTAATAGAGTGAGTTTTGAAAAAACTCCATGATAACATAGATGATTAGAAAATTATTATGTATCACCCACCTTGATTAGATCAATTAATCTTAATACTTTTTACAATTTCATTTTTTTACGTTTTATTTTAGAACTTTGAACATTTCAATGGTTTATATTTTATGAGAAACACATAACCATATTGAATAAAGTCACCATTAAAAGTTATGAAGCAACGATTAACCAAAATAGATTAATCACCCACATGCATCATTATATATTAATCATAGTAGCTCATTAGTACTCTCTAATATTCCAAAATAAGAGATTTGGTTATCTTTCCTAATAAATAAGATTGAATATATCAAATTAATCATGATCAAATGATTCTATGAATCTATACTTATGGAATTTCATATGTTTTTATTTTTACATGATCAAGGAATAAATGAAAAAATATGTTTTATTTTAATCATTAACTTTTACCTTCTTATTTGAAATGTTATATAATAGATTATCCCTGTCTATAATTTATAAATAATTGAGTATGTTTTTGTTGTCATAAAACATTTCACTAATATATATAAAACAAAATTTTCTCTCAATAATGAAATAAAATAATTTCTTATGGAAATAAGAAATCCAAATAAAATTTCTATTTATAGAGTTAACATGATAATAATTTTCTATTTAAAAAATTAATAAACTAGGTAAATTTAAATCATAATTTTTAACTTCTAATTAAGTAACGCTTTCTCCATTTCCAAGGCATACATCTAATTTTCCCTTCTCTAATTATATTTTATACTAAATTATTTATGTAATAATAAGTATCTAATATAAATGAGTTATAATTAATTAAAATGATTTAAAAATGGTCAGTTATTTATACTCAAAACCATTCACTCTATAACCCAGAATACTTCTTAAGTTAAAATTATTATCCAAATAAGATGAATAAGACATAAAAGGGGAAAGAATTGTGTCCTTTTAAAACACTTGATAAATTTAAAATCAATCCCTCTTGAAATTTTAAAGATTATATATCCTCTTTAACTTTTGCATAATATGTAGTGGAAAATAAGAAGAGAAAAAATTTATAGTTGTTCAGGGAATAAAGATCACCCTGTCCACTTTACCAACACTCTCTACATAAGCTTATTGATTTTCACTAGAAAATCCTTTTCCAACAGATCTTATTAGTTGATTGGAAAAAAACTTTATGTTGTTACAATAGATTTTTCATGGCCTCTATATATGACTAATAAAATTACTCAAAACACACAACAGATGAGTGTTCAAAAATAAATGAAATGTTGTATTTGGTTAGATAACTTCTATATAAAGTCATTCTGATGCAAATGTCACAACGGAAAGATTAAGAAATCTTGAATAGAAAATATGTTTCTATAATGTGTAGTCATCAATAAGAATATCTATATATCTATAGAATAAATTTAGATCAAATAAAATAATCTAAATATAACTTTTTATAAAAACATGACGAACACACAATAGTATATGATAGAACATGTATGCCTCTAAAGTGTAGTCATAAAAAAATTAACAATATTTATAAAATATAATAAAAATTCATACAGCCATATATATTATTCTTCCATGAATAAAATGTGAAGAAACAATTAAATAAATATATATTAGAAACAAATATAAACTCTCTTCTATAGTTGTGAATGTTTTAAAGATATTTTTTAGAGAATTATAATCAAAAAATAGATCATAAAATAATCTATATATAACCCTTGAAAAAATAATAAATTAGAAGCCTGAATTAATTCAATTCATAATAGTCTGGAAAAGTCACCAGATAAATCATGATATCAAAAAATATGATGTACTTTTAAATTTGAAATATGAAATCTATGTACATCTATATCATTCCTTAGAAAACAAAAAAAATAAATCCATTGATGTAGATCTTATGAACTATTCTTTGAATCAGTTTGTTAGGAGATTTTTTCAAACAAAATCATAGAAAAATATCAAAATAATTCAAATTTTAAATCCCATAGACCTCTAGAACAATGTGCGGATCATTCTATTTGATGTGGATTCTAAAAGTATGATTTCCAGTATACGGATCAATCCAAACATATAATTTCAAAATGTGATGATAAATACCAATGATTAGTTACTATCATGAGGTATATCACCAGCATGAGGTTACTAATGTTTAATATATAAAAAATGATATATACCAGAACGTGATTTTCCTTAACAAAAGTGAGGTTTGTAAACATAACATTCAACAAAAATGTGGGGTTTGAAACAAATATTAAGTTCAACTACTCTATCTGAATGGTGATTCCAAACATCTTTTGAATGAATTGAAAATAGAGAAAAATATTCTTATATAGAAAAATGAAGACAAAAAATACACAGAAGCTTATAGAATTAAAAGTATAAAATAATTAATTTAATGAAAAGTATAAACCTAAAATCCACTCAATTTTAATTTTTTAGTAAAACCAATAAGTGTTTTTATGGGAATAATAAATGAAAAAACATGTTGGATCAACATATGTATAAACAACAATATCCCCCTTTTGATGACAAAAAAAACAATCAAAACACAAGAACATAATGGTTTGTAATATTGAAATAAAGAGATTATTACTTATATGTGTATTCATTAAATCAAAAACATATTGACATCATTTTTTGGATTTTATTTATTTATTTATTTATCCCATTATATAATATCAAAAATAAAGTATGAAATAGAATAATATGCTATTAATGCTTCATAGAACAATATTTACTGGTTATTAAATACAAAGATAAGTGAATTCTAAAATGGTTAGGTGTAAAATAAAATAATAGAAAAAAAAGAGATGACGAATTTAAAAGAATACAATTTTATAAATATTGTTTTGTATACAATGAAAAATTAGCTAAAGAAAAGGTTAAGGATCATGGGTAGAGTGAGGTGTTGAAGTCGTTTTTGATTCTTATAAGTATAATTTAGTGGTTATAGAATCACAAAGAGTATTATATACTTCATTAATCAATAGCATAAAATCCTTAATATTCTATTTCAAATGTGTCACCCATTCCCAAAGAATATATTGAGATTTGTAACTGAGATTTAAAGTTTCAATAAAATTCACTTTCAGAAAGGCCTATACTTTCTCAAAAATAATAAAAATACTTATCCATCATGCTCCCAATATTATTGATTAAATATCTTAAACTAGTTTACATAGAATTTAATTTTTAAATTATCTCTTTTTAGTTTATTAAATGTATGTGTAGGGGAACACGGTAACAATAAATAACATTTACTTTTCAAACTAAGGCAGTAAGATAAAAAAATAAATTCTCTAGACCTTGAAAAAAAATCTTCAAAACCTGTTCGAGAAGCACTATATATTATTCCTTTACTTGAAATGGTAGTATTCTCTATATAAAAATGAGACACCAAAAACTTTCTCATATCACAAAAATAAGATTTAGGAAACAGATCACATTTCATATTCTAAAACTAATCTGATATATAACTATTTAAAGAGTCGTAATCTATTCTAGAAATTGAATTCTTTTTTAAAATCTAAAACTGATTTTGAAAAGAATCATAATCTTCCTTGGAAATATAACATATAGTTAAATCGAAAAAGTATTTTTAATAAATTTCATGGTCTGATTTCAATTTAACTACTTCATATTTCAACAAATCAAATATTGAAAACATCTTTGTGGAAAAAATTGATCATGTTCTGCAAAACTAAATTCCACTCTATAATTTAATGTTTCATCCTCATACCATACTAATGGTTTACATACTTCCACCAATTAAAGATAATAAATATTTAAACCTTTAAAAACGGTGAAATTAGATTCCCAATAACTTATGTACTCTCAGAAAATAGTTCATCAATATTTCCAAAATATTTCTTGACCAAAGAAATTGATTCATTTTCAATTAATATGGTAAAATAATTATTGGAATAATTAATTATATAAATGAATAAATTTATTTAGTTATATGCATATTAGAATAATGAGTTTCATGTTTAGAAAGATTCTACATAGAATGAGTTTTATGGTAAACAATTTCATATTCAACAATAGTTATCTTTTCTACTTCCCTTTCAATAAACTCAGCTAACTTCTTAGTTTGTGTTGGTTGATCTCTCCAGATAGGTCTCTATGATAACAATCTCCCAATTATTTCATACGAGATGGTGTCTGATACACCCTTTTACAACTGAAGATATCCTTCAACTATTGTAGTTATATTTTCATCCATAACTTGATTCCTTCCACTACTTGATGGAATATTTTCATCACCAACAGTAGATACTTTTAAACTAGGAACTCCAACATCATATCCAACCTATCTTGATTCATGTTTAAACACTACAACAATACCACCTAAAATTATAGATTCACCAATATCCTCTATATAAATTCCATAAGACCGTGAATATTTAATTCATCCTGGTTCCCCCTCATTACTAACAATATAAGGATCCTCTACATTAGCTCTAAATGGAATTATCTTTCCTTATTAAGAACTCCCTAAAAATACTAAATTCCTCAATGTTCGAGCTGATAATATGTTTTTTTGGTTACATGTTTTATCTTTTCTTATATCTAAAATTATTCATCTCTTATAGAGAAGTAGATACTCCATTCTTCTATAATAATTGAATGTTATCATTGAGTCCTTCTTACTATAATTCCACATGTATCTCAACATATAACAACATATGTTTATATTTATATCACCTAATTTATGAAAAATAATGTATATATCTTGAAATAAAATATTCTCTGATTCAAAAAGATGATGTACAATAGTAGTTCGAATAAACATTACAAGAACCTTATAAACAGATTCTAAGTCCTTCCCCCACATCTTTCTTATTTGAGAGGTTCCAAAGATAAAATAAATTATGTATTTTGACATGTAAACAACATATCCAAATGACCAAAAACTAAAACTGATGTTATCTTAATGAGGTAAATGGAAAATATTATCCATTTCTATAGACTATGTCAAAATTCATTATCAAACACCTTCAAAGAAACCACATATTTTATTTCTCAAAAACTAAAATGAGTGATTCTGAAATAGTCCATAACTTATATTTTGAATATACATTTAGTATGAAATCCATTGAAAATAAACTCCAAATTGTGAAAACTTATCACTTTATTTAGAAATATATTGGTTTTGAATAGCCATTCAAAATAAACACCCTTTCCCTATATTATACAATTATTAGATCTTGAAACTTTCTTCCTCCTTCCACTCTTAGGACCGAATTCATTATTTCCATTTATCTTTTCCATTTTTAATTAGTGATTGAATGTTTAGGATTTAATGGATTATGGATTAAGGAATAAATATATCTAAAGGTCCAGGATTCGAAGAGATGACAGTTTGAAGGTTATAAAATAGAAATAAATTTTCTAAAGGTTTTAGGTGATGGTCAGGGATTCTCAATCTGAAATCGCAATATAATGATTAGGTATTTTAAAATGACATACATTAATAGGAAATTATAAATTTTTATTAATACATGATTCAATTTAGAAAATCCAAATAATAAAAAAGTAAAAATAAATATTGATTGACTAAAAAATAAACATTTAAAGAGAATAAAAAAACAATTATTAACTAATAAAATATAAAAAAATATAGATAATATACATTTAATATCAAAAAAACATAAATCCCCAATAATAAAATCAAAATGAAAAATGAAAAGAGGTTTAGTAAAAATATCATCAAGATGATATTTAGTATTAACAGAATCTGAATATATGTCAACTTTTTGAACATGATCTCATTGAAAATGATGAAAAATATTAGTATTCTTAGTTATAGAATGGAATATTGGATTATTTTAAAAAAACATTATAGAACCTGTAGAATTATATTAAATAAGAACATTATCAAAATTAAGTCTAAAGTCTAGAAGAGTGTGTTTCATATACAACACCTCTTCACATCAATATAGAACACACACAAACCCGCACACATATATATATATATGAGGTACTCTTTTTATCTAATATTAATCCTCAAAATCAACATCTAAATATGAAGTCAAATAAAAAGAAGATTTATTTAGTTGGAGTGGATAAAAATAAATTTTCTTCTTAAATATCATAAAATGAATTTATAAATATTTAAACAGGACTCTTTTGGATTTCACTAAAATATTACACACAAACATACAATAAACATAATACATGGATTAATAGCAGTAAGATATAAAAAACTAATAATCATACCTCTATATAATTTTTTTTAGTATGTCTTACCAACTTCATCTGAATCATGTTTTATATTTGTAATCATTGGAGTTTTATATGTATTATATTTTTTAAGTCAAATAATTTTAAAAAAAATTAATAATATATTTAAATTGGTTCAAAAAATTTCCAAAATATTTTTCAAAGATTTCAAATTATAGAAGGAAATTTAGTTATCCAATCTTACTCATTCAAAACTCATTTTGCATAATTTTTGAAAAATCTTTACTATTTTTCTGATTAATAGAACAAAAAATAACTTCTTATAAATAAATTAGTACTAATAAAATAACCAAAAATTGGTTTTTTAAAGGAGTAAGATAATCCATACCTAAAAAAAATCATTTTCTAAAATAAAATAACACAATCTTTCATACCAAACCCATGGTGGTTGTTTAAGACCATAAAAAAAATTTGTATGTTTGGAAATTGAATTTATAAAATGGATATTTTAAAATCATATTAGATGTTCAACATAAAATTCTTCCATTAAATATCCATTTAGAAAAATATATTTTATATCCATATGTATAATTTAAAATTCATATAATATTCATAGTCTAAAAGGATCATAGTTGCGTTAAGCCTAATAACAGGGGAAATAGACTCCTCATAATATATACATACCTCCCTATTAAAACCTCTAGATAATAGATTAGATTTATTCCTTGTAATTATACTCTAGTAGTTTGGATTATTTCTATAGACCTATTCAGTACTTTTACTTGATTTTACGAAGTCTTTTCAACTAACTCTCACACACTTTTTCTTTTAAATTGATTTAGATCTTCTTTTATAGTCCTTACCTAACTTTCAGAACTTAGGGATTATTTTATAAACTTAGGTTCATATTGGGATAGAAAATAAGGGAAAACATCTAAATATAAAACATTCATCAAGCCCTTAACCCCTTCATATAGGTATTCTATAATGGTCTCTAGAATATGGTTCTTCAAGGTCCTAGGTTTAAACGTAAGATAATTTCAGGTTCTTTTATTTTAATATCTTTAAAACAAGATTGGTCATGATAATTCTCTAATTTAAATTCACTCTTAACATTATTACAATTAAGACTCATGTTACTTAAATAATTATATGCTTCATCTATCTTCGTTTAATTATTATCAAAGGGACCACTCTCATGAAACTTCACATGAAATGATTTTCCAACTATCCTTGAATTTTTATTTAACACTATATGAGATTTAGAAGTAGTATAACACCCAAGAAATATCCCATAAACATATTTTGAATCAAATATACCATGTTTTTTATTCCTATTAAATATGTAAACCTTGTATATAAATTCATTAAAGTACACATCCTTATGTTTTATATTATTCCACAACTCATAAGGTGTCATCGGAGAAAAGATCTATTTAAAACTCTATTTGTTATATGAAATGTTTTATTAATGTATTTATTCCCTAAATTAGTAGGTAAACTATACTCATTTTACATAGTTCTATCCATTTCTTGAATAGGAATATCCCTTCTAAAAGTATATTTTTTCGGTTTACTTGGAGAAAAAAGGTATCTGTAGTACCCATATTTGAGAAAAAATATTTAAATTCTTTATTCTCAAATTATGTTCCATGATCGATTCTAAATTAAATTATTTTTGAACCTTTTTTATTTTTAATGAACTTATAAAAACTCATAAACAACATAAATATTCACTTTTAAATTTTAAAAAGTAAACCCAACTAAATCATGAAAAATCATTAAGTAATGAAAAAAAGAGTCTTCTAAATAATATTGGTACTTTATAAGGATAAAAAATATATGTAGAAATGTTATCATGGTTTATATGTAGAAACCTTGTTGATTTATTTGAATGATGGCTTGTGATTATTTCCTTTTTGATATGCATCATAGAGTATTTTCTCATTTAATTTTAGACAAAGTAGATCTAAAACCAACTTAGTTTTAGATAACCTGGATAGGGAAAATAATTTACAGTGCCCAATACTTATATTCCAAATCCCGGATTCACATACATCATCATCTAAATAGTTCACATTTTTTTAACATAAGAAAATAAGGCCCGAAGTATAATTTTTTTTATGGTTCTCTAAACATAAGTAGTTAATTATTAAAACATAACATGAGTTATTTAAATTAGTAACTTTAAACCCATCATTATATGTTTATAAACACATATATTATTATACTTCAACCCTTTAACAAAGAGAACTATGTTGATTGGAATTAAATTTTTATCACTGACTGACCCAACTCAAATAATCTTCCCTTTAGAATTATCATATAAAATAAACAAACCTATAGAAAATTTATATAGTGAATGGAAAATTTGAAATTAAGCACCCATTTTTCTTGAATAGCCATATTCTATATACTATATATCATTTTTTCCTTGTGAATTTTCACTAAAAAATATCAACAAAAAATTTATTTTGGTATCCAAATTCTTTTCGATCCCACAGTGTCATAAAGCCTGGATCTAAGAATCCATATCTGTTTAACAATACAATAAACTCAAAAATATACACTATATAAATCTATGTAAATATATTCTTTCTTAGCACTAATTATTTGAGGCTCACTTATACTGAATCATTAGCATGGTGACCTTTAATACTATAATAAACAAAGATACATTATACATTCTATGACTCTTTGAGCATAGAAAAAAAAATTCTTTATAGTTTGGGTTTAAAATAATTTTTTACAATTCCATATTTTTTATTCTTATATAAGTTTATTATTTCTTAGGATTTGATTTAAATAATCACCCCTGGTAAACACAATAATGGAACATTTTAAGGATTAGAATTTACTAAGTCATTAATTTTATTTTTTTGCTCAGTTTATCTTAAGGAATTTTTTTTAAATTATATTAGTTGCTTTATCATGGTATATGTTTCAGTTAAGATAATATTTTAGATATTTTTTATAGTTTTTTTCATTTTCTTAAAGGTTTCATATTTCTATTCTAATATGAAATAATATTTTAATATTTTCAATATGATCATTTTTTAGATTAAGAATCAAAAATAGAGAAGTAATATGATTATACCTTTTATTCCTAATACATAAAGCACATTTTTTCCTTTTGATTTGATTATTTTAGTTTATATTTAGAACTTGAATACCTTCTTGAATTTTCATATAGACTCAAAATCACCTTCATGTATTTTATAACATTTCATTCATAATATGATTTCATCTAAAGCCTGTTCCCCTTTTTTTAAATTATATTCTTTCCATGAGCGGTGGGATATTTTTTTTGATATATACCATCTATTTTCATACATAAAATATATTTTCCTTCATCCCATGATTAATTTTATAGTTATCATTGAATGGTTTCTTGAATGCTTTATTTCTCTTATAAATATTATTAAATATTCTATCCAATTCGAAAAATTCCTCTCATGAAATTGAAAAACTTGATTCATCACTAGAGAGTACAATATCCTCCTTTGAAACATTTTTTCTTTTAGGAATTGAAGCATTGATGGTAGTATATTCCTTCTTAATCATTTTATAATACCCATATTTTGATTTCAATTATGATTCATAAATCATTAAGGTCCCAAATAATTCCCTCATTTTCATATCCATAAGAAGAGTTGACTATATAATTTGAAAAAATTTCTTCCATATGTATAGTAAAACTCTAAAAACTTTCAATGACTGATCAAGATCTGGTGCATGTGTTCCATGAGAAATAACAACATTTACTGTCTTAATAATACTTCCATTAGTTGGGTGATACTTTCACCTTGATACATTTGAATGTATAAAATATAAAATTTGAATATTTTATCTTAATTGCCTAACATTGTTAGTTACATCATATAAAAAATTATTGTTTTCTATATTTCAAAAGAAATAGTGCACTAACAGGAATGATAGAACTCATCTAGTACAAGTCAAAAAATAATTATATTCATAGATCCTGAATTAAGATCATATTCATCTTCTTTAGAAGTATCCCTTTTCCCTTGTTCATCATTAGGTATTTCATATGGATTGAGATATTTTATGTAAACTTTCAAGCCATGATATTTCAAATCTATAATCATGTGAGATTTTTAGTATCCATAATTTTCACCATTAAAATATGGACTTCTGATAATAGATATTTTTTGTAGATCATCTATTTACATTAATATTCGTCTGGATATTTAACAAAATCTTGTTATAGATAAAATTAATTTTAATAGATCACTCCTTTGATACCCATCGTTATCCCAAGAAGATGGGGAAGACATGATAGGGGGTGGGTGAATTGTTTCCCTTTAATAAAAGTGAACATTTTAAAAGAAATCCCATTTGAAATTTTAAATTTAATATATCCCCTTTAATTAAATCGTAATATGTATGGAAAATAAGAAGTGAACCAAAATTTATATACTAGTTTGAGGAACAATGATCCCCAAGTCCACTCCAGGAACACTCTCTCCATGAGATTGACAATATTCAATAGTAGATACTTTTACAAGGGATTTCAATAGTTGATTACTACCAACTATACCTTTTTACATAATAATAACTTTATATAGGACTAACAATATTCCTTTAAACACAAAACACTCGAGTTTTTAGAAACAATGAAAAGATTAGATTTTGTTAGATATATTCTCTATAAAAGAATCCGGATGTGAATACTATATTAGATTGATAAGGAAGTATTTAGAGGAAAATATATGTCTCCAAAGTGTAGTCCACAAGAATAATATCTTAATAGATATAGATAAAATTTATATTAGAAATATAGCTAAATACAAATTTTAAAAATAGTAGTACAAACACACAATAGTAGCTGATAGATCATGTATGTATCCAAAGTATAGTCCGTAAAAATTAATCAAACTATTATAAAAATAACATCGATTCTTAGAATAATAGGTGTTATTTTTTCAAGAATAAAATGGTTAACTTAAATATTTGGATAAATTCATAGTAGCATAAAATAGAAATTACCTTTTGTAATAATTAAATTTTCAATGTTATTTTTCCGATTAAGTGATTCAGAATAGAGAGAATCAAATCATCCATATGTGTCCATTAAAAAAATAATAAATTAGAATCCTGAATTAACTCATGTTAGTAGATATATAAAATTATTTGGATAAATTTATATTTCAAAATGTTCTATGTACTTTAAAATTTGAAATAAAAATATATGTAAAATCAAAAATTCCCTTAAAAATCAAAAAAAAGTCTATCTATTGATGTCAATATTATGAAATGGTCTTTGAATTATTTTACTTATAGATTGACTCCAAAACAATAATAGCATAAATCTTTTATTTATAAATAATTTAAATCTCAAAGATGAATGGATCAATATGGGGATCATTTTGTGTGAGGTAGATTCTAAAATTACAATTTAAAACATTCGAAACAATCTAAATTTATAATTCCAGAAAATAAAGATCAATATGAAAGATTGTTTATTAATTTGAGGTATATAACCAAGGGGAGGTTAATTATATTTGGTTCATAATAAATTTTAGGTACCCAAACATGAAGTTTCTTAACAAAAGTGAGGTTCCAAAAAATAATGTTCAACACAAACATGGGATTAGACACCAAGGTTAGTTTCAAATACACTATTTAAATAGTGATAAAAATTCTTTTAAACAACCAGAAAACATAGTAAAAGAATCATATATTAAAAACTAAATACAAAAATAGAACAAAAGATTCTTGGATTCTTGGTATGAAACAATAAATTTAATAAAAATTATAAACCTAAAACCCACCTAATGGAACATTATTATTAAAAAAAATGGTGGGTTTTAACATTAAAATCAATGATTTTTTTTTCATTAACATATGTATTACTCAAAAAATAAGGATATATAATTCTATAAAATAAATCTATAATAAATCTAAAAATTATTTTTATGTTTAATATCATTCTAATATAAGAAAAAACATATTTATCATATAAGTATCATGTTTTATAATTGTATTCATTACATTTTTTTAGTAAATATTCTCACACTAGAATGATGACTCATTAAATTATATATGTCAGTGGTCCAATATTCCACTAATACTTGAGTTTTCTTTATGTTTTATATCATCACCTAACTATTTAGGAAAGCAATAATGTTAATTTTATCATATAAGTCTTACACAAGATAATCCATGAGTACTCAACATTGGATTGACCCACTCATCTAGAAGATTAAGGTTTTATGGAGTGTTTACTTTATAAGTAACCTGAAACCTTCCTATATTCAATATTTTTTAAAGATCTCAATCTATTGAATAATGTTTCACAAATGGTTTATCTCGTGTTTATATAATGATATGTTCATTTATATTGGTCATTACCTTATTTCATTATTCTTGAATATAATTGTTTTATTTTTAATGGTTTTATAATTTTGTTTCATTTGATTAATATTCCTCTAACTTATCATTATGGTATTTATGAAGATACATGATAGCTATGATAAATGGATTTATTTTTCTTCTAAAATTTTCAATAAAAAATCCAACTTCAATGATAATTTGTAATTATAACACTTTATTATATATAAATTCAATGACTATTTATATCATTTGAAATTTTATTTGTGAAGAAATATCATTTTTAAATATAAATTAATTTAGATTTAATATTTTTTTTGGATTTATTTTAGAAATATACTTTTGTGAAGAAAAATCATTTTCAAAATTGAATTGATTTAGACTTAATAAATGAATATAATTTATAAAAAAAAGAAGGGTTCTATTACAAATGGTAAATCTAAACTATATTCGGATAATATGTTCTTTTATATGTTACAAATGTATACCAATTATGCATATTTAATATCATGTTATCCTTATATACAAGCATGATTCTAAAGATTTAATTTATAAATCACATGTATTCAACCAAATTAAAAAATTCAAATTACATTAAGGTATAACTCTTAAATATAAAAAATAACACATTTAAATCATGATATAGGGGTTACCTATATTACAAAATCAGGATTAGTGATATTATATATTTTTTCCCTTATATCATATATAGTGACTTCTCCAAATCAATGGTGTGATACGATGTTCTGTTTTTTTATAATTCTTCTATTTGTATTACCATGGGAAATGATATGGTACATACCTTTAAAAAATACATTTATAATTGAAGAAACCATACATTTCACAAGTTTTGTTATAAAAAATCACTATATATGAAACATATCACACACCCACCAACCCACACGCGCACACTAATACATCAAATTAAAATATGTGATATCTATCATGGGCCATGATATCTTATATCATTATATCTAATAATGAAATCTTATAATTGATATTCAATTATGTTATTTCTTAGACAATGAAATACTTATATCATCAAATTCATTATATTTTTTTCATAATAATTCATAGAAATAAAAAATTAAAATATTATTCCATCCTCATCCCGATATTTCTTTAATATAACTAATTGGTTTTAATGACCTTTAATATTTCTATAGAAGTGAAATATAAGCCCAGATATATAATATCATTAGAAAAAAATTATTATATAAATATTTGGAGAACATATAAATAGTATACCTCTTCTCTGGTTGATCTTCAACTCATATGGTATATAATGACCAATTAAAAACAACCCTTGGATTCTTTACATTAATGGTAATTCACTAGATATGAAATTTCCAAACACTTATTATAACATCTATTCTACGAAATGGAATGATAATAACTCATCATAATTAAAAAAGAAATAACTGAGTAATATAAATTTTAAAAAAGTATAACTCAATCGACTATATCTCGTGGGGAAAATAGTGAATCCAAGGAAACAATTTATTTAACTTCATTATAGAATGAGATTTACAAGTTTGATAGTTTAAGAAAAACTTTTATATTTTCCTAGTGACTATTTTACATTATTGTTAGCACTAAAATCTAATCATAGACCTCAAATAGCTATTTTTATGTAAACTAAACATGTGAACCACCCCGAAGGATAGCTCTAGGTCTGATTAGGAAGTTTCGTGAAAGATTCAGTGACTGTACGCAATGATATAGTTCTTCATGCAAAGGACATGCATGCTAAAGATGATGTATGGTTCCAAAAATTCTCCTGAGGCCAATGGAATTCCCAAGTCTCACATTCACAAGAAATTAATTATGCAAAAAATAAATCAAGGTTTCACACAACCCCATCATGAAACCATCCCATTACCTGCCCAATATGATGTCAAACAAGAGTCGTTGCGTAGATGAGCCCCAACAGAAAAGGATGGAGAATCGTGAAACTCTGTTAGGCGCCCAAGAATTTTTTTACCAATGTCTGTGTATTTTGGTTAGAACTATAATATATATCCCACCATTAGAGAGGCTCTCCAGAAGATGATTTGATGCTCTATTATGTTCAACTCTTACTCTTCCACAACAACGTGCAACACCAGTGATCATGGAACCACAATGGTAGAGCATTTGAACAGAAGACCCGACGTTGACCAAACATGACTTGTCTTATGGAAGAGTTATCCTTGTACAACTACTCGTTAGTTTGGTTGGTCTCATGTAAAGAGAATTATCCTTTGTGGAACCCTAATCTACGTTCAACTCCAAATATTATGATCAGTTATGCCTCTTAAATCAATCAGTTTCCCTTGATCTAGAGCCCACCACTCACATAACAACACTTTCATGCTACCCAATAAAGTTGATTGCAACAAATTAACATTCCTCTATCTGACATCCCTTTTTCATCTAGTGCATAAATTACCTTACATGTTTCTCCTAAGAATAGGTACCCTAATTCCTATTTATCCTAATCATATAGATCCTAACATCGGGCCTCCTGATTGACACTCCTACATGATAGGTCCAACACTATATCCTACTAATAGACACATGACCGGTGGTCACACAATCCCAATTAGTGGTATCTTTCATGTAAATTATGAACCTATCCCATTTGAGAGTCCTTATTCAAGATCTTCTTCTCTCTTTGAAACTTTCCCCTTTGGGGATGAGTCCCTCCATGTCTGATCTTCATGATTTAAAGCATCCTTGCTCCAAATCCTAGTTATAAAACGTTAAACTACAAGACAATGTCCAAAATACATGAGGTAAAACTATAGCCATAACCACTATAATAAAAAGATGATTCCTAATGTATGATTTACATGGGATGACACCACAACTCCTACCAGGTGTAATAAACATCATATTCCCTATGTATAACTCACATGGGATGAAATCTCTTTTCCCATCATGGGATGGACTTCCACCTCGAGCATCTTCCATGCATAAGCCCCCACACCATCTTTACTGATTCTAATTTTTGAAACCCACCTCCTAAATATCCATGTGTAAGACACAAATCATTACCCTAAGATTTATTCTCTTGTGAATGGAAGCATCTATGTGTAATCCCCACACTATCCCTCATCGATGCTCCTTCTGTGACACGAGCATCCTTACCACAAGACGTTAAACATCATAGATCGGTCCTATCACATGAAGTTAAATTGTGGCATCAAAGTATGAGGTTTTTGATACCTCTTCCTTAAATAGTTTATGTTGGATTCCTCCTTGGGGTTTAATCCATACATTGGTAAAAAAACTGTGCAATCTTCCTTCCTGGGGACACACCTCCTTGATCTGCCTCAATAGGGTGTTTTGATCAACCTTCCATATCCTCCTCAATACAGAGTTCTGATCCATCTGCAACCCATACCAACTATGAAATCTTCCATCCTAGGTAAACAACTCCTTGATCCATCTTAATAAATAATTATGATAAGATTTTTAGATCTTCCTCAACAGGGAACTCTGATTCATCGATAAACACATCAGGTGTAACATCTTCCCTCTATGGTAAGTACCTTAGAATACTCTTCCAGAGGGAATTATGATCCACTATAAAGACCCCAAAATAAGTAAAAAATACATTTATCACCATAAACATCAACCAAAGATGCATCAAGTTCCTCACAGTGCTCTGTCGAGTTATGAAAGAGGCATCTCCACACACATAGATGAGGGGTTGGGCAGAGTTTGTTACTCTCCATTTCAACCCTACCTTGTGGAATCCTGGCCAATCTATCAAAATTGAATGTTTAGATTCATATACCATCATGGTTAATATGGATATATATAACCTTCTAGAGGATCATAGGGACATAGTCATCAGCATAGATCTTGATGGGGAAGATTGTCACTAAGGGGTGTCATAGTGTTAGGAAGACCCTCCAACATGTTTCCTCACTCATTAGCAGAGGTAGAAAATTGGCCTCTAAGATCTCCTCGATGAGAAATTGTTGCCTACCCATAAGTATATCAAAAATGGAATGGGGTATATAACTAGGTATGTTCCATTTGATGTTACACTGAATGTGGAGGCATAACCCATGATAGTCACCTTACTCCAGTAGGTTGAGGAGAACAAGATGTTCATTGCCGACCTCATTGCAGAGCAACACCCAGATTATGTAATTTCCCCATGAGGCCCCATCACTCTCCAATTGGGGAACCCATTTATTTGTAAACAGGCGCCCCCAATTAATCTTTGTGGCTCCACATATCCAGTCAGAGAAGAAGTCAACAGATATGGTAAGCGATTGAGGTATGAGTCAAGAAATCTACCTGAGAGACACAATTAACCTCCTTAGGATCCAAGTAATTGCGCTCTATGAGTTCATTGTTTTTCTCCCAAATTTTAAAATACTATCAATTTATTGGTAGATAGTGACCCTCTCCATGACTGAGATCATCACTAAGAGGACATGATAACGACTTTCATAGCTCGCCTCAAGGACTTGGAAACACAAAAGTTGGTGATACCGCCTGATGGAATGTTGTACCTGGAATGTGTAGACAAAATCTAAGAACCATTTTTTTTTTGAAAAAATAGATTCTCACCATCAAATTGTATGGAAGACCTAATAAAAAAATTGGAACACTTCATTTCTATGTGTAGATGCAAGTTGGTGACCCAAGGGCAGTAAGAGGCTCGTATGATTCTGTGTTTTGTTCTAACACTGAAAGGATATGTGTTCATCCATTATTGGTTTCAAAGACATTATTAGATAGTTATTAGAATATTTCATCTCCAATATGGTCAAAAATGTATTTTTTTCCTCTTCAAGTACAAAAAATGGATTTATGATAGAGTCACAAACTTTGTCGTCTGGTGGAAGGGCCACACATATTCACTCGATAAGCCATTGTCCTAGGAGAAGCTACTTATGATGTGAATGGGAAATTTCAAAGGTGAGATGGTCTCTACCCTCATCACCTATAACTTTATAGGTTTATTCTAGTAGTTTAATGATAAGGCTCAATGTTTGGAAGAATCCCAAAAGCAGACTAACTAGTCACGACCATTGCCTCTTCATGCTCCTGCGAAAAAACCTATTAAAGAAGAGACTACAACTACCATTCATACAAAGGCCCTTGATCCAGTAAAGTTGTTGGTTCCTTTTCTAGAAGAGAATCTTTGAGTGTATCCCTATTAGGAATAACCTCTTCCAGCATAGAACTGTTAGGAACAACCACACCAAGCGCATCCACCCAGATAATATATTGTGGTTCGTACCCCCCTTCAGGGAAAGCCTCCCAGAGTTCCCTTCCCAGACATAAGGAACCATACCTATTCTTTTAGGGAATCAAAGGTCCTATGATAATTCATCTCTACCTAGGAGAATAGAATTCATAAATTTCTAGAATGTAATAGACCCTATGAGGATGGACTCACTGGCCAGCCCAATCATTATTCACACCATGAGATCCTTGGATACCCTATTAAAGAGTGTTACTTGTTAAAAGATAGTATCCAAGGCCAAGTTTATCATGTCATGGTAAATTTGGGTGACATTCTAAAACTAGTGAAACATGTACATACTGAACTTGATAGTGATAATTAATTTTCTGGGGAATAGTCGTGGGCCTCCAACCACAGGATGTAGAAATATGATGAATGGATAACTCAAAGGAAAGTTGATCACAATCCCGATATCATTTGTGTGAACTTAGGTAGGCCACAACCTTCTGTAGTTTCCACTCACACTGAAGATGCTACTTCTATATTCACACCATAGCCTTCCAGTTCTTGGAACAACATGAGCCAATGATAAAAGTGAAACTAGTGTCCCCCATCAGTTCTAAACCATATCACACTCTCATTGACTTCATGCCTCCCAATTTATGAGATTCACTCTGGGTACATCCAGCACTAAATAACCTTATTGATGATGAGAGATAGTATACCCCCATGAATTTCATTTATATGATAGACCTCTAAACGATTTTTGATATGGTTTAATTCCATGAAACCCTCCTGGGTACCTCCGGAAGAAGCCGTCGAAGGAAAGGTCAAAGAAATTCAAGCCATCATATTGATTAGGATGATGCCCCAAATAAATCCATACATGAAACTAAGACCAAGTCATAGGTTTTGTGGAGATATTAGTAAGAATTATCATCCCAGTATTCCCTGTCAGGTATTCCTCCATATATAACCATGTTAGTTGACCTAAAATCTATATTAAGACCATTCTATGATCAACTAATTCCATCCAGGGAAAGACATCATCCAATAGATAATTATCTATAAATTGTTCAGGGGAGGGTTGTTAGTCAACAGTAGAGCATTTCTAGTAATTTTTAGAACCCCGTGGTTTAGCCATTAACATCAATTGTGCTCCCTTCCAAGTAGTGACCCAATATGTGAAAAATATACCCTTAGTAAGAAAATACAATGTTTTTAAGCACATTGTCTGCATACCTTCAAGGCTCTCAATTATCGAGGCCCTACACCTATAAAAGGAAATGTGTTAGGGCCTTGCATAATATTTTAAAATACCACTCTAGTTTAATTAAGATGTAGCTTCCACTGAATACTAGTATAGAGAGAAGGCCAAGTGAGAGGAATTCCAATCCATCATCTCATTATCTGGGGAAGATGAGGGAATCCTCACGTAGGGAATATATGCCCTCTATACATCATACGCTAGTTTAATGGTGAGGAGGTCCATCATTGTTTGGTGGATATTGGTTTCAGGATCAACCTCATCCTGACCCGAATGCTCCATAAGCTGGGACATACCGAAGAAGATATGACTCCCTCCAACCTGATAATTTAGGGTTATGATAATAGCGAGAAGGAACCATGTGTCAAGTTTCAGATTAAGTCCCAATTTGGTGGTTTATTATGAAGAACTAAATTCATAATAGTCTCATAGGATACATCAAATAACATGTTGTAGGGTAATATTTGGATTCATTTTTATGCGGAAGTTGCCAACTCATATTAAAAGTGCCTCAAATGCTCCATCAATAGTTTAGTGGAGGTAATTTAGGTTGATGTATCCCCTTTTACCACTGTGAATCCCTATATATATATGTTTAATACTAAAAGAGATAAGTTATGTGGGTTTAGACCAGTGGGGTGGAGCATATTAATACTCCCAATGATATGACAGCCATCATAATCAATCTATGGGTAGACTTAAATGAAACTTTTGGTCTCCCAATTCATTGGTTGGAGGCCACAGTGCTGGACCTAGGAGGTTTATTTTTTGTTTATAATAAAATGGTTTTGGAATCCCTATGAAGACATAGATCCCATATATTACCTCATAATATTATAGAGGATAGGCCCAGGTGATACCAGAGAGCCCTACTCCTATGATGTATCAAGATGTTCTCCCAATGGACACAATTTAATGGAATTCATGCATGTTCTACAAAATAAAATTGAACCGACAGAAGCTGACTCATCACCATTTTATTGACATAAAAAAGGGGCCAATTTGTCATAGGATGGATAGAATTGAATCAATATCTTATATCACTGTAGTTTCATTAGAGTGGGAAGCCCTCAGCAAAGTTTTTGTGACTATTCACGTAGGAATTGATACTTACCCTGAGTTAGATGGCCTAGAAGAGCTACCTACTCCCACCAATTCTCTAATATCAGATGATGAAGAGGATTCAGAAGACATACCTATGAGATTTTAATAGTGTTTCTCCACCACAAATGAAATGGGGTGATGAAATATTCTCTTTGAGATATGAAGAGATTCCAAATATGGACCCTAAGGTCACCATACACCATATCGGCCTCCTAGGGAGTCCATAAGGATTCAAGTAGCCTCCCTGGAAGATACACCCCTCCCATGGTGCTATGGTCGAGGTTGAAGTTGAAAATATTATCAAATATAACTTCATCATGGACATTCAGTACCCTAGATGGACTGGTAACATCGTCCCGAAAAATAAAAGGAATGGGAAGATCAGATTCTTTATCGAATTCTTGGACCTCAACCTCCATTTTATGAAGTTTTATTTTCCTTTTATAGTGACAGATCTCTTGATTGATTTTATAGAAGGGTTTCAGGAGCTCTTCTTCATGGATGGATACTCTGAGTACAACCAGATCCAGATGGCCCTTAGGGATGAGTATTTCACCACCTTCAGGGTTCCAAAAAGGACCTTCTGATATCATCTGATTCTATTCAACATGAAATATATAGAAGAAACCTACGAGTGATTGATACACTATATCTTCAAACTGGTTCTAGGGATAATGGTTGAATTATATATACACGACATAGTGGTAAAAACCTACCAATTCAAGGACCATATCAAATACATTGAAAAAGTTTTTGGCTTCTTCCACTTATTATATATTAAGATTAACCCCATGAAGTGTGTATTTAGGGTTACCTATGGTAAGTTTCTTAGTCTTTTCATAACATATAGAGGCATTGTGATCGACCCTAAGAAGATCCATGCAATCAGCCAAGTTCCTCCCATAAGTAACCTCTAGAAGTTATGAGGCCTCCAAGGCCACTTATCCAAAATACACTGATTTATCAAAAATATGGACTTAATGTGTAATCCCTTATCAAGGATAATGAGGAATGGTATTTCCTACCAGTAGGATGAGGAGTGTGAGACTGGGTTTGAGGATATGATGTAGTATTTTTTCAACCACTGGTTCTAAAGATTCCCCTTTTATAAACTACAATGGTCCCTTATGTGACCACTATGGAATGATTCCTTGGTTCCCTTATCACCTATAATAATAATCATGGAAGACAAAATATTTTATACTATCTTAGTCACATTCTCCTTTAGACAGAGACAAGATACTCCCCTATTGAGAAGAGTGGCCCCGCACTGGTATTTTCTGTAAAGAAGTTGCTGCATTATCTATATAATCTTTAGATATATTTGGTGTCCCAAATGTACCCTATAAAGTATATCCTAAACAAACCAATTCTAATGGTATGATTCACATGATGTGTAGTGATTCTCTAGTAGTTCAATACCAATTTTGTTCCGTAGAAAATCACCCATGGTCAGGCATTGGAAAAAAATTCGATACCCATATGATGCTTGAGGAACTTATTCTAAATGTTGATTTACAATATGAGGCTATCCTCTCCGTAAATCATGTTATTAAAAGTTGGAAATTTCATTTTGATGGTGCATCCTAGAGCATATTCAGTAGAAGGTTCAAAAATCCCATGCTCAATAGACTATGCCTAGGGACTCTCTTCATCACCTCAACAGAAGACCTTTTTACATACACATTCATAATGTGAGAAGACTACACCATTCATGAGGTAGATTATCAGGATCTCATTATTGGTCTCGATTTTTTCATTGATATTTATTTCCCTCACTTTCATATGAAGGGATACCCTATCATAGTCATTAAAAAAAATCAACAATGACTATATAATCAGAAAGAAAGATGTCAAACCCCTACTAGAACATGCTCAATAGCTGATGGTTGAATTTCCTTCCATTATATAAGTATCTCATGTTACTCGATCATAGAATGGTTGAGATGATTCACTGGCCAGTTTAGTTGTGTCTCTTACAGAACCTTACCATGATGACCAGATCATCCATGTGGAACACCAGTGGGTCATTACCCCCACCATTTCAGATGATGGTGAAGGGAAATAGGTAAACCAACTGGATACTCGTTCTTCTATTCTAGTACCCTCAAGTACCAATATAGTAGAGTAAATTCTTTCTTAGACAACTACCTTTTTTTACTACCTCCATAGAGGCATTCTTCTTCTAGGTCGGGCCAAGCATTAGTGAATTCATTGGCATGTAGCATAGTTTACACATCATAGTGGGATTAACCTTGAGTAGAATTTATACATAGGAATACTTGATTTAATTATCCTCCATTAAATTCAAGTATTTGAGATACATAAATTTTTTTAGGAATCCAATGTCAGGTCATGTGGAATGTATTAGGCAGGATAGAATCTCTCACACCATATACATAGATTAAGGTACTTCTAACCCACCATGGTCCAAGACTGCATCGAGTTCTCCAAGAGGTGTCACGCATTCTAGGGATATACTAATATTGTGCATCGGTTTCCATATATTTTATATACAACCATGTATTCTTGGCCCTTACTAGTATATGGACATGATGTCGTGGGGCCATACCCACCAGCAACAGCTTGCCAATGTAGGTTCATTCTGATCAAAACAGACTTATTCTCCTCATAGGAAGATGCAATCCCCCTCAAGGAATTAAAATCCAAATCAATGATGGATATTGTGATCTCTCACATCATTTATCAATTTAATTTTCCTAAAACTATTCTCATATATAATGGAATCAACATTAGGTTTGTTGTGCTAATGAAATTATATGCCAAGTACAACATCTAGTCCAACCGTACTTCTCTTTACCTTGGGTAAGAAAATAGGAAATTTGAGCTATTCAAAAAGACCATCTCTAACATTATACAAAATATGGTAGGCTCAAAGGAGAGGATTGTTATAGAAAAAATTCCCAATTTCCTCTAGGTCTATTAGATAAAAACATTATATTCCACCCAGGTGATCAAATATTCCTTGGTAATTGAACCATGACAGTGTTACCAATAGGGGATTAGTTTTTGTCACTCTAAAATGTTTTATATGACCAGAATATGCTATAAAAAGTGGAAGAATGTCATCTTGATGAGTTTTAATACCTCGAAGATAATATTCTATAGGCCTTGTACAATCTAGATAGGCACTAGAACAGGATAAAAAAAGCATTCAACAAGAAGGTTATATGACCCTCTTAGGTGATATGGTATTGGGCCTTGGAATGTCAATGATACCTAGAAAAAAAAGCCACAAAAATTTGAGCTCAAGTGGGAAGGTCCTTACATCATTCATGTATTTTATTCCAATGGCTCATACTCTTTGATCACCATAATCAAGGAGTGTATCAAACCTCCCACAAATTGAATGTTTCTCAAATACTACTTCCCATTAGGGAGTGATTTCCCAAAATCTATGACCTTAAACTAAGAGTTAGGTTCCAGGAAGTATGAAATTAACCTTTTCACAATTGGTCCATTGAGAATAACCCTAAACTATTCATAATTGTTCCAAACAACATGACCTTAAACTATTTGCATCTCTTACAGTTTATTTTGTATGACATTGAACATTAATGTCTAATATTCTTAGTGCATGATGTTAAAACTATGATCTTACCCCATACATAAACAAGATGTCTCTTATTGATATGATTTTAACCTATACACAACCGAGATTCCTCGTACAATAAGAATGAGATTATCCAAAAAATCCTACCCCATATACAATCGGAATGCTTCATACTATAAGTATGAGATGTTAAAAAAACCTTACCGCATTCCCTAAACATGGGATTCCCCACGAAAATTGTGGGATGCTAAATTCCCTTTCCAAAGAGGATTTCCCCCACCGGTGTTGGTCTTATAACACATATTGTCTTATTACTACATGTGGATTGATTTCCTTCCTCATGGGATAGTTAGTGATGCACAGGTTTCTCATCTTTGGGACGAGCCACAAATTTATCAAATCTTAAAACCCTTGGACCACTTATGGTTCCAATATCATTCCCTTAAATTGGTTCAGATTTCTCTCAAGGTATAAGTGTGGTATACAAACCTCCATGGATCCTTTCGCAACATTTTTACCACTTTTTTCCTCATAGAAACCCTTGAAACCAAAGTCATCTTAGTCCAAGAATCGTGTCTTTAAACTATTTTGTTTTCAACCTTTGGTATGAAAATTATAACCCTAAACTATGCTCTGATTATTTCCCATAACTTGTGTGTTATGTGGGCCTACATTCCCTCTGTTCATGTTGGTTTTTACCTATTTCATTCAATAGATTTAACCTTGAATCAAACACTTCTATATTCCAAGCATCATTAATTAAAACTATTTTCCATAGTCCTAGTATTATACCATTAAATTTTTGGTTGATGGTTTAGGTTGTACTACATTAAATTGTCTACAAAATAGCTTTAGTATTTCTTCATGCGGTTTAGGGCCTCATTGGCTCCTTTCAAGATGTTTTTAGCTCCTTTTCACCACATGAACAAATTATAACCCCACATCCCTAATTCTTCCAAAATCTATAACCTTAAACTCTTTTAAACTATTCCCAAATATGTGACCTCAAATAGCGAGCCCTGGTCTAAGCACTATGACCCTATACTATGTGCATTCACCCCTCATCTTCATGGTCTACTTCACTCCTGGTGTTCTAGAAAGCACTTTCTTCAATGTTCCAGAACTAAATGCGGCTTGATTCAAATACTTATAGGATACACATTGATACCTATATTTTATGGTTCTAGTCCTAGCCACAGATTCCCTACAAAACCCCTACTACCTATTGTATTATCACCACAAAATACTCTCATGGGATTTCTTTTTTATGTGTAATACACATTTATCTTCCTTAACCCATCAGTGGGATGAGATTCCCTCATAGCCCAAAATGAGGAAGAAAAGGATGGTAAGATCAATTCACAAGCCCCACCAACACTCTGAGCACGTGATGTTAAAATTGTGATGCAACCCTGTATATAATCAGGATGCCACTTAATGAGAGATAATTTTACCCTGTATCAAACCAAGATTCTCCATTTACAAAATATGGATTGAATAACCACCGGTGTCCTCAACACACAATGTTAACTGTATCCTTTTCATGTATATGTTTGGGATGCATCATGTTTGAGTATGAGAAGATTCAATATCCTTATTTAAGTGGGTATCCCCCTTCCGACATTGATCTCCTACCAATCCAAGATTCAAAAATATGTGTGTCTTGATTCCCATCCTCATGGGATATTTAGTGGTGCCCAAATATTTCAACTTGGGCCTACTCCCCTTCATTGAATTTATATACATAGTTTCCTTCCCCAATGTAGTGATATAAACTTGGGGACTAGTTTGTTGAGTTTTTTTGTGATATAGTGTCCCTTTATGCATCCCTTCAAGATGGGTTGTCACTATCTCATATCATGCAAAACTCTCTAGGATCCATGTGCCCCTTAGTCAAATATACGGGACCTTAAACCACCAAAAATCCCTCTAGTCTGAGTTTTTCACCTTTAAACTAGAAAACACAACGTCCTTAGAGCATGATGTTAAACTATAGACTTTCCCTGTTTAAAATAATTATGACTCATACGATGAGGATGGGATGATAGAAAATACCCTGTATATAATCAGGATTCCTCACATGATAATTATTAGATGAAAAAACATTAACCTGTAGCACACTAGGATGCTTATTGATGTGATATGATTTGATATCCTCACCGAAGAGGATGTCACTCTTCCGACATTAGTATCCTTCCACACTGTGTCTCAAAAATGCATGTTGAATTATTATTATCCTTCTAGGATATGCAGTGAAACCCTGATATATCTTCTCTGGCCCATCATTTCCATCGACTTACCTTAAGGTATTCCCCATATAGTCCATGTTTGATCCTCACCTACCCTCATGTTCGTATGGTTCATTTGAGGGCATGTAAAAATAGCTCCCAGCATACCTAATTTTACCTCCAGTAAATTCCCAAATTTTTATTACTTTTTTGTTCATGCCTTCTTTGATTTTTATAATTATCATCCTCATAATATGAACAGGCTCCTTAATGGAATATTATCATGCCATACCTTCTAACCAACCATCCTGGGCTGACTCCTCAAAATATATTTGAAAACAAATAGTGGATCCCATGTTTCAAACTCATTCAATATTTGATCATATATCTTTGTGCCTCATGTTTAACTAGAATGAGTATAGAACCTATGTTTTTATCATGGTAAACAAATTTTCTCTTGTCCTTCAGTTATTACCATTTCACAATATAGTTCTGGGAAGTCCTAATCCCCCTTTAGGATTTTCAATACACTTATGCCCCTAGTTGTGTTCTCTCCTACAAGAAACATGAACTCCATAATGCTCCTTATCTCTCATACTCAACATGTATAACACAGGATTAGGATTCAAAATAGTGTTTTCCTCAGGAAATTATGACATGTTCAAGAATAGAATGGTGTGAACTCTATGATCATATACTAGGATCACAAGTTCAATATTCTTGACTCTAAATTGTGTGCAAGTCACATAAGGAATGTGTTGTGCAGTTGTGGGACTCTTTGTCTCTCAATTCACGTATGGTTGTCACTAATTTATACTACACATGTCCTTATAGGGTATTCACACCATGTTCCTAAACCTATGACTTTAAAATAAGATTACAATTCCAATAATCGTGAATCTAAACTATATGTAAGCCATCCTACAAAGGTATCAGGTGGTGTTGGTCCTCCTTGGGCCTCAATTCACATATGGTTGTTACTTTTTTACACTACACATATCAATTTTTGATGCTCACCCTCAGTCCTGATATCATGACCTTAAACTATGTGCATGTTGTCTTGGAGACATTTTTTGTGGCATCACGTGGCTTCCCGGACCCATCCTTTCTCGTCAGGGTATCTTCTTTCAATTTTGCACATGTTACTTCAAGACCCACAACCACTAGTTTATGAATTATGACCTTTACATATTTTTCATTGGTCCAAATACTATGACCATAAACTATAATCCCTTTTCAAAGCCTCGTGACCTTAAAATGTGTGATACTTTCCCCTTATGTTTCTCATGGCATGGTGCCTCCCCTTGGCCCCTTATTCATGTTGGGTTAATACTCCTTAATGTAGCCCCAAACACCTTAGTGTTCCCATGGAATAAACTCTATGACCATAAAATAATATCCCATGGTCCAAAATATATGACCATAAACTACGGTCCCATTGTCCAAACCTTATGACCTTAACCTACGAGCTTGTGGTCCATACCCTCTGAATGAAAACTATGAGACAAAATACAAGCATAATGACTCTAAACTATGTGAAAGTCACCCTATGAATATGTTGTGTTTTTCTAGGTCCCCTTGGACCTCAATTCATGTCTTATTTATACTCCTCCATGCTATAAATACCCTTCTGGGATGCTCACACCAGGTCCAAGAATATTGATATTAAAATGTGTGAAACTCTGACCATATTATTTTTCTCAATGAAGGGTATTCTTTGTTCCCCTTACCTTATAGGTCTCGATAGGGACTACCCCCATTATGATACCTATCTACACCCTCTTCCCCTGCAGTTGGGTGGTTACCTTTCATGTCAGTTAACACATCCTGATCACATGATCATAAACTATGTGATACATCATACCCACCATATGATGTTAAATAGTTTATCCAACATTCTCACTATATAACATTAAACTATGTGAATTTTTTCCCCACTACATGTTGTAAAACATTGTGTCATATTTGGATCTTTCCCGAGAATCCCTTTCTTTCGGTTGTAGTAACTTACATCATCGTTCATGCTCTTCATCCGTCATTCAACATCTGAGGTGATGTTACCCACAAAAAAATGGTTTTGGCCTTCATTTATACCAATATGCCTACATCCATATTCTTTATTCCACTATGATATAATCCTAGGAGGGTTGAAAATCAAATGAACATTACTACACTTTATTCCCTTTCTTCGCATGCCCCTTTATTTGGATCATCATCCTCCTATACATCTGAATGATCCCCACTAATTATAATGGTTCCTGGCCAAATTGGATAACCCACCATCCTGGGAACACACCCCAAAATACTTTGGACAATATTTTTAGATAGGTCATGTGTTTAGAACATGGTACTGGTAACCCCTCGGTCATTTTTTCCCATCCTTGGAAAAATGATATATACATTGTGTTTAAAACATGGTCAACAGTCATCTTATATCACCATGATATTCCCCTTGTGTTCCAGATATTAGGTTTCTGGATTCATTCTCTTCATTTACCTGTGTTCAAGTAGAATTCAAAGTCCCTAAAATTAACCACATTCATGCCCTAATGAAAATTGGGGATTAAAGACAGTTGTTTATAGATCCCCGTTCTCTAACTATATCTCCTCTCTTCATGGACACTCTTAATGTCTAGTCATTAAATGACAACCCTAAGTTACCAATGATTTTCTAACACTCTCAAATGAATTAGAGATCCCATAGACATCCCTTGTTTTTTTTAAACGAGCATGAATCTGTGATATTAGAGATTTTCCATTGGTTTTATCTCAAGTATGATCAAAGTGAAATAATATAATGATACAAAATAAATATTTCCATCGACATAGTGAGTTTTTAAAAAATTGTAACTAGAGAGGGTCATAGACATATTGTAGCCTCTCTTATGTGCCATAAAAACTACCATTATGACTCCAGCCCAGTAATTAAGTTATCTAGAGTAGAAAACCACTGGAGCATGGATTCCAAAGTCTATTTTGGTCTCACGATCACTGATTCATCTTCCTCATCCACTTGGAACAACTCATCATCACAAATCCACACCTTGTCCTACTGAACCTGGTATTACACAATATTATATAATTATTCCTTCAATTGATCCTTATGTGACACTAGTTGAGCATTCAAATGTGTGATGACCACTTCTTGAGCATTGAGGAAGGATTTGTTCACATTCACCTGAACCTCCAAACAATGGATTTCATTATCGGATTCCTATAGATTGCAATAGTTTTCTTATTTCTCCTTATTCTTGGTTATTTCTATATGATTGATTTTTGTATGAACCCACTCAGCAAGGTAGTCCAAGACCAGTACATCGAGAGCATGAGAGTCCACCCCTTCGGTGCCCGAATTGTATAGACAATGGTGAAGGGGTACCATCTGGCTGACCATGTATGGTTTTGTGTCTTGGTGATTAAATGTTTCAAGATCCTTCATGCCCGGTTCCAAAATATGTAGTTCTATTCATCCATTTCAAGGTTGACCTCTTATATCTCATCAGTTTGTGCAGTCATGTATTTTCAGAAATAGGAAATGAAAGCGGTATTAGGATCCCTCTCTGGGATCCTTTCAGTTGGGTCATGATCCATGTCTAAAGATTGGCCATCTTCCTTTGGGACTTCCTTAGTAACATCACCTCCTCCAACATTGATCTCCACCCCCCAGTGGCATCACCCATGACCACATCAGGTTTCTCTATTGGGACCATGGTTGGGTTTTCTTGAATGATAGACAACTCATGATTTGTCGCAATAATTAGGGATGGTTCCCTGCATGCCCCAGATATAGCTTCTTGTTGGGAGTTCACCATCTTGAGAACTTCTGGAAAAAAGGTCATGTCAGTAAATTTGATCAATAATGAAATGTTGGAAAAACAGAAATCACATGATAGAAAGAGATAGATACTTATAGAGACCATGAATCTACAAAATTGTACCCTTAAACTCAGTAGGGATATCCACAATAGGAGGAACCTTAATTCTATTTAATACTTCAATGTCCGACACCAGCCCCCCCCCCCCCCCCCATGTTGGTTGAGTAGGATCTTCATTCGGTTATACAAGAAAGTTGATCCAAAAGCTCCATAAAATGATTGAAGAGGGCCATATGGATTGATATTCACCAATATCTTGGGGAAGGTAGATCTTAATATTGAGGTTATCTAGGAAACCTAATTCCCCGATAGTTTATGTCGTCATTGTGATTCTAGGTCATGTCCCACCATAGATGTTTTAGAGGGATGGAGGCTCCGAGACTGCCTCACTGACCTCCTCTAATGACCTAACATTTTTATAATCATTGAGCATGGTATTTGAAGAATTCTCTCTAACACCTGGTATACCACCTTCTCCCCCTCTAGTACGGACTCCTTAACCATTATTAGATTTCTCCCGCTTAAGAAAATTTTCAACAAGAGATTCTAAAAAAGGTTAAGGACTAAAAGAGATAAGTAAATTAAAAAGAGTTCATCGAGGAAGTTGACCAATTTGAAATCATTCGAAGGAGAGATCTCTCCACTTTCCTCGTGACTCTCCTGATTAGTGGTTGACCCCCATGATTATCCACCTCTAGATACCTATATTCCATTCTAAGTCAATTCCTCTTTAGTTGAAATATTGGTAGGTGGTGTATCCTCATATTTTGGATTGCCTCCAAATATCACCCACACCGGGCTGGGGGAACCTCAAGTAACACATGCTGATGGGAGAATGAAACATGGCCATCAGGTATTAAAACCTATTATAGAAAGGCATCGTGTCCATGATCTGCACATACCGAACCTCTGTTAGCTCAATCTCTTCCTGGGTTTGCATCCCCTATAACTTCTCCATAATTATTTTCAACATCTCCATCCCTCATGCTACACAAAATGTGTGGAATGTGGAATTAGTTGTTGGATAAAGGAGGTATCAAAACTTCTTATTCAGGACCTCCCTAGATCTACTACTTCTGGATCGATAACCCACTACTTTCTCCCACAGCCTCTTCTGGGGAAGGTGCTACCCTCTAGGAGGAGGGGGTGAAATAGAACCTTGCACTTCCCCTGCTGCATCTCCATCTTAAGCTACCCCTGCTGACTGATTCACCCCTAGAAGAGAAACCTGTTTTCCCCCTTGATGCTCTGAAACTTTGGTTGTTGGTATGATCACCATATACATTGATTCAAGATCATTCTTGGGTTAACTATCACCTAGTTGTTTGTAAAATCCTGAGATAAGATAGCATTCACATTGGTTGGTTATAGAATTATGGTCTCCTTTAAGCCCTCATCTGTCAACATACACCATAAATGATGGATTATATAGGGATTCCTATCTTCATATACCCTCTTGTAGAATATCCTTACCAGTTTTTGGATGTATCCAAATATTTTGGTGAATTGAGATGGTTTGGTGGATTTAAGAAGGTTTTCCCCTTAATTATGGCCACAAAAACTCCACCCTGAAAGGATTGGAGGTACTCCCACTTCTCCAATGTCCTCCAAATTTTTTTGTCCATTGATTCAATCAGATATTTGAATGGGTCGAAGTTGAAATTAATGTATTTTCCCAATGTCAATCGTAGCCTCAGTCTCCCAAAGCATCATTGGATAGACCCCAGTGATGTTGAGTAGAGAGGGCGAAGACTAGAATTCAACACGATGATGGAATTTAGAAATGTATAGCTTCCAAAGTGAGCCATGATACATCCATAATAAAAGTCTAAAGCACCATAAATCCTCCTTATCATGTCTTGCATCACTACATTTACTAGCTAATTGTGGATCTATGTCACACCCGTCTTTTCTACTTTGTTTATTTTATTAATTTTCTGGGTATCAGGTTGTTCGTGTTGAAGCCCGACTTAAAATTTTCAAGTTATATTTTTTTAAACGCATGTTTTGGCCTTGACAGCATCCAACGCACCGCGGTCAAAGCTACACGGCCTCGTCCGAGTCACCACGCGACCTCACTCAGTTAACCGCATGGCCTTCTTGGTGTTTAAGGCAAGCATATAAAATGAAATAAATAATGAAATGGAAATGAAAAAAAGAATTGTAATGAAAATTTATGGAATTATTTTAATGATAATAATAATAAAATTGTTTGAATATACTATTATTATTTTCATCATTATCTTTTTTATTAAAAAATTTATTCACTGCGTGGGGTAACTGCGCGGTTGCCTGATTCTTTAAAATATATATATATATATTTTTTAATGATAATAAGAGTTGTAATTTTTATTTTATTATTTTTTTCATTAATATTTTAATTTGGTTATAATTTTTAATTAAGTTATGATTAGAATAAAATTATTAAAATGTTATCAATAATAAAATTATTATTTTTCTTTTTCTTATTATTATTTTTAGATTCTATTTCATTTTTATTTTTAATCTATTTTTCCCCTCTTTTTTTCTTCTCTTTTCTTTCTTTTCCCTCCTCTATTTTTCCTCCCCATCTCTCTTGTCACACCTCTTGTGCGTCGCGATGAACCCCTGCCCCGAAACCCTACCTCCTTTCGTGTCATCTGTCAGTTCAGTCCCCTCCGGTGCCCCGCACTCTCTCTCAGCCGGTGCTGCAACCCACCGCCCCCTCCTTCCACGTCGTCTGCCAGACCAGCACCCTCCGACGCCCCGCACTCCCTCTCGACCGGCACTGCGACCCGCCGCCCCCTCCTCTGGTTTCTCTTCCAGCGCGGCCTCTGAGTGTGGCTCCCCTGCTGGCCGCAGATTATTCTGACGCACACCGCTCCTGCTTCATCGCCTCTCCGCCGACGTGAGCCGACCCGCAACCCCCCTTGCGCGCTGTACTCCCTTCACCCTTCCTGCTCGTGTCTTCCCCTCTTTGGACGACTCCTACACTGCTCCCCTTCGGCGTCGCACACCCCTCCGGCTACCTGCCGTCACCCCAACTTCCCTTACACCGCCTCGCACCGCCCCCATGAGCTCTCCTCGACCTGCCAACCTCCTTCCACCGGCGACCAGACCCCCGCCTCGCCCCTGGCCGACCCTCCTCAACCCGCCAACCCCCTTTCACCGGTGACTAGACCCCCTCTTGGTCGAGCATTTTCCGCACCGGCACACCCTCTCTCCTATAGTATAACATTTTCTCCCCTTCGGTAGGGTTTTTCCCTTGTTCTTGGGGTTTTTTTGTGCAAGTCAAGTTGTTTCGTTCCCTATCATCGTTAAATGAAATTAGTCTGCTTAATTGATTTTATTATTTTGTTCCTAACTTGATTATGTGGTGTGAATGCTGTTTTTGTATTGGAATGGTTGGTGTGTTTGGTTCTATTTTGATGCTTTGTCGATATTTGTTTCTAAGGTTATTTTCACGGTTTTTGTGGTGCATTGGATGAGCAATCGGAGTCGCGCACTAAATTTTGTGGAGTCTTCGACACCTGAGGTATGTGGTTCCGCATCTAAACATTGTTTGATAAGTTAATTTTCTTGCTTAGTTAATTTATAATATTACTTGATTAATTCTTATGGGTGTGGATATGATTATCTTAAAGTTTTCTATGCATTTTTTTTGTTTATCAGTATGTTTATGCAGTGTAGGTGCGTTCATTGTCTGGAAACTTGTTTTTAGTCAATTTCTAGTGTTTATTAATGTTTTCAGTTGGTGCGTTCTTGTCTGGAAACTTGTTTTTAGTCAATTTCTAGTGTTATTAATGTTTGCAGTTAGTTTTTCATATGTTCAAAGTGCAATGTTTGTGTCCTAGTGTTTTTATAAAATTTGTGTTGGTTTTGTGAAAAGGTGCAAAGTGTGCAATTTGCGTTCTTGATGTGGTGTTGTGTGTGTTTGGTCATGAAAGAGGGTTGAGTGGTTTTGTGTGTTAGAGTCGTGTTATATTTCTTTTTAATGAATTCGTTTACGAATAATTTAATATGTTTTAATAAAATTATTAACAATGAAAATTTAAAATGTTTTAGTAAACAATTATTAGAAATGCAGAAATTTTTTTAGTTGATTTGGACAAATTCTTTTGGTGTGCGTACTTTTACAAATGGGTTATTGTGTGTTTGAAAGTGTGATGTTGGTTTATGTAACACCCTGATTGATTTATTTTTCTGAGTTTGACATGAAATGTGAAATTGGAACATCTTGAGCACAAAAGGGGAAGCCTGGGTACTAGGTGGGCGGACTAGACTAGCGTGCTAGTGATACGGGAGTGGCCTCAGCCCAGTTTCACTTAGCAGGATTGATGCTTACAACACTAACTAAACATTGGATGATGAATGGAGACCACTATGGTAGGAGGTTTTTCCCTACCAATGGCTTGTTCACAGGAATGTATGATATGGTTCACCAAGACATGAGGTTCTAGGGTCCCACACAGCTTTATTACTTTAGGGTATCTCACACTTTTGTTGCTCCTTGACTAATATACACACATCGTCGGCATACGGTGCAGCTTTTGGGTTTTTGTGAAGGTTTGAGGTTTTCTTTGATGCAAGGGAGTTTTATTTTAATTAAATTGTTTTCTTTAAAAGTGCTTTACTTATAGAAATTTTTTATTTAAAGTTGTTTAAGGCTTGGTGTCATTTCATTTATTTATCCTGCAAATGTATTTGTCATTTCATGTTTATACGTGGAATCTTTTAATTGGGTGGCATCCTACTAGGCTCTTTTCTCACACCCTACATACACCTTTGGGTGTATGTAGGCCTTGTTCTCTATGTATTCCAGGTTGAGGCATCATGCTCAGCGACGGTGGTCGTTCATTGACGGTCATCTCGTGCAGGTTATTATTTGTGACGTGTTGATGTCGCACCTCTCCTTTTTCTTATGGAGGTTTGAGTAATAGTTTTAGTTTCCGCAGGCATCTTTTATTTTTTATTTTTTTTGGTTCGGGTTGTAGACTTTAAACCTGTTTATAGTTTAAAGGCGTGTTTGGTTGTCTACTTCCAGTTTCAGTTTATTTATCTTGCTGGTTGTTTTTCTTTCTTTTATTTTGGGTAAACCATTCCCACATGTTACTCTTGGTACCCAGGCACTTGTGCCAGCCCGTGGGGATCGGGAACGCCCTTCGGGCCATGTCGCGAACCGGGTCAGTCGCCGGGTCGTATGTCGACCCAGCATGGTTCGTGCCAAAATTGTATCAAATGAGCAGGTTTTCTCTTTTGGGTCGTGTTATTTCGGGATAGAGTCATGGTAGACTTGAGTTAAGGTTTTCGGGACTCGACTTCCTGGCTACGAGTAAGGTGCCTGGCCAGCACACCTCATGGCGGGGCTCAAGTTACCAATGTATGTTGAGGTTTTTCTGAGTTTTCGGTCCTTGTGGTTAATCTTGTCTAAGGGAAATGAAAAGGGAATAGGGTCAATGGTCTTAGTGAGCTCGCAGGGTCTGGAAAGCCTTGTGGAGCCGGGGACGCTGTCCTAGAATACCCTCTGTGCCGGTGGCGTGACTGGCGTATGGCCGCCAACCATTCGTTCTAGCCACCCACTGACACAAGTTTTCTCTTGCATCGTTTCTCGTCTCTTTGTTTTGGATTCGTGGATATTGGGTTTTTAAGTAAAAATGTTTTGGTGTTGGAAAATGTTTTCAAGTGAGCTCTTTAAAAATGAAATGGTGTGTGAGGTTTGAAAAGTGTGGGTTGGATGTTTTGGTTTTGAAAAATGGAACGGTTTGGTTTTGATCCTTGGAACTCTCATGGGAAACCACATGCATGAGTGTATACAAAAAGGGAAATGGTTAATGGCACGAGCGGATGAGTACCTGGATGGACATGAGGTGGGTGCCGGTGCGGCACGAGAACATGCATGTGCGATGCTCATGGGCCACCATTGGTGTTTGTGCAACCCCCTGAGTTTTCTTATTTTCAAAATGTTTTGTTAAAGGAAAATTTTGGTGTTTTAGTAAACAGTGTTTGTGTGGCGTGTCCTTGTGTTTTAGAAATGTCGGATGTGAGGCGTTTTGAGCCGAGGATCCTTTCGGAATTATTTTTTTCCCCAATTTTAATTATTATTTGTAAATTTGTATGCAATAATGTGGTTAGTTAATTATTTTGAAAAAGTACATCGGGGAGCCCTTGCAGTGGTTCCCCCTGCACGTTTGGTGTTCTCTTGTGGTATGTCTTGATCGTTGGACTAGTTTGGTTGGGTCCATGGTTTTCTTTCTTGACTAGTGTATGCCCTCCCATCATGTGTTGACATGTGATTGAAGTACGACTATGGGTAATTCTCCATTGGCCGACACTCCAGTTGATTGAATGACTCTTTTTTAATTCTATAATTGAACCCACCTCTCCTTTTTACAACTAATTGGATCCTCTTGCAGTGGGATGACAGATGCGAGAGGAGTTGAACAGAGTTTTGGTTTCTTTGAGTTGTCTGAGTCGTCGGGTATGAAATTTGACGTCGTTGCGTTTGAAGGTTTCCCCTGGAAATGGAGAAAGGAAATCCAGCGGGGAAGGGTGAAGGCGGTTCCGAATTTCCAGTGTTGACCATAGTCTTGATGTGCTTTGTAGTATTTTCATCGGTTGCAAGGGGTCCTGTTTGGTGACTTCATGCGGTGTGAGTTCTCTTTGATTGTCAAGGGTGATGTTTGACCTCATTAATTTGAATGTTCTGTTGGGAAACAGTGAAGGAGATTCTAGTGGGAAAGGTGGAAGCATCTTAGAGTAGTCGGTACTGGCCACTATTCTAAATAACCTTTGGTCCTTTATTGGTTTCGTTTAAGAAAGGATCTACGTTAGGCCACTATTTTGGCAGACCCAGTCATATGAGGTTGCTATGGTCGTTTGTAGGAATCATGTGTTGTTCAAGACGCGGTATAAAGTCTTCCTCAGTGTAATTTTCCCCTCAACAGCAACGGTCATGTTCAGGTGATGATTTTTGGTGATGTGTTCTCATTAAGTGTGACAAAGGGTGATGCGTATGCACTATTTCAACTCTTGTGTTGGTGAATATTCCATGTATGATCAATTGGATGTCATAATGTATTATGTTCACTGGTGATTCCTCGATTGCAGTGTGGTTGCGTGTGACACAAAAAGGAGAAGCTCCATTCGAGGGTATTCAATACCTGACTGTGAGGCCGGAGATGCTTCAAACATCAGGGCTCCAGCCATAGGACTCAGAGTGAAGCTAGCGCGCGGTCAGGAACCCCAGGAGTGTATGGGACCCCAACTTTATTTCTGTCACCAATGTTAAAAGTAGAGGAAGTTTAAATTGTTTCCATGGTTGTTCCGCTTTGGATGAGACGTCTGGTTGCATAAGGTTTTCGTGACCATGTGGACGCGTGTCGTCATGTGACTTGAAGTATTGGGGGTTGCGTCCCACTGGACGCAATCTCTTTAGTGGTTCTTATGGGAGTTTTTTGAGTAAATCTATCTCAAATCTGAATAATTCTCATCCAGGAATGTGGAAATGCTGGTTTATCTTGGGTCATGCTTTTGACACCCCAGTAGTCGGACCCCTCCCTCCCCGCCCCTTGTGGTGGGGTGTTTGGTCACCATCGAGAATTTTCAAATTTTTTTATCCTCTGTTCATTCTAATGGCGGCGAGACCCACGATGGGTCTCACACAAAGGTCTCTAGAATAAATCGGTGTTGGCCTTTCTTTAATGGCGGGGAGTCCACTCGAACCTCCCCGTGTCAGTTTTCCAGTCTCGTCTCGAGCGTCAGTGAGTTCCAAATGGTGGGGAGCCCCTCGGGCCTCCCCATGTTGATCTATTACTTCTATTTTTAAATATGGATTGGTGATAAGTGATAAGAGTGTTCCGTGGATGTGGTTTGACCTTGTTGTTCTTTCTAGACAAATGGTGTGGTTTTCGTTTAATAATGTTTGAGATGTTTCGGCTTGTGAAGTTGGTTTCCGTGGGTGCGAGGGTTCCCTTCCTCGATCAGTCAACTAGAGGCATTCTAGCTCTTCGGGGCAGGTGACACATATCAGAAAGTCTTTATATGATTTTCCCGAAGTTGTATTTGAATCACTTTCTCTGAGCACGATACTTTTTCCTCTCTTTGCTTGGTGTTTGTGAGGATCCCTTTTGAACCTTAAGGGAGTGTGTTTTTCTGTTTTGGGGTTTGGTCCTAGTTGTGTCTTTCCGGGGACGGAAAGCTTTATGGTGGGGAGAATTGTCACACCCGTCTTTTCTACTTTGTTTATTTTATTAATTTTTTGGGTATCAGGTTGTTCGGGTTGAACCCGGAATTAAAATTTTCAAGTTATTTTTTTTAAACACGTGTTTTGTCTTTAGCAGCATCCAACACACCGCGGTAGAAGCTACACGGCCTCATCCGAGTCACCACGCGACCTCACCCGATTAACCGCATGTCCTTCTTGGTGTTCAAGGAAAGCATATAAAATGAAATAAATAATGAAATGGAAATGAAAAAAAAGCAGTGTAATGAAAATTTAAGGAATTATTTGAATGATAATAATAATAACATTGTTTGAATATACTATTATTATTTTCATCATTATATTTTTTATTAAAACTTTTATTCACCGCGTGGGGTAACTGCGCGGTTGCCTGATTCTTTAAAATATATATATATTTTTTAATGATAATAAGAGTGGTAATTTTTATTTTATTATTGTTTTCATTAATATTTTAATTTGTTTATAATTGTTAATTATGTTATGATTAGAATAAAATTATTAACATGTTATCAATAAAAATATTATTATTTTTCTTTTTCTTCTTATCATTTATAGGTTCTATTTCATTTTTATTTTTAATCTGTTTTTATTTTATTTTATTTTTCCCCTCTTTTTTTCTTCTCATTTCTTTCTTTTCCCTCCTCTCTTTTTCCTCCCCCTCTCTCTCGTCGCACCTCCTCTGCGTCGCGCTGAACCCCTGCCCTGAAACCCTACCTCCTTCCACGCCATCTGCCGAACCAGCCCCCTCTGGTGCCCCGCACTCCCTCTGGGTCAGCGCTGCGACCCACCGCCCCCTCCTTCCACGTCGTCTGCCGGACCAGCACCCTCTGACGCCCCGCACTCCTTCTCGGCCGGCGCTGCGACCCGCCGCCCCCTCCTCCGGTTTCTCTTCCGGCGCGGCCTCCCAGCGTGGCTCCCCTGATGGCCGCAGATTAGTCCGACGCACACCCCTTCTGCTTCATCGCATCTCCGTCGACGTGATCCGACCCGCAACCCCCCCCCCTGCACGTCGCACTCCCTTCACCCTTCCTGCTCGCGCCGTCCCCTCTTTAGACGACTCCTGCACCGCTCCCCTTCGGCGTCGCACACCCCTCCGGTGACCTGTCATCGCCCCGACTTCCCTTACTCCGCCTCGCACTGCCCCCACGAGCTCTCCTCGACCTGCCAACCTCCTTCCACCAGTGACTGGACCCCCGCCTTGCCCCTGGAGGGCCCTCCTCGACCTTCCAACCCCCTTCCACCGGTGACCGGACCCCCCCCCCCCTTTTGGCCGAGCCTTTTCCACACTACCACACCCTCTCCCCGACGGTATAACATTTTCTACCCTTTTCTAGGGTTTTTCCCTTGTTCTTGGGGGTTTTTTGTGCAACTCAAGTTGTTTCGTTCCCTATCATCGTTAAATGAATTTAGTCTGCTTAATTGATTTTATTATTTTGTTCTTGACTTGATTATGTGGTGTGAATGGTGTTTTTTTATTTGAATGGTTGGTGTGTTTGTTTCTATTTTGATTCTTTATCGATATTTATTTCTAAGGTTATTTTCACAGTTGTTGTGGTGTGTTGGATGAGCAATCAGAGCCGCGCACTAAATTTTGTGGAGTCTTCGATACCTGAAGTAGGTGGTTCCGCATCTAAACATTGTTTGATAAGTTAATTTTCTTTCTTAGTTAATTTATAATATTACTTGATTAATTCTTATGGGTGCCGATCTGATTATATGGAAGTTTTCTTTGCATTATTTTTGTTTAGTAGTATGTTTATGCGGTGCAGGTGCGTTCATTGTCTGGAAACTTTTTTTTAGTCAATTACTAGTGTTTATTAATGTTTGCAGTTGGTGCGTTCTTGTCTGGAAACTTGTTTTTAGTCAATTTCTAGTGTTATTAATGATTGCAGTTAGTTTTTCATAGGTGCAAAGTGAAATGTTTGTGTCCTAGTTTTTTTATAAAATTTGTGTTGGTTTTGTGAAAAGGTGCAAAGTGTGCAATTTTTGTTCTTGATGTGGTGTTGGGTGTGTTTGGTCATGAAAGAGGGTTGAGTGGTTTTGTGTGTTAGAGTCGTGTTATATTTCATTTTATTGAATTAGTTTACAAAGAATTTAATGTGTTTTAATAAAATTATTAACGATGAAAATTTAAAATGTTTTAGTAAAGAATTATTAGAAATGTAGAAATTGTTTTAGTTGAGTTGGACAAATTCTTTTGGTGTGCGTACTTTTCCAAATGGGTTTTTGTGTGTATGAAAGTGTGACGTTGGTTTATGTAACACCCTAAATGATTTCTTTGTCTGAGTTTGACCTGAAATGTGAAATTGGAACATCTTGAGCACAAAAGGTGAAGCCTGGGTACTAGGTGGGCGGACTAGACTAGCGTGCTAGTGATACGGGAGTGGCCTCAGCCCAGTTTCACTTAGCGGTATTGACGCTTAAAACACTAACTAAACATTGGATGATGAATGGAGACCACTATGGTAGGAGGTGTTTCCCTACCAGTGTCTCGTGCACGGGAATGTATGATATGGTTTGTAACGCCCCGACCCCAGTTACCCAGAGTCAGTGCATTATTACATAACATTGGCATGATTGCAATAAATATCAAGTCTCGAAAGACCGATTAGTTTAGTAGCCTTGGAAACACTAGATACATTCATAAAATTTTACATTTCATCATAAAAAAACATCTTGTCTTCATATCCCCTCATATTATCCCTGCAGGTCATTCATAAATTACTTCTTCATAATCCTGGGAAAAAATAAAACATTGAAAGGGGTGAGCTCAGATGCTCAGTAAGGATACCATTATAGCAGAATCTTTCATAGATAAGCATAAACACTTAAGGCAGTTTATAACTAAAACAAAAGCCTTTTAAACTTGAACTTCAGTATAAAATGGAAAAGATAAAATAAAATTATTACATTTACTTACTCACATGGATATTCTACTAGTCGAATGATCACATGCAATATCAATAACCACTTTCATAATGATGGAATTCATAATGCCAGAATATCATAACCACATAGCCAAGGCCTCGTGCCAAGACTACAAATAAGATTTTGCCAAGGCTTTGTGCCAAGACACTAGTTTGTCTCATGAGACCTACCGATGCATCTAGGAGCTATAGTAGGCTCCAACCGTCACTTATTAAGTCCAATTCATTCATCATATGAACATTTTTAAACATAACATAAACATTCGTATTAAAACTAGCATACGAAATGTCAATACTTTAACCACAAACCATGAATGGTATAAAAATAGCACATCCACAGTCAAACATAACTCATTCAATACAATATGGAAGATTGTATTGTACCTAAATCGATAATAATGAATGATATTCATATAGATGAAAATAATCATCAAAACTATTTGAGAGAAATATCCCCTTTTTTTGAAATCATTTAAAGTCACACTATTTGTCAAGAAGCTATTTAAAAATAGATTTTTGATTCAAAGTGTCCCATACCACATTGAAAAATTTAAAAGGAGTTTAAATTTTAAAACTATAATGTCCATATAAATAAATCCTTAAAACCATTTTTAAAACATGTACATTAATGAGCAAGATTTAGAAGAATAAGTCTTTAAAACATTTTTAAAATGGTATTTTAGTTAGAGTTTCTAACCAAAAGAGAGACACTTGAATAAAAATAATTGAGGTAATAAAAACAATGTAATATCATGAGAATAAAGGAATTCATGATATACAATGTCAAAGTACATTATATACACCACATAAAAGTGATTTGGGGTATAACAACAAAGAAGTCTCAATGGAATATAAATTGAGATGAAATCTCTCATAAAGGCAGTATCCTTAGGTTAAGGATAAATCAACGACATAATTATGTGTGAAAAATATAAATACACTTAATATTATTGGATATTCAGTTTAAAACAATAAAAGGACATTCACACGTATTCTAGTAAAAACAACACCAATGAATTGGATGTTTATCTCAACAAATCGAGATTGAGTAAAAATTACTCTTATCAAGTTTATACCAATGCCCTGATAATTTATCAATGGAGTGATTATGTGTATCAAAAGTATATCCATAGAAAGGGGAGTGGAATTTATGACATAATCAAATGAATAGTTATTCTACACATAATCTTGGAGTTAAATAATCAATGAAGTATGCGTAAAGCCGAATGAGTGGAAATTGAAATTTCAAATTCCCTTATTGATTTGGTAACATAAAAAACATAAACCCATAAAAGAAGGATCATACAATGATGATGAAAATATACATTAATTAATTTATATTAAACAATTAATACAAACATGGTCAGTACACACACCACATGCAATAAATAAGTGGTGAACAATGGAATTCTCACGGAATTAAAAGTGAGATAAGAAACCCCTTACCACGTTGTAATCAACTGAGTCGTATGTACAAAAGTTAATAACCACCAAATTATTTACAGAATAATATGAATATAAAGATAATCATGATAATATATATCAAATGGCAGTAAACAATACACCACTTTCAATAATTTAGTGGCGAACAATAGAAATCTCACGGAATTGAAAGTGAGATAAGAAAATCCATTACCTTGTACTTTTCCTTGGTTGGGGGTAGGTTAACCTCCTTTATAATGTTGAAATAATTGTTATTAAATTATTCATGAATAATATACATTAATATGATATCATATATGATCTTTCAACATTGCTTTGTTAATAATATCTTAGAATTATCGTTGTTTCGGGTGTTAACTTACTCGTTTTCTTTTATATGTTTTGTTACGTAAGCCATGTTTGTCATGGAGAAGTTGTATCTTATTCATATCCATAATGATATCAAGTTCTTAAACATTATTTTTAAATCATCAAATGATAATTATACTTGAATGGATATCATGGAGAATGAATCTCATCGCGTTCGTGGAGACGGTAGTCCGTACGTACGCACGAGCGAAAATATCATTCTTTTGATATTAAAATAATATATACTTGTATTGTATATTATATATAAAGAATAATTATAATGTTATATTTATTTCTTACATGAATTATACATCATTATTATACTCATCCAAATAATAATATATTGAATAACAAATGCACCACGACGTGGAGACGGTAAGTCGTACGTACGCACGTATGGTGACATGTTATTCAAAGGGTGGATAGAATACTGAATATAGTTGTACCATATTTATAATAAAATCACATTATATATAAGATATTGGAGTAATTATTTTATAATGGTAATAACAAATAAAGAATACGTGGAAGAAGAAAGGAACTTGAAAAGGGGTGGTGAAAACATTACCTTTTCTTCGGGTTTTTCCTTTTGATTTGATCAAAAGGGGTCCTTAGGTTGGATTTCCGATCCAACTAAGGCCTTTAGGTTGTATTGAGGGAAGTTGAGAGAGTATTTGGGCATGTTTTGGCCGAACCAAAAGGATTTGAAGGTGTGAAGAAAAGAGAAGGAGGAGTGCCCTTTTATAAGAGGGGTGAGGGGCACCTTTGGAAAAGCTAGAAATATTAATTTATAATAAATTCATATTCGGTTTCTAATGGCTCCAAAGTTTATTATTTAAAGTTTAAAGTTGGAATAGGTCTAAATAAATTCAACCAATAGAATTTATATAGGTTTGGGTCATTATATTAATCTTATATTTTAGTTTTAACTCTTAGTTAATTAGTTTGACATTTACCATGTCACTTTGTATTTTTATATTATATAGTTAATAAACATAATATATACATCCAAGAGACCCCTAAGTGGTCCATTAATGATACAAATATCATGATATAAGTCTCTTGGACGAACCTTATATTTTTAGGAATTTAATATCAATTAATAATATAATATTTGTTTTGAAAACTCTTTTATGTCAATTTTGACACTATTCAATAATTTATTTTTCTAAAAATCATAACAGAATGATTACTTCTAAAAAAGTTAATTAAATCAATCCTAACATGTCATATTAACCTATAAAATTATTTTAATTCATAAAAAGTCTCAAATTATATTTATTTTTTTATTTATAATATTAATTATTCTAATTTTTCACTATTATGGTAATTACTGCATCACCATTGTGTCATAAATAAATTATCTTATTTAATGTCTAAAAATTATAAATAAAATATAATTATGATAGGAAATCTTTTTATATTTCTAATTAATATTTATATTCTAAAATCCAACATATATAACCCTATGTAACAATTGTTTTTCTAAAATATATATGCTTGTGTCATTTTTGTATTAATTTTAACTTAATTAAAATAAAGTGTCCCTATCACTTACAAGTGGATCCATGGGGTCCCAAAATCGACCCAAAGATGCACATCGTCGGCCATGTATCAAAAAATAGAGTTAAGACACGTTTTAGGGTAATTTAGTATTATTATAATATTATTTGTTAACCCTTATTTACCGGATTTACCCTTTAACCAGGGTAAATAAAATATTTACCGAAATAATTATTCAAAATGTCTAAAAATAAAAGTAACCTATTTACACAATTTGAACATCCTAATTCCAAATATGGAATCCATTTTTCCAAATTCAAAACACATAAGTGGCAGAAATGAATTTAAAATTAATTCCCGTTGTTAAAACAAAAAGCGTGTTTTTAAGAGATAATAATTATCAAAAGATTGGCACTTGTTTATGTCTGGTTTAAATGTGAAATTATTTTCAATGAACCAAATTGTATTACATGGTAAAAATTTATTTTAAATATAATTTAAAACCAATCAAATTCATAATTTATCACTATTAATTATTTCGATTAAAAAAGTTGTTTTTAATTAAAATTTAGTAATTTTTACTATTCATCAAAATATAAAAGTTATCCAAAAAGTACCAAAAATTCACCCTAAGATAATTTCGTTATTCTGAATCCAAAAATGAAGTCTATTTTACCAAATTAAAAACATAAAATTTGAATTTATTAATTTAAAATTGATTCCCGCTTTCGAAACCAAAAGGCGTATTTTTAAGAAATAATAACTATCAAAAGTTTGACACTTGTTTATATCCAATTTCAAGGTGAAATTACTTAAAATGACCATCATTGGATTAAATAGTAAAAATATAATCTATTTATTCTTCCAAACCATTAAAATGTATAATTTAACAATATAAATTATTTTGATTAAAAAGGTTGTTTTCAGTTAAAATATAGTATTTTTCACTATTCACCCAAATATGAAAGTTATCAGAAAGACACCAAAACATTATTGATACTAAATTCTTATGTCCCGATTCTAAAGAAGAATTTCATTTTGTCAAATTGAATATATAAAAGTTTCAAATATTGGTTTTAAAAAGGCTTCGCCATTAAAAGGCGGTAAAATTTCATTTTTTGAAAAATACTTCTTTTATCTGAAAAAATGAATTTGCTCATAAATCATGTCTTAGAAACTCATAATATGGATTAAAATTATACGGATAATATAATATTTAAAATTTATTTAATACTATTCATAACCTCTTTTGAACGGCTAGTTTGGTAAGTCGTGGTGTACTTGAACTCAGTGTTGCGTACAACACACGCTATTGTATTATTCAAAGAGAAGTGTACCGTAGAAGATTGGGGTGTTACATTCACCCCTCCTTCAATAAATTGTGTCCTCACAATTTTAAAAATTGGGCATGAGAATGGAAAGTCCCATATCGGAAAAAGAGTCAATAAAACTATCACTTTAAAAGAAAGAAAGAGAGGTATAAAGGTCACCCAAGATAACCCATACTAGGATTCCAGGTAGGAAAACATGGATATGGATGATAAACTAAGTGTCAAGTTCTGATGGAGATGGATAGAAAACATGATCAGGAGAAAGTTAACAATAAGAAAATCACAAACTTGTGTTGGGACAAACGGTCCTTAGTCTCCCAGTAGGAAAAGTAAACGAACAACATTTTTTTTGTTTTAAGTTACATTATATTAGGACAAGGAATTCATTTATGATATTGACTAAGAACATAAAGAGATATACTTACTTTTTAAGTAGAGTTTCATTATTTAATAACTTTTTACCACTAACTCATTTTTTTGAACAAGTATTATTCAAGAAGACTTGGTCACAATGAAAGAGCTAGAATAAACTTCAATAGAAAAACATGATCCATGTAGGATAAACTATATATTTAACTTGTCTTTAGAGATTAATCAAAACCAAAATGGTTAGTATAATGTCTTATGACCCCCCCCCCAAAAAATGGATATTCCATTAGAGAAAAAAAACTAATCTTAATTTCTAAAATTAAACCATCAATACCCCAAAGTTAAATAAATACCATTAAATAATCAATTGTCCTTAAAATCCTTTAATATAATCCAAACTAATATTTAAACTCAAAACTTATAAGAATGTAGTATTCCACATTAAATTGTATCTCTAAATGACATTAATTACTCTTAAAGTCACATAATTAAAAGTAATTAACCTAATCATTTCCATAAAGAACCCAAATCACTATAAATCCATAATAAAAACATAGATAAAAATCCACCATTACTCCTCAAATGAAATCCCATACTATTCTATTTTCCTTGGGCATATAGTGTTCACAACAAAGCGAACAACTTCCAAAATAACATCCATTACTTAATCACCAAATAATTTTCCTATACCAAGGGTATTCATTTAATAAGACATAAGAACCCAAATCAACTTATTATTGATCAATAAAATCATTTAACTAAAAATAATTAGTCACACCATCCAGGGACTTTATGTAGTCCAGTGGTAGGCGATAAATCCCAACCGAACTTTGGTTGTGGGTTCGATTCCCACAGCTTTGTCCAACGCGATGGGTTGTCACGCGATCTACGTGTTGTCCTTTTTCAAAAACTATATTTTATAATATTACCAAAATGAGATAAATTCCTCAAAATACCATAACGTAATTTAACCACAAATGTTATATCATACCTTGAATTTTCATCCCAAATTATAATAACTTATAATTCTCTCAGACCCCAATGATCATATAAAACCAAATGGTTATTTATACCTATATCCACAAGAGAAGAGATAATTCTTCCTCAAATATCATTCTCAAATGGGAATCTGCGGGGTTACAAATACAAGAGAAACTTATTCCAAAGTAAACCCGTCAACAAGGAGCGCTAATACTTTTTAATCATTTCTCCAACCATTTATTTCCACATAGCTTCTTCTTTGACCAAGAAAATATCCTATAGAATAGGGCATTCACTCGGGTAATGGCCAAGTCCCCTACATTTATGGAAAATGACTGTAAATGGACTCTTGGGACCATTTTTATCTTCTTCCATAGTACTCTTCATTTTTCTTCGGCAATTATTCACTTTATGTCCTTCCTTCCCTCATGTAAAGCATTTCTTTTTCCCATTGAGACACATTCCTAGGTGTCTCCTTCCACATTTCCTGCATGATGGAAATTGAGGATTTCTTTCTCCATGGTCTCCACTGTTGGAGCTCTTATCATTCATCACCTTTCTCTTCTTTGTTGAGTCCGGTAATTGGTTAATATATATATTGTTGATCATATTTTTGGAAAATTGATTTGGCATAAAGACGATATCTTTTACGCCTATCAACATTCCATTTTTTTGCTCATTTCCACCACCGTTCCCACCTTGTACATCATTCTCAAAGTCACTTTTACTTCCTTGGAATCCATCCATTGACTAAAACCAGAAAGCATTGTGTGAGTAACAGTAGTCATAAAATCATTTAGAGATTAACATGTCACCATATTCTCAATTTGAAACACATTAGGATTAACCAAGGTCATTTACTCTCATATTATATATTTAATACTTCAAATCGGTTAGTAAAGAAAATGTAAATTATCCTAAGAATATCCCCTGGGAGTGTCGTAACCAAGAGTGCAGCAAGGCCCGTTGTCGTGCACCAGTTCCCGTTCGAGCCTAGCTCAAAGCGGTGTTTTCGGGTTTTACCTCTAGGTACATCTGTTCCAGAGCCGCCTCTACCTGCTCGTATACAGACAGGTATGTATTGCTTGGAAAACTCACAAAATCTCTACAATACCAAAATTCTAGGAACTTCTTCTATAATAATCCTCAAAGTTCATCTTAGGTATATGTTCTCTAATCAGAGTTTATCTAAATCTAGCTTCCAAGGTTTGTACTAAACTTCCTCTGATACCAACTGTAACGCCCCGACCCCAGTTACCCAGAGTCGGTGAATTATTATATAACATTGGCATGATCACAAGAAATATCAAGTCTCGAAAGACCGATTAGTTTAGTAGCCTTGGAAACACTAGATACATTCATAAAATTTTACATTACATCATAAAAAAACATCTTGTCTTCATATCCCCTCATACTATCCCTGCAGGTCATTCATAAATTACTTCTTCATAATCCTGGGAAAAATAAAACATTGAAAGGGGTGAGCTCAGATGCCCAGTAAGGATAACATTATAGCATAAGCTTTCATAGATAAGCATAAACACTTAAGGCAGATTATAACTAAAACAAAATCCTTTTAAACTTGAACTTCAGCATAAAATGGAAAAGATAAAATAATATAATGTCATTTACTTACTCACATGGATATTCTACTAGTCTAATGATCACATGCAATATCAATAACCACTTTCATAATGATGGAATGCATAATTCCAGACTATCATAACCACATATCCAAGGCCTTGTGCCAAGACTACAAATAAGATTTTGCCAAGGCCTTGTGCCAAGACACTAGTTTGCCTCATGAGACCTACCGATGCATCGAGGAGCTATAGCGGGCTTCACCCGACACTTATTAAGTCCAATGCATTCCTCATATGAACATGTTTAAACATAAAATAAACATTCGTATTAAAACTAGCATATGAAATGTCAATACTTTAACCACAATCCATGAATGGTATAAAAATAGAACATCCACAGTCAAACATAACTCATTCAATACAATATGAAAGATTTTATTGTACCTCAATCGATAATAATGAATGATATTGACATAGATGAAAATAACCATCAAAACTATTTGAGAGAAATATCCCCCTTTTTCTTGATATCATTTAAAGTCACACTATTTGTCAAGAAGTTATTTAAAAATAGATTTTTGATTAATAGTGTCCCATACCACTTTGAAACATTTAAAAGGAGTTTCAATTTTAAAACTTTAATGTTCATATATATAAATCCTTAAAACCATTTTTAAAACATGGACATTAATGAGAAAGATTTAGAAGAATAAATCTTTAAAACATTTAAAAATGGTATTTTAGTTAGAGTTTCTAACCAAAAGAGAGACACTTTAATACAAATAATTGAGGTAATGAAAACATTGTAATATCATGAGAATAAAGTAATTCATGATATACTAGGTCAAATTACATTATATACACCACATAAAAGTGATTTGGTGTATAACAACAAAGAAGTCTCAATGGAATGTAAATTGAGATGAAATCTCTCATAAAGGCCGTATCCATAGGTTAAGGATAAATCAATGACATAATTATGTGTGAAAAATATAAATACACTAAATATTATTGGATATTCAGTGTAAAACAATCAAAGGACATTCACACATATTCTAGTAAAAACAACACCAATGAATTGGATGTTTATCTCAACAAATCGAGATTGAGTAAAAATTACTCTTATCAAGTTTATACTGATGACCTGATAATTTATCAATGGAGTGATTATGTGTATCAAAATTATATCCACAGAAAGGGGAGTGGAATTTATGAAATAATCAAATGAATAGTTATTCTACACATAATCTTGGAGTTAAATAATCGATAAAGTATGCGTAAAGCCGAATGAGTGGAAATTGAAATTTCAAATTCCCTTATTGATTTGGTAACATACAAAACATACACCCATAAAAGAAGGATCATACAATGATGATGAAAATATACATTAATTAATTTATATTAGACAATTAATACAAATATGGGCAGTACACACACCACATGCAATAAATAAGTGGTGAACAATGGAATTCTCACGGAATTAAAAGTGAGATAAGAAACCCCTTACCACGTTGTAATCAACTGAGTCGTATGACCAAAAGTTAATAACCACCAAATTATTTACAGAATAATATGAATATAAAGATAATCATGATAATATATATCAAATTTTAGTACACAATACACCACTTTCAATAATTTAGTGGCGAATAATAGAAATCTCACGGAAATGAAAGTGAGATAAGAAAATCCCTTACCTTGTACTATTCCTTGGTTGGGGGTAGGTTAACCTCCTTTATAATGTTGAAATAATTGTTATTAAATTATTCATGAATCATATACATTAATATGATATCATATATGATCTTTGAACATTGCTTTGTTAATAATATCTTAGAATTATCGTTGTTTCGGGTGTTAACTTACTCGTTTTCTTTTATATATTTTGTTATGTAAGACATGTTTGTCATGGATAGGTTGTATATTATTCATATCCATAATGATATCAAGTTATTAAACATTATTTTTAAATCATAAAATTATAATTATACTTGAATGGATATGATGGAGAATGAATCTCATCGCGTTCGTGGAGACGGTAGTCCGTACGTACGCACGAGCGACAATATCATTCTTTTGATATTAAAATAATATATACTTGGATGGTATATTATATATACAGAATCATTATCATGTTATATTTATTGTTTAAATGAATTATACATCATTATTATACTCATCCAAATAATATTATATTGAATAACAAATACACCACGACGTGGAGACGGTAAGTCGTACGTACGCACGTATGGTGACATGTTATTCAGAGGGTGGATAGAATACTGAATATGGTTGTACCATATTTATAATAAAATCATAGTATATATAAGATACTGGAGTTATTATTTTAGAATGGTAATAACAAAGAAAGAATAAGTGGAAGAAGAAAGCAACTTGAAAAGGGGTGGTGAAAACATTACCTCTTCTTTGGGTTCTTCCTTTTGATTTGATCAAAAGGGATCCTTAGGATGGATTTCTGATCAAACTAAGGCCTCTGGGTTGTATTGAGGAAAGTTGAGAGAGTATTTGGGCAGGTTTTGGCAGAACTAAAAGGCTTTGAAGGTGTGAAGAAAAGAGGATGAGTGCCCTTTTATAAGAGGGGTGAGGGGCACCTTTGGAAAAGCTAGAAATATTAATTTATAATAAATTCATATTCGGTTTCTAATGGCTCAAAAGTTTATTATTTAAAGTTTAAGGTGGTTATAGGTCTAAATACATTCAACCAATAGAATTTATACAGTTTTGGGTCATTATATTAACCTTATCGTTTAGTTCTAACTCTTAGTTAATTAGTTTGACATTTACCATGTCACTTTGTATTTTTATATTATATAGTTAATAAAATTACTATATACATCCAAGAGACCCCCAAGTGGTCCATTAATTATACACCTATCATTATATAAGTCTCTTGGCCGAACATTATATTTTTAGGAATTTAATATCAATTAATAATATAATATTTTTTTTAAAAACTCTTTTATGTCAATTTTGACACTATTCAATAATTGATTTTTGTAAAAATCATAATAGAATGATTACTTCTAAAAAAGTTAATTAAATAAATACTAACATGTCATATTAACCTATAAAATTATCTTAATTCATAAAAAGTCTCAAATTATATTTATTTGTGTATTTATAATATCAATTATTCTAATTTTTTACTATTATGGTAATTACTGCATCACCATTGTGTCATAAATAAATTAACTTATTTAATGTCTAAAAATTATAAATAAAATATAATTATGTAAGAAATATTTTTATATTTCTAATTAATATTTATAGTCTAAAATCCAGCATATATAACCCTATTTAACAATTGGTTTGCTAAAAGATATATGCTTGTGTCATTTTTGTATTCATTTTAACTTAATTAAAATAAAGTGTCCCTGTCACTTACAAGTGGATCCATGGGGTCCCAAAATAGACCCGAAGATGCCCATGGTCGTCCATGTATCAACCAATAGGGTTAAGACACGTTTTAGGTAAATTTAGTATTATTATAATATTATTTTTTAACCCTTATTTACCGGATTTACCCTTTAACCATGGTAAATAAAATATTTACCGAAGTAATTATTCAAAATGTCTAAAAATAAAAGTTACCTATTTACAAAATTTGAACATCCTGATTCCAAATATGGAATCCATTTTTTCCAAATTCAAAACACAGAAGTGGAAGAAATTAATTTAAAATTAATTCCTGTTGTTAAAATAAAAAGCGTGTTTTTAAGAGATAATAACTATCAAAAGATTGGCACTTGTTTATGTCTGGTTTAAATGTGAAATTTTGTTCAATGACCCACATTGTATTACATGGTAAAAATATATTTTAAATATAATTTAAAACCGCTCAAATTCATAATTTATCACTATTAATTATTTCGATTAAAAAAGTTGTTTTAATTAAAATTTAGTAATTTTTACTATTCATCAAAATATAAAAGTTGTCTGAAAAGTACCAAAATCTCACCCTAGGCTAATTTAGTTATTCCGAATAAAAAAATGAAGTCTATTTTACCAAATTCAAAACATAAAAGTTTCATTTATTAATTTAAAATTGATTCCTGCTTTCGAAACAAAAAGGCGTATTTTTAAGAAATAATCACTATCAAAAGTTTGACACTTGTTTATGTCCAATTTCAAGGTGAAATTACTTAAAATGACCATCATTGGATTAAATAGTAAAAATATAATCTATTTATACTTCCAAACCATTAAAATGTATAATTTAACAATATAAATTATTTTGATTAAAAAAGTTGTTTTCAGTTAAAATATAGTATTTTTCACTATTCATCCAAATATGAAAGTTATCAGAAAGACACCAAAACATTATTGATACTAAATTCATATGTCCCAATTCTAAAGAAGATCTTAATTTTTTCAAATTGAATATATAAAAGTTTCAAATATTGGTTTTAAAAAGGCTTCGCTATTAAAAGGCGGCAAAGTTTCATTTTTTGAAAAATACTTCTTTTATCTGAAAAAATGAATTTGTTCATAAATCATGTATTAGAAACTCATAATATGGATTAAAATTATAAGGATAATATAATATTTAAAATTTAGTTAATACTATTCATAACCTCTTTTGAACGGCTAGTTTGGTAAGTCGTGGTTGTAACGACCCGAAATTTTTTAAATAAATTTTGTTTCTCAATTTTATGTGTTATTGTTATACTCAACAAAAACGTTTTATTTGATAAACATGATTATAATTAAAATGAGATCAGTGGGTTTTGACTATTATATAACCATCGGTCAATATGAACGCTGTGAACAAAATGTTTTGATATAAGTAATCTTGGTTAATTATTATAGAAAGAAGATTCGATGGCCTCACCTAGTAGTCTTGGACCGATCGAATCCCATCTAACAGAGCTTGGGAAGGAGGTAGCACCACTGGGCTTTTCTCTGGATCAAATCCAAGCCGAACTTCATCATGTGAAGCTGGAATGGAATCTCCTTCGTGAGAAGTTCAAACTGATAGAAATTACTACTCGGGCAATGTTGACTAAGCCGCCCCAAGCTTCTATCACCCTAGCACACCTTACTCTTAGGTCCTATGCTAGTATTATAAGGGGTTATCTAACGAGACCGTAACTACCTTGTGTAATCCTTGTTTTAAATAAAAATTGGGATTTCTTCTTATGATGAAGTTTATGAATTTTGAAATGACCGGATAAATATAGTATGCATATTTTTGATGAATTTTAGAAAAAGGATATTTTAAATATGTTTATGTAAACCCTAAATAATTAAAAATGTGTAATGTTTTTCAAAAAATGGTCTTCTGCAATTATGTTCAGTACTAAATTTAGAGTCTAATAAGATCAACTTGATTTTTGATGAATAGTAAATTATGAATAGTGATTTTATGATTAGGATTAGTAATATGACCAAATGGATTAGTAATCTCACTTAAAGAAATTTTTAAAATAATCTAGGCACCTTGATTAAGTAATGTGATTCAATAAAATAGTTAAATAACGGTTTCATTAATTATTATTCAAGTATTAGTTTTTTCGGGTGAATAGTGTTTTTTAATTAAAAATTTAATTAAAAATAATTAGAAAATTATTTTTATAAAAATGACTTTATTTTTGAACTCAGAGCATCGATATTATGTTATGGTAATTTTTGGGGTTTTTTTCTGAAAAAATGAATTTTCGATGAATAGTGTTTTTATTTAAAAATTAAATTAAAAATATTTAGAAAATTATTTTTATAAAATGGATTTCATTTTTGAAATCAGAGCATTGATATTTGGTTAATGTGAAATTTTGGGATTTTTCTGAGAAAGTTGAATTTTCAGTGAATAGTAAAAATACAGTTTTAGGGTTTCGGTATGTTTAATGACATCATAACGGTGTCATGATGATGTCATGAGATCTTTTGAGGGTTGGCCGGCCAAGGGTGATGAATTATTGTTTTGAGGGCCCCATGTGGCCTAACTCCATGATAAATGACAAGGGAGAGCACATGGGTTTGAGAAAAGCACATGTGAGGTGTCCCTTGGCCATTAATGCCTTGTCCCCTCACTTTCCCTATAAATACCAAGCCCTCCTCTCATCCATTCGACTCCCCACTCATTCCCAACAAATTTCTGGTCTCATTACCTCCCAAGTAGTCCTCCAAAGGTGCCCCCAAGCCCTCAAGGTCCCAACCTTTGAGGTTTAGGAGTTACATTTTAAGGTAAGGGATCTGACCCCTCTCTTTCTTTTCAAGTAATCTCTTTTATGTCATTTCTTTTATACACCACGTTCTTATGTTGGAGTATGTTCTTTTATATTCATCCTACTTCCTATTTCATGTTCATATGATGATAGACCCCCCCCCCTTGCTCTCATCAATTCGTTTTAAGAATGTTTAAGTGGCGCCGTTTGGCTGCCGAATTTTTAAGGGATTCTTTCACCTTCCTCGTTTTCAAGTTCTATTTTCATTCAATTCTTTCATGTTCCTTTTTATTATGTTGGGGTATGATCTCTAAATTATCATACTGATCTTTTATGATCATATGATGAGAGACCCCATTTGATCGCTTCAATTCAGTATTTTGAAGTTTTAAGTGGCGTCGTTAGGCTGCCGAATTTTTAAGTGGTTTTTCACCCTTCTCGTTTTGAAGTTCTACTTTCATGTCAATTATTTCAAGTTCCTTTTTGTTATATTGGGGTATGATCTCTATATATATCATAATGGACTCTTATGTTCATATTATGAGAGACCCCATTTGATCTCTTCAATTCAGTATTTTGATGTTTTAAGTGGCGCCGTTAGGCTGCCGAATTTTTAAGTGGTTCTTCACCCTTCTCGTTTTGAAGTTCTACTTTCATGTCAATTATTTCAAGTTCTTTTTTGTTATATTGGTGTATGATCTCTGTATATATCATACTGGACTCTTATGATCATATGATGAGAGACCCCATTTGATCTCTTCAATTCAGTATTTTGATGTTTTAAGTGGCGCCGTTAGGCTGCCGAATTTTTAAGTGGTTCTTCACCCTTCTCGTTTTGAAGTTCTACTTTCATGTCAATTATTTCAAGTTCCTTTTTGTTATATTGGGGTATGATATCTATATATATCATACTGGACTCTTATTTTCATATGATGAGAGACCCCATTTGATCTCTTCAATTCAGTATTTTGATGTTTTAAGTGTCGTCGTTAGGCTGCCGAATTTTTAAGTGGTTCTTCACCCTTCTCGTTTTGAAGTTCTACTTTCATGTCAATTCTTTCAAGTTCCTTTTTTTATGTTGGGGAATTATCTCTATATCTATCATACTGATCTCTTATGATCATATGATGAGGTACCCTATTTTATCTTGTCAAATCATTTTCTTTTGAAGTTAAGTGACGCCGTAAGGCTGCCGAATTTTCATAAGAGAAATCTAATTTTTTTTCCTTCCATGTTTTTCATTTCAAATGGTATGTCCCTAAAATTTAATTACCATGTCCATATTTCCTTCTTATTCTTTCACCCTACTGTTTTATGGATCATTTATGAGAGGGTGACCCATGTCCCCTCTCATTTCAATGTTTTCTAAAACCCCGAAACTTTTCCGTTATGCTGCAGAATTTTCCCCTCAAAATGCCTCTCTCTTTTCTCAAAAATTATTTTATGTTATAAAGTTAATACACAAAGCTCTTATTTCTACAAGGGTATTCACATATATATCAAAATGTTCCATTTTAAATTCTGGGATTTACATACATGAGACCCGCTTTCCCTTTCCGTGGGTTTAAAGTGACGTAAAGATCATGTCTTTAAAGCAGTTTTTAAAACGTTATGATTATGAAATGAAACCCATTTATTTTATGCTATGTGGGTTATTTATGAAATTTTTTATGATGATATATGCGGCTCACATGATAATAAAGGAAAATTTAAGGGTGCACCCTGATAGCGCTCCAATGCATTGGGTAATGATGTAACCACTAGAGATTACAATTTTCAAGATACCTTGGTGAATAACCTTGGTAATTTTAAAATGACACCTTGGGGATGGACCTTGGTGATATGTTCATGATTGTCTATGTTAAATGATGTAGCCACATCTTCAAGTTATGAAAAAGTTTTATTTTTATTATGATATGCCTCATGATCTCATTTTCATGCCTTAAAGTTCTTTTCATGACTTTATTGATGTATCTCAAGTTCATATGTAAAATGTTTCACTTGTTTTCCTTGCTGGGCCTTCTGCTCACCCTTCCTTTTGATGTATGTCCCCAGGTTATGGGATGCAGTAATGAGCCTAGGGTGAACATGATGAGAATCCTTTCAACTGTTTAAGAAGAATGTTTTTTTTTCATGTTTTATGTTCCTTGTTTCCAAGACACTAAACCTTAAAGATCCTCAGTTCCGTGTAATGGAATGAAAAGTTATGTTATAAAAAGACGGGATGCTATAGTTGGTATCAAAGGATGGTTTAGTTATTTGTGGAAATTAGGATATGAAAACTCTAGGAGGAACCCTATAGAAACGTTTAATATAGGAAATCTTCCTGGTATTTTGGTGAGTATTGAGTAAGGGGTTGCCAAGCAAATACATCCCTGTCTGGATACGAGCAGGTAGAGGTGGCTCTGGCACAGATGTACATAGGGGTAAAACCCGAAAACACCGCTTTGAGCTAGACTCGAACGGGAACTGGTACACGACAACGGGCCTTTTTGCACTCTTGGTTACGACACTCCCGGGGGATATGCTTTGGTTAATTCAAAAGCTTGGTATGAACCATTGTTAAAGGAACAAAGATAAAATAAAATAAAGTTTCACATAAGAATATATGATCATTCATAACCTAGATGGGAACCTAGGAGATCACAAGTTAGGGTATACCTTTCATATACAAGTTATCCTTATATGCTTTCAGTTCCTTTTCATGATTATTAGCTAAGTACTTAAGCCCCTAATTATGCTTTCTCTTCTTAGTTAATGGTGGGAAATGGAAGAACATGTTCCGACAACCAATGTGATAGGAAATGCGATGATTTTCGTATTAATATGATAGGGATGATTAGGGGATTAAAATATGATTATTATTTTGGAATACGTTCATTATTTTGGGAACCATATTTGATCGAGGTAAATAGATTACTACGGTATTTTCATTGAAAAGTAAGGTTGACTTATATTTTGAAGAATCGATGAATTTAAGGTGAACTTATAGTAATTTAGGTTACTTATGGGAATGACTAACCTATCTTGGGTAAAATATGTTTAGGTTAGCTACTTTTTTTATAAGATGTTAGGAGTGGTTGATGTTGTCTGGAGATGAACAATGAAGTTGTTTTGGAAGACTATGTTATCATATCCTTATTGTATTTGGGTTTCAATCTTAGTTTGGTTTGTTTTGAGTAATTTTAAGGACCGTTATTTAGGGAATGGTTTATGATGAAATTTGGGTAGTACCATGGAACTTTGATGATTTAAAAGTAGTTTCCATTCCTATGGGATTCTTTCTTTTTGAAGAGTTGTTTTACCTTAACCTTTCTGTTTTTGGGATAATGTTTAAAGATAGAAGAAATAGATAGTTAATCTTTTGTAGATTATGTGATTCTATAGAAGATGATTCTTGTGCTTTTATGAGACCAAGTGTTTTTGAATTCTCATCATTTGGAGAAAAGATTAGTGTTGGTAGGGACTTGTTAAAGGATGAAACTCTACTTGAAGGTAGGTATATTTTCTTATGTTTTTGTTCTATGTAGTAAATGAAATCCTTAAAATTATGAAAAGAAACGTAAAACAAAAATGTTGTTGGTTTACGTTTCCTACTAGGTAATCAAAGACCGTTTACACACATCATAAGTTTGGGATTTTCTCATGGTTAACTTTCTCCTAATCATTTTCTCTATCACTCTCCCTCAGAACTTCACCCTTTGTTTTCTCCTCCATGTCCATGTTTTCCTACATGGAACCCTAGTGTGGGTTAACTCGGGTGACCTTTATACTTACCTTTCTTTAATTTAAATTAATAGTTTTACTGACTCCTTTTCCGATGTGGGACTTTCAATGAAATTTCAAAACCCAATTTTAAAATTGCGAGGACGCAATTTATTAAGGGGGGAAGATTGTAACGACCCGAAATTTTTTAAATAAATTTTGTTTCCCAATTTTATGTGTTATTGTTATACTCAACAAAAACGTTTTATTTGATAAACATGATTATAATAAAAATGAGATTAGTGGGTTTTGACTATTATATAACCATCGGTCAATATGACCGCTGTGAACAAAATGTTTTGATATAAGTAATCTTGGTTAATTATTATAGAAAGAAGATTCGATGGCCTCACCTAGTAGTCTTGGACCGATCGAATCCCATCTAACAGAGCTTGGGAAGGAGGTAGCACCACTGGGCTTTGCTCTGGATCAAATCCAAGCCGAACTTCATCATGTGAAGCTGGAACGGAATCGCCTTCGTGAGAAGTTCAAACTGATAGAAATTACTACTCGGGCAATGTTGACTGAGCCGCCCCAAGCTTCTATCACCCTAGCACACCTTACTCTTAGGTCCTATGCCGGTATTATAAGGGGTTATGTAACGAGACCGTAACTACCTTGTGTAATCCTTGTTTTAAATAAAAATTGGGATTTCTTCTTATGATGAAGTTTATGAATTTTGAAATGACCGGATAAATATAGTATGCATATTTTTGATGAATTTTAGAAAAAGGATATTTTAAATATGTTTATGTAAACCCTAAATAATTAAAAATGTGTAATGATTTTCAAAAAATGGTCTTCTGTAATTATGTTCAGTACTAAATTTAGAGTCTAATAAGATCAACTTGATTTTTGATGAATAGTAAATTATGAATAGTGATTTTATGATTAGGATTAGTAATATGACCAAATGGATTAGTAATCTCACTTAAAGAAAGTATTAAAATAATCTAGGCACCTTGATTAAGTAATGTGATTCAATAAAATAGTTAAATAACAGTTTCATTAATTATTATTCAAGTATTAGTTTTTTCGGGTGAATAGTGTTTTTTAATTAAAAATTTAATTAAAAATAATTAGAAAATTATTTTTATAAAAATGACTTTATTTTTGAACTCAGAGCATCAATATTATGTTATGGTAATTTTTGGGGTTTTTTTCTGAAAAAATGAATTTTCGATGAATAATGTTTTTATTTAAAAATTAAATTAAAAATATTTAGAAAATTATTTTTATAAAATGGATTTCATTTTTGAAATCAGAGCATTGATATTTGGTTAATGTGAAATTTTGGGATTTTTCTGAGAAAGTTGAATTTTCAGTGAATAGTAAAAATACAGTTTTAGGGTTTCGGTATGTTTAATGACATCATAACGGTGTCATGATGATGTCATGAGATCTTTTGAGGGTTGGCCGGCCAAGGGTGATGAATTATTGTTTTGGGGGCCCCATGTGGCCTAACTCCATGATAAATGACAAGGGAGAGCACATGGGTTTGAGAAAAGCACATGTGAGGTGTCCCTTGGCCATTAATGCCTTGTCCCCTCACTTTCCCTATAAATACCAAGCCCTCCTCTCATCCATTCGACTCCCCACTCATTCCCAACGAATTCATGGTCTCATTACCTCCCAAGGATTCCTCCTAAGGTGCCCCCAAGCCCTCAAGGTCCCAACCTTTGAGGTTTAAGAGTTACATTTTAAGGTAAGGGATCCGACCCCTCTCTTTCTTTTCAAGTAATATCTTTTATGTCATTTCTTTTATACTCCATGTTCTTATGTTGGTGGATGTTCTTTTATATTCATCCTACTGCCTATTTCATGTTAATATGATGAGAGACCCCCCCCCCCTCCTTGCTCTCATCAATTCGTTTTAAGAATGTTTAAGTGGCGCCGTTAGGCTGCCGAATTTTTAAGGGATTCTTTCACCTTCCTCGTTTTCAAGTTCTATTTTCATTCAAGTCTTTCATGTTCCTTTTTATTATGTTGGGGTATGATCTCTAAATTATCATACTGATCTTTTATGATCATATTATGAGAGACCCCATTTGATCACTTCAATTCAGTATTTTGAAGTTTTAAGTGGCGTCGTTAGGCTGTCGAATTTTTAAGTGGTTTTTCACCCTTCTCGTTTTGAAGTTCTACTTTCATGTCAATTATTTCAAGTTCCTTTTTGTTATATTGGGGTATGATCTCTATATATATCATACTGGACTCTTATGTTCATATTATGAGAGACCCCATTTGATCTCTTCAATTCAGTATTTTGATGTTTTAAGTGGCGCTGTTAGGCTGCCGAATTTTTAAGTGGTTCTTCACCCTTCTCGTTTTGAAGTTCTACTTTCATGTCAATTATTTCAAGTTCATTCTTGTTATATTGGGGTATGATCTCTATATATATCATACTGGACTCTTATGATCATATGATGAGAGACCCAATTTGATCTCTTCAATTCAGTATTTTGATGTTTTAAGTGGCGCCGTTAGGCTGCCGAATTTTTAAGTGGTTCTTCACCCTTCTCGTTTTGAAGTTCTACTTTCATGTCAATTATTTAAAGTTACTTTTTTTTATATTGGGGTATGATATCTATATATATCATACTGGAATCTTATGTTCATATGATGAGAGACCCCATTTTATCTCTTCAATTCAGTATTTTGATGTTTTAAGTGCCGTCGTTAGGCTGCCGAATTTTTAAGTGGTTCTTCACCCTTCTCGTTTTGAAGTTCTACTTTCATGTCAATTCTTTCAAGTTCCTTTTTGTTATGTTGGGGAATTATCTCTATATATATCATACTGATCTCTTATGATCATATGATGAGGGACCCTATTTGATCTTGTCAAATCATTTTCTTTTGAAGTTAAGTGACGCCGTAAGGCTGCCGAATTTTCATAAGAGAAATCTAATTTTTTTTTCCTTCCATGTTTTTCATTTCAAATGGTATGTCCCTAAAATTTCATTACCATGTCCATATGTCATTCTTATTCTTTCACCCTACTGTTTTATGGATCATTTATGAGAGGGTGACCCATGTCCCCTCTCATTTCAATGTTTTCTAAAACCCAGAAACTTTGCCGTTATGCTGCAGAATTGTTCCCTCAAAATGCCTCTCTCTTTTCTCAAAAATTATTTTATGTTATAAAGTGAATACTAAAAGCTCTTATTTCTACGAGGGTATTCACATATATATCAAAATGTTCCATTTTAAATTCTTGGATTTACATACATGAGACCCGCTTTCCCTTTCCGTGGGTTTAAAGTGACGTAAAGATCATGTCTTTAAAGCAGTTTTTAAAACGTTATGATTATGAAATGAAACCCATTTATTTTATGCTATGTGGGTTATTTATGAAATTTTTGATGATGATATATGTGGATCACATGATAATAAAGGAAAATTTAATGGTGCACCCTGATAGCGCTCCAATGCATTGGGTAATGATGTAACCACTAGAGATTACAATTTTCACGATACCTTGGTGAATAACCTGGTAATTTTAAAATGACACCTTGGGGATGGACCTTGGTGATATGTTCATGATTGTCTATGTTAAATGATGTAGCCACATCTTCAAGTTATGAAAAAGTTTTATTTTTATTATGATATGCCTCATGATTTCATTTTCATGCCTTAAAGTTCTTTTCATGACTTTATTGATGTATCTCAAGTTCATATGTAAAATGTTTCACTTGTTTCCCTTGCTGGGCCTTCTGCTCACCCTTCCTTTTGATGTATGTCCCCAGGTTATGGGATGCAGTAATGAGCCTAGGGTGAACATGAGGAGAAGCCTTTCAAGTGTTTAAGAAGAATGTTTTTTTTTCATGTTTTATGTTCCTTGTTTCCAAGACACTAAACCTTAAAGATCCTCAGTTCCGTGTAATGGAATGAAAAGTTATGTTATAAAAAGACGGGATTCTATAGTTGGTATCAAAGGATGGTTTAGTTATTTGTGGAAATTAGGATATGAAAACTCTAGGAGGAACCCTATAGAAAAGTTTAATATAGGAAATCTTCCTGGTATTTTGGTGAGTATTGAGTAAGGGGTTGCCAAGCAAATACATCCCTGTCTGGATACGAGCAGGTAGAGGTGGCTCTGGCACAGATGTACATAGGGGTAAAACCCGAAAACACTGCTTTGAGCTAGACTCGAACGGGAACTGGTACACGACAACGGGCCTTGCTGCACTCTTGGTTATGACACTCCCGGGGGATATGCTTTGGTTAATTCATAAGCTTGGTATGAACCATTGTTAAAGGAACAAAGATAAAATAAAATAAAGGTTCACATAAGAATATATGATCATTCATAACCTAGATGGGAACCTAGGAGATCACAAGTTAGGGTATACCTTTCATATACAAGTTATCCTTATATGCTTTCAGTTCCTTTTCATGATTATTAGCTAAGTACTTAAGCCCCTAATTATGCTTTCTCTTCTTAGTTAATGGTGGGAAATGGAAGAACATGTTCCGACAACCAATGTGATAGGAAATGCGACGATTTTCGTATTAATATGACAGGGATGATTAGGGGATTAAAATATGATTATTATTTTGGAAGACGTTCATTATTTTGGGAACCATATTTGATCGAGGTAAATAGATTACTACGGTATTTTCATTGAGGAGTAAGGTTGACTTATATTTTGAAGAATCGATGAATTTAAGGTGAACTTATAGTAATTTAGGTTACTTATGGGAATGACTAACCTATCTTGGGTAAAATATGTTTAGGTTAGCTACTTTTTTTATAAGATGTTAGGAGTGGTTGATGTTGTCTGGAGATGAACAATGAAGTTGTTTTGGAAGACTATGTTATCAAATCCTTATTGTATTTGGGTTTCAATCTTAGTTTGGTTTGTTTTGAGTAATTTTAAGGACCGTTATTTAGGGAATGGTCTATGATGAAATTTGGGTAGTACCATGGAACTTTGATGATTTAAAAGTAGTTTCCATTCCTATGGGATTCTTTCTTTTTGAAGAGTTGTTTTACCTTAACCTTTCTGTTTTTGGGATAATGTTTAAAGATAGAAGAAATAGATAGTTAATCTTTTGTAGATTATGTGATTCTATAGAAGATGATTCTTGTGCTTTTATGAGACCAAGTGTTTTTGAATTCTCATCATTTGGAGAAAAGATTAGTGTTGGTAGGGACTTGTTAAAGGATGAAACTCTACTTGAAGGTAGGTATATTTTCTTATGTTTTTGTTCTATGTAGTAAATGAAATCCTCAAAATTATGAAAAGAAACGTAAAACAAAAATGTTGTTGGTTTACGTTTCCTACTAGGTAATCAAAGACCGTTTACACACATCATAAGTTTGGGATTTTCTCATGGTTAACTTTCTCCTAATCATGTTCTCTATCACTCTCCCTCAGAACTTGACCCTTTGTTTTCTCCTCCATGTCCATGTTTTCCTACATGGAACCCTAGTGTGGGTTAACTCGGGTGACCTTTATACTTACCTTTCTTTATTTTAAAGTAATAGTTTTACTGACTCCTTTTCCGATGTGGGACTTTCAATGAAATTTCAAAACCCAATTTTAAAATTGCGAGGACGCAATTTCTTAAGGGGGGAAGATTGTAACGACCCGAAATTTTTTAAATAAATTTTGTTTCCCAATTTTATGTGTTATTGTTATACTCAAAAAAAACGTTTTATTTGATAAACATGATTATAATTAAAATGAGATCAGTGGGTTTTGACTATTATATAACCATCGGTCAATATGACCGCTGTGAACAAAATGTTTTGATATAAGTAATCTTGGTTAATTATTATAGAAAGAAGATTCGATGGCCTCACCTAGTAGTCTTGGACCGATCGAATCCCATCTAACAGAGCTTGGGAAGGAGGTAGCACCACTGGGCTTTGCTCTGGATCAAATCCAAGCCGAACTTCATCATGTGAAGCTGGAACGGAATCGCCTTCGTGAGAAGTTCAAACTGATAGAAATTACTACTCGGGCAATGTTGACTGAGCCGCCCCAAGCTTCTATCACCCTAGCACACCTTACTCTTAGGTCCTATGCTGGTATTTTAAGGGGTTATGTAACGAGACCGTAACTACCTTGTGTAACCCTTGTTTTAAATAAAAATTGGGATTTCTTCTTATGATGAAGTTTATGAATTTTGAAATGACCGGATAAATATAGTATGCATATTTTTGATGAATTTTAGAAAAAGGATATTTTAAATATGTTTATGTAAACCCTAAATAATTAAAAATGTGTAATGATTTTTAAAAAATGGTCTTCTGCAATTATGTTCAATACTAAATTTAGAGTCTAATAAGATCAACTTGATTTTTGATGAATAGTAAATTATGAATAGTGATTTTATGATTAGGATTAGTAATATGACCAAATGGATTAGTAATCTCACTTAAAGAAAGTTTTAAAATAATCTAGGCACCTTGATTAAGTAATGTGATTCAATAAAATAGTTAAATAACGGTTTCATTAATTATTATTCAAGTATTAGTTTTTTCGGGTGAATAGTGTTTTTTAATTAAAAATTTAATTAAAAATAATTAGAAAATTATTTTTATAAAAATGACTTTATTTTTGAACTCAGAGCATCGATATTATGTTATGGTAATTTTTGGGGTTTTTTTCTGAAAAAATGAATTTTCGATGAATAGTGTTTTTATTTAAAAATTAAATTAAAAATATTTAGAAAATTATTTTTATAAAATGGATTTCATTTTTGAAATCAGAGCATTGATATTTGGTTAATGTGAAATTTTGGGATTTTTCTGAGAAAGTTGAATTTTCAGTGAATAGTAAAAATACAGTTTTAGGGTTTCGGTATGTTTAATGGCATCATAACGGTGTCATGATGATGTCATGAGATCTTTTGAGGTTTGGCCGGCCAAGGGTGATGCATTATTGTTTTGGGGGCCCCATGTGGCCTAACTCCATGATAAATGACAAGGGAGAGCACATTGGTTTGAGAAAAGCACATGTGAGGTGTCCCTTGGCCATTAATGCCTTGTCCCCTCACTTTCCCTATAAATACCAAGCCCTCCTCTCATCCATTAGACTCCCCACTCATTCCCAACGAATTTCTGGTCTCATTACCTCCCAAGGAGTCCTCCCAAGGTTCCCCCAAGCCCTCAAGGTCCCAACCTTTGAGGTTTAAGAGTTACATTTTAAGGTAAGGGATCTGACCCCTCTCTTTCTTTTCAAGTAATCTCTTTTATGTCATTTCTTTTATACTCCATGTTCTTATGTTGGAGGATGTTCTTTTATATTCATCCTACTGCCTATTTCATTTTCATATGATGAGAGACCCCCCCCCCCCTTGCTCTCATCAATTCGTTTTAAGAATGTTTAAGTGGCGTCGTTAGGCTGCCGAATTTTTAAGGGATTCTTTCACCTTCCTCGTTTTCAAGTTCTATTTTCATTCAAGTCTTTCATGTTCCTTTTTATTATGTTGGGGTATGATCTCTAAATTATCATACTGATCTTTTATGATCATATGATGAGAGACCCCATTTGATCGCTTCAATTCAGTATTTTGAAGTTTTAAGTGGCGCCGTTAGGCTGCCGAATTTTTAAGTGGTTTTTCACCCTTCTCGTTTTGAAGTTCTACTTTCATGTCAATTATTTCAAGTTCCTTTTTGTTATATTGGGGTATGATCTCTATATATATCATACTGGACTCTTATTTTCATATTATGAGAGACCCCATTTGATCTCTTCAATTCAGTATTTTGATGTTTTAAGTGGCGCCGTTAGGCTGCCGAATTTTTAAGTGGTTCTTCACCATTCTCGTTTTGAAGTTCTACTTTCATGTCAATTATTTCATGTTCATTTTTGTTATATTGTGGTATGATCTCTATATATATCATACTGGACTCTTATTATCATATGATTAGAGACCCCATTCGATCTCTTCAATTCAGTATTTTGATGTTTTAAGTGGCGTCGTTAGGCTGCCGAATTTTTAAGTGGTTCTTCACCCTTCTCGTTTTGAGGTTCTACTTTCATGTCAATTATTTCAAGTTCCTTTTTGTTATATTGGTGTATGATCTCTATATATATCATACTGGACTCTTATGTTCATATGATGAGAGACCCCATTTGATCTCTTCAATTCAGTATTTTGATGTTTTAAGTGCCGTCGTTAGGCTGCCGAATTTTTAAGTGGTTCTTCACCCTTCTCGTTTTGAAGTTCTACTTTCATGTCAATTCTTTCAAGTTCCTTTTTGTTATGTTGGGGAATTATCTCTATATCTATCATACTTATCTCTTATGATCATATGATTAGGGACCCTATTTGATCTTGTCAAATCATTTTCTTTTGAAGTTAAGTGACGTCATAAGGCTGCCGAATTTTCATAAGAGAAATCTAATTTTTTTTTCCTTCCATGTTTTTCATTTCAAATGGTATGTCCCTAAAATTTCATTACCATGTCCATATGTCCTTCTTATTCTTTCACCCTACTATTTTATGGATCATTTATGAGAGGGTGACCCATGTCCCTTCTCATTTCAATGTTTTCTAAAACCCCGAAACTTTGTCGTTATGCTGCAGAATTTTCCCCTCAAAATGCCTCTCTCTTTTCTCAAAAATTATTTTATGTTATAAAGTGAATACTCAAAGCTCTTATTTCTACAAGGGTATTCACATATATATCAAAATGTTCCATTTTAAATTCTGGGATTTACATACATGAGACCCGCTTTCCCTTTCCGTGGGTTTAAAGTGACGTAAAGATCATGTCTTTAAAGCAGTTTTTAAAACGTTATGATTATGAAATGAAACCCATTTATTTTATGCTATGTGGGTTATTTATGAAATTTTTGATGATGATATATGTGGCTCACATGTTAATAAAGGCAAATTTAAGGGTGCGCCCTGAGAGCGCTCCAATGCATTGGGTAATGATGTAACCACTAGAGATTACAATTTTCACGATACCTTGGTGAATAACCTTGGTAATTTTAAAATGACACCTTGGGGATGGACCTTGGTGATATGTTCATGATTGTCTATGTTAAATTATGTAGCCACATCTTCAAGTTATGAAAAAGTTTTATTTTTATTATGATATGCCTCATGATTTCATTTTCATGCCTTAAAGTTCTTTTCATGACTTTATTGATGTATCTCAAGTTCATATGTAAAATGTTTCACTTGTTTCCCTTGTTGGGCCTTCTGCTCACCCTTCCTTTTGATGTATGTCCCCAGGTTATGGGATGCAGTAATTAGCCTAGGGTGAACATGAGTAGAAGCCTTTCAAGTGTTTAAGAAGAATGTTTTTTTTTTCATGTTTTATGTTCCTTGTTTCCAAGACACTAAACCTTAAAGATCCTCAGTTCCGTGTAATGGAATGAAAAGTTATGTTATAAAAAGACGGGATTCTATAGTGGTGTACTTGAACTCAGTGTTGCGTACAACACACGTTATTGTATTATTCAAAGAGAAGTGTACCATGGAAGATTGGGGTGTTACATGGTTCACCGAGACATGAGGTTCTAGGGTCCAACACATCTTTAGTAATTTAGGGCCTCTCCCACTTTTCGTGCTCCTAGACTACTATACACGCACCGTCGGCATACGGTGCAGCTTTTGGGTTTTTGTGAAGGTTTGAGGTTTTCTTTGATGCAAGGGTGTTTTCTTTTAATTAAGTTGTTTTCTTTAAAAGTGCATTCTTTATAGAAATGTTTTATTTAAAGTTGTTTAAACCTTGGTGTCCTTTCATTTATTTAGCCTTCAAATGTATTTGTCATTTCATGTTTATACGTGGAACCTTTTTATTGGGTGGCGTCCTATTAGGCTATTTTCTCACACCCTACATACACCTTTGGTTGTATGTAGGCCTTGTTCTCTGTGTATTCCAGGTTGAGGCATCGTTCTCAGTGACGGTGGTTGGTCGTTGAAGGTCATCTTGTGCAGGTTAACATTTGTGACGTGTGTATGTCGCACCTCTCCTATTTCTTATGTAGGTTTGAGTAATAGTTTTACTTTCCACTGTCATATTTTATTTTTTATTTTTTTTGGTTCGGGTTGTAGGCTTTAAACCTGTTTATAGTTTAAAGGCGTGTTTGGTTGTCTACTTCCAGTTTCAGTTTATTTATCTTGCTAGTTGTTTTTCTGTATTTTATTTTGGGTAAACCGTTCCCACATGTTACTCTTGGTACCCAGGCACTTGTGCCAGCCCGTGGGGATCGGGAACGCCCTTCGGGCCATGTCATGGACCGGGTCGGTCGCGGGGTCGGATGGTGACCCGGCCTGGTTCGTGACAATCTAGGCCAGTACCGATACCCCTAGGATCACCCTATTACTGGCTTCCATGATTTCCTCCATCACCAACACCCTCGAGCACATGTCCGTGTGATAATCTCAGACTTGATGTAACCATCCACTGAGGAATGTGGACAGGAAGGGAGTTTAGTGGACTAACATATTTCATCTCTCCACCATCTTGTAGACCATTTCTCATACTTACCCTCGTCAAAAATTATCCAAATAAACCCCAAACATTTTCCTTGGGTCATTTTTGGACACTACGTTGACTACCCTAACATTTTCAAACTCACGTCCTTCTTCAAGAACATTCCCAAACACATCTTTATTGAAATGTCATTGTGGAATGGGGGATCATGATCCAGCCTCACTATAAAAACAACCATAAGGATTTTTCCTTAGAGATGGTTATTCTACCTATCCACCCAAATGGTCAATTCATCGTATTAAAACTCATTCAGTGTGATGCCACTCATATAGTGAACATTTCATGGGATGATTCCCACCTCCACATGGTGAAGGTGGAAAGTGTTAGTGTCTGAATACCAATGGCTGAAGAGCCCTAGCAGCATCTCCTATTGGCGGTACGTGTAGAATTAGTACATATACACTACCATGTATCTACCAATATGATGAAGATCAACCTCGTCTTCCAAGAAGGTGAAGCATACCAAGTACATCAAGGCCCAATCATTGGTGAAATTTCCTCCAACCCACAAATACTAGTCTATAGGCTAACCCTTGTTGTTCTCTTAGATACTGCACTAAAATATGCCAGTGTAGCAGGCTGGTAACTCTACATCCGCTATTTTCTCCTCAGTAACTATTCTCATCCATCCACTCAGTTTGTAGATGTAAATGTCCCTATTAACATGAGTTAGATGACCTTGAGTAGTGACGTTTCAATAGTTGAGCTCATCCTAGCATGTGAACCAAGACAAAGGCGTGTTGACATCAATGCCATTGATGTTCAACTCATCCATTAGCTAAAAATTATACAATGGGTGGAGGTTTCTTGATGGATAGTAACTCTGGGCTTTACTCATCATGTTCAATAGTAAAAGTTTATCTGAAACGATTTCCAATACTTGATGGATCATAGGGTATCTCACTATTTCAGCCCTTGGGTTGTGGAACCAACAACTTACATCTCATCCTCGTTTGATTTGTTGTATAATTCAAAGTATTCTAGATGTTCTGAGGAAGGTGCATACAAATTTAGGTTTTTTGCATGCAAAGGCCAAGTTGGCATGGAAATTTGAAAAAAGGTCTCCTTGGTCACACAAGTGGTTGCATGAATGAGGGATTTTCCTGAATGTTGTGGTTGAATGTTTGGGTTTTTTCATGAATATGAGTTCCACGCATGAGAGAAAAATATTTTCATGTGAGAAGTCTGAGTACTATATTGGGGGACCCCTTCCAATTTATAGGATCTTCCCACCGGTTGTGCACAACACACAATGATTTTGTGCAAATCAAGAGATAAGTTTTAGGAACACAAGGAAACAATGCACTCACTTTATCATTTCCCTCAAAATCCAACCTTCTAGTCCCATGTCAGCTCAGATTCTGAGAGGAGAAATTTTTGGTTCCAAAATATAATATCATCCCTCAAACAAAGATTTTTAGGTGAATCAAACATGCCACCCACCCTGAAGGACCACTCTAGTTCTGATGAGAATGTTATGTGAAAAGATATAGTTTTGTATGCAAGGGACTTGTGTTCCAAACATAAATTATGGTTCCATGGATTCTCTTATTTCCAACAACATGACTATAGCCCATGTATGCAATAATATTGTTCTGAACGCAAGAACTTCATGAAAAAATCCCCTTGCGAGCCTAATATGACCTCCAACATAAATTTTTGGATGACCAATCCCCAATAGAAAAGGATGTATGAGTGCACAACTAAGTTCTACACCCATGGATTTTCACACTAATGGCCAATTATTTCAGGTTTGAATAAAAGTGATAGTCTACTTCATGAAACTCCCTCTATTCTGTGATAGTGCACAACACTAGTGATCATAGAACATAAAAGTTAGATCATTTATGTGATATACATCCTGTGGAACCAAACATGACATGGAATATGATATAGTGAACTTCATGCAACTACTCCTAATACTAGTTGAATTTACACAATGATAATATCAATTCGCGCAACCCTGATTTGCATGCAACTTCAAATGATCCACGAAACTATGTCTCTTGACTCCATTTTTTTCCCTTGTGATAGATCCCACTTCTCACCCTAACTCCACTTTCATAAAAACCAATACAATTTCATGAAAAAATTTCATGTCACTTACCCTACGTCTGTTAAATCATTAAGGCAGCCATTACATTACCTATTTCTCCTAAGAATAGGTACCCTAATGCCCATTGCTTCTAATAATAGAGACCCTAATGTCAGGCCTCCTAATTTACACTCCTCCATGGTAGTTCCAACTCCATTTCTTTCCCAGAGGCAAATGATCAGTGGTCAAATAGTCTATAGAAGCATCATCTTTAAGGGAAACTCTGAACCCATCTCAGTTGGGGGTCCTTTCGATTGATCCTCAGGTTACCTTGACATGGATCCCCTTAAATAATGAGTCCTTCCACATCTGAACTGCATGACATAAAACTGTATATCTCCACATCTTAGTTATAGTACATTAAACTACAAGATAAGGTCCTCAACACATGATGTAAAACAACAGACTTACCTTGTCTGATAAAAATAGGATGTCCCATGTATGATTGACATTGTATAACCCCCAAACCTCATAACCTATATAATAAACACATGATGCCTTGTGTATGACTAACATGTTAATAAATCTCTTTTCCCATCATGGGATGAACTTTCTCCTTGGGAAGCTTCCATGAATAAGACCCACACTATCTTTCCCAATCATCATATGTGACACTCTCCTCATGTAGATTCTATATGTAATCTCTAAATCATTCACTCAAGGGAGATCATATTAGGTAGTGAAGATTTCATGTGTAATAACCACACAATACCCCATTGATGCTCCCTCCATGACACAAAATTCCTTACAAAATGATGTTAAACAACATGGATCTGTCTGGACACACACCCTTATACTGCATCATCCAACTAAGTAAGTTCTTATCCTTGTCTCTTAAATAGGTTACGTAGGAGGCATCCATGAGGCTCCATACCCACATCGGTTAATCCAATCTGGTTGCAAAATCTTCCCTCCTAAGGACATACCTCCTTGATTCGGCTTAATAGGGATTCTGATCAACCTTACGAATCCACCTCAATAGGGAATTTTGATCCATTAGTAATCCAACCTAGGTGTGACATCTTCCCTCCTATGGATACATGTATTTGATCCCCCTCAATAGGATGTTATGGTCAACTTTATAGATCCATATAAATAGATATTTATAAACCATAAATAAATCTATCAAGCAAGACATCTTCTCTCCTAGGGACGCACCTCCAGATCCTCTTTGAGAGGGAATTATAATCCACCATACTTTCCCCGAAAGACATTAAATCTATGTTATTCTCCACAAGAAATTAAAATAAGGCCCTAATCCATATCAAAAGGACATTCTAATCAGTTTCCATAGGTCATAAAACTTTTTACATGACCCAGAATACCTACCCCATGTAATACACATGGGATTCCTAAAGTAAAAAATCCATGAAATAATGAAATCCCTATAGTTAATTAACTCAAAATCGACACATTATGACTTTGGTTCTATACATGAGATTCATCATATATGATTCCCTCCAAAGAGGACGATTCATAGGTGACCAATGTACCCAACATCCATACATGACCATAGATACCCAATGTGTCTACTCTTTTAGACAAAGGTTGAATCCCTATCAAGACAGAATCAGTGTAATTTAATGGCATCCACATAATTATATCACTAAGAATAGGTTCCATGAAAATAAATCAAATATTTGAGGGAACTAGAACTAGCAAATAATCTCCACTGAGGAATCCATAAAATGAGGAAATGACATCCCATCATCCTTTTTTTTATCAAGGAGTTGGCATCACTAATGAATCTGATGAAAACCACATTCTTATGAAAGGAGGGAATGTAAGGAAATAGAATCTAGTGTGCACAGACATGTAGGGGACCCAATGAAAGCATCAACAACAACTATAAAATTTTCCATAATTACTCTAATACTCATTTACCAATTTAATTATTAAAATAATATTTTAATCTTTAAAAAATTTATAATCAAATAATGTGCTCACTAAAGGAAAAAATAGCTTACATAAAAGAAATAGAATCATCCGCATGTGATATAATATGTCACGATTATATCATTTCATTTGATACATATTTTATAAAGTGATATTTCCCATATCATAGGTAGAGTTATGGACTTTGATTAATGTTAACATTCAAACAATTTTTCAACATGAGAAAAAACACCCAATTAATTTTGAAATTTCCATGTACAGAACTATCATTATGGGATTAATTTATAAAATACCAAAAATTGACCTTTGAGGTATTTCATGGGTTTTGAAAATATCATAATTATGATATATGATAAAAATAATGTGAAATCAATTATTCATAAATCTCATGAATATACTAGGTAGATCCCAGTTGGTTGTTTTATAGGCCATTTAATGTCTCCCATTGAAGGATCCCATAGTCTCATATTAGTGGAGTACTAGGTCATGACCTGTGTGATTAGTGGTTATATTAATCATGATTGACCAATGCTCATGAACATATGACCATCACAAAATTTATTTTGTCATGAAATCATAATATCGTGGTTTAAACAAGTGACCAATTTAATGGCCCGTGAATTATCCCCCAACTCTCCACTATGCATCTAATCTCAATAGAACATCCATTTATGATGAATGGTGTGCCTTCCTAAAAAAATTTCATAAAAAATGTTACACCACTGACTTTATCTCAAATCATCATATCCATATTAGGGTTATGAAACTCATATATTCATGAGGGAAGATAGATATAATTGTGTGAAAAACTCAGTAACCATAAAAATTATTACCCCCAATATCAATTTTTGTTGACTGGAATCACGAATGGTAGTGACATCTTGGTTTTTGGTAGAACCTAAACCCAATGTTATTTTGTATGGACATCAGTAGGATCTAGCAATGTCATGACGGTAATGGAAGAAAAATGGAAGACGATAACTAATTGAACACTACAATAATAATAATAATAATAATATTTTATATAACAATATCAATAAATACATTTACACTATTTAATATTTTTTTTATAAACTTTGATCAAAATTCATAACTAAATATAAAAAAAACTCAACCAATCCTACCTCAGGGAGGCCACTCTTGATCCTCGATTTTTCTTTAAATATATTTCATCCAAGAAAATCATGTTGATTCCCATAACTAGAAGTTTGGATGTCACAGTGGGCCTCTTAGATGGAATGAAACTAAAAATATTCAAAATCCAAACTTAATGAAAAACTTTAGTATTATAATCATTACACAAATGTATTTTAAATTTTAGGTCACTGTAAAAAATGATTCTTTTTATAGGAGTTTATTTGTTTATTTATCAGAAGTTATAAAATTCTCCAAATTCATTAGAAATGGTTATGGGAAATTATCTCTAAACATTCCACCTACTTTTGTTAGCAAAAGTTATGTGCAAGTGATTATATGACAAAAAAAATTAACAGAGGCTTTAACACCATATATTTTTTTAAAAATTAATATTTAAAACCACTCTTAAAAAAATAATATATTAAAAATAAAAATAAAAATATCATTAAGGGGATTTTTCAAGGAAAAAATATGTAGCAATTTTTACACTTCTATTTTAAAAATAAGTAATATTTTAAACCCCCATTAAAAAAATAATATATTAAAAAACATTTAATCCCTTAATTAAGGGAAATTTCAAAAAATATCCCTAAAATGTTGAATTTTATAAAAAAACATAACACTATAAAAGTGTAGTCAATGGATCACTAAACACCATAATAATAATAATAATAATAATAATAATTTATATAATGATATTATTAAATACATTTAAATTTTATAATATAAATTTAATAAACTTTGATTAAAATTCATAAATTAATATATTACGTGTCACAATAATCCTACCTTAGATAGGGAACTATTAATCCTTGAATTTTCCTTGAATGTATTTCATCTAGAAAATCATTTTGATTTGCATAATTGGTGGTCTAGTGTCTGTTTATGGACAGGGTGGTCCTTTTAGTGGTTATGAAACCCAATATTTCCAAACAAACACCTTTTAATGAAACACACTAGTCCAAGAAATGTTTTTTTAAATAATACAAGGTATTTAATATGAGATTACCCTAAGATGGGGGATGAATAAGGGTGTGCACTATGTGTGATAATTAAAACCCTTTCTTATTTAACGGATCACATTCCTGTAAGGATCTTGACCTCTCGACTTTGATGGACACTTTTTATTCTCTCTATAAGATATGATTATATTTTCTGGATCACTTTTTGTGTGCATGCATAAAGTAAATATGGTCATGGTATTTCACTAGGTTCACCACAAAGGGATGGTCTAATTAATATTCAAAAAAAATTTGTTGGTGAACCAAACATACTAAGATCACAACTTTTTGGTTTAGGCTAGGTCACTCCAATGTCTATGATCACTTCCTTACATGTTTAAGGACAAATCATTTCTTCCAAATGTATAATCCCTCAAATATTCCTTTAATGTATCTCTAATAGTAGAAATGGTTACCATATTCTTCATCCTTTTCTCACTTTTATAGAAAGTAACACACATAGGTTATGGACATATAGTTCCCAACATGATAAATATTCAATGAATCTTTAAACAAGGTATATTATCTATTGATTTTCTCACTGTGATACTAAAAAACTCTTGTGAAATGTAATTGGTACATGACCTTTTATTTCAAGAACTAGTCTAGAATGATTCTTCTCTTTACTATAGATAGAATAGTCAAACAATATTTTGGAAAAGATCTATAATGGTTTCCAAACATTCAAGAATATATCCCCACATTGGAAAATTTTCTTTTTGATGTATCATGGTCATAATATGATATTGAAATTTTAGACTCTATAAAAACTTAATTACCAACATTCAAAATTTATTCACCTCGTCACAACAATTGAGAAAGTATTAATAATTTATTTAATTCCATTCCTTAAATGTGTTATGAATAATTAATTTAATTTAAATGATAATACCCACTAACTGTTGGGTATTTATTCATTCTCTTTAATAGCTAAAAAGGTTGTGGGTATTATTTTTCATCATTTAATGAATAGATACTAGGGAATAGACATGCCTTACATAGTGCAACACATAACCCATTTTGGTATATCAATTATTCCACGGTGTATTATCCTCCTGATTTATAGAACCAGAAAAACTCAAACATGTTTATTATGGTGCAACTAAATGAATTACATCATATCCTTTTGTAGCCATAATCCTTTCCACTATAAATTTTCAACCCATACACTATGTAAGGAAAAAAATATGGTGTAGTAAAACCACTTCTGTAAATTTAGAAGCTTCAATAGTGTAATGGAAATCACCCAAAATTGTCCACCAATAGACACAAATTCTTTCCACTATCAACATATAACCTTCCATAATGTAAGAAAAGGTTGTGTCATAGCCATACCATTTAGACATAGAGCTTAAAATGAGTTGAAACATATTAATCGATGGTTATCTTATTATTATGGAGATTTTGTGGAATATCCATATCATCACATGAAAAACATAAATAAATTCCTAAAGACATAGGCTTCTACATTTAAATATTATTATGCACATGATCTTAGGACATGAAAAATCATTATTTCCTCATTCAAAATTCATTCGTGCAATTATAACTGCATGAAATTATTATATCATTCAACGTATGAATTAAATTAAATAATTTATTAATGTAGAAGGATAGGGTTTATTCAGCTAGATAAATTCTTGTAAAATCTATGTTCATGCATGGAAATTAATGAATATCATATAAATGGGTTCTTAGAATTCGTATAGATCTCAAGTTATAAATGAATCCTTGATCATGATATGGAAACTCAATCCAATATGATGGAAAGATCACCATGTATTGATAACGTTGGAAGAAATTTCTTACTATAATTTCCTCAAATAGTGGAGGAAGATGAAGTCTATCTTGACTGAACAACTCAGATCAACCGCATCATGCAACCCATGTAATGAGTGTAACATTTTAAATAGAGTAACAATACCCATTTCTCTTTTTTCCAACATCAGTTCTTGACTCGATTGTGTTTTCCTTAATAAGTGATCCTATGTTGATCACCGGTTATGCCAAGGTAGTATAATATTGTTACCCACATCACACTCCACACACACACAGTATATTTTGCTTCATTCACTTGAATTGTCCCTCAGGAACCCTTACGCATGCCATGCGCACTCATATGCACACTACTTGTGGGAACTATACAAGACTAAAAATCCAATTTTATCCCATGGCTAGACATGTTGACCTGCCTCCCATTTGTTTGACCCTTGGTCCCATAGGTGGTTGAGGTGGTTCCTTGGATATCCAATGGTTAGCCAATTTTATTACTACATCCCACAAAAAAATACATATATTATGTTCTAAGAATACGAAATAACATAAATCTAATCACCATAAAATTAAAAACCCCTTAAAAACCTTCCCATATAATATTTTCCATGTTTTCATTAATTCTTATTCTTTAGCATAATATCACTTCAATAATAATCACAACATGGAGAATTGTTCTAGCATGTCATCTAACACTAACATGTGAATCTATTAAAATTCTCTAAGCATCAACAATTCAACAATGGCATTTACAACAAACCCAAAACACCCATATTTTCAAAATCACACATATTATCAATTAATTCATTACATACTCTTACAATTCCATTAATCCCCCCATGGATTTAGTTGATTATATTACTTTGACAATATCACTTAATTTTTATTTTCACTTCTCCTAATTACTATCATTAAAATACAAGGTGTTTTTCCTTATTAATCTTTTTAAACTATAATTTTTAAATTCATAGAAAAAAATTCATTGAAGAAAGAATGCTCTTCAACAATGAAAAATATTTTTCCCTTTTTCATTTTAAATCCTTTTTCTCATTCATTGTTTGGAAAGAATACATGAAATCTCAACTCCCACTTTGGGTATTTTTTTCAATTATTTCAAACCACATTTATTTTTGGAATAAACCACTTATTGATAATCCAAACCCTTTGAAATCACATGTTACAAAATCCAATCTCCTTTTCTGCTGAATTATCAACAAACATTCATCGAGGGAATTTACCAGTTGTCACAGGTGAAGTCATATTTATTCAGTAAGCCTAATAATTTTTAGCTCTTGGTCGGAAAAAAAGTTTATATAGATAATCAAAAAGGATTTATATGTCACTCATTAATTCCAAAAAACACATAACATTTTTGGCTTCCCATTATCAAAAGATATCTATGATGTTCATCACATAACACATATCCATTAGTACATAAAAAAGTACTAGTTTTTATGAAACATAACACATGATGAAGTAATTGATATCATAGGATAATCATTCCCAACATTAGAAGACTAAATAGCATTATATTTTTAGCACAAATACACCTTAAACATTGACTCTTGAAACCACATTAATATACCACTTATTAGTGTACAAAATTGGGGGAACCAATTGTATGCAAAAAATATTTTTACATAATTTGGTGTCCTATAAAAAGATAACAGCTGATACCAAACCACTTATTAGAGAAACAAATATATGCAAAAAAGATTCTTTTTTGTGGTTTATTCTATATCTCATTAAATACTATTTAACAGGACTGAAACCATTTGATTTTTTCCCTAAATCAAGGACATATTCTAATAACAAGTTTGTTGAACAAAATACGGGTCTTTTTTCCATATATTTTTTAGAATGTAATGTCTCAATAATCATAAAACAATTTACTTGTCCATATTATCATGTAGCTTCTTCCATATTCAACCATGTTAATTTAAAGCAAAATCACCCTATGTATAATTTCTCCACCCTTAATTTTTCACATATTCACAGATAGTTAGAAACAATAAATCATATGGGGATAGGAGTACATTGAATTTCTTCATATTGAGGAATAGAGCTAGTAAAGATAAACCAACCCACCACAATCCACCTTTCCTTTTCCACTTTTCTAATTTTTTTAAAGGAATGAAATCATCTCTTCATGTTATGTATCATCACATGCAGCTGGATAACTCAACCCCTTTCTAATGGTTCTTTCTTATATACTTCCACATGCACACTTAGGCTTTCGTTTCCATTAGATATTCCTATTTTTTCTCTTAGTGGTATGTTTTAGACCACTTTAAAGAACATATTCCTTTATTTCTTGGAATATTATATTAGAATACAACTTATTTAGATTTATTAACTTCACACACTTTTCTAACTTTTTTATAGCTAGAATAACCAAATATTTTTTTCTTCTGGATTTTTCTTCTATTCCTCCAAGAGAGTTGTTGGGAAAATTTTGTTTTAGTGATTTATACACTCTAAATTATTGTTCATGTTCATTGTAGAAAGGATTGAACATATTTTCTAGATTAATTGAACTTTTCTTGGATAATTTGTTGCTTTTAAATTCATTGGAGTGGAGTATCTCTGTAGGAATTCTTTATCTTTCCCCGTATTTCTGTAATTGAAATACCTTTCCATATGACCAGTGTTGGAACAAATGAAAAATATTACAACTAAATCATACCTCATTTGGTTTCTATTTAAATTAAATATTGGTACTCATGGATCTCTTCATACTTATTTGGGATTTTTGGATTCAAAGAATATTTTCATGATGTGCCCAAATATTCTACAATTTAAGCACTTTAATGCCTCTTTTTTTTAGAGCCACACTTCTTTCATAAAACAATTTCCTTCTTCCATATTTTGGATATGTATAACTCTTAGTTATAAAACATGCCGATATATATTTTGGAGAGATATTTTCCTTCTCCTTTTTTCATCCTCTCCTCAAGTTCTCCTATATTCTTATCTTTTTCCTCTAGATTTGAAACTAACTTTTTTCAAATCTATGTTGGTATCTCTCAGAGACGATATCTTTTATTCATATTGTGACCTTTTTAAGGAATAATTTCCATAAATTCATATTATATATCCATATAAATTATGATATCATGGGAAGGATCTTCAATCATGTCAATTTTCTCTTTTATCTCCGCTCTCATTTTCATCATACTAAAATTACAAGACACTTATTTATTCTTCAACCTTTTATTTTCTAATGATAATTATTCAATCATTGAACAGTATATGTTATTCATGATACACCATAAATATTTAGTATCATTTCATGATATTTCCATGTAATAAAAACTTCATATTTTCTATTTCTTTATAATAACCAAATTTTCTTTTCAAATATAATTGAGGGTCTGAAAGTTCACATCGTTTCTCAGCATGTGGGTTATAATCATAGAGAACAGTATGTTCTCATTTTACTATGGTTGGAGAATAAAATTTCTAGGATGAATTCTTCTTACTATTCCCTTAATTCCTTTTGAAATAAGGCACTTCTTACTTATATTTTTAATATTTTCAAACAACTCTTATAGTTTCATACACATGTATTTAGAGAAAATTCCATGATTCTATTCCTTATTTAAGTCTTCCTCGAGAGCCTCCCTTAATAAATATTTTATTGAAGCATAAATTTCAATTTTGTTTTGATCTATTATAAAGAAAAATAAAAGTCTTATTATTAGAAAAATATTATCTTCGTCCACTTCTCATGAAACTCTAATAGAAAATTTCATAAATGGATTAACTCCTTCTTCTAGTATTTAAAATTATTTCTATCAAATAAAGGATCCTTTTTTGTGGATGTAATATTCAACACAAAATAAGATGAAGTCAAAGTAATAAATATTCCAAAATTAACGTATCCTATTATACCACCTAATATACTATACAAAAGACATAATGTGATATTACCCTAAGAAGGGTTGAATCAGGATATACACTGTAAGTGAAAATTAAAACCCTTTCTTCTTTAAAGTTTCACTTTCCCATAAAAATCATAACCTCTCAACCATGAGGGGAACATGTTATTCTTAATTCTGAATATGATTAAGGTTTATTTATCTCTTTTAGTGTGCAATCATAATGTAAATATGTATATAGTATTATACATGGTTCACCATAGAGGTCTAGTCCAAAGAGCATGAAACCAAAATTATGTTGGTGCACCAAACTGACTAAGATCACTACTTGTTAGTTGAGGCTAGTTCGCTATTATTCCTAGGATTAGAACCATAAAAGTTTTGGGATATCTCACTGCTTACCAAGGGTCTATCCCATAATCCATCCTTCAATGACTCATTAATGGTGTGAAGGATCGCCTTCTTCCTTTTCTCATTACTCTAAAAAAGATCACACACCATTTATGGACTTGAAGGTCCCATCATGATAAATACTGAATGAATTTTCAAAAAGGTAGATGTTATTTTCAATTACATGCCTTATTTATAATTCAATTTTGTGAAATAAACATGGTGTATCACCTCTACTTTCCAAAACTATTATTGAATGATTCTTATCTTATTTGTAGAAAAAAACTCTTCCTATAAATATCATCAACTCATTCCCAACCCTCAATCGTCCATCACCTAACTTGAATAAAAATTTCCAGATGTATGGGGATCTCAATATGATCTTTCAATTTTACTCTCTCTGAAAATTTTATTTCCATCATGCATAATTTATTCACACAAGAAAAAAATTATGCATGTGTTAATGACTCATTTAATCCATGATTTAAACTTGTTATGAATAACACGTTTAATTTAAATGAGAATACCAATTCTGAATAGCCTGAAGGCCTTCTTTTTTATTGATTTTTTATAACCCCCATTTTCAAGGGATGAGGGGGAACCCTTACAAAGCACGTAGGCTCAGATATTATAAGGACCATAGGCTTAGGAGATTACATGACCCGAATGTCTTAGAGAACACCCAATAACTGTTGGATATTTATTCACATTCATTAATACCCAAAAATATTGTGGGTATTATTATTCTTCATTTAATTCATTAATACTATGAAATAGAAAAAACTTACATGGTGTAGAACATAACCCATTTCAACATAGTTCTTCGTCCACAATACAACACCTTCTTGATTTCGAGAACAAAAAAACTAAAAGATTGTCTCTATGGTGTCACACCATGAATTGTGTTTTAGACTTTTATTTCCAAAATCCTCTCCACTACCAATTTTGAACCATCCACAATGTAAGGTCATACACTATAGTGTATTAAAACTGATTTTGTATATTTAGATACTTCCATGTTGTAATGGAAATCACAAATACACAACCCCCTATACCTACAAACTCTTATACTACGAGTATAAAATCATCCATAGTATAAGCCAAGGTTGTGGCATAGCCATATCATTTTCCCATGGATCTTATACAGATTTGAAATTTCTTATGGTGAGGTTATCTAATTATTATAGAGATTATGTTGTGTAGAAATCAAATCACATGGAAAACCAAAAAAATCCCAAAGAGTCGCACATCTCCATTGAAAGCTACATGTAAGCATGTTCTTAAGATGTTGTAAATCAAAATTTTCACATTTAATATTATTTTATGAAAGTTTAACTACATGTAATTATAATTTTTTTCAACTTATGAATTAAATCCAATAATTAACTTCAACCAAAATTCTTAGGTTCATTCGGTTATACCACCATTCAAGAAATCTATTTGCATGCATGGTAATGCATTAATATCATATGAAATGGGCGATTGTATATGACTTGGATCATAGGGTATCAATGTGTCCTTGATCATGGGATTAAACTTAAACCTGTATAATGTTAAGATAATCGTGGATCGATAATGACATAATAACATGCTTACTATAATACCCTAAAATGAAAAAGGAGGAAGACAATGCCATCCTTAATCGAATGACTCAGATCAGCTGCATTGTGCTGAATATATTATATGTGTAACATTTTAAGTATATTAATAATACCCCACTTACATTCCTCTAAAATTGTTTCTTGGATCAATTGAAAAGTTCTTAATAAGTGATCATGTGATGATCACCAGTTGTGCCAAGGTATCAGGGGTTCAACACCTACATCACACTCCACACACATCCTACATGGGCCATACCATAAACAACCATAGTCCCTTAGAAACCCCTATGTGTGTCATGTGTGCATATATAAATGCTACTCATTGATAATGTGGATTCCAGAAACCCATATTTCGCCCATGGATGGCCATGTTGACCTTCCTCATACATGGTCATCCACTAGTCCCATATGTGGTAGAGTTGGAACCTTGGATGGCCAAGGTTTGGAAAAAAATTTGACTAAGGCCCAAAAAAAATACATATATTATTTTCTATGTATTGAAAATAACATCAATCCATTGACCATAAAATTCCAAACCACTTAAAAACCTTCACATATAATATTTTTCATGTATTAATTAATTATTCTTCTTTATCATACCATTGGTTCAATAATCATCACAACATGGAGAATTGTTTAAGCATGTCATCTAATTCCAATAATTGAATCCATAAAAATCTCCAAACATAGACAATTCAACAGTGGTACTGTCAAAAAACATGAAAGCACTCATATTTTCTACATCACATATATTTTAAACAAATACATTACACACTATTAGGAGTAAAATAATATTATACTAATATATTTTAAATTTTAGGTCACTAAAAAATGGTGAATTTAGAATAGGTTACCTTCTCCATTAGTGATAACTATAACCATCACTAAATAAATTAGAAAAACTTATTATAAAACAATACTAAAAACATTTCCTACATTAGTTAGCAGTGGTTATTCACATGTTCTTGTAGGAAAAAAACAATTAGTAGTGGTTTTCACCCTTTTTATTTTTTTAAGAATGTAATATTTGAATCAAACCTTAAAAAAATAGTATATTGAAAAGAAATTAATGAGGTTGATTTCAATTAATATTTATCAGTGGTTTCCACTCATTTTTTGTTTAAAGTAATATTTTAAACCAATAATAAAACATAATATATTGAAAAAAATAAAAAAAATAATTAACAGAAATTGACCTAATATATTGAAATTATTTTATAAATAAACATCATGTCGCACTAGTGCTTCCCATAACCAGGGTTGCCCATGGGTCGAGTTTGATAAAACATTTCACCTGACCCAAAAAAATGGTTAGGTCAGGTTATAGACATTTTTTTATAATTTTCATACCCATCCCAACCCAAGGTCGTTTGTGTTAGGTTGGGTTGGGTCTATTGAGTTGGGTAAAAAAATTAAATTAAATAACAACAAAAAACTATAAAATATTTGATTAAATTAGATGGGAAAAAATTAGAACATTAAAAATATTTTAAAAGTAGACCAAAAATATCCATTAGAATTAGTTAAAAATTTAAAACAATTATTAATTATAAAACCCAAAAAAATACATAATAACATGGAGAACCTATGTGAATGGAAATAAATTAGGGATTGGTTGGGTTGGCTGGGTTGGGTTGGGTTATAATTTTTCTAACCTGTGACCCAACCCAACTCGATCCTGACCCAACCCATCCATATCTTATCTATAAACTGACCCTACCTAATTGTGTTTGGTCGGTTTAGGACCCCCATTCCCTTATCCCCACTCCCATGTGTTCTGTATGACATGTTAGTTGCTCTAGGTCTCCCATATTCATTCCTCCATCTATGATTTAAACCCATAAATAATTAAGGGTTTTATAGAAATTGAATTTCACCCTTACGGTGAAATGGATCTATGTTACATATATATATTTTTTAAATTATATATATGTATATATTTTAAAAAATAAATTTTATTTTTATAATTTATATAAAAACACTTAAATAAATAACCTATATACATTAATGTATAAAAATTTATATTCAGTATTTATATTATATTACATTAATATGATATTAAGTCAATTTATATAACACATTTATATATGTTGTACATTTATAAAATAAATTTATATTATAAATTTATGTAAACATTTATATTAAATATTACATACATATATATATATATATACAAATATAAATATGTTTTATATTTATAAAATATATATAATTTATTTAAAAATTAGGGGGTTTAAAATAACCACTAAACTATGAAATTAGATTCAATTATTAACATACAATATCTTCTAATAATTTTTAAATAAATATATTATGTTTGAGTGATGGTTATACTAAAACCACTTTTGAATTTAAATGTATTTGATATTTTTGGTAGAATTACTCCTAATTTATACGAAAATTTAATTTAGAGGGGGTTGTGGATAACCTCTACTAATATGATAATTTATTATGGGTTTGGTTTGAGAGATATTTATATTTTTTACAGATACAAATTATTCACACAAAATATCAATTTTTTAATTTTAATCACTCCCATATCTTGTACAATATATCAAAAATTTAAAGCCTTGATTAAGAGATTCTGAGAACCCATATATTTATTAGGGTATAAACGAGAGATTAATTATGAAAATAAATAAATAAGTTCTCTAGAAAAAATTAGTCATTAAATTATATATTAACATGATATATTTATAATTCCTTATAATTATTATTGGTTTATAATAATTTTAAAAATTATATTTATATGTATATATTTATTCATAAATTTATTTTATAATGATTTTTTGTTAAAATTTTAGTTTTTGAATCTCAGAATTAAGTTTTGTTTTAGAAAAAAACATTTTTTTGTATATGATAACATTTTATATCACTTATTATGTTTTTTCCCAATCATAGAACATGTGATGGATCTTTGGTTTTTAAATTTTAATATTCTAATTCTATGTGTGTTGTTTATGTACTTTATATACTAGATATTTTCATGCTAAACCATATACCATATTATTTTGTTAATAAATTTCTCATATTTTATATTTTCAAAATATTTTCTAGCTATTTTGTGTTTTATACAGTTTACATTTAAATATTCTTCACATAATTATAAAATAAGTTCTTTAAGCATGACTATGGTTTTTGTTATATATTTATTCATTAATGTTTGATTTAGAAATTTATAATCTTACAGACACACACACACCCACACACCCACATATATATTTATTGAATCTTTCTTATAATCTATACACATGATTGTCAATATGTCATGAATTTTTCTTGTATTTTATATAATATTTTTTTAATTATTATATTTTTTTATATATTTAAATTTCCTAAACATTAGTTTAAATGTTCTATAGTATGATTTTATTTTGTGTTCCTTTTTCATTATAGTTTGGTTTTTTTTATTTTGTGTCCCTAAAATGTTATGAGCTTAAGCACATAAAATCTTATGTGTTTCTATCTCTCTATGTTTTATGATATGTGTAATCATTTAAATATTTGTTGTGGTAAAATGTAATTTATATGTTTTTTATGTTTTCTTTATTATATATAACATGGTATATATTTTCTTTTTCATCAAAACTATGTTTTTTGGAATGGAAATTGTTTTATTCTCAAACTCAAGATATGATTTTTATGTGTGTTATTTCTATTTTATGTTGTGCATGTATACTCAATCTTCTATATTACAATTTTTTGTGCTAATATTTCAAAAACATTTATGATTCATATATCAACATATCCTTATATGTTATGTGTCCCCACATATTAATTTATTTATCTTATATTTTATAATTTTTATGTCTCAGGTAAAATCTTATATTTTTCCATGTTCATTATGAAAACCATAACATTTAATATTCTTTTAATTTTATTCAATATTTTTATTATTTTTCTTCTTTAATCTAATTTGAGGATAAATAAAAATTTGTCACAATATGTTACTTAAAAAAGTATATAGAATATATTTTTCATCTTCACTAGTAGACTAAATTATTCAATTCAATTAATTTCTCATTTTTATAAATTAATTAGATCAATGATTTATTTAAATTATTTTATAGATAAATATAGTGAATAAAGTTTGATGTTTTGAATCATATTAATAAAATTAGTTGTCTTAGTTTATTTCTTCATCTATATTTTTTTCTTATTTTATTTTTTGGTTATAAGGATTTGTTAAAGATGTGATTTACCAATTTTTACTGAATAAAAAAAATTTGAGACGAAATACTATTTTCGAACAAGATACTAATTAAAAAAAGATGGCACATGGATGGTTCTTAATAAAAGGATCATAAAGCCTGAAATATATTAATATTATATGTAGATCTGGGAATAAAATAATATATTCAATTTGGGTATTAATTATAGTGAAATTTCCAAGAAGTGGTCAGAGTATAGAGCATTATATCATAGAAAAAGTATCATCTCACCATAGATAGATTCCCCTTTTTTCTCGAATATTTTTTCCAATTTTCTTTTAGTATTTTTAATATTTTATTTCATTTATTTATTTTCCTAATTTAATATAGTGGAATATAATTTATATTTCCAATATTTATTCTTAATTTTGTATTATAAAATTATTATTTTTTGTTTGAAAAATTAATATATGTAATCAAATAATTTCAGTTTATCATTTTAAAAATAATTTTTCTTATCCTTTAATTTTGATGTTTTATATTTTAATACTGTTTTATTTTTCTTCTAAGATGAGTATTGAGTGGTATTTTGGAATTAATTAATCGAATGTTTAATGATTCTAATTAAGTTTCCATTTAATTCTATATTTAATAAATTATAATGTATTGTAGTCTGTAACAACCCATGTCATCACAGGTTTAGAAAAATAAAGAGAAATTTGAACTTTTTGTTCTCAATTTGTTCTCAGGGGAAATGATAATTTATCATATTATACGATATCAAATAATTTTATCAACTGCTCTATTGGTCTTGGAATATAATGTTTACCATATTATAGGTGTTTGGTAGAATTTTGAGTCATTCTAATTTTGGTGAGATGTTTAATATTTAGTAAATTAGTTATAAATTATTCATCTGTTTATAAATGATGGTATATTTTTTCAACGATTCATATTGAGATTAAAACTATTTATTTGAGTTTGGAATGAGGATTGTTTTTTATGTAAGGCATAAACTCTTCATGAACATTAGGACCAGGCCCAATCCCCTTTTCTTTTCTTCTTTTATTTTTTCCCTCTTTTTCTTTCCTTCCCCCTTAGCTTCTCACGTATGATCCTGTATGGGTTTTTATTGGATGATAGATAATATAATGATTGTGAGAGAGTTATAGGGACATGGATTTTCCAATATGGTGCTTATATGATCCTAGATCAACATGTGATTACAGAAAAGTGTGGATTAGGGTGAAGCATCAGCGTGTTACACCAAAAAGTGTAATGGTTTTTTATTTTTTTATCATCAATAGTTGTATAGTATTTGTTTTATGTTTTCCAATACTTTTTCTAGTTTTTGGATATCTCTTGAGGGTCGATATATTGTTTTTCAGGGGAAGAAATAGGTGTTTCAATAATATCACAATGGGTTTCTATTTTGGACACCTATTTACACGGTTTATTGTTCTGAGGACATATGATATGTATTATTAATTTTTGGTTATATAGGTATTATGGGGTTTCATGGTGTGTGTTTTTTGGTATATTACATTTGGTATGACTTGTGGTGTGGCATGGGGCACGACCAAACACCTCGTGTCAAGGCACATGCCCATGTAAGGTACACGGATAGACCACACGTGACGTACACAACCAAATACCATGTATGATAGTTGTACATACCCCATGTGTGGTAAATTTATTGTCACCCTATGTGGGTGAAATTCCATGGGGGTTTTACTTTTTTATGTAACACATGAGCTTTAATTATCATATGAAATCAATTCTTTATTATGAAATATTAACATAATGACCATAACTTTATTCAATAATAGGATTAAAATTCTAAATTACCAAATTTTATAAATTCAGTTTTGTGAAATAAATTTTATTTTTTTACTCATTATTACAAAATTAACTTAGGGTTAATTTTTTATATTTTTCATAAATAGTTCATTTCTGGGTAAATAGTGAAAATACTGATTTTACAAAAAATCTCACTTTAATAACATTATAATGATCTAAGAAAAACATGAAAGTTCATGAAAAAAAAATTATAGAAAAAATATATATATAATAAGTAATATAAATCTTGTAAAACAATAATTATGGACTTAGAAATATATTCTCATCATTTTGGAAATCTAAGTAATGTTTTTTATTCAAATAAAAATTATTTTAATTAGTTTATCTTAATCAATTATTTGAAAGGTTAATTTCTGTTTTGGTTTTTCATGAAACAAAATTAAGTATAATTTTATTTAAAATAATTCAATTAATTCAATTTGAATGATCATTATACTTTATTTTTCTATAAAATCATTTTTGTGTTTAAAAAAACATTTATCTAAAAATGGTATTCATTGTATTAAAAAAATATATTAGAAATAGTTTTTACCACTTCTTGAAATTGAATATTATAAAATTTATTACATATTTATAATCATTATAATTAATAATATATAATAATTTCAACTTAATTTTTTTTCATAATGAAATTTTTCCATGGTAAATATTTATCACTTTAGTTCATGGTAAAATGAGTTAAAAGGGTTAAAATAAATGGATAAAGCTTCAAGATAACAACAATAAATTTTTTAAAAAAATTGGTTAGTTTTAGTTTTAACTCAAACTTATAAAATTATATTATATATAAACTTTTATTGATTTTACTTGAGTATGACTTTTATTATAAGATTAATTTTCACCTATTTTCAATTTTCCACTAAGCCCACTTATAAATGGAATCCCTTATCCTCTCTTATCTACACTATATATGCAACTTAACTCAAAAAATACTTATCCAAATAACTTCCCAACATCCCTCTCCATTACCTAAATTTACTATTCTAACCAAAACACTGCTTCAATAAGGATTAAGGTGTAACCCAAAGGAGGTTACCAAAAGGAAAGGTATATGTTCTAACCACGCTTTTTCAAGTTCCATTCTTATTAAACATCCTCCAAATGTTTAATAACCTTATTAAAATAATCAAATATTTATATTAACCAAACTAATATCTTTTAATGTTAATGTTATATCTATTTTTTATCTTCATTCCCTCTTATGGAAAATGAATGCATCGCTCATGCGTGCGTAAAGCCTACCATCTCTACAAAGCAGTAGAATTTTTTTTTCAAAACCTGTTTACCTAGATGGATATAAATATGGAACTAGTGATTATATATGATATTTAGGACATATATATCATTCTATAAATATAATATTTCATCTAAATTATTACTCTTCCAACCATTTAATAAAGATATTTTAATTTATGAATATTTGTAGATAGCATCTTCCACGAGGTGAGGTGATTTATTTTTCAATTACCACCATCAATGTATGATTAAAAGTTTTTATGTAATTGAATAAATTAAATGATTAAAATTATGGATATGATGGAACCCTTTCCTAATACCTTTAATGATGATAAATATAATAATGTAATTTTGGAATCATTGATTGAACAACATTATGTGGTAAATGTAAACAATAATTATTCAATGATTGGATACAAAATGATTATAAAATAAACATAAGAAAATAAATATAGATTAAAAAGGTTATAAGTAAAGTATTAAAATAATTTAAATTAATTATTCATGAGGATATAATGCATTTGACCAAGTGGAATTCCTGGGTAAAGGTAAATTTTGTAATCTCATTTTTATTTGAGATTATTTATGTTTAAATTCTTATTGAAGAAAATTATAAGATCTTTAAATTTTAAACACCATTTTTTTCTTCTAAAATTGTTATTTATTTAGGTTAAATGATTCAATTTTAATTTCTTCTTTTTATAACTTAATAAAATCATGAAAAAAAATTCAGAAAAGAGAACGTTATTTTATATTTGGTCGATAAATCTTTTCTTCCATGTGCACATTTCTTAAAATGTTTACAAGAATGTTTATTTTTATTGTAAAATGATTATTTAAAGTAATTTCCAACCATATTTGACTCTATTTATGAAGTTTTAAAATGAATATTTATTTTAACATTTAACAAATGAATGGGTTTCCCTTTTTCATTATTATTCTTTTCTTTAACGTTAATTTTTCAAGTTTACATGATTTTTTCCAATGAAATACATTTTATCATTGTTCTGAAAAAATATTTAAAATTTTACCAAAGAAAAGGATATTTTCCCATGGCTTCAATTAAAATTTTCAATATTCTCTTAAATTTATTTTAATCTATGTCAATATCCTTCAGTAACTCTCATGTTTTACAATGGATATGCTCTAATGATTTCATCTAGATGGATTTTGATCTAGTTCTTCTATTTATCAAGTTGGGAATATAGTGAAATTTTGACTGTAATTTTTTAGATATAAATATTTTTTTAGATAAAGTATTTTTGTTTTATTAATTTCTTTCATAGTATGAATGAATTGGACTTATTAAGTGATGGAAATGTCCTATTTTATCCCCTCGATGCATAAGTGGGTCTCATAAGGCCATCTAGTTTGGGTATTTTGCATATTCCTTACCTATGTATGTATGGTTTCTTGGCATAAGGCCTTTATGGTAATCTAATGTCTATATTTATGAATTTAATAATTATGATACTAGTTATTATTATCTATGTGATTATTTATGTTTTTATATCACCCATGGATATGTTCCACCATTACAATATTAGTTATATAGAATATTTCCTTATTGTTTATCTTGATCATATTATTCATTATTTATTTATTATATGATAATTTGTGTTGTATGATTTCTCTTAATGAGCATATGATCTCACACTTTATTATTTGTTTCCGTAATATTCCAAGAATATATATTTGAATTATTTTAGGGATATACTAAAACCATTAAAGAAAATATCATGAAAATTTAAAGATTTATTTCATGTTTTAAAATGTAGTGTGAGAATCATGTATGAATATAGTCTCTTAATATTTATCTACTATTTGATCCTTTTGGATTTGATCTCTTTTATCTAGTTCAAATTAGTAATATAACCATTACCTTTGGGATACAAGATTTGGGGTGTTAATTTTAATAAAAAGGGATGTTTAATATAAACTTCAAGAACTACATTTAGCAAAATATACACATGATATAATATCCCTATGATAGATTATAGGTTTAAGTATAAATATATGATAATATCATGAAGTTTTAGAAAGGTAGAGAATGTTTAGTTTTTTAGAAATAAAATCCCTATCTAGATAGAGTAAAATGGGTGTAGTTTTGGAACAGATTCACTAAGGGATAAACACCCAAAAAAAGGCTAGTCAGGTATCAACTGGATCTTCACTCGGTGCATGATGATTTGGAATAAGACTGTACACCAAGATAGAAACCCAAGTGATAAATGATTTGTATGATTCACATGATCTTTATGAATCTTTTTGAAAGATTTGAAAATATTTTAATGATTTAAATATATTAAAAAAATAAACATTTCTTATAATTATGAGATTATCCATGGATATATTTTCATTTTTTAAAATTATACACTATGATTTAAAATTCATAATGTTATGAGATAATTCATTATATTCCATTGATTAAAAATGGTTCCAAGTAGAAGGAACATAAAACATATCAATTCATGTTATCTATATAGTTATTTTCCTCATATTAATGATAATAAAGCTATAGGTATAAATTAAAATGTTTCAATAATATTGGGGAAATTGACTCAGGTTGTCCCCAATAAGCATGCCAATATGGTGCAACTTATTGGTACCCAATATGGTGTAATACTATTAGACCACTTTATGTGACATAAACCCTAATAATTCAATATGGATACAAATACATTAGTTATTGGATAATGGATCAATTCACCAGAGAAGATATTTCTTGATTCTGGAAGTAGTGAAATAAATAACCTTTTCATTATTTTTTATCATCATAAGAGAGATACTAAATGATTGTGGTCATTTCTCTAGGATACTAAGTAGTTGGAGTAAATGAATGTTATGCAGTGGAATCCCATTAAAGAGATATTCTTTGAAAAATAATTTTCTCATGAGAAACTAGATCATATAGAGAAGAAATTTCATAATTTAAGAAAGATGGTAGAGAAAATCATTCTGAATATGAATTTAACTTTATAAGTTTAGAAAATCATAATGTGGATTATGTAAATAATCCTTCAATATAGATTGAAAAATTCTTTGATGGAATAAATACTATTATTAAAAGTTCATTAGTCACTTAAAATTTCTATTTTATGAGTATATATTATTATGTTTTAGAAAGACAACGAAATAATTCTCCATATTTTTATGTTTCAAAATAAAATAAGAAAATTGGAGGACATCAAACTCTAAAAAACAAATATTGTAATGGTTATAAATAGAAGTCTAGAATTTATATCTTGAAATAACTATAAAAATAGAAGACCATGGGATAGGATTTATGGGAATGAGAGTTTTCTTCAAGGGTGGAGAGAAAGTACATGGGTCTTCTGATTGAAAGGGAAAAAGTTATCAGTAAATTTACAAGGATTCAACTGTAAAAAATGGGGAACAATTTGAATGAATTACCCAAGAATCAAGGGAATTTTCATCAAAAAATGAAAACATAAAAAATCCAAGATTATGAGATCACTATAATAGAGGATGAAGTTTCCTAAATATCTGGTGGTGGGTACTTGCATAATAACCACAAATTTATATATTCCTTTATTTGATTCTTGGTCTTCTCACTCTTTTATATCATCCATGATTGATAGAAAAATTTAAAATTTCCCTAGAACCTTAGTAAGGGTGTTTTCAATCAGGAATCTAAGTGGAAATATTATTGAAACAATGACATGTCAGTTTGTTCCCATTATGACACATAAACATACCCTATTCACAAGATTGATTATTATACATATGGTTGACTTTTCTATAATCCTTGGTATAGATTTGATTTCAAATTATTACGAAAAAAATTATTTACAAGGGAAGGAGGTTATTATTCTAAATGAGGATGCATAATCACTTATCTTTAAAGGGGAGACTATATCATCTGAATCATTTCTGGATAAAAATCCAGAAGCTCTGATTAATGAAATTCTTAGATAAAAAGTATATACACAATATATGAATTGAAAAGGTATCATTAGAATAGAAGATATGCTTGTTTTATAGGACGAGATTACTGTCTTTCCTTAATAACTACCAGTACATCCACCTTGGCATGAGGTTAATTTTTTGATTGATATTATCCTTGATGTGAAACCTAATTCTAAGACTCCATATAAGATGGCTACAATGGATTTTTTATAACTCAAGAATCAACTACAGGGGTTGTGTGATAAGGTATTTATACACCCTATTGTTCCACATTGGGGATCTCGTGTTCTTTTTGTGAAGAATAAATTGTGTTCTATGAGTTCTTGCATAAATTATATATAAATTGATTCCATTAAAACAAAGAACAATTATCATCTACCATACGTTGATGACTTGTTTCATCTACTTCAATGAGATAAATATTTTTCAATGATTGATCTTCATTTTGGGTATCTTCAACTATAATTGAAGAAGTCAAATATTCTAAAGATAACATTTTGTGTGAGGTATGGACATCAAAAAATTTCAGTAATTCCCTTTGGATTGAGTAATTCACCCTATGTTTTTATATATTTTTGATGAATTGAGTTTTAAATGATTATCTTGATAATTTATTTTTTGTATTTATGGGTGATCTCTTGGTATACTATAAAATTTTTGATGAGAATAAGATTCATTTAAAAATCATACTTAAGACTCTTAGAGAAAATGATTTATATGGAAAATTTATCAAATGTGAATTTGGAACTTAGGATGTTTCTTTTCTTGGACATGTTTTCTATAAATATATAATATTAACTGATCATTCAATGATAAAGATAGTGGTGGAATAGCCCACACAAATGAATGTTACTGAGGTATATAATTTCTTTAGATTAGCATGCTATTATAAATGATTTTTCTGAAATTTTTCTTGATTAGATAACATTTTAACCATGTTATCACATAAAGGGGGTTAAGTGCATATTATTAGAATAATGTAAGGAACATTTTTAAAAATTAAAGAAGGTATTATTCAATGCACTAATATTGACTATACCATTAGAAATTGATTTTTTATAGATAGTGATGCATCCCAGAAAGGTATTTGATGCGACTTATACAGAATGATAGATTTGTTGACTATGTATCAAGGCAGTTAAAGATTCATAAACATATTTCTCCAAACCATGATCTTAAGTTGGAATCCATAATATTTTAATAGAATATATGGATTCATTACCATTATAGAGAACAATTTTAAATAAATAAATATATATATATATATATCAAAAAAATTTGAAATACATTGTCTCACAAAAATTACTCAACATGAGGCAATGTAAATGGCTAAAACTACTAAATGGGTTTTTTTTAATACACCACCACCCTGGGAAGGAAAATAAAGTGGATAATGCATTGAGTATGAAATATAATGGTGATTTTAGTAAATTGAGGATTGAAAAGGTTCATATATTAATAGATTTAGTAATATTGGATATGAGAATAATAATGAAGGGGAACATCACATCAATTGGAAAAGATTTTCAAACCATCCATATTAGGGAAATAAAGAGTTCTTATCTTGATGATAAGAATATTCAAAATAAAATAAAATTCATTAAGTATGGGAATTTCATATAAATAATATATAAAGAGTTTATATTGAAATTTTGAAAGAATTTATCTGTTTCATACATGCCTGAGTTAAAAAAAGAATTATTAGATGAAGATCATATCACAAATTTTACCACACACCTTTGTAGAATCAAAATTTTTTGTAATTTAAAGGAACTTTTTAGTGGTATTATATGGGAATGGAAATTAAAAAAATAGTTAAAGGTTGAGATATAACATCAAAAAAGATTCATGAAAGATCTATCTATTCATGTGTGGAAATGAAATGATATTACTATGGAATTAATCAATGGATTTACAAAAACTCTAAGAAAGAAAAAATTTCATATGGGATATTTTTATCTCCATAAAATTCCATATAGTTTATACATATAAGGGAATATTTACCACTTGAACACCTCTCCAAACTCTATATTAAGGGGTTTTTAAGCATCATGGTGTACCTATTTGAAATGTATATTATTATGACTGAAAATACACATTTAAATACTAGAAGATTCTTCATAAGAATCTTGATGTCGAGCTACATCTGGGCACTTCCTATCATCCTCAAAATGAGGGTAAATATGAAAGGACTATTCAAACATTATAGGACTTATTGAGGTTGTAAACACATAACATTCGAGGTGTGTGAGATCAGTATTTACCTTTGGGGAATTTCATATATAATGATATGTTCCATTCAAGAATTCAAATGACACTATATGAAGTGTTCCATGGTAAAAGATTTACTACACCAATTTATTGGTATGTTGTTTTCTAATGGAATCTTTTAGGACCGCTATTAATTTAGGATACAATGGTGAAAGATAGAACTATTCAGAGACATATTATGGAAACTCATAGAAAAATAAAAATATTTATGACAATAAATAAATAAGAGATTTAGAATTTAATGTTAGGGAACCTATTTTCATAAATTTATCTTTATTGAATGATTTTATAATGTTTTAAATGAAGAGGAAACTAAGTATTAATTAATTGGGACTTTTTATGTCATGGTTTACTATTTTTCAAATCCACTTAGCCTCTCTAAAGATCATTATGTGTTCTATATCTATTTATTGACAAAGTATATGCCAGACCCAAATCATGTTCTCACATCTATGGAAATTGCATTGGAACCTGATTTATCTTATGTTGATGATATTATCTAGATTCTCAGCACTAGATAACAAGTGTTGCAAAATCAAATGACTCGATTGGTGAAGGTACATTAGAGAAATCATAAAATAGAATATGAAATAAGAGAAACTGAATATTTTAAGATAAATAACTACCCACATATATTCATGAGGTGACATTCAATAAATTTCAAGGATCAAATATTTTAATGAGAGAAGACTTTAACACAACAGATTCAATTATGGTATGCAAGATTTTATTTCTAAATAAAAAATAGCATAATGCACATATATTAATTCAATAATGTTATTAAAAACCTAAATTCTAAAATTTTACAAATTAAATTTTCTGTAATTAATTTAATTTTTAAATTTATCTTCTCAAAAACTATCTTAGGGTGAATTTTTTATATTTTTTAGAAACAATTATTTTTTGGGTGATTAGTGAAAATTTATGATTCTACAAAAACTGTCACTTTTATAAAAATGTAATGATATAAAAATAAATTTAATGTTTATATAGCATTTTTTCTAGAATGAAAAAATATTTAAGAATTGATATAATTTATATAAAAATTTAATTTTAAAATTAGAAATATATTCTCAATATTTTTGAAATTTAAGTAATTTTTTAGTTTATCTCTCTTAATCAAGTATTTTCAAGGTTACTTTCAGTTTTTTTTTGGTTTGAAATAAAAATAAGTCTAATTTTATTTAAAAGAATTCAATTAATTCCATTTAAAATAAATTTATTATTTATTTTTTTGTAAAATAATTTTTAGGCTTAAAACAAACATTTTTCTAAAAATGTATTTAATTATGTTTTATGAAATAATATTAAAAGTGATTTAAAAAAATGGAAATAAAATCTTGTAAACTGGATTAAATATTTTGAATAATCATAATTAATAAAATTTATTAAAGTTAACTTATTTTTTCCATAATTAATATTAACCATGGTAAATATTTATCCCTTTTGATATGGGTAAAATGGATTAAACGAGTTTAAATATCGGAATAAGACTTAAAGATAACAAAAAACCCTCACTTAAAACTCATTGGTATATTTTATTTTGACCATACACATATCATATTTAATTCTATGAAAATTTTGAGGCACTTAAATTGAGTATGAAATATATTATATGATAATGTTTCAATTAATTACATGTTTTTCACACACATCACTTATAAAAGGAAAACCCCTCCTACCCCCACCCTTCTCTAGACTACTTATAAAAAAACTAAACTCATACTCCTAGATCTGATAAAAAAATATTTATATTTTTAGATTTCATATTTATAATCATGAAACAATTTTATCCATCTACAACATTCAGTATTAAATAGAAATATTTTATCACTTACATAACTAAGGACCTTATAGTTTTATATGATTAGGGAAAACTCTTACATAAAAACCCAATATCATAAATTGAACATTTTTTCTACTATATACGTATTTTCTTATTTCATAATAAGTCTTCAATATCTCCCATAATATTCTTCACACATGAAACCTATCTAGACATAATTCATTTAACATCATTTTTCTTAACCTAGTGAAATAGAAAACATAATAAGGGTAATATCAAATTCATAGCAAGGGTAAACATAAGATTTAACAATCAAATGTCATCAGTGACCATAGGATGAGTATAAGGGAATAATGAAATAAAAAAGTGAATGAGAATAAAATAAGATAATTCATACCTATCAAAACATGGATCATAGATCATGAGAATGGATTAAATATTTAATATAATCCAAGAGTCGTATAAGTCAACAATCATGAGCCATGTGAAAATAATCCTTGAGAAAAGGATATATTAGAAGTCATATCAAGCATTGGAAAACTACATAGTTTTCTTCGAACATCAAACATTCAACATAGAACCACCTGACTAGATAATTCCCACATATCCTAGGAGTACCCTATAACCTGTAAACTCTTTGATCTCTTAGGAATAACTTAAAATCAGTTAAATCGATCGTATCTTCATACAAACATAACTACATATTATCTTAGGAGTAACATTCATCCAGTCAACTCCATATAATTACCCAATTCCTTAGAGGGATATAATATACCCACACATCACATATAAGAAAAATCTCTTTATAGATTTGTGTTCACTACCCAATCATTATTTCATCAATAATTTTTGAGTACCAAATCATGAAAAAAACACATGGATTCTTTCATTTCATCAAAACTATCATAACATGATTTACCAATGAAAAAGAAATTAGTTACCCAACAACCTATTTAAAACATTACAATAAACCATTCCTATAATTTAAGTTAATGGTATCATAATATCATATTACTAGTAATGTTTATGAATCATTAAAGGATATTGAAATTGATGAAAATACCGAAAAATAACATTTAAAGCATTTCTTGGAAAATATGGGGACACACCCTTTTTTATGCCTTTAAAAACTAAAAATTCAAAAAATATTAATGAAATTATTTTTTTGAAAATAAATATAGTAACCTATAAATTAATATTCAAATAATATAGTGTGCCTGATGATCAGAAATTTTTTTCATATCATATAAGTTAAAAGAAAACATTCCTTCCACACTTTTATAAAAAGTACAAAAGGACCTATTTAGAAACAATTTAGGAATATTATGTTTTAAATATATGTAAATAAAGTAAAAGGTAGTTAAAATGAAATTTTAAAAACATTTCATTTATATGTAATAAATTTTATAAAACAATTTTGAAGAGTATGGACAAGGATGAAAAATTTCATCACCCAAAGAAGAAATAAGGTTGATTTTCTTTTAAAATAATTTCGTGATCATTTTGAGAAAAAAATAGAGAAAAATGAAAGGAAATAATGTAAAACTGAAAATAATCACTGTATAAGAATACATATTTGGTTCATGAAATTAAGATAATATAGTTTTCCCAGAAGGAAACTTGAATATAAACATTCTGGAAATGAAATGTGATTGTAAAATAAATCCTTTACCTCTATTATAAAATTTGAATCAATAGTAATTAAAAGAAAGAATATTAAATGGATCTAAAAATCCCATGAATAATATTAAGTAATATGTAAAAATAATTCATTGCTTATTAATTACACCATAAAGTAATCTTGGTGCACAACATGAAACCTGTCTCAAGAATATGAGATTTAGACAATGAAAACCCATGCAAAGATCATATCTAATGAAGTGAAAATTAATCCATGAATTGATTATGTCAAGATACTTAAATCCACATTAAAAAATCTTAAATAAATTGTAAGGATATTTATAGATCAATTTACAAAAAATCATAGCATAATAAAGTCAATAAAGAAATGTTATAACCTAATGAAATGAAATTGAGTTAAGAATCCCTTAACCTTGAGTCTCGACTTGCTACATAGATTCTTTAACTAATGTATAATAAAATTATATTAATTCTTTAATTATTTTAAAAAAATTATCTAGTTTTATTCCCTTATCATTAAACTAATTTTTAATTTATAATAATAAAATATTTAATTAACTAAACGGTGAAGTCCGGGTCGGTTTTTTTAGGACAATTAGTTCATAATTGAATAATGACTTTGGTAGGATGAACATGGTCAATAGAGTAATTGTGTAATCAACACTATAATAATAATAATCATGATATAATTATCATTTTTATACATCAAATTCAATTTTATAATCACTATTGAAAGGTTTATGTCAAAAATACTTCACATTACATTGTGGAGGTGGTATCCACATGTATGCATGTGTGGAAGGGTAAGAAGGTAAGTAATATATTATATTTAAAGAATCATAATTATGTCATAATTTCATATATATATATATATATATACATATATATATATATATTAAATCCACAATAATAACCATCCTTGTGAGATGGGGATGAAAAAAAACACATCGCCTCATGGATGTGGTAGTCCATACATACACGTAAAATATGTCTTTATTCTCTATACGATTGAAAATGAAATGAATATGGTTATAAAATTATCATAACAACATATAATTATATGGTATATATTTTTGTTATTATATTGGAATAGTTAGGAAAAAATTAAATGAGGTAGAAGAAGAATAAAAATGAAAACACTCGGTTGATATGATTACCTCCAATTTAAAAAACCCTCTTTGGATATTTAATTATAAACAACATGTATTGTATTTTAAGAATACAAAAAATTAATGAATTTATTTATAAATGTTAATAATAGGTTTTGGTAGGGTTTTTTCATGTTAATTGTCTCATGAATTATGAGGAAGAGAGGGGATGTGGCTTCCATATATAAGAGAGTAGAGGGGTGCCCTTGGAATTACATAAAATAATAATTCAATATAAAATTATTTTCATGTCCATGCTCTACCAAATTGATATATTTTTATGTTAGAATTACTCCCATGAAATAAAATTTGGACATTTTTATGTGATTTTTTAACCCTTATCTCTTTTCATAAACCACATGTTACACCTTTTGATGATTACTATGATATCAATGTTCTTTACTCTATAGGATTCAAGAAATTTACTATAAAAGTAAACATGCCCCATATGTCGAAAATAGTCGATATTATCATTTATACCCCATTCACTTGACCAAATATATGATTTTTATGAATTTTAAATCACTAAATAAAATATTAATTATAATATTATACCATTAAATTCATTTTTAGGACTATTGAATTTAATGAAATCAAGATAGAAATGTAATTAGAATATAACCTTTTAAAACATCACTAATATTTTATATTTATCAAAAATATTCATCAAACACCATAAATCACCAAAAATATAATTTTTTTATTTTTTAAATTCATTTACTTGATTTTACAAATTCTTGCATAAGAACCATGTCAGCACTGGGTAGGAATTTAAGGTAATTATTATATCACTTGAAATTAAAAAAAATTACTCTCATAGAATAATTCAATCATATTTTAATTAAATTTTTATAACCGAACATAACAACATTTTATCCCTATGAAGAAATATTTGAGATATTAAAATATAGTGACATTATGCATTTATTCTTTAATTAAAATAATATTAAAGTTGTTATTAGCTAAAAATGGCACCATGATTCCATATATTCAAATATTGGATGATTATGGTAGAATTAAGCATATAAAACAGAAAAAAGGAAGGTTTTAGATATATTTTTAATGCCTTATCACCTGATTTTTAACCTTACTAAGGTGAAAAATATTTACCATGGCTACTGTTCATAATGAACAAAAATAAAAGGGACATATTTACCAAATATGGTATTAATGATTCCAAATTTAGTATCTATTTTATAAAATTCAATCCATATAAGTGGATGAAATACATTTAATATATACATAAAAAACATGATTAAAAACAATTTTCCAGAAAAAATGTATTTTTTTGTATAAAATTGTTTTTATACCAAAATAAAGAATTAAATCCATTACCATAATATAATGTCACTATTTTAAATCAAAATGAACTAATATAATTTTAAAATAAATTAAAATAAATTATATTTTTGAAATACTTGAATAAAAAATATAGTTTTCTATGAAATTAGTATTGTTAACTATTTATTAAAAAGTTAATCCTTTTTAGAAAAATATCAAAATATCAAGTTAAGACAATTCTGGTATGCTTAATTAAAAATAATATTCTTTTTATAAAATAAAATTTGTAAAATTTTCAAAAAACAAATTACAATATTTTCTTACGAAATGAAATAAAAATATTTTTAAATAAAAAGAAATTTTAAAGCCTAAAATGACTTTACTAAAAATTGAGTGTTTATTTCCTAAGCATTAATCAATACATTTATATTGAGTTGGAAAATTAGAAATTTATTTAATAATTTAGTTTCTTCTATTCATACTCTCCAATTAAAAAGATATTTTATAATGATCTTATTTAAAATAATATTATTTCATGGTTCATTTAAACTTAGTGTTGTGTGTCATTTACGCTATCGAACATTGTATTATTTTAAAATATAAAGGTATTAAACTACCTAATCCGCTTATCTTGGACAATAACTACCCAAATACCATCCCAATATCCCTCCCCATATCCAATAGGTCCTGGTATCACTTAAATACCACTTCAAGATGGCTTAAGATGTATAGTAAAGAATGTTACCAAGAGAAGAGGTATATGTTTTTACCAATATTTTTCAAGTTCCTTTCTTCTTATCCTCATACAAATATTCTATATCCATATTAACAAAATTAAATCTATATATTAACCATAATTATATGTTTTAATGTTAATTTTACATCAATTTTCTATCCCCTTTCCATCCATTAGAAAATGAAAAAAACACTCATGTGTATGTATATCCAACCATCTCTACGTAATGGTGTAATTCATTTTTCCTCACCAATATACTTATATGGTTATAAATATTATGCTAATGAATATATATGATATTTATTACATGATTATGATGTTTTAAGTATAATATATCATAAAAGTTATTACCATTCCATCTGTTGTAAAATGATTATGTCATTTGTGTGTATGTGTAGACTATCACATCCACAATGTGATGTCATTGGTTTTTCTATTACCGAAATGAATAGATGATTCTAATATTATAAATATTTATAAGGATTACATTATTATCATTTGAAATATGATTAAACCATTTCATAAAACCTTTAACCATGGTCAATATATCAAAGTGATTATGAAAAAATTGACTAAACAACCTTAAGTGGTAAACATAATCAATACTATTCAATGAATGGATGACATATGATTATAAAAGAACCTTAAAACTGAAATATAGACGAAAAATTTTCTTCATAAAGTATTTAATAAATTTAAATTGATTATTAATGGGGATATAATGAATCTAACCAAGAATAATTATGAGGTAAGGGTTTGTTCTATAAGCACATTCACATTGTAGATTTTTTATGTTCAAATTTACATTAATAGGAACTTATAAGATATTTATCTTTTGAAGTAATGGTTTTTATTATGTTATTATTATCTATTTATTTTATATGTCTTTATTTCATTTTCGTCTCTTTGGTAATTAATACAATTTAGAAAACAAAATTATGAAAATACAACCTTATTTCTTCTTTGTTTGATGAACATTTTCATACATGTCCATGTTTCTGAAAATGATTTCAAGAATTTAATTGATATGATCAAATGGTTATTTAAATTCATTTTCAACCATATTTTACTATTTTTAAATAGTTTTAAAACTAATATTCCAATCATTTTTTGAATAAGGTACCTTTGAATTTTTACCAAGTGTGAAATGAGTCTTTATTTTAACATTCACTAAAAGAATTGATTTTCCCATCATCATAACTATTCTTTTATTTAAATATTCATTTAAATTTTTACATGATTATTTTTAAAGAAATAAATTTTCTCAATATTATTGAAATTATTGTTTAAAATGATATCAAAATAAAAGGATATTTTTCTCATGTTTTCAAATAAAGTTTCAAATGTTATTTTAAAGGTATTTTCATCTATGACAATGACTTTTGATGAATCATATTCATTATTGGGGATATACTCTAATTATATCATCTGGATTTCTTGTGATCATGTTTTTTTTATTTTTTTACTAGGGAATATATTGAAACTTTATATGATATTTTCAATATTAATGTTAATGTTGAATATTTAGTGTGTTTTTATTCATTTCTTTCATATGATGAATCTGATGGACTTTGTAAGTGATGATTAAGTCCTATTATATCCCCTTGATGCATCGGTAAATCTCATTAGACAAACAAGCTCAGGTAATTTTCATAAACCTAACTAATTTATGTATGGTTTATTCGAATGATACTTTGATGATATGATTATGATGTTCAACATTATAAAATTTATCATTATTAAACTAATTATTGTTATCCATGTCATTATTTATATTGTTATGTCACCCATGGAAATATTACCCTTTTTTGATATTTTTTATAAGGAGTATTTTATTATTGTTTATCTATTATATATTAATTATTCTTTATTTATTCTAAGAATGATTATGTTGTACAATTTCACTTGCTGGATATTTGAGAACACCATTTTATTTGTTTTCATTTCCCAAGACACTAAAAAGTGATCTATGGATACTTTTTTGGATATACAATATGAAATAAAAATGTTCTCACTTAAATTTTAACTTCCATCCATCGAAGATCAAATTTTTATTTCAAAACAGAGTACATCAAGACCCTAACTAAGGGTGCCTTAAATAGTGTAGGCCGAGGGAATCCCCTATGACCAGGTTCACACCCTCAGAATTCAGACAGTTTAAGGAGGTGATACGAGTACTAATAGAACTCTGATCTGCCAAAGAGGCCAAATGATCTGCAACTTGTTACCCTCACACCAAGTATGGGAAACTCGAATGTTGGAGCAAAGAGGAACTTTTCATTTACGAACAATGTAGGTAATGGACCAAGGTGAGAAACCTTCCCCACATAGAGAATTATGAAGGACCTTGGAATCAGTTTCCACCTGGGATATGACTAGGTTCTCTTGCTTGAAAATGGTGAGCCTAGTGAGCAGGGATTTGGCCTTAGCCTGAAGAGAGGTGTGATTACCATAAAATGAAGAATAGGCTATAACAATAGTACCCCGGAAATCGTGAACCACACCCCCACATTTAATTGCACCTGTAACACAGGACCCATCTGAATTTAACATTAAACCAGCAGCAGGAGCGTGCCAGCAAACCCAATTCCCCAGAGGCTTGTCAGAGCAAGGGAAATGTTGGGACCTAACCTGGAGAAACTGAAAAGATGGAGCACCCTGCCAACCGGAGATGAGCGAGACCATGTCCGCCAAAAGGAAGCGAGTCCTCGCAATGATGGACCTCTTTGAAGAGCCTTGGCCTTCGAATCTAGCCAGATTTCTAGCCTTCGACAGACTCCAACACCCGGTATTATAGATCACCACCCGAGCCATATGTTACTTACCCTCATCCAACGCACCATGGAACCATCTGTCAAGGAAAGGGGAATCCATGAGGTCCCTAGATGGTAGGGCTGTTAGGCCGCCAAAGGTGGACCATACTGCCTGAGCCCATTCCCCTTCATAAAATAGATGATGAGAACTCTCATCCCGCCTGTTGCTACAACAATGGAATCAAGAGGCCATCTTGATTCCAAGCCTATTGATATTCTTGTTAGTGGCAGCGGCCTGATTCTTGATGCTCTAGGATAAAAAATTAACCATTGTAGGGATCTTTTTACACCACAACACCTCATTCCAGCTCCCCTGGGAAACTTGGTCGGAATCCATCCAACGAAAATCTCTGGTTGGGAAGACACCCGAGGAAGATAGAGTAAACACACATTTATCCGGTTCAACATTGAAGAAAATGGCCTCAAGAAGAACCTATTTCTCCCCATCCAAAACCACTTTGTAAACCTCGGATGGAGGCTTGCTTCCCTTATCGATATTAGAGGTGCAGGGCACCCGGGGAATCCAAGAACAGAGCCTGCCTAGTTGCAGCTCCAAAAAGAGATTTCCCCTGCACCTACCAACCAAAGGGGATTTGAAGAAGCGACTGAACAGGAAGATAAATAATCGACCAGAAGGGAGATACTTGGTCCTGCACTACCTCCACTTTGCTGCAAATGAAGGACATGGACCTACCACAAAGCGTTTGATCCTCAATAATTTCCAACGCGAGTTTCGCATGCATGCAATGAAGCATGCACTGTATACTTCTCATGTTGATCCCTCTGTCATGAAAGGGTCTGGCCAGCCTATCCCACAAAGCCCAATACCTCTTTCTTTCCGACAAGGCATCCCATATAAAGCTAAAAAGAACATTTTCAATTGTGGTTATGACACCTTGTGGCACATAGATGGAAGCCAGAGCATGAATGGGAATAGTAGACAACATGCTATTGACCAGAGTAATGCGGCCTCTGAACGACAGGAAGCGATTCTTCCGGTTGAGAATGTGTCTTGTTATCTTGTTAAAAATATGATCAAAATCATGAACCCCAAGCCGCCCTGAGGAGATGGGAGTGCTGAGGTACTCTATTGGAAAAGAGTCGTGGTGCATGTTGAGACGACTGCACAAGGAGGAGATGTGACTTGGAGCGCACCTGTGAGAGATGACGATGTTACTTTTTGTGTTGCTAAAATCTTGCCCACTCCAGTAACTGTAAGCCTCTAGGATGATCTTGATGCCTTAAACAGAATCCCTGCCTCCATTCATGCAGATGACCGTATCATTTTCAAACATTAGGTGGGTCATCGGAGGGATACTCATCTTCCTTTTGTAAGGCTGAAAATCTCCAGCAGAGAGCCCTCGATTGATGAGGCGACTGAGGATGTCCTGTGCCAGAATGAAGATTCTTGGAGAGATTGGGTCTCCCTGCCAGAGGCCCCTCGTCGCTTTAAAAAATCCATGATACTTCCCTGAAAAGGAGACTGCCATCCACAAGGAGCTGAAGCTCCTAAACAACAGATCCACAACCTTTCCCAAGAATCACATAGCCTCTAAAGCTCTGTTAATAAATCTCCATTCAAGCCGATCGTAAGCTTTGTCCATATCTAATTTAATCACCATGTTCGAGACATGGGACTTGACGTTGATGTCTCTCATCACCTCCTGTGCAAGTGCAATAGCACCCTAGATGGAGCGGCCCCTGAAAAACCCATGTTGTTCGATGGAGACGCATCGGGGAAGGAGCGTAGACAACCACTGGTTGATTACACTCGCTAGAATCTTGTATGGGAAGTTTCATAAACTTATTTTCTGATAGTGATACAAAGAAGAAGGGTTCTTTATCTTCAAAATGAGGCACAAGGTGGTCTCACTTGCAACTCGATGTGGGATCCCACCACAGAAATAATCTTGAATCGCTACTAAGATGTCCCCCTTAACCACACCCTACACCCCTTTGTAAAAGGAGTCTAGAAAACTATCTAGTATAAGAGCGCTCATAGGGTTCAGATTCATCATTGCCTTATAGACTTCTTCCTCATCCAGGATCACCTCCATGCTCGCGTTATCCAGTAGAGACACCTGTCTAGGAATCTCCTTCCAAAAGTCCGCAAGATTATTGGGATGGCCTTCGGCCATCCTTGGGTTAGGACCCGCTAGGAGATCCCTAAAGAAACTTTGCTCTATGCCCCCTACAACCTCTTCATCCTCTGTGTACGTCCCATCCTCAGAAAGAATTTTGGGTTTGATCTTAAGATGCATTTCTTTAATGTAGGCGTGAAAAAGAAATAGTGTTTTTGTCTCCCTCATGCAACAATTTCACCCGAGATCTCTCCCAAGCCAGGCGCTCCTGTTTAAGTAACAACTCCACCAAACAAGATTTCTTTCCGGCTAGATCTTCGAATATTGAGTTTCTCCAAACCTCCTCAAGACTAGATTCCATGTTTTCGATATTATGTTTCATGTTTTCCAAATTCCGATCGAAGGGAGGGAGCCCTATGGCCCATTCCTGAAGCCCGCACTTCAGTCATCAGAGTCTGTTATGGATGGTCACCCAGGTATGCTCACGCGTAGGTTCTCCCCACAGTTCCCTGACAAGATGATGATACCCGAGACAGTGGAGCCACTGATTTCAGAACCTGAAGGACCCTAGGTAAACCTATCCAAAAGAAAGAGAGACCAGCAATGGGGAGTGATCGAATATACCTTAGGCAACGTGAGTAACCTTGGCATTCAGGAACCTGCTTATGCCAGATGAATTGGACAAGCACTGATTGATTCTGCTCCAGCTTCATCTTCCACGCCCCTAGTTGTTGCACCAAGTGAAACGTGCTCCCGAATACCCCAATTCAAGAAGACCCTTTCCCGCCATAAAACGAGCAAACTCCAGGATTTCTTGTTGGGGAAAGTTCCCTCTCCCTTTCTTCTCCCCCGGATCAAGGATAGGGTTGAAATCCCCCACCACAAGCCATGGGAGATCCTGTGGATCAAATAGACCCAGTTCATTCCACAGTCTTTAACGGGCCACCAAATCACAGCTGCCATAAACAAATGAAACGTAGAATCTCTCCATTCCCACGGTGACTTTAGAAGTGATGAATTGGTCGCCCGCATTAATCATAACCAAGGAATCATCCTTATTCTAGAATATCCAGATTTGTTTGTTGATCGTATTTGCTTACATGGAGCCTTGAAAATTCACGTTGCGTCTAAACTCCCTGATCTTCGCTGAGTTTTTCTTATGCTCAAGCACAGCCACAATAGATATTTTGTGTTTCTTAACTTCAGACACAATGAAATTAGACTTCACTCTAGCACCCACACCGCTAGCATTCCAAATAAGTAGAGATACCATTAAACAAAAAGAAGCTCGGATTTGGCCCCAGGCTCAACGGTCTTCTTTCACTGAGAGGAGGATTCATCCCTGAGGTATCTCGAGTGAGCACGCGTGCACACCCCTTGGCTGTGGGAAGAGAACCCCAGGGCAGAAAGAGCAAACCGAAACAACATGAGTAACAGGGGAGATAGGGGAGGAAAAAGCTCTCACCCTTTTTGACACCGTAGGGTACGGGGGAGGAGAGCTAGCGGGGCCTTCCAGGCCACCACCAAGAATCATGCAAGGACTGACCTTCGAACAGAGACCATGTGGAGGAAGCTAGCTGAGCACGTCATCCACAGCCTCATGCTCCAAACACAAAACAAGGAGGATCTCTAGAGCCGATGGGGGAAAATCTCGGAGGTCTAGAAAGGGTAAAAAAGAGGCAAAAGGGTTGTCTCAAATCCACCCTACATCTAGCTTTGGAGGGCTTATCAAGGAATCCAAGAGAGCCGGTACCAAAGAGGGGAGAGCCCCTGGCCTAAATACCTCAAGAACCTTGCAAGAATAACCCGTATCTGAAGAGAGAGGGAGATGAACCCCGAGCTCAGGATCTTCTGCTAGGGCTTGGCCATCCCCTAAACCTTGGACCGAGCCTCGGCCATTATCAAACTCTAAGACACCCACCCTGAGGGGAGTGGGGACACCTCCCAAAAGAGACTTAGGAGTCGAGCAGGAACCGCCCCTATTCCGGTTACGACACGAAGATCTGGAATGCCCCTTGATACAACATGAAGAACAGTATCTAGGAAATCCCCCCCCCCCCGACTCCAGCACCACAGAGAATGAAGACCGATGAATCACAGAAACCCTTACCTGGCCATCTAGCCCCAAAGAGGCCCTTATCCACCTGAAAGCCTCCAGGGGGTTTCACCACCCAGAAACCAGCCACCAGCGTTCACTTGAGACAAGCAGCCACCTCCGCGAAAGCCTCAGGGGGAAAATCCACCGCGACACTAGAGCCGGCCCGATACACCACCGGAGTAACCGACCGCACTGCTGGGAAACAGATCTGTTGGGAGCCCCTTGAACGGCAGCGCACAGCGTCGATAAAGTATGTAGGCTGGAGAGACCCCAGGAGGTAACCTGGTGAACTGGAGGATCCAGTGACGCATCACCTGAGAAGACTCTGGTATCGAAGGTCTTGGGAGGTGGGAGCGACACACGGGACCCGCCCTCCGAGGAAGCAACGATCGACTTTTTTTGAAAAGAGACAGGCGCGTGAGCCGCATTATTTACGGCTGTGGGATGGCAAATTTAGCTAGAGTGGGGTTATTATAATGGGATAGGGTAGAAATTATTTAGGGAAATGAGTTCTTTTCCACTTCAAGTGACGTTATTCAAAGAATCGAATAGCGTCAGTCAATTGAAGTGGTACTAAACTGTTTTTTTTAATATTTATTATGTTACATTTAATATAATTATATAGTTTTTATATTTATTATAATTATTATATTTATAATTATTATATATTCAATATAATATTAATTAGAGAATTATAATAAATTTATAATTATAAATATAATAATTATGATAAATATATAAAAATAATAAATATATAAATATAGTAAAAACAAAAATATAATAATTATATAATTATAAATATAGTAAATACAAAAATATAATAACTATATAATTATAATAAAAGTTATAAATGTAATAAATATAATAAATGTAGTAAATGTAATTATATATTTATATATACATTACATATATATTTTTGCATTGTAAATATGCAATTTTAATTATATATAATGTATATATAAATATATAATTACATAATGTAAATATATAATTCTATATATATACATTATATATATTTTTTACATTATAAATATGTAATTATAAAAAATATGTAATTATAATTAATATATGCCTATAATAATTATTTATTTTAATTATATATTTATTATATTTAGAGTTATAAGTATATATTTATAATATTTATAATTATAATTATATATTTATTATAATTATATAAATATAAATCGAATAAATATATAATGTATATATAAAGATAGAATAATTTGTAATAATCAAATATTAATAATAACTAATTTGTAATTTAATTAATGACAATTAATTATTTATAAGTAATTTATAATTATAATAACTTATAATTATAATAATTTGTAATAGTTACAAATATAATTACTTATAATAATTTGTAATAATTGTATTTTACACAAATAACAAATAGTTGAAAAAAAAGGAATTTCATAAAAAACGTCGACGAGAACTATTTTTTAAGAAATCAGACATTTATTTGAAACTTAAAAATGTTTCAAATACTTGTCTTTGAAAGACTATAATAGATAAATTATAACACCGATATAGATTAGACTTTAGTCATTGATTAAACATATAATAAATATTTGAAAACACAATGAATTTAATGAAAAATGTTGATAAAAAATAATTTATAAGATTTCAATTTGAAAGACTATAAAACATAAACTATTACACGGATATAACTGAAACTTTAAACATTGATGAAACATATAATAAATAGTTGAAAACAAAAGGAATTTCCAAAAAAAATGTTAGTGAAAGATATCATTAATTATTAAATTTAAAATAGAGAACTTTAAAACAGTAGAAGGGTTTTAGATAAAACAGTAAGTGTGTCTTCCTCCACTCTCACTCGAAGGTTAACCATAGACGTCTCTCCTTCGTTGAACGGTACGAACTCAGGGGCGTCAGAATTTGGGGGTTAATTTGGATATGTGACTGATATTTCGGTAAAAATGAGAGCCTGTCCAGATTTAATGAAACTGAATTGAACAGTTAAGCTGCATATAAGACACTGTGGTGGTGTTCCCCCCAAAACGAAAGGCGGCTTCAACCTTTCTTGATATCCAGTATAGATTTTGATATCCAATTCACTGCAACAAATACCAGAAATGGTGTGTTTATGTGGAGGTTCTGGTATTTGTTGCAGTGAATTGGATATCAAAATCTATACTGGATATCAAGAAAGGTTGAAGCCGCCTTTCGTTTTGGGGGAAACACCACCATAGTGTCTTACATGCAGCTTAACTGTTCAATTTAGTTTCATTAAATCTGGACAGGCCCCCATTTTTACCGAAATATCAATCACATATCCAAATTAACCCCCCAATTCTGACGCCCCTGGGTTCGTACCGTTCAACGAAGGAGAGACACCCATGGTAAACCTCTGAGTGAGAGTGGAGGAAGACACACTTACTGTTTTATCTAAAACCCTTCTACTGTTTTAAAGTTCTCTATTTTAAATTTAATAATTAATGATATCTTTCACTAACATTTTTTTTGGAAATTCCTTTTGTTTTCAACTATTTATTATATGTTTCATCAATGTTTAAAGTTTCAGTTATATCCGTGAAATAGTTTATGTTTTATAGTCTTTCAAATTGAAATCTTATAAATTATTTTTTGTCAACATTTTTCATTAAATTCATTCTGTTTTCAAATATTTATTAAATGTTTAATCAATGATTAAAGTCTAATCTATATCGGTGTTATAGTTTATCTATTATAGTCTTTCAAAGACAAGTATTTGAAACATTTTTAAGTTTCAAATAAGTGTCTGATTTCTTAAAAAATAGTTCTCGTCGACGTTTTTTATGAAATTCCTTTTTTTAACTATTTGTTATATGTTTAAAGTTTCTGTTTTTTATTCGTTTCATAGTATATATTTTATAGTCTTTCAAAGTCACGTACTTGAACCATTTTTAAGTTTCAAGTAGGCGGTTTTGAAAGCTTATAGATTACTTTTCACTACCAATTTTTTTTGAAAATCCTTTTGTTTTCAACTATTTATTATATGTTTAATCCATGTTTTATGTTGTTTTCGAGTATTTCTTATACGTTTAATCAATGTTAAAAGTTTCATTTATATTATTTTGTATATACTATCTATTTTATTTTCTAATTATATGTCTAAATAACATTCATTTCTCTAAATAAAGAGGGTTTTTAACATATATATCATGGCATCTGAATAAATCAACGTCGATGCCCCCCGGTACCACAACGTGGCGTCTGAATCTCACGTCCTCCCCGTGTTCGACGTACGTGTCGCTCCGGTGTCCTATCAACAGGATCCTCTGCTACTGGTGCATCTGGTGCCTCCTCATGATGCTGTGTAGAGGGCTGACCAAAATCATGCATGGATGACTGCCCAAAATCATACGTGGATGACTGCCCATAATCATGCGTCGAGCCATATGGTCCTGAGGCTCCTAAAAATGGTAGAAATGGCATACTGAAGAAGCCTTCGTCGGGAGGAGAGGGGGATTCCACAAGTTGTGCCACCTGATCCAGCTCGTAGTCCATAATAATCATCAGAGATGATAGATGTGGTCTATAAACGTCTCCCTGCTGTGCAACCTCATCAATAAGCTGGGCATGATCATCTCTATGTGGTGCTGTCACATCTGCAGGAGGTGCTCTCGGATGTCTATCTCACCGCCTCTACCCCTCCCGAGGTCCTCGTCTCCGTCTCTCAGCTGGCGGCGGTGGTGGCGGTACATCGTCATCAGCAGGCATAGTAGGCACATCATCACCCTCACCCTCAGGAGCTCCAACTGGAGGATATGAATCAGGATATACCTGTGGCTCCTCGTCATAAAAACTGTCTCGTATCATCCGGAGATGGTCGTAGAGAGCCAACACATCTCGATGAACTACATCACGTCTAATATATGCCTCCTCCTGAGGATGTGTGATATGTGCAAGATGATCAATGCTGTCTGTCTGAAAATGAAATGACATTCAAATTAATACCATAAAAGAGTTAAACAAATATAATATATCTTAATAAGTTTACCATCTGCTGAATGCTAATCCCCTGACGTGTAAGATGCATGATGGTATGACATCGATACCAATATGCATAATCCCCCTGGGCAGATAACTGATACTGTGCTGTGGGTTATCCATATCGAGAAATACCATATCAGGCACGCGCGTCCCACAACTCAATATGAGATGCATGAAACTGCCGCCAGTTCGTCGACTGTCTACCTGTAAGTACAATCGAATGCAACCCCTCTGGCTGTCCTGGTGCCATCGGGATATGTTGTATATAACCGAACTGGCGCATGACCCGATCGGGCTAGTGCCACTCAATGATATGGAAGTGGATGAGTGGCACCACTACAGCACGATCTCCAATCATAGCTGTGCAGTATGGTGGAAGTGATGCAGAGACATAACCTGTATATGGAGTCCACGAAACCTGAAATGTAAACTCAAAAAGTAAGTGACATATTAGCAAGATAATGTTGGTAAGATTACATTGTAAGAACTTAAAATAGTGATAAAAAAATATAAAAAATTACAGTTTGACTTACATCAGCTAGCACTAATACATCGAATATCTGTCGAAAGTTGTGCACACTATGTCTCGGTGTGTGTGCATGCTTCTGAGACTGACTCCACCTGGATACAAAATAGTAATTGTCACGAACCAACCCGGGTCGACCCTGAATCGATCACCTGAGCCGGTCCGCGACATGACCCGAGAGGCGTTCCCGATCCTCCCGGGCTGGCGACAAGCGCCAGGGCATCAATAGAGGGCAAGCAGGAACGATTTCGCTAAGAAAATACAAATAGAGCAGTGGAAAGAAATAAATCACGAAGTAAATAAATGACACTGAAAAGAAAGAGCAGCCAACAAATCACACTAACCTGGTCTCGACCAAAAACTCCTCATGACTCCGAGAGTCGCTCACCAGACCACAACCAACTCTCGCCCATGGTGAGCAAGCTCGAGCCAACCTGCAACAAAACTAAAAACAGGAAAAACACTATAGGCGTGAGTATTAAAACCCAGTAGGTGTGCCCAACAAACTATTCCCAATACACTGCCTTTAAATGAAGAATTTACCAATTACAGGTTTGAACTAAATATACAAAAATATTGGTTTTCACACACACACACACACTTTAATTTCTAAAACAAGTATCATTCCATTGCCCTTTTTAATTTGAAAACAAGTTTAATGTCTGAAAGGATTATGTATATTTCTTTTTAAAACATTTTCTGCGAACCATTTAGAAGACCAAAGTGCAGTTGTTAGCCAAAATGGGGAAACCACACATAATACACAACACACACCAAGGGAAATGTAAAAAGTGGCACACATGGGTCAGCAACCAAACTAGACCTCTCAATCATCTGCCACATACAAATAAACATTAAAGGAAACATGGGTCAAACCTAGGAGATCGTGAACAATCTAGAACGTACTATACATCTGACTCATCCTGAAGGCATGCCCTAACTCGATGACGTCATAACGCCCTAACGCCCGGCATAGCCCTACATGGCCTAACCGAGGGGCCCAATCCCCATAGTAGCAATAACTCAGTATTCCCCTGCTATGAGGCCACAAGCCAGTGCGTAATCTAAACTAGTGCAGCAATCGTTCTCAGAAAATTCACTCAATATGCCAGGTTCCCATGCCAACACACACCATAAAAGAGGGGTGAATCAACAATGCCAAACAATCAGTCATGATGCACAAACATCACATACAGCTCACGAAATTAACGCACACCAAAGATCACCCCTGAATGGGTTTTCCAAAATAATTTATTTTACTAAAGTGCCAAACGGGCCTTCACACCTTTTAAAGCAAAACCTAATTTTTCAAGAAAGCCCAAAACACTTTTTCATATGAAATCATTTATATTTAAAACTAGAAGTACGTTTGAAATTCCGTGAATTATGTTTAAAGGCCAAACGAGCATTCTTTCAATACTGAGTGTCTGCCCGTCAAAAAAATGTTCCAAGTGTTCGGTATAAAATAAACGGTTCTTTTCACACTAAATAATCATTTACAATTTTATTATCTAATATTATTTCCCATTCATTAAAATTTAACAAAACATCAAGCAATTAACAAATTCTAAATTTAAAGGTGAGTGCATTGGGGGACCTACCTTGACTCACAGTTCGGTTACGACGACGATGCGGTGCGTCTCACACTCTTGCACACGTACGTGCAAGCCGACGATTACAGTACCGCGGAAATACATCGCCAATGTGCTGTAACACCCTCAAAAATAAACAAAAACAAAAACTCATAATAACCAACAAAGAAACAACACAAAGGTTACCTTAGCGCGGGGCCGGCCTTGATCAACAGGGTCGCACGAAAGGGTGAAAGGTCGAGCGCAGTGCTGCGGTTCACTGGAAAGGTCACCGACGTCGTCAACGGTGGCGCAAAGACTCGGGCGGCTGATGACAAACCTGGTCGAAGCAGCCGGGGGGGTTGAGATGCGTTGCCCGATGATCGAGGGATGACAAAGGGGTCGTGCGACGGTCAGAAGGCAGCGACGTGCACTGGAAAAAAGGATAGCTGGCCGGGAGAACGTGCACGTCGCACCGACGGGGGATGACCAGATAGCAGGTGAAAAACGGGGTGCGCCAGAGGGTGCGCAAGCAAGGGGGAGTCGGCCGCGAGGCTGGTGAGGGGCCTGGCCAGCAGGGAGGGCACACGACGATGGGAAAAGGCGATCCGGCTGCAGCCGTTGCATACACTATAGAGAGTCGGTAGGAGCGGCTTCAGCAGGAGGGCGACGGAGGCAGCAAGGGATGTTAGAACGATGCCTTTCCAATGTGTAATGGATTTCAGTGGTCAAGATCAGCTTGGGGAGATGATGCACTGGAAGGCGCTTCACCAAATCGAAGGAGATTCAATGCGAGTGGGAGGCCGCCCAAAGACCAGGTGTCGGGCAGGGGCAGTGAAGGCTGGGTATCATTGGATGGGGAGGACAACGATGAATATGGGATCCCACTAGTTCCAGCTAGGAAGAGGAGGGGGCACAATCTCACCTCGTGAAGCACTAGGTTGGCGAGGCGGTACCTCCCTCATGTGGTAGACCATTCATGAAGATGCTGATATGGTGAGAAGGGTAAGTAAATAAAGGGATGGGTGCCAGGATTGGGGTGGTGGGGAGATGCAGGAAGGGCGCATGTCATGGTGGCTGGGCGCGCGGACAACCGCTGCTGGCTTGGGGGCTGTCGCGCTGTAGGTTGTTGGAGGAGGGACTCGTGCGGGAGAGAGGAGTCATGCAGGGAAGCAGGGGCTTGCGGCACTGCTGTATGGGTGAAAGAGGGGCGACGAGATGGCCACTGTTGCAGGGGGTTGCCGATAATGGAGGGTGGCAGTCTGCTCGGTTGAGAGGGAAGGCAAACAAGGCTCGCCGTTGCAGAGGAGGAGGGCGGCCGAGGGTGGCTAGGGCGCTGGAAGGGGAGAGCGCAGCTGGTGATGTGCGGGTGAGCTGAAAGCTTGAGGGAGCCCGGGCGCACGGTGCAGGACGGGAGGCGCAGGGAGGCCGGGGCATTGTGTGGCGAAGCAGGAGGGTGTTGCGGGCTTCCTTCTCACGACAGGGAAGGATGAAGGGGCTGGGCTGGCGCTGTACAGCTGAAGCGGGTGGTGGCGGAGCCGGCTGGAAGTTGCGGAGGGGGAGTCGAGGCACGCAAGGGGGATGCAGGGCAGCAGCGGCGGCCTGGGAAAACAGGAGGCAGAGAAAGCTGCTGCTGGAAGAAGGAGAAAATAAAAAAAGGAGGCAGTGTTGCAAGGCGGGGGGACACCCGCGTGGAATAACCAAAAGAGAGAAGAAAAAAAGAAAAGAGAAGAAGAAAGAGGAAGAAAGAGAGGAAAGAAAAAAAATAAAGATAAAAAAGTAAATGATAATAATAATAATAATAATAATAAATTTAATCCATATTAATAATATTAATATCAATATCAATATCAATAATTATAATAATAATACAAATGATAATAATAATAATAACCTTAATTTTAAAAAATATAATAATTAAAATTTATAACCGTAACCGCAATAAAATATAAAACTTATTCATTTTAAATTTTTCCGAAGAGCAAAAGATAGTGTCGTTGTCTAAGCAAAGCCGCGCGGGGTTTCAGAAACGCGCTCCACCCCTGCGCTCCACGACGTCAATTCCAAAACACACATTTTCGACAAAACATAAAAATTTTTATTCGGTGTTCAACCCGAACCTCGACAGAAAGTTTTAAAACCAAGAAAATAATAAAATAAAAAAAATACATATGGATCAGGGCGTGACAATTCTCCCCACCATAATGCTTCCCTTCCCCGGGAAGCCACACAAGACCTAGACCCATGAAGAAACTCCTTATGTGTCAATCACCCCCAAAAGTTTAGGCACCTCCAGTTGATTGATCCAAGTAGACACCGAAAACACATGACACACAACTTATCCTCAAAACACGAACACTTTAAACACCACCCAAAATGGTACCCGAGAAGAAACTCTGATACTGATACGGGGAGGCCCGAACGGACTCCCCACCATAGGAAACAAGCCAACTGAATTCAATGAGACCCGTGATCATTCTCCCAACCATAAGGAATGACTAGGGTAACCGAGCTTGAAGATTTTCCACACAGTCCAAAAACCCCCCACCACAAAGGGGAGAAGGGAAGGGCCCTACAGGTAGAGCATCGAAACTATCGTCACCGTCACTCCAACGATGTCACACCCTCGGAAGAACACAAACCATCCCACACTAATGATGAAGATTAAGACAAATCCTTTCTTCACCACTGGGGTTCACCTGAATACGCACCAGCTTCACTCCGGGACCTATGGCTGGAGCTCTGATGATTGAAGCATCGCCTGCCTCGCAGTCAGGCTTAAAAAATTCCCAATTATAACACACGAACAAGAATTTTACCAAAGACACATCCAGAACAAAGGTTTCAAAGAGGTTCATCCACAACCATTCTTACAACTGAAAGAAAAGAAACACCACAAAACGGAACAGGTGACGACTACTACATCCAAGAAACACTATAAAGAGAAAACCCCAAAATGATCTCCAAACACCATCCTACTCCTGCGGACAGGCTTAGGTGACCTTCAATGATCCAGGTATGGCTTTAGCGCGCTTCTTGAAAACACCTCGACAGAACCGTTGTAAGTGGCCCAGACGTCCACAGGTGTGGCAGGGTTTTGGAGCATTCAGGCACATCGGCCTCTTTTGCCCCCGCTTACCGCACTGGTGACAGATCAAAGCATTGTGCTGTGAGGAAGAAGACTGAAGGTCTGAAGGCCTCTTGATTCCTCTACTAGTTCCACCACTATCATGCCGCTTCTCATTCTTCTTATCGCTATCTTTTTCACTACACCCCAAAGCTGGAGGAGGATTCATCACCTCATGTCCTCCTGCTAACTCAGCTTCGATGAGGATAGATTGTCTCACCACATCAAGGAAAGTGATTACGTTGAATTCTCCCACCTTCGAGTGCAGCTCAGGACGCAATCCAAGCTCAAAATGTCGAGCTTTCACGGGATCATTTCCAACATACCCCGGTTCATACGGATCCAGGTCCAGGAAACGACGAAAGTATTCCAACACCGATCCGACACCTTACTGGAGACCGCACAACTCCATCCTCTTCCTCACCCTTGTCACTTCAGAGAAGTACTGTTGAATGAATGATGACTTGAAGAACTCCCAAGTAAGATCTTTCCGAGGTTTATTTCGAGACACGGACTTCCACCATTTCCAGGTTGGACCTTCAAGCATAAAGGTAGCCAACATCACCTTTAACGACTCAGGAAACCCAATGAAACTGAACTTCCTCTCAATCTTCCGTAACCACTCCTCTGCCTCAAGAGGATATGCCTGCCCATAAAAGAGGGGAGGGTTCAACTTCTGAAACTCGAGGACGTAGTTTTTAGGATGATCAAATGGAGGATTTTTTAAGGATGCACCACCTGAAGCTGCACCTTGGGCATCCATCGAACCTTCGTGGGGAAAACACTAAGGAACAAGAAAACAAAAAGATGGGTCAAACATGGTCATTGTCATTTAAAATACCAAAATAACACTTTTCACAACGATTTTTTTTTTCAGAAATAAGGAAAATCCAGACGATTCACTAGAGGGAAATTAGTGATGATGGGTGACTCGACCATATGGTTGGCGGCCATACGCCAGTCACACCACCGTCACTAAGAACATTCTAGGGTAAAGTCTCCAGCTCCACATGGCTTTCCAGACCATGTGAGCTCACGGAGGTCACTTGCCCAACTCTCATTTCATTTCCCAATACCACACAAACTATAAGAATCAAAAGACATCGACAACCCAAACATCCCATGGTAACCCGAGGTTCGGAACATGCAAGGGTTCATGACGTCCTTCTCATCCTTACGCCTCGAGTCCCGATAATCATACACCTTCTACCATGAAAACCCTAGATAACAATGGGCGCTATGAAAAAAAACAAGGTCCGCTCAGGAGCCGACCTGCTCTGATACCATTTTGTCACGAACCAACCCGGGTCGACCCTGAACCGATCACCCGATCCGGTCCGCGACATGACCCGAAAGGCGTTCCCGATCCTCCCGGACTGGCAACAAGAGCCAGGGCATCAATAGAGGACAAGTGGGAATGATTTCACCCAGAAAATACAAATAGAGCAGTGGAAAGAAATAAATCAAGAAGTAAATAAATGACACTGAAAAGAAAGAGCAGGCAACAAATAACACTAACCTGGTCTCGACCAAAAACTCCTCGCGACTCCGAGAGTCGCCCACCAGACCACAACCAACTCTCTCCCATGGTGAGCAAGCTCGAGCCAACCTGCAACAAAACTAAAAACAGGAAAAACACTATAGGCGTGAGTATTAAAACTCAGTAGGTGTACCCAACAAACTATTCCCAATGCACTGCCTTTAAATGAAGAATTTACCAATTACAGGTTTGAACTAAATATAAAAAAATATTGGTTTTCACACACACACACACACTTTAATTTCTAAAACAAGTATCAGTCCATTGCCCTTTTTAATTTGAAAACAAGTTTAATTTCTGAAAGGATTATGTATATTTCTTTTTAAAACATTTTCTGCGAACCATTTAGAAGACCAAAGTTCAGTTGTTAGCCAAAATGGGGAAACCACACATAATACACAACACACACCGAGGGCAATGGAAAAAGTGGCACACATGGGTCAGCAACCAAACTAGACCTCTCAATCATCTGACACATACAAATAAACATTAAATGAAACATGGGTCGAACCTAGGAGATCGTGAAAAATCCAGAACGTACTATACATCTGACTCATCCTGAAGGCATGCCCTAACTCGATGATGTCATAACGCCCTAACGCCCGGCATAGCCCTGCATGGCCTAACCGAGGGGCCCAATCCCCATAGCAGCAATAACTCAATATTCCCCTGCTATGGGGCCACTAGCCAGTGCGTAATCTAAACTAGTGCAGCAATCGTTCTCAGAAAATTCACTCAATATGCCAGGTTCCCATGCCAACACACACCATAAAAGAGTGGTGAATCAACAATGCCAAACAATCAGTCACGATGCACAAACATCACATACAGCTCACGAAATTAACTCACACCAAAGATCACACCTGAATGGGTCTCCCAAAATAATTTATTTTACTAAAGTGCCAAATGGGCCTTCACACCTTTTAAAGAAAAACCTAATTTTTCAAGAAAGCCCAAAACACTTGTTCATATGAAATCATTTATCTTTAAAACTAGAAGTATGTTTGAAATTCCGTGAATTATGTTTAAAGGCCAAACGGGCATTCTTTCAATACTGAGTGTCTGCCCGTAAAAAAAATGTTCCAAGTGTTCGGTATAAAATAAACGGCTCTTTTCACACTAAATAATCATTTAAAATTTTATTATCTAATATTATTTCTCATTCATTAAAATTTAACCAAACATCAAGCAATTAACAAATTCTAAATTTAAAGGTGAGTGCATTGGGTGACCTACCTCGACTCGCAGTTCGGTTACGACGATGACGCGGTGCGTCTCACACTCGCGCACACGTACGTGCAAGCCGACGACTACAGTACCACAGAAATACGTCGCCAATGTGCTGTAACACCCGCAAAAATAAATAAAAACAAAAACTCATAATAACCAACAAAGAAACAACACAAAGGTTACCTTAGTGCGGGGCCGGCCTTGACCAATAGGGTCTCACAAAAGGGTGAAAGGTCGGGCGCAGTGCTGCAGTTCACTGGAAAGGTCACCGACGTCGTCAACGGCGGCGCAAAGACTCGGGTGGCTGACGACAAACCTGGTCGAAGCATCCGGGGGGGGGGGGTGAGATGCGTTGCCCGATGATCGAGGGATGACAAAGGGGTCGTGCGACGGTCAGAAGGCAGCGACGTGCACTGGAAAAAAGGATAGATGGTCGGGAGATCGTGCACGTCACACCGATGGGGGATGGCCAGATAGCAGGTGAAAAGCGGGGTGTGCCAGAGGGTGCGCAAGTAAGGGGGAGTCGGCCGCGAGGCTGGTGAGGGGCCTGGCCAGCAGGGAGGGCGCATGACGACGGGAAAAGGCGATCCGACAGCGGCCTTGGCATACACTATAGAGAGTGGGTAGGAGCGGCTTCAGCAGGAGGGCGACGGAGGCAGCAAGGGATGTTAGACTGATGCCTTTCCAATGTGTAATGGATGTCAGTGGTCAAGATCAGCTTGGGGAGATGATGCACTGGAAGGCGCTTCACCAAATCGAAGGAGATTCAATGTGAGTGGGAGGCTGCCCAAAGACCAGGTGTCGGGCAGGGGCAGTGAAGGCTGGGTATCATCGGATGGGGAGGACAACAATGATTGTGGGATCCCACTAGTTCCAGCTAGGAAGAGGAGGGGGCACAATATCACCTTGTGAAGCAGTAGGTTGGCGAGGCGGTACCTCCCTCATGTGGTAGACCATGCATGAAGATGCTGATATGGTGAGAAGGGTAAGCAAATAAAGGGATGGGTTCCATGATTGGAGTGGTGGGGAGATGCAGGAAGGGCGCATGTCATGGTGGCTGGGCGCGCGGACAACCTCTGCTGGCTTGGGGGCTGTTGCGCTGCTGGTTGTTGGAGGAGGGACTCGTGCGGGAGAGAGGAGTCATGCAGGGAAGCAGGGGCTTGTGGCACTGCTGTATGGGTGAAAGAGGGGCGACGGGATGGCCACTGTAGCAGGGGGTTGCCGATAATGGAGGGTGACAATCTGCTCGGTTGAGAGGGAAGGAAAACGAGGCTCGCCGCTGCAGAGGAGGAGGGCGGCCGAGGGCAGCTAGGGCGCTGCAAGGGGAGAGCGCAGCTGGTGATGTGCGGGTGAGCTGAAAGCTAGAGGGAGCCCGGGCGCACGGTGCAGGATGGGAGGCGCAGGGAGGCCGGGTCGCTGTGTGGCGAAGCAGGAGGGTGTTGCGGGCTTCCTTTTCGCGACAGGGAAGGATGAAGGGGCTGGGCTGGCGCTGTACAGCTGAAACGGGTGGTGGCGGAGCTGGCTGGAAGTTGTGGAGGGGGAGCCGAGGCACGCAAGGGGGATGTAGGGCAGCAGCGGCGGCCTGGGAAAATAGGAGGCGGAGCAAGCTGCTGCTGGAAGAAGGAGAAAATAAAAAAACAAGGAGGCAGTGTTGCAAGGTGGGGGGACACTCGCGTGGAATAACCAAAAGAGAGAAGAAAAAAAGAAAAGAGAAGAAGAAAGAGGAAGTAAGAGAGGAAAGAAAAAAAAATAAAGATAAAAAAGTAAATGATAATAATAATAATAATAATAATAAATTTAATCCATATTAATAATATTAATATCAATATCAATATCAATAATTATAATAATAATACAAATGATAATAATAATAATAAACTTAATTTTAACAAATATAATAATTAAAATTTATAACCGTAACTGCAATAAAATATAAAACTTATTCATTTTAAATTTTTCTGAAGAGAAAAAGACAGTGTCGTTGCCTAAGCAAAGCCGCGCGGGGTTTCAGAAACGCGCTCCACCCGTGCGCTCCACGACGTCAATTCCAAAACACACATTTTCGACAAAACATAAAAATTTTTGTTCAGTGTTCAACCCGAACCTCGACAGAAAGTTTTAAAACCAAGAAAATAAAAAAATAAAAAAAATTACAGATAGATTAGGGCGTGAAAATTCTCCCCACCATAATGCTTCACGTCCCCGGGAAGCCACACAAGACCTAGACCCATGACGAAACTCCTTATGTGTCAATCACCCCCAAAAGTTTAAGCACCTCTAGTTGATTGATCCAAGTAGACACCGAAAACCCATGACACACAACTTATCCTCAAAACACGAACACTTTAAACACCACCCAAAATGATACCCGAGAAGAAACTCTAATACTGACACGGGGAGGCCCGAACAGACTCCCCACCATAGGAAACAAGCCAACTGAATTCAATGAGACCCATGATCATTCTCCCAACCATAAGGAATGACTAGGGTAACCGAGCTTGAAGATTGTCCACACAGTCCAAAAACCCCCCACCACAAGGGGGAGAAGGGAAGGGCCCTACGGGTAGAGCATCGAAACTACCGTCACCGTCACTCCAACGATGTCACACCCTCGGAAGAACACAAACCATCCCACACTTATGATGAAGATTAATACAAAGCCCTTCTTCACTGCTGGGGTTCACCTGACTACGCACCAGCTTCACTCCGGGACCTATAGCTGGAGCTCTGATGATTGAAGCATCTCCTGCCTCGCAGTCAGGCTTCAAAAATTCCCAATTATAACACACGAACAAGAATTTTACCAAAGACACATCCAGAACAAAGGTTTCAAAGAGGTTAATCCACAACCATTCTTACAACTGAAAGAAAAGAAACACCACAAAACGGTACAGGTGACGACTACTACATCCAAGAAACACTATAAAGAGAAAACCCCAAAATGATCTCCAAACACCATCCTACTCCTGCGGACAGGCTGAGGTGACCTTCAATGAGCCAGGTATGGCTTTAGCGCGCTTCTTGAAAACACCTCGACAGAACCGTTGTAAGTGGCCTAGACGTCCACAGGTGTGGCAGGGTTTTGGAGAATTCAGGCACATCGGCCTCTTTTGCCCCCGCTTACCGCACTGGTGATAGATCAAAGCATTGTGCTGTGAGGAATACGACTGAAGGTCTGAAGGCCTCTTGATTCCTCTACTAGTTCCACCACCATCATGCCGCTTCTCATTCTTCTTATCGCTATCTTTTGCACAACACCCCAAAGCTGGAGGAGGATTCGTCACCTCATGTCCTCCTGTTAACTCAGCTTCGACAAGGAAAGATTGTCTCACCACATCAAGGAAAGTGATTACGTTGAATTCTCCCACCTTCGACTGCAGCTCAGGACGCAATCCAAGCTCAAAATGCTGAGCTTTCATAGGATCATTTCCAACATACCCCGGTTCATACGGAGCCAGGTCCAGGAAATGACGAAAGAATTCCAACACCGATCCGACACCTTGCTGGAGACCGCACAACTCCATCCTCTTCCTCACCCTTGTCACTTAAGAGAAGTACTGTTAAATGAATGATGACTTGAAGAACTCCCAAGTGAGATCTTTCCGAGGTTTATTTCGAGACACGGACTTCCACCATTTCCAGGTTGGACCTTCAAGCATAAAGGTAGCCAACTTCACCTTTAACGACTCAGGCAACCCAATGAAACTGAACTTCCTCTCAATCTTCCATAACCACTCCTCTGCCTCAAGAGGATCTGCCTTCCCATAAAATAGGGGAGGGTTAAACTTCCGAAACTCGAGGACGTAGTCTTTAGGATGATCAACAGGAAGATTTTCTAAGGATGCACCACCTGAAGCTGCACCTTGGGTATCCATCGAACCTTTGTGGGGAAAACACTAAGGAACAAGAAAACAAAAAGATGAGTCAAACATGGTCATTGTCATTTCAAATACCAAAATAACACTTTTCACAACGATTTTTTTTTCAAAAATAAGGAAAATCCAAACGATTCACTAGAGTGAAATTAGTGATGATGGGTGACTCGACCATATGGTTGGCGGCTATACGCCAGTCACACCACCGTCACTGAGAGAATTCTAGGGTAAAGTCTCCAGCTCCACATGGCTTGACAGACCATGTGAGCTCACGAAGGTCACTTGCCCAACTATCATTTCATTTCCCAATACCAAAAAAACTATAAGAATCAAAAGACATCGACAACCCAAACATCCCATGGTAACCCGAGGTTCGGAACAAGCAAGGGTTCATGACGTCCTTCTCGTCCGTACGCCTCGAGTCCTGATAATCATACACCTTCTACCATGAAAACCCTAGATAACAATGGGCGTTATGAAAAAAAACAAGGTCCGCTCAGGAGCCGACCTGCTCTGATACCATTTTGTCACGAACCAACCCGGGTCGACCCTGAACCGATCACCCGAGCCGGTCCGCGACATGACCCGAGAGGCGTTCCCGATCCTCCCGTGCTGGCGACAAGCACCAGGGCATCAATAGAGGACAAGTGGGAATGATTTCGCCCAGAAAATACAAATAGAGCAGTGGAAAGAAATAAATCACGAAGAAAATAAATGACACTGAAAAGAAAGAGCAGCCAACAAATCACACTAACCTGGTCTCGACCAAAAACTCCTCGCGACTCTGAGAGTCGCTCACTAGACCACAACCAACTCTCGCCCATGGTGATCAAGCTCGAGCCAACCTACAACAAAACTAAAAACAGGAAAAACACTATAGGCATGAGTATTAAAACTCAGTAGGTGTGCCCAAAAAACTATTCCCAATGCACTGCCTTTAAATGAAGAATTTACCAATTATAGGTTTGAACTAAATATACAAAAATATTGGTTTTCACACACACACACACACTTTAATTTATAAAACAAGTATCAGTCCATTGCCCTTTTTAATTTGAAAACAAGTTTAATGTCTGAAAGGATTATGTATATTTCTTTTTAAAACATTTTCTGCGAACCATTTAGAAGAACAAAGTTCAGTTGTTAGCCAAAATGGGGAAACCACACATAATACACAACACACACCAAGGGCAATGGAAAAAGTGGCACACATGGGTTAGCAACCAAACTAGACCTCTCAATCATCTTCCACATACAAATAAACATTAAAGGAAACATGGGTCGAACCTAGGAGATCGTGAACAATCCAGAACGTACTATACATCTGACTCATCCTAAAGGCATGCCCTAACTCGATGACGTCATAACGCCCTAACGCCCGGCATAGCCCTGCATGGCCTAACCGAGGGGCCCAATCCCCATAGTAGCAATAACTCAGTATTCCACTGCTATGGGGCCACTAGCCAGTGCGTAATCTAAACTAGTGCAACAATCATTCTCAGAAAATTCACTCAATATGCCAGGTTCCCATGCCAACACACACCATAAAAGAGGGGTGAATCAACAATGCCAAACAATCAGCCACGATGCACAAACATCACATACAGCTCACGAAATTAACGCACACCAAAGATCACCCCTGAATGGGTTTTCCAAAATAATTTATTTTACTAAAGTGCCAAACGGGCCTTCACACCTTTTAAAGCAAAACCTAATTTTTCAAGAAAACCCAAAACACTTGTTCATATGAAATCATTTATCTTTAAAACTAGAAGTACGTTTGAAATTCTGTGAATTATGTTTAAAGGCCAAACTGGCATTCTTTCAATACTAAGTGTCTGCCCGTCAAAAAAATGTTCGCAGTGTTCGGTATAAAATAAACGGTTCTTTTCACACTAAATAATCATTTAAAATTTTATTATCTAATATTATTTCTCATTCATTAAAATTTAACAAAACATCAAGCAATTAACAAATTCTAAATTTAAAGGTGAGTGCATTGGGGGACCTACCTCGACTCGCAGTTCGGTTACAACGAAGATGCGGTGCGTCTCACACTCGCGCACACGTACGTGCAAGCTGACAACTACAGTACCGCGGAAATACATCGCCAATGTGCTGTAACACCCGCAAAAATAAATAAAAACAAAAAATCATAATAACCAACAAAGAAACAACACAAAGGTTACCTCAGCGCGGGGCCGGCCTTGACCAACAGGGTCGCACGAAAGGGTGAAAGGTCGGGCGTAGTGCTGCGGTTCACTGGAAAGGTCACCGACGTCGCCAACGGCGGTGCAAAGACTCGGGCGGCTGATGAAAAACCTTGTCAAAGTAGCCGGGGGGGGTTGAGATGCGTTGCCTGATGATCGAGGGATGACAAAGGGGTCGTGCGACGGTCAGAAGGCAGCGACGTGCACTGGAAAAAAGGATAGCTGGCCGGGAGAACGTGCACGTCGCACCGACGGGGGATGGCCAGATAGCAGGTGAAAAGCGGGGTGCGCCAGAGGGTGCGCAAGCAAGGGGGAGTCGGCCGTGAGGCTGGTGAGGGGCCTGGCCAGCAAGGAGGGCACACGACGACGGGAAAAGGCGATCCAGCTGCGGCCGTGGCATACACTATAGAGAGTCGGTAGGAACGGCTTCAGCAGGAGGGCGACGGAGGCAGCAAGGGATGTTAGACCGATGACTTTCCAATGTGTAATGGATGTCAGTGGTCAAGATCAGCTTGGGGAGATGATGCACTAGAAGGCGCTTCAACAAATCAAAGGAGAGTCAATGCGAGTGGGAGGCCGCCCAAAGACCAGGTGTCTGGCAGGGGCAGTGAAGGCTGGGTATCATCGGATGGGGAGGACAACGATGACTGTGGGATCCCACTAGTTCCAGCTAGGAAGAGGAGGGGGCACATTCTCACCTCGTGAAGCAGTAGGTTGGCGAGGCGGTACCTCCCTCATGTGGTAGACCATGCATGAAGATACTGATATGGTGAGAAGGGTAAGCAAATAAAGGGATGGGTGCCATGATTGGGGTGGTGGGGAGATGCAGGAAGGGCGCATGTCATGGTGGCTGGGCGCGCGAACAACCGCTGCTGGCTTGGGGGCTGTCGCGCTGTAGGTTGTTGGAGGAGGGACTCGTGCGGGAGAGAGGAGTCGTGCAGGGAAGTAGGGGCTTGCAGGACTGTTGTATGGGTGAAAGAGGGGCGACGGGATGGCCACTGTTGCAGGGGGTTGCCGATAATGGAGGGTGGCAGTCTACTCGGTTGAGAGGGAAGGCAAACGAGGCTTGCCGCTGCAGAGGAGGAGGGCGGCCGAGGGCGGCTAGGGCGCTGCAAGGGGAGAGCGCAGCTGGTGATGTGCGAGTGAGCTGAAAGCTAGAGGGAGCCTGGGCGCACGGTGCAGGATGGGAGGCGCAGGGAGGCCGGGGCGCTGTGTGGTGAAGTAGGAGGGTGTTGCGGGCTTCCTTCTCGTGATAGGGAAGGATGAAGGGGCTGGGCTGGCGCTGTACAGCTAAAGCGGGTGGTGGCGGAGCCGGTTGGAAGTTGCGGAGGGGGAGCCGAGGCACGCAAGGGGGATGCAGGGCAGCAGCGGCGGCCTGGGAAAACAGGAGGCGGAGCAAGCTGCTGCTGGAAGAAGGAGAAAATAACAAAAGAAGGAGGCAGTGTTGCAAGGCGGGGGGACACCCGCGTGGAATAACCAAATGAGAGAAGAAAAAAAGAAAAGAGAAGAAGAAAGAGGAAGAAAGAGAGGAAAGAAAAAAAAATAAAGATAAAAAAGTAAATGATAATAATAATAATAATAATAATAATAAATTTAATCCATATTAATAATATCAATATCAATATCAATATCAATAATTATAATAATAATACAAATGATAATAATAATAATAACCTTAATTTTAACAAATATAATAATTAAAATTTATAACCGTAACCGCAATAAAATATAAAACTTATTCATTTTAAATTTTTCTGAAGAGCAAAAGACAGTGTCGTTGCCTAAGCAAAGCCGCACGGGGTTTCAGAAACGCGCTCCACCCGTGCGCTCCACGACGTCAATTCCAAAACACACATTTTCAACAAAACATAAAAATTTTTGTTCGGTGTTCAACCCGAACCTCGACAGAAAGTTTTAAAACCAAGAAAATAATAAAATAAAAAAAATTACAGATAGATCGGGGCGTGACAATTAAATGTGACAACCGGGCCCCGATGACAGCACAGCCACTCCGCCTTAACATGGCCGTCGGGTCCTGGCCCACCAGGTACCACCAGTTGCCCCGCAGACACGTGGGGCCCACCCCAGGGTCCACCCACATGCCTGAATGGGTCATCTGACTAATGACAGTCCCCACAGGCCAACACATGTCCTTTCCAGTGTGCTTTGTCCTCACTCACACACACCCTGAGAAACTTCCCAGAGGGTCACCCATCCTGATCACTACTCCAGGCTAAGCACGCTTAACTGTGGAGTTCTAATCAGATAGGCTCCTGAAAAGGAAGGTGCACCTTGTTGACATGAGTCATATCATTTAGTCATTTAATCCTTTATCATTTGGGGATGTTACAATCACCCCCCCTTTTAGAGCACAACGCCCTCGTTGTGGGCCCTACATCTCAACCCAGGCAGTGCACCGCTCTTAAGGCTGGGTTCCTCCTCTGATACCAAATGTGACAACCGGGCCCCATGACAGCACAACCACTCCGCCTTAACATGGCCGTTGGGTCCTGGCCCACCAGGTACCACCAGTTGCCCCGCAGACACGTGGGGCCCACCCCAGGGTCCACCCATATGCCTGAATGGGTCATCTGACTAATGACAGTCCCCACAGGCCAACACATGTCCTTTCTAGTGTGCTTTGTCCTCACTCACACACACCCTGAGAAACTTCCCAGAGGGTCACCCATCCTGATCACTACTCCAGGCCAAGCACGCTTAACTGTGGAGTTCTAATCAGATAGGCTTTCGAAAAGGAAGGTGCACCTTGTTGACATGAGTCATATCATTTAGTCATTTAACCCTTTATCATTTGGGGATGTTACAGTAATACACAGTAAGTTGATAAAAAAACAGAAGTACTAAATAAATGAAAGTAATGAAGTAAGCATACCATCGTCCACGAGGACAATCCTGAAATAGCTCTGCTGCAAGAGGTGCGATAGCTCGAGGAGCGATGCGTGGAAAACGCTCCCAGGCCCACATCTGTACTAAATCCATACAACCAGCAATCTGATGTGCATCTTCCTGACAAGTGGTACAAAGGGATCTGTACAGATGTGCTAATATAGCGGATCCCCAACTGTATGTAGCTTTATGATCAAGATCCTCAAGTAATGGGAGGTATATCATGTGTACCAAAAGGGTGGAGTAGTCGACGCATAACATGCCTCCGAGTAGTCGCAAAATATATGCACGTGTATGCCTAATGAGCGTCTCCTTGTCTGCGTCATTAGGAATGACAGCGAAATTCTCATCAAGCCATGTCATGCGCAATCGCGAACCCACGAGGACACCTCGTACGCCAACGACATCAACGCCTAATAGTCGTTGTATGACGACAGCCTAGTTGCCACTAGTGGCACCCGTAACTGCCTGTCCATGGATGGGCAAACCAAGCATGTAGATGACGTCCTCTAAAGTAATGGTCATCTCCCCCTCTGGAAGATGAAAAGTGTGTGTCTCTGGCCTCCATCTCTCAACCAATGCTGCAATCAAATGATGATCAATAGTCTTGAAGTCACACATAGCGACTCCATAAAATTCCGAACATCTAAGGTATGGAGAAATAGCTACCGGGGGCGCATCGTGATGAAAATGATGTACTCTCCGAACAGCAAGCTGTCGAACAGGTCGTCGCGCCAACACAAGATGCGACACATGTGTCTCCTGACCAGATAATAGTGGCTGCTCCATCTGATTGTACAAATAGTAAAACATTAATTTCATGTCAGTCATCATATTTATCATTTAAGGTATGAAATTTATCATGTAATGTATGAAAGAAGCGTGTAAGTAATTTAGGATATGTTCAATATATAAAGGAATTTATGATATGTTCAACATATAAAGTTAATGATATATTCACTTTGAATGTTTTCAAAATTCAACGATGACATTGGATTTTGAAAGATGTCGATGTCATAATAATTGACCAAAATTATTAAAAGAATTAATGATATGTTCAACATATAAAGTTTTGGATTGATTCTCTAACTCAATATGCTCAGTCAACATCGTTTAGAAGGAATATGAAAAAAACTTTGATCCATGTACGGTTGACATTAAAAAACATCCTCCTTCTGCATTGTAGCTTTAGTCGACCCAGTAAAAAACCAACTATCACATATTCACGACCTCCGAATGAATATATGACAGTTGGTTCTTCACTGGGTCGACTAAAGAGGGGAATTGCCAATTTTGCAGAATGAATCAATGTTTTTTTTGGAGAAAACACATTCTCATGGTTGAAAACGAGGGGCATAATGTTTTAATAATTTTCAAGAATATCAATAATTTATGTTCATCACTCTATTTAACAATTATGAAGAAAAGGATGAGAGGGGCATAATGTTTGAATATCTTTATTTGTAATTTTCTAGGCTAGTAGTCTCATATTCTGTTATATCCTCAATTTATTCTTCACTATTATTCACTCTAGATAATTCTCAGATTTTGTTAAATCCTCGATCTTATATTTTATATATTTTAAAATTTCTTGTTATTTTTCTAAAACAACAACCACTTATTTAAATGATGATGATATATTCACTATGAATGCTTTCAAAACTCATCGATGGAAAAATATTGATTACACGTACAATATGTTTATAGTAACTGATGGAGTAAAAAAATCATTTTAACCATTAGATGATTTCCCTATGTGTCGAGGGCAACATGTCTTCATATGACCCTCCTTTCGGCATATTCTGCACCTTCGTCCAGGTGCCTGTTCAGTAGGCCAATCCACCTTATTCCGAATACGAGTCGACTTTGGCCTCCCTTTAGGTCGAAGTCTACTGATGTTTGGTAGAAGCGTGGGTGTGTCATCAGAGAGCTGAAAATTCTGATATTCTCCAATTGGCATCCACGGAGTATTGTAGCATGAGTTGATACTGTCAAGTCAATAAACTGGATCAACAAACTGCTCCCAAGATATGTGTACGTAACCACAGGCTACAATCACATGGCCACAAGGATATCTCAATGCTTGAAACTTGCCACATTCACAGTAACGCTTCTCCAGTAAAACAATTCAGATTCGACCATTGCTACAAGACACAACATCACCGGGTTCAGAGACCTCAAATCATTGCTCTGGACGATTAAATGCGGTGACATGATAAGTTGCAACTTCCTGAAGAACTGTATCTAAATCACGTTGGAAATGGTGTCCATAACGCATCCCTCTGTTCAAACCCTCTTTAGTTTGCTTTCCCCATTCCAGAAAATATTTTACACTATGATAGAAGGTCTCTTGTACCAAACCTACAATTTATATTTAATTCATTATACTAATAGTATATTATAATTATGTTTTTCGGATCAAAATATAATTAAATATTCATATTTACCTATGATTGGTAATTTTTGAACTCCCTTGAAAACCCCATTTATGCATTCTATGATGTTGGTAGTCATATGACCATATCTCCTCCCATCATCATATGCCAACGACCATTTCTGTTTTGGAATTTGCATCATATAATCATAAACTTCCGTATTAACTCTTTGAATATCTTGAAGACGCTCCCCCATTCTTTGTTGTTGAGGCTCGTATGCTATCATACAAGAAAAAATCTGAACAAATAATGATCATAACTATGATATGATTTGTTAATACAAAAAATGATTTTCATACCAATTTTCAAGATTGCTTTCTTCATGGACTCATTCTTGAATATCTTCCGTAAATTGCTAGCAATGTGTCGAATACAATATCGATGATGGGCATAAGGTGGTCTCCATGAAAGTCCCTCAGATTTTACTGCCTCTTTGATTGCACGGTGACGATCTAAGATAAGGCAAATCCCTTCCTCGCCCGTAACAAACTCACGAAGACATGCGAGAAACCAACTCCATGACGAGAAGTTCTCTTTCTCCAAAATTGCAAATGCCAAAGGTAGAGGGGCTCTATTTCCATCTTGTGTGGCAGCAATCAATAAAGTTCCTGTATACTTTCCATACAGAAATGTGCCATCTATTTGTATAAACTGCTTGCAATGCCTAAAAGCAGCCACACATGGTAAAAATGTCCAAAACAATCTATCAAAAACAACCATTGACTGGTCAACTTGGTTGTATTGGTTAACATATTCAATAGTATTTAACTGATAGATCACTTGATTGTTGTGGCATAAAAACTCCAAAAGTTGTGGCAAAACTCGATAAGAGTAATCCCAATCACCATACACTTTCACAATAGCCTTTTGACGTGCTGCCCATGCCTTCCAATAAGAGATCTGATACCCAAAAAGTTTTTTGATTCACTCCATCAAAAGAATAACAGGAACATCTTGACAAGCTCTAATCATTTCAATAATAACTGTTGAAACAAAGTCAACATCTAATGAAGAATGTTCCTGTGACAAGCTTGGGTTCACACATGTGTGTGGAGTAAATCTTGTGATGTGCCAGCTGTGAAAAGTGTTATCAATTATAGCTCGCATACGCATTTGACAGTTCGAATCATATTTGTCGCAACGGATCAAATAATAAGATCTTTTTGACTCTTCTACAACATAAGAGTAATGTCTGTCAATTTGATATTGTTTTATCACATATTTCATTGCATATTTACTGTCAAACTCTCTTCCAATGTATAGAACACCTTCATCTGCCACTCGATCTGTGCCCCCAATGATTCCTGGAAATTCTGAAGCAGGAGTAATTACTGACCAATTGAATTCTGGCAAGAGATTCATGCCTTCCGTTGACCATGAACTCAATGGTGGGGGGTGGTTTAACGGTCGGTTAAAACTCACATGATTAGGCACTGGTTGTTCTTCCGCATGCGCTTCCTCTTCATCTTCGGCTTCCTCTTCCTCTTCTTCTAAATTGTCATCGTCCTCAAAATTATCAACCAACGCATCTATAGTATGTGGGGGACTATCTATTAAAATTGTGGCCGAGGGAAATGATGGTACCAATGTTGATGGAACTTCTTGATGTGTTCTAAAAGGAGCAGATGACATTGTCTCGTGAAATTGTGATGACCCAAATTCCAATGTCAATGGGATCTCCATTGTAGATATGGTCACATACAAATCCATCATTTGATTGGCAGGTAGAAACTTAACCAATGACAGTACGTATTCCCATTCTTCATGATCAGTTATCGGATAGGCCACATGCCAAAATCTATCAACATATTTTAGATGTCTGTATATGATAGATTCTATCACATGGTTACTCGTCAGTTTAAAATTTAGATGAATTTTCCTTTGAAGAGTTCCCAAAGTTGTACAGCCTCCAAGCATTACAACAGCTTCTGGTTATATACTATAACTACATCCTTGTTCTGTCTCAATTATTTTTCTGTTGCAATAAATATAAGCAACCATCTTTTTTATCTAAAATAAACCTTCGTTATTAATCACATATGATCAAACAGTCTAATTATGTTTGCATGCTTTTAGAATTTATGTAATTTATGTTGGATTCCTAGTCCCTCCACCAAATCAATATGTTCAAACCATATTGATGTGTAACTCACTTTACACAACCCACAAGTTTGTGTTATTTACCCACAAATAGTAAGTCAAACATATTCAGACATATCCACATCCATCATATGGATGAGGTACATGAACACGTCATTTAAAAGCATAGAGTTATCTGAACTTGAAAAACTCAACATGAATAAGCCCGGAGCGACAGATAGCCAACCCCATTCACTTTCCTAGACAAGGCAAGCCTCCAGGAAAGTAGGCGGTCCGACCCAAAGCCCCTCTATCCAGGGATACTTTACTCAAGCAAGAATTTCAGTTCATGACAACTCTAACACTTAATATGTAAAAAATATATTAAACTACTAAATTCAAGTTCATAACTATAATTACAAACTGAGGTCAAGGTAGATGACAAAATAAATAAATTATCATACTTAGAATGGAATGAAAATATATATTATATAAACAATTATTAATATAACTACTTCGCTAATTACTGTAACTACTTCGCTAATTAATGTAACTACTTCGCTAATTAGTTAAACTACTTCGCTAATTAGTTAAACTACCAATTGGATTTCATTGATTACCCAATTAGATTTCATTGATTACCCAATTAGATTTCATTGATTACCCAATTAGATTTAATTCACTACCTAAATAGATTTAATTAACTACCTAAATAGATTTAATTAACTACCTAAGTAGATTTAATTAACTACCTAAGTAGATTTAATTAACTACCTAAGTAGAATTACCTACTTAAATTTAGTTAATTACCTAATTAGTGTTCATTAATTACATAATTAGTGTTCATTAATTTCCTAATTAAAATTACTTAATTAAGTTGACTTAGAATTGATTAATTAAGTTGACATATAATTGATTAATTAATTCACTAATTACAGTTAATTATTTCACTAATTACAATTAATTATTTCACTAATTACAATTAATTAATTAGCTAATTATAATTAATTAATTAGCTACTTAGAATACTTAATTAACTAATTAGAATTGATTAATTAAGTTGACTTCACTAATTACAATTAATTAATTAGCTACTTAGAATACTTAATTAAAATTGATTAATTAAGTCGACTTATAATTGATTAATTAAGTCGACTTATAATTGATTAATTAAGTTGAAATATAATTGATTAATTAATTCACTAATTACAATTAATTATTTCACTAATTAAAATTAATTAATTAGCTAATTATAATTAATTAATTAGCTACTTATAAATCATTAATTAGATACTTAGAGTTAATTATTTCACTACTTAGAATTAATTATTTCACTACTTAGAATTAATTAATTCACTAATTAGAATTAATTATTTCACTAATTATAATTAATTAATTCACTAATTAGAATTAATTAATTCACTAATTAGAATTACTTAATTCACTAATTATAATTAATTAATTCACTAATTAGAATTAATTAATTCACTAATTATAATTAATTAATTTACTATTTATAATTAATTAATTCACTAATTATAATTAATTAATTCACTAATTATAATTAATTAATTCACTAATTATAATTAATTAATTCACTAATTATAATTAATTAATTCACTAATTATAATTAATTAATTCACTAATTATAATTAATTAATTCACTAATTATAATTAATTAATTCACTAATTATAATTAATTAACTACTATTATAATTAATTAATTAACTAATTATAATTCATTAATTAGCTAATTAGAAACATTAAGTAGCTAATTATAATTAATTAATTCACTAATTATAATTAATTAACTAAATAAAATTAATTAATTACCAAATTACAAATCATTAATTCACTAATTATTATTAATTAATTCACTAATTATTATTAATTAATTCACTAATTATTATTAATTAATTCACTAATTATTATTAATTAATTCACAAATTATTATTAATTAATTCTCTAATTAGAAATGATTAATTAACTAATTAGAAATCATCAAGTAACTAATTAGAAATCATTAAGTAACTAATTAGAATTCATTAAGTAACTAATTAGAATTCATTAAGTAACTAATTAGAATTCATTAATTAACTAATTAAAATTCATTAATTAACTAATTAGAATTAACTAATTAACTAATTAGAATTAACTAATTAACTAATTATAATTCATTAATTAACTAATTACAATTAACTAATTAACTAATTATAATTCATTAATTAACTAATTACAATTAACTAATTAACTAATTACAATTAACTAATTAACTAATTACAATTAACTAATTAACTAATTACAATTAACTAATTAAAATTAACTACTTACTAATTACAATTAGCTAATTACTAATTACAATTAACTAATTACAATTAACTAATTACTAATTACAATTAACTAATTAAATTTAACTACTTAATAATTACAATTAACTAATTACAATTACTTAAATATTTACTATTAATTAACTAACTAAAATCGACTAATTAACTAATTACAATTAATTATTTAACTACTTACAAATATTTAACTACTATTAACTAATTAGAATGTATTAAATAACAAATTAAAATTAAATAATTTGATACTTAAAAATAATTCAAAAAAAATTCCATAATCTAATTACATTAACTAAACAATTAAATACACAATTTAAAATATTAAAAAAATGTAAATAAAAACTTACCTCGATTTTGCAGAACTTTAAATTTGCAAAAAGATCCTCAGTTGGATGAGGATGAGGGAGAGGGAGGAGGGAGAATGAAGAGAGAGGGATAATGAGGAGAGAAGTGGAGGGAATGAGGAGAGGAGGAGGGGGAGGGAATGAAGAGAGGAGGAGGGGGGAGGGGGGTTTTATAGCTGCGAGTGGAGATCAGCGCCACTTGAAGTGGCGCTGATCGGCATAAGGATAAGGGATCAGCGCCACTTGAAGTGGCGCTGATCCTTTTATCCTAAAGGTATCAACGCCACTTCAAGTAGCGCTGACCAATTATTAATGGTTTTCCGGTTAGTGCCACTTCAAGTGGCGCTATGGCGTTTTTTTGCCATTAGCGCCAATTCAAGTGGCGGTACACTGACCCATTTTCCTAAAAAATAAAATCGGTAAACCATTTTTATAAAAAAAATGCCCCCACACCAAATTTTCCCGCTGTGGGATCCATTTTTCCTCGGTACTTTTTAACTTGTATTTCATATTTTCAAATTTAATTATAGAATCATATGTGTATCTAGTCTCCCAAGAGTACAAAAGTGTTTGATCCATCAGGATGTGATCTTTTTTGTCTTATTCCATAACCGCCAGCTCTGAGTTACTATGGATAGGGTGTTAAACTATGAACATTGGAAAGTATAAACCTAGTTGGCCATAGGTAAATGACATGAGTTGATGTTTTGGCTACATTCCATGTAAACAAAGTGTGCTTCTTATACTTCCCATTTTTAAGTATTTTTCATATTTTCTCTCCTTGGTGTTGGAATTACACCTATGAGAAGTCCATTATGAGTTTTTTCACATAGATAAACATGGTGTAATAATTTTAGTGTTTATAGAGGCTTATGGATTGATTTTTGAAGTAGGTGAGTTTTAGTGGGAGGATATCATTGATGTATCAATTCTTAATCCTTCAATGGGTTGGGTCGCGAGATGTGAGGCCTAAGAGAGGGTCATGATCTTAGTAATATTCCTAGATTGAGTATTTTAAGGAAATATATTTGAGGTTCTTTTGGATAGTTTCTTAATATTTGACATGATGAAGTCTGGAATGATGCATTTATCCCTATTTCTTGAGGTTTGAGTGGTTGAGGCTATAAAATTGTTACATGAGATTTTAGATCCAGTTTTTTGGGATCCGTTTTGTTGGTGTTTTTTGGATAGGATGACACCATGGGTGTAACATCCTAGGTAAATAAAGAATATAACATTTTCATATTTAATAATATTTTTGAATTAAATATTAATTTTACTTTAAAGGGGATTTTATTTTTGATGGCATACCCGATATGTAACAACAGGTTTCTTTAAAATCTTATGTTGCACACAACGTTGAGTTATACCAAAAAAATAAAATATTATTATTATTATTTTAAATGGTAGTTAACGCATAGCCATTGTATTGGAGGGAATGAACATAACTAACTACAGTATGATTACACATGTTTCATATATGTTTTTACATTTACCCAATAAAATTTAGGATGTTAAAATGTGAATGAATCCAATTTTAAGTACAAATATTCTAATATTCTTTAAAATGTAGATTTACTTACTTTTGATGGAAAACCATTTTTAAATATATTTTTTCTCACCTTTATATGTTCTATTTGACAAAATAATATTATTCTTCAGAATTGAGACATAAAAATTTACTTTGGATGAAATTTTAGTATTTTTCTGATAATATCCATTTTTTAATGATTAGTGAAAAATAATGCATTTTAATTCAAAATTTTATTTTAATATAATTTATTTATATTATTAGGTTATATTTTTAATTGGTATTAAAGTGTAATTGGATTATATTTTAAACATTTAATCCAATTTTGGTCATTGGATTTAATTTCACTTTGATATTGGATATAAACAAGTGTCAATCTTTTGATAGTTATTATTTCTTAAAAACGCGATTTTTTGTTTTTACAATGGGAATTAATATTATATTAATTAATGAAACTTATATGTTTTGAATATGATAAAATATTCATCATTTATTAATTCATAATATCAAAATTCACTTTGGGTGAACTTTTGGTATTTTTCTGAAAACGTTTAATTTTTGATGAATAGTGAAAAAACATTACAAAGTAGTTAAAACTGACTTTTTCATTTAAATGAAATTTTACCACTTCAATGAATTGAATTTTTAAAATATAACAAACATGGTTGTCGTCATTAAGTAAAGCGTGGTTCAATAAGATGAAAATAATTTTTGGTGAATAGTATCTTTTGATTTTTATTTACTGTCGTTAAAGGTAAATATGGTAATTCAAGGTAAAAATAAATTTATAATAATATAAAATTACCTTAACACTTGTCCTATCCTTATTAGATGAGTCATTTTTGACCAATAAAATCTTTGTGTGAAACTTTTTGCATTTGAATGCCATTTGGGTAATATAATGACATTAATAACTTTTTATTTAAAGTAAAAATACAAATATCATAAACATGTATTGTTTTGCTAAAACAATTTTAATCTAGGGTTATATAATTGATATATTTGACTGTAAATATTAATTATAAATCTAAAAATATTTCCTATATCATGGTAATTTATTTATAATTTTTTGACATCAAATGACTTTATTCATTTATGACACAATGTTGATGTAATGATTACTTCATTAACTAAAGTTTTAAATAAATGAGAATATAAATGTTAAAATATATTGATTTTGAAACTTTTTATGCCATCAAAGAATTTTAGCGAGGAGTATGACTTGTTATCTTGTAATTAAGAATGTTTTTTTAAAAAATCAAGTTGTTTTGAATTTTTTTAAAGTCATGATATGAATAGTATTTAAATTGTCATAAATATGTTTTTAAAACAAATATTATTTTCTTAAATGAAATAATAATATTAAAAATCTAATATTGGGAAAAATGAAATAGATAAGGTTTAAAATTTATTAATGAACCACTTGTTTTCTTATTTTCATTTTATAGTAACTTTATTAACCTTATAGAGTGAAAACACAATAAGACATGGTAAGAGTCAAATTAGTTAACTGATGGTTAAAGTTAAACGATAAGATTAAATTTGAAACCAAAACATGTCTAAAAACTATAGGTTGAGAGTATTTAGAATAATATTCATCTTAGCTTCTAATTTAATAAGTTTGAGACCATTTGAAACCGAAATTTAGTTTATAATCAAAAAAATATTTTCAAACATTCCTAAAGAGCCCCTCCCCCCTTATAAAATGCCATCACCTCTAACCCATTACTCACACCTATAAACCCCCTTTTATCGACCAAAATCTTCCTAAATAATCCCAAAATATCCATCTCTTCCTCCTACAAGCCTTACCTTATGGATAAGGCACTTCAAGGAAGCCTTTTGGTTCAAACCAAATAGAGTTTCCCGATTTAAAGGTAACATCCTCTCTTAAGTTATTTTATTTTATTTTACTTCTATAACCCCCTAAACTATTTTTATTCAATTATTTTATAAAAAAAATAGTATCATAAATATACTAGATTTTTTATGAGAAGTATTATAACTAAATTTACACACACCTCCTTCTAATGGATACGAACATACTATTTCTGTGGACGGCGAACTACAGCCTCACAAAACAATAATTGTTCAATTATCTCCTACCACCTATCATGGTGTCCATTATGATGGAAATATAATTATATATGATATTTATGATATTTATTGTATCTCTATTATTATTTAATTCTATTTTATAACATACCTTTATGCTTTTCATGTTGTATATATACGATAATTTCATTTGAGGAAGTGCGGACTACCGCCCCCTCAAAGTGATATAACTCGTTCATGCCATATATGGAACGTATAAAGTATGGTGTTAATGAAATTATATATGATATTATAATAAATATATAATATAATTATTTATAATTATGTTTCCATTCCATGAAATATAAAATATAAATGAAAGTAGCCTTCATGCAAACGTATGGCTTACCGTCTCCATAAACGGTGCATTTCATTTCTTATCTCTAAATGTTATGTAATATTATAAATTCATATATATACTAGATATATGTGATATATAAATCATGAATATCATTCTGTATATAATGGAATTTTGACCACATGGACAATTTGTAATTATAAAGAGTTTATTTTTGACTCAAGTACCAAATATCGACAAAACGACCATTATTAACTTAAATGATTATAAAATGTTTATAACATGGTAATAAGTGATATAAAAGGAATAATAAATGTAAAAAAGGATCTGATACAAGTATAAATTAACTTTATTTTATTATTAATAAGATTTAAATAATGAACAAGTCATGTCATACATGAGGTAAGGGACTTTATCTCCATCACCTTTCATTGAGGCATTTTCTGATTTGTATGCGACTTTTTTTATACGGTGTATAATTTTTTTTAATTTTCATATCAATCAAAGGGAATATTTTTCTGTAAAGCGTTATACTAAATGACAAAAAGTAATGTTTCTTTTTAACATACGCAATGATAACGACCTTTCCGCCGCTGTGAGTATTATTTGATCTTTGGATTCCTTAACAAGTCGTAGTGTTTTTTAAAGGAAAATAAATATCATATACCTTTTTAAATATTTTTTTTATTGAAAATGGTTTTTAGAAATCATTTACTATTTCAATATCTTGAGATTATATATTTTGATTGAAATGGAGAAATGTTTTCTTTACATTATGCTTGTGTTATGTGTTATGATTATGTTATGGTTCTTGGTAATTGTTTACATATACAACTTGTTCCAGGATAAACCCAGGGTGGGTGAGCCCAATATAGATCTTCAATGCATTGGGTAATGTGATGGAGGTAAACATTAATTTTTCTCCAAATATATTTAGGGAATATACTATAATGGGTATTCGAAATGTAACTACCTACGTAGCTATGAAAGCTACAACGTAAGTATGATATGGATGCCACATTTTACCATTGAGATTTATGTTTTCTATGTTTTATTCAAAATTCTTATGATTTCATGAGGTATGTTAAAAGGATTATGTTTTGATTAACTAATTTTTTTCTTTCATTATTTTATAACACTTAGTGTGTTTTTTATGCACATCCCAAGTTTTGAAATGTTTTTCACAAGACATAAAGATGAATAGGGTCAAGAATGGGATCAAGGAAAAGTCATGCTGTCTAAAACAAGGAACTGAACATGACCCATTTTTTCAAGAGTTTTTATTTTATAAATAAAATAAAAACTGAGAAGATGTTTCTATTTGGTAATTTTTTAGATATAAAATAATAGTTATCAGATAATTCTCTGAAACTCTAAACCTGAAAAGATCCTTAATTTGAATTATTTATTTAATTCAATATTATGTAATGTTTTAAGGATGGGTCTTTATAATGGGGTTTCAGGTATGGATGGGATCCATTTATTAGATGTTGCGATTGGTCTAAGGTACCCATTATTGTTTCTTTTATGGGGAAATAATATATGGGGATTCATTTTATTTTGGGGAGGTTGGATGAGGTATTCATCCGATAGGATTTTCAAAGGGTTTCTCTCATTCTATAGGATCCCCCTATAGGGTATCTTACTCCTGATAAAGTCATGAAGACCATTGAGAATTCCCTTACTGGAGTAGTGCTTATTTGGGATTCCCTTGTGGGTGAACTATTAATTGAGGATCATTATTTGTCTATTGAGGGACTCTTGAAGATTTTTTTCTTATTAGTCTTGTCATATGATTTTGATATAATAGAGGATCCCTTTATAGGGTGTCTTATTCTATATATATGGATTACCTTGTGAGTCAGTTAATGTTAATGGTTGGGTTGAGTATTGAGTCTTATTTTTAGATTTCATGTATTGTCCATAGCTACTGGTTTTATATTGATGTGATCCCGGGGACTATGTGAGGCCCATAATTTGGTTGACCTAATGAGAGGTCTATTATTGATTAAAATTGGTGACTTCAGGTGTTCCTTTATCAGCAAGTGTTCAACAGTGATATCTCATTATGGTTTTTCTTATGTTTTAGGGAACCTTGGGATCCCCATTATTTATTGATAGGGAGGTGGTTGGTGATGATGTTTTATAAATTGGATAATGGGTTTAGTAGTTGATCAATCCTTTATTTTTTTCTTATATATGTGTGTGTTTGAGGTAATTTATTCTCATGATCTTGAAATAAGAGGATACCATTGGGATATTTAAATTTGGAATTAACTAGTAGATTTATATAGTTTTATTCTTTGATGCATTAATGTGATTAATAATGAATAGGTAATTAATGGATGATTTAAAGGAGTGCAGTTATCCCCAAGGATAGTGGATACTTTCCTGACTAGAGTTTGGGTATTCATTGACCTTGACACTTTGATAGACCCAAGTTACGGGATATGCCTTTCTGAAACATTATTTTATGGATCTAATTGGTTCTATATAACTATAATACTTTTCGTAGGTTTTCTCAGTTTTAGTAGAGTTATCATCACCAGTTCAGATCATAATATCAGAGTCCGAGAACATGATATTGTTTCTTATTATCATTTGGATTCATATGGTTAAGACTTAGTGTCCAACATTCATTTATGTTGCATTTTAGACGTATTAGATCTCATGTGTAGATCCATAAGATGTTCTTAATGCTGTGTGGTTGGGTGATTCATGTATTATAAATCCTCTAGGATGGGCTATAGTGGGTGTATATTTACAACATGAGTCATACTAGATCTCATGTTTTATTTTTTATGAATTTATTTATTTTTATCCCCTTCTTATTTATTTTATTCCACTTGTTTTTAGTTTTTGACTAGGCTTGAAATATTATGTGTGCATTCAATTTTTATGGAATTAGAATATAGTTTCACCATTGGTGGTGTCTTTCTAATATTTATTTTTACACTTTTATGTACAACTTGGTGTGCACCCAAAACTTATGTCTACTTTCAGGTTGAGAAAATAATGTATAGTGGATCGAGTGGAGGTATGGTGTTTAATGATCAAGATAAGATTTTCATCTTGTGTTGAGGTTCAAGTTGGTACATTTAAACCATTGTGGATACATCATATGTTTTTAACCTTAGGGTTGGTAGTATATCCTTGTATGTTTTATTTTCATTATTATTATATATATGTGGTTGTCATAGTGGGAAGTTGGTTGTTTTATTATATCATGCTTTGAGTTTTTATGATTTTATTTCTCATTTAATTTATTATAGAAATATGTTTATTTAGTTATTTATTGTGTATATTGATGTTTATGTTGGGGATGTTTTTGTTTATTTATAATTTTATTGTACTCTAATCAAGGGTATAGTCCCCCACTATATATTATAGACCCTCACCACTAGTCAACAACCTATAGATTTTGGGAAGGTGTTCTAGAGGAATTATGGAAAGATGAATCAGGTGATGTGTCATGTAAACCCAAGATGATTCATTAAAAATTAGTATCATAGCCTGTCTTATTTTCCAAATTTAGATAGTTAGTAAACAATTGGTTTAGGTATGTGGAAAATATTGTGATGGATATAAGACTAATGTGTCAAGAACACCTTTTATGATAATAAGTCTAAGTTACCATGGCATGGTGTTGTTGTTTTTGGTTCATGTTTTTACATTTGTAAGACTTCACCTAGTTTCTTGTACTTGTGTTTGTGGATTTATGGTTTATTTTTATTTTTTTCTCTTGTAAAAATAGAAATAGGTTAGTTTTCATGATTCATTCTAGGTATGTTGGATTCATATGACATTTTCTTATTTTTTCTTGATTTCAGTAGTTAAAAAGGACTAGTTGTTTAAAGTGTTTGAAATTACATATATGGTTTCTCCGAATAAAGACTCCTAGTGAAATTCTATTCAACTAAACAATATATTTAAATTTTATTCTAATGACAGGACATGTGGATCTTATGGAGTGAAATTCACCAATGATGGAGATGTAATCCCCTCATAGAAGGATGCATGGAGACCCTTCTGGGTCAGAGCGAATGTTGGATGCCCTGCTACTATAGTTGGTGGATCGATGAGGGAAATAATGACTGAGAGATTTTTTGGATCAAATTTTGTAACCCATAGGTTATGGTTTCCCCTAAAGTAGAAGTATTGAGTTTCTTGGGAGGGAGTATATTGTCACCATGTCTAATCCATCAGGTCTTGCATTGGGGAATGCATGTCTTATATCACATGGGAATTGGGTGGTAATGGATATTATATCAACTATTGTGTCCCATTTATGTATTCTATATATCGGGGAATTAAGAAGGATGTTTCCTTTCCCACTTATTATTTTTTATTTTATTGGAATAGTGAAACAATGAGTAGATACTCATGGATTTTGATGACTCTTAAGTAAAGGGTGATCAGGTGGTTCATCTTGTCATTAAATAGATGCCTCAATTTTTGAAGAGGAGTACTGAGGGTGGTCTATTTTTTTTAATTGACCTATGTGGGGATAATGGTTAGTGATTTAGGATCATTATCCTAGGTTTCTCGAGGTTTGTATCAAGTTAGTGTGATCCCTATAGTGAATTTTTGGGAGTGAGATCACATGAGAGGTTCTTTAGGGGTCAATCTAACTTTAGGATGAGATTGGTTTTTTGGTGTGGATTTTTGGGATAAATACTTATTGTATGAATTAATTTTTTCATGGGTTATATGCTGTTCCTGTTGGTTTTTTGGTTTTTTTGTTTAGGTCGTGTGTAGATTCATTGAGAGTTTTTGGGGTCTTAAAAAAACACGACTGGTGTATCCGTGGTGTATCTATTATGGACAGCACTCAAGGAAAAGTTTTAGAAAATACTGATGGAAGGAAGATTATTATTTTCCATTTGAGGATGTGATCCTTATTTTATTTCATTTGTTGACTGTAGTGGTTTTTATTCCTAGTGGGTTGGGGATGGGTAGTTGTTTTTGTTTTCATGAGGGTGTTATGGTGTGAGTGAGTTGACTATATCCATTCTTTATGTTTGGTGTGGTTTGTAGTGTGATATGTGGAGTTTGGTGTTTTGGTTTCTAGATGATGGTAATGATTGTGAGAATTGGGTCAGTTGTGTTTGAATGACTCTTGTTTTGGGAATGTTTTGGGCACTGTGAGATCAGTTTGTTGATATTCAAGATAGTGTGGGCTGTGTCGATTCTTATGGTGAGTTCATGGAGGATGATTGACCATTATGGATTAGGGGAGATGAGTGTTATAGTGGGGAGTTTTTAATGACCCATGTCATTACGAGTTTAAAAAAATAGGATAAATTTAAATTTTTTTATCATGGGTTGGTATTGGGGGTAAAATAGTAATTTATCCTATCATATAATGTTAGATAATATTTCTAATATGTTATTGGTCGCAAAGTAGGGTGTTTACCCTATGGTAGGAGGTTGGTTTAATTTTGGGTTGTTTTAATGTTTACAGAATATTTAATATTTATTTAAATAAATATAAATTATTCACACAAGTTAAAATGGGGAATAACTTTTTTAGAGTGTTGGATTGAGATTATAACTCCACTAAAGATTTAAAAATGGGGTTTTTTAGTCAAGGTATAAAATATTTGTGGGAATTGGGTTGGAACTCGGTCCCCTTTACTTTTTAATTTTTCTTTTTCTTTTTACATTTTTTCTTTCATTAGTCTCTTGGATTCTCCCATACTCTTTCCCCATACCTACCATATGTTTTGTTCATGAACAAGAGATATGAGAGGGAGAGTGAAATAAAGAGAGGTATATGGAGGTGTCTCCACAATGTTGGTCTGATACCAGATCGACATGTGGTTACTATTGAGTGCATATTTAAGAGGAGCATCATTGTTAAAGGACTAGAGGTAGATTTATTTTGTAATTTTTATCCCCAATAAATGATCAATCAATATTTTAAGTATTTAAACCCCATTTATGGTTGTTGGGGGAACCCCTTACGTTTTATCTATGACTTTTGGGGAGAAATATGGTTTCTGAGAAGATATTAATGTGTTTCCATTTGGGAATCCAATTTACATGGAATGTAGAATAGAGAACACACATTGTGTGTTCTTCCATTTGGGTGAGGTGATGAAGAGGGGGCTACACAGACTATTTATTTGAGACATTCCATGTGGGATGACTGAAGGATTGGCATTGGGAAAGAACATCCACCCTGTTTTAGGGAACATGGTCATGTAGGGTACATAGACAAAATCCATGTGAGGTATATGTTTAGTGACTGTGTATGGTAGTTAGTCATAAGCCATGTAGAATACATGGCCAATCACATGGCTAGGATATTTTCCCATTTTATCACCCTGGAGTTATAATTTGACCCATGAGTAGTTCATTCTAAGTGTGTTTTCCATAAGGACATTGATGGGGGATCCTTTCATTTTTTAGAGGTCGTATTGATGGAATTTTAGATTAGGTTTTTTTAGTTGGAATATTTCATTAAGGTTTCTATTTAGAATCCTCATGTGGGTTGTCCTGTGAGATGAAAGTCCCCAGAGAGGTTCAAGAGTTTAGTGATGGGCCTAACATGAGTATTCCAAGGAGTTTTTTTCAAAGTTTTTTTTATAGTTCCTGAATTTGGGATCTTCTAAAGTAATGTATGAGGTTTTTAACAAATTTTCTTATGTTTTTAGTGGTCAAGTTTCTAGGTTTATTTATTGAGGTTTTATATTCAATGTTTAAGGATCTATTTTACTATATCCTTTATGATAGGATGACATTATGGGGTGTCATGTATAGATATGAACCATTAATTAGATGACGAAATGGGTTTAAGGGACTCATTATAGACTACCTTATTGAATAAATAATATTGGAGGTGGGTTTTTATGTTTGGGAGGATAGATAATGATTTATTGTAATGGGTTTTTATGAGGTTTCGATCATGCAATAATATCCCATTATAGGGTTTATTTCTCTTGATAAGGTTATGAGGACTATTAAGAATTCCATTACTAGTGTGGTGATGATTTTGGAATTTTTTGTGTGTGTGTTGTTGATTGAGGATCAGTGGATGGCCACTGAGGGATTCTTGAATATGTTTTTAATTTTGAGGTTGTCTTGTGCTTTGGATGAAATATAGGATCCCCTCATTAGGTTATATATTCCATATACATGGATTCTCTTGTGAGTGAGTTGACAGTTGTGTTTGGGTTGGTTATTGAGTCTTTTTTTAAGATTTTTAGTATCATTTATGGCCTTTAGTATCATAAGGATGTGATTATAGGAAATTTGGGAGACCCATGCTCTGTTTATCCCTACGAGAGGTTAGTACTTGATCAACATTGGTGACATTGGGCATCCCCTTATAACCCATAGACCAGCTATTAGATCCCATAGTGGTTATTCTTATGTTTTAGTGTAATTCCCTGACCCTAGTTACCCAGAATCACTACATTATTTTATCACATTGTCATGGTAATAAGAAATTTAATCCCAAAGGACCAATATGTTTAATAGCCTTTGAAAAACTAGATACCAACATAAATTATAAATTAACTATTGAAATGAAATATAACATATAAAATCCTTTTAAAACATTATTATTCCCATTCATAATCCATATAATTCATTTATAATGTGCATCTTTGCATCCTATAGAAAAATGAAACATAATAAGGGAATGACCTTAGATGCTCAATAAGGGAAAATAATTCAGTAATAACTACCATAATAAGCATACACTTTTAAGAAAATATGTATAATAAAAACACCAGCCTTTTAAACATTATATTTAGACTAATATAGAAATAGTAATCAAATCTTACCATATACACATTCACATAGATATTCTACTTGTCGAATAATCATATGTATTAACTAATCTCATAAAGAGGGAGTGAATAATTCGGGACATCTAAAACATACCATCAAGGCTTTAGCTAAGACACCATACATAATTGGGTAAGACATTAGACAAAACCCAAACATAATTGTCTAATGAGACATACTGATGCATCAAGGGGATATTGTGGGCCTCACCCAACACTAACAAAGTCCAATGCATTCCTCTTATGAAAGGGGTAAAACATAACATAAATATTCATATTAAAACTAGTATATGAAATGTTAATACTTTAACCATAAACATTGAATGAAATATAAAAAAATATCATTAACCCTTCAATACAATATGGAATATTTTATCATAATAAATCAACCTCAATTAAGTATAAAATCCAAAAAAGGATATTGACATAGAATAAAATAATCTAATGAAATCATTCAAACTCTTTGAGAGAAATATCCCTTATTTACTTTGAAAACTTTTAAAATCTTTAAAACGAAAAAAGAAAACATTTATTTTCAAAATAATAATGTAATATTATAAGGGAACCAACAAAATGTTAAGGTTTAATAACAGCTTAAAATAGTCACTCACACTATAAATGTTAAAAACATTCTTTCATTTATTTTAAAAAAAGGCCATAAAGTACCTCATTTGGAAAATTATAGAATGATTCCATATAAAACATTTTATAAAAAGTAAAACATGGGTAAAAATGAATTTAAAAAATTGTTTATAATATTTGTGAATAAATTTTAATAAACATGGACAAGGATGATAAATATTTCCCAGTAGATACTTATATATAAACAACCTCAGATAATAATGAGATTGTGAAATGAACCCTTACTTTGTAATTTACTTTAGTCAAGGGTTATTTAACCACTTGTATAATTGTTAATTCATGTTATTAAATTTTAAAAAGACCATATCCATATTTATGATATTATATATTATCCTCTTATATAATTTTTTTAATAGTCTTTTAGTATTACCATTATTTCAGGTGTCAACTGATTTGTTTTCCCATTCCTATTTTACCGCGTCAGTCATGTTTTTTATAAATAGGATATATTTTATTAATATCCAAAATGTTATTAATTTCATAATTGTTTTTTTTACAAATCATATAAATTTTATAATCATTCTTGAATGGTTAATGTGGATAATGAATCTCATCGTGTCGTGGAGATGGTTGGTAGTACGTACACATGAGTGACGATATTATTCCCTTGACGGTTAAATGGTAAGGAATTGAATGGTGTATTAATAATAAAAATTCATTATCATGTTATATTAATTATTTATGTCCATTATACTTATCATTATACAAATCTAAATAAATTAGTGTTGAATAAAAAATCACACCATGACATAGAGAAGGTAAGTCATAAGTACACACACATAGTGACATTGTTATTCATAAGATGGATAAAAGAAATAATATGGTTGTACAATACACATAACAACATATCAAAATTTATATTACACTATATTTATTACTTTATTATGGAACAAACATAGGAAGTGTAAGTATAAGAATAAAATAACTTTGAATTAGTTTCTAAAATGATTACCTTTTCTTCAGTATCGCTTTTTGATTTTCTTAAAAAGACTCATTAGGTAAGATTTATGCCCAAATTATTTCTTATAATATTAATTTAGGGAAGTTTTTAGGATAATTGGGTAGGTTTTGGATAAGATAAATGGATTTAGATATGTGAATAAAAGATAATAAATTGTACCCTTTTATAAGAGAGGGGACGGGCAATTTTGGAAACTCCAAAACTATTAATTTTTTATAAATTCATTTTCTATTTAAAATAGCTCCAAAGTGATTTATTATGATTCTAATATGATTATGGGTCTAAATACTCTCATAAAATTATTTTTATAACTGTTTTGGTCACATAATTAACTATATCTTTTGGATTTGACACTTAGTTAAACTATTTAACTATTACCATGTTTACTCGTCTTTTTATAATATAGGGTTAATATATTTACTATAAAATTAAAAAATAACAATAATTAGATCATTTATTATATATTTAAAATTATATTAGTTTTTTAGCCTTATTTTTTTTATCAATTGTATAAATTTTGATAAAATATTATTTATTTTAAAGTATCATTTATATCAATTTTATACTATTCAACATTTTCATTTTAAAAAATATCAAAACAACATGATAGATTGAAAAATATACACTAAATATGTCACTAACATGTATATGTTATATATAAAATTCATTTATGTCATTAATTAAGTGAAGTTATATTTATTTTAATATTTTTAATATCATTTATCTAATATTTCGATTAGTAAAATATTTTCGACATCACTATTGTGTCATCATTAATGGTAAATATTTAATCTATAAAAATTATAAATAAATTTATATGATGTTCATAATTATATTATATTAACAAATACTATTTATAATTGATGTTATCTCCTGAATATCTCTATATTAAAATTATTATACTTATAATAAATGAGAGTGTAACATTTTGTCACATTCCTTGATTTTATTAATATTATTGTCATATTCATGGAAAAGTGTCAATTAAATGATTCAATTTAGAACCATAGATGATAAATTTAGAATTTAGTCATAAAATTGGATTTTAATAAGTGTTAAGGTAATTTTATAATATTATTTTTACCTATAATTACTAGATTTACCCTCAACTGCGGTAATAAAAAAATTACTAATGTTAATATTCCTAATATCCCAAAAAATAACATATTAACATAATTTGGAACCAATGATTCCAAATATGTAATCCATTTTTCAAAATTTAATACACATAAGTTTCATTAATTAATTTAAAAATAATCCTATTGATGGAATGAGAAAATTAGATTTTAAAAAGTAAAAACCATCAAAATATCGGCATGTGTTTATATCAAATTTCATTGTGAAATTTCTTCTAATTAACAACATTACATTAAATAGTAAAAACACAATCTAATTAAACTTTAATGTTTTTTAAGGATAATCTAATAATATAAAAAATTATATGAAAAAGAATGTTTGAATTAAAATGCAGTATTTTTCCCTATTCATTAAAATATGAAAGTTATCATAAAACCAAAAAATATTAATCCAATGTAAATTTTTATGTCCTTATTCCAAAGGAGAAGCTTATTTTGTCAAATTTAATATATACAAGTTTTAAATATTGGATTTTAAATGGGTTTTATATTAAAAGGAGCAAAACATTATTTTTTCAATACTTCTTTTATCCAAAAATTGAATTTGTTCTTATATAATGTCTAAGAAACACATAATATGAATGTAAAATTTATAGGTAATATATAAAATTCAAAATTCAGTTAATACTATTCATAAAAACTTTTTAAACGGCTGGTCGTGGTGCGCTCAAACTCAGTGTTGTGTGCAATACAAGAAATTGAATTATTTAAAATGAAGTATACCATGAATGCTTAGAGTGTTTCATTATTCCATCCTTAAAATAATTTAATGCTTGAAATTTATAGAATATCACTTTATAAAAAAATTTAGGTGGTTTTTAATCAAAAATTCTTTAGGATCTCATGCCGCCTCTTCCATTTTATGGTTTCTCCAAATAACTTTTACCAAATGAGGCATTTGAATTCTCAACACTTGTTCTCTAGTATCAAGAATAGTGATAAACTCTTCACAATAAGATAGATTAGGTTCCAATTCTATTTCTTCATAGGTTAGTACATACATTTCATCTGGTATGTATTTATTTAACAATTATATGTGTAACACATCATGATCTTTAGAGATACTTGGCATCATTTCCAAATGGTAAGCTACAACTCTATTTTTTTTCTAGAATTTCAAAAGATCCAATATACTTGGGACTTAATTTACCCTTCTTACAGAATCGTATAATACCCTTATGTGGAGATACCTTCATGAAATCTTAATCTCCTAATTGAAATTTCAAATCCCTCCTTCTATTATTGGTATATATATCTTTTTCCTACTTTGAGTTGTTTTGATAAGCATTTGGATATTGTTCACCATTTTTATTTTTCTTTAACATGTTCTTAACTTACAAGTTTTGTTTCATTAACATCATCCGAACAAGTTGGTGTACGAAATCTTTTTCTATATAACACTTTATATGGTTCCATCTTAATACTTGAATAGAAGCTATTATTATAAAAAAAGTATACTAAATATAAATGTTGATCCCACATTCATTAAATGTTCAGTGAGCAAGATCTCAACATATCTTCTAATTTTTGAATAGTCTTTTTCAATTCTCCATTAGTTTGAGGGTGGTAGGCATTTCTCAAATGAAGCTTAATATCTCGGTCATTTTAAACACATTTCTAGAATTATGATGTAAAATAGTAATAATGATCAGAAATGGTCGATAGGGGTACACCATAAAGTCCAAAAACATAATTAATATACATTATTTATAAATGATCAACTAGTAGATCATATCTTATAGCATGAAAATGTGAAAATTTGGTAAGACAATAAAAAATGACACATATTATATCATTTCTTCTAGGGGTCTTAGGATTCCCTATAACAAATTCTATTGTAATATTATCCCATTTCCATAAAGGTATAAGAAGAGTCTTCATGACTCCTTTAGGATTATGTCTTCCAACCTTCACCTATTGACAAAAAAAAAACACCTCGACACATAATCCACTATATCCCTCTTCATATTGTCCCACCAAAAATGTTCTTTCAAAACTTTATACATCTTAGTGATATCATGGTGTATAGAGGAATTAGAGATATGTGAATCATCCAATAATTCCCTTTTTAGCTTAGGTATAGAGGAAACACAAATCCTGTTATCAAAGTTCAAAATTATATCTTCATATAGAAATTCTATCAATCTCCCATAATTCATTGCATTAATTTTTTTTCAAACCCCTCATCATCTTTCTAAGAACGTTTTATCTTTTCCAATAAATATGTTTTGTAATCCATTTGAAAAATTAGTGATTTACAACTTTTATGATAATTCCCATATCCATATTTATAAGATCTAAAAATATTTGATATATTTCTACTCCCATTGTGTTCATAACTTCATGGTCCTTACTTCTTAAAGTATATTCCACCTTATTTTTTTCTCTAGGTGGTGTGTGTATTGTGAAATAATAATCCCTGAATAGATCAATACAAATCCTTTGAATCATGTTGAGTTATTTAGGTGAGAAAATATATTTCAAACTCTTGTGATCAGTATATTTCTCACATCTCTCACCATAGAGATAATGTCACCATATCTTCATAGAAAATATTACTATTTCTAAATCAATATCATGAGTTGGGTAGTTTTGTTCTAGAGTTTTTAATTGCCTTCACGACTATGAAAAAAATCTATCATTCATCATAAGGAAACAACTAATTCCTTTCATTGATGCATAACTATAAATCATAAACCCATCATTCCAAGATGGTAAAGTCAAGAGAGGATCATTGACTAATCTTCTCTTCAATTCTTCAAAACATTATTCACTCTATTTTTTTCAAACAAATTTAATGAGCTTGGTTAATGGGATATCCAATCAGGAAAATTATGGATGAAACACAGATAATAACCTGCTAAACAAATAAAACTACATACCTTAGTTATGCTAGTCGGTGATAGCCATTCATGGATTTCATTTTTCTTTCTATGATCAATAGATAGTCCACCCTTAGAGATAAAATGGCTGAGAAATAAAATTTCATGAATCCAGAATTCACACTTGAAAAATTTACCATATAATTCTTCCCTTATAAGAGTCTCAAGAATGATTCACAATTTTTTCTCATGGTCTTCATAACTTTTAATATATGTCAGAATATTATCAATAAATACCACAAAACAATCATCAATATATTCCTTGAACACTCTGTTCTTGAGATCCATAGAAATTTAGGGTCAATTAGTCAATCCAAATGGAATTATCATAAATTCATAATGATCATACCCTATCCGAAAATCTATCTTTGGAATGTATTCCTTTTTCACTCGTAACTGATAATATCCAAAACAAAAGTCAATCTTAAAAACTAATTGAGCTCCTTGAATTTAATCAAATAAATCATTGATACGAGGTATACGATACTTGTTATTTATTGTAATAGAATTAATTTCCCTATAATCAATACATAGTCTCATGGGTCCATCTTTCTTCTTGATAAAGAGACCATGGTTTATCCATGGAGAAACACTTGGGAGAATAAATAATTTTTTACCCAACTCCTGAAGTTGTTTCCTCAACTCTACTAATTCCACTGTAGACATTCTATAAAGAGTCTTTGACATTTATTTACATTAGGGATTAAATCAATACAATACTCAACTTCACACTCTAGGGGGCGTCTAGGAAAATATTTAGGAAAAACATCAATGTATTCCTTTATAATAGGTACCTCCACAATTTTGAATATTACCTTATTCATCCCTAGAAGTTATTTCTTCTCCCCCCCCCCCAAAGAATATCATTAAGTAAAGAAAAAAGATATTGATTTTGATAAGAATTAGATGATAAAGTTTCTACTTTAAATATATGGGATTCTCCTTCTTCATCATGATCATATCATACTTCTTTCTGTAATAAAATTTTCATCATATTTTGGAAGCCAATATATAACTAAGATTATATCAAAATAAACCATAGTTATGATAATAAAATCATCAAATAGATAACATTTATATGCCATAACAGGAATTGATCGACACATATTTATTGCGATAAGGATTACACTATGGGTTTTGACTAACAAATACCTTATCTTGGTGAATTGGAAATATCTAATTTTTAATGCAAATAGGGAAGATATACATGAATGTGATGATCCCAAATCAAATAAGGGATTGGATATGTTTGAGGTGACGATTAAAGTACCTACCAAAACATCATTCATAATTTCAACCTCAACAGTTGTGATCACATAATTTTGGCCTTGCTCCCTTGGATTTTTTTGGGGAAAATTTCCCTAACACTTAGGAAATTCAGGTGAATAGTGTCCCATATCCATATAATTGAACCACTGAACATTACCAGCTTCTTTATTTCCCTTGCAATCACGATCTTGGTGGCCTTTTTCTATACACTTGTAATAGGATCTTGTCCATAATAAGCACATTGAAAGATGTTTTTTCCACATTTATTATAAGATGTAAAACAAACCATTTCCCTATTCCCTTTTACTTTGTTTCCTTTCTCATAATTCTTAGAAATCCTCTTCTTATCTCTCTTCCCTTTAAAGTCATAAGACATAGAGAATTCCTTCTGTGTCTTGATGGAAAATGATATTGTATCTTTATATGATGAGAATATTTAGGATACAAGATCCCATTGAAGGAATGGTTTTAACTTATCAAATAATCAATAAATATTATTTATTGGGTTATTTATATAGCCTACAACATGTTTGTATAACCTTGTAAAGTTATCTTTATACTCTGAAACATTCTCATATTCCTTTTTCCTCAGACTCAGAGATTTCCTTTCCATATCTAATTTTTGTTCACGAGGAAAGTATTTTTATAGTAAAATTTCTTTAAATTACATCTATTTCACATTTTCTACTTCTTCCTCCTCATTTATGTTTTGAATTAATGACCACTATTAATCCTCATCTCCTTAGAGATGATAAACTACCATGAAAACTTTCTCCATTTCATTACACTTAAATGTAAGAAATATCTTTTCTATGGAACTTATCCATTGCATAGCTACAAATGGAATTGTAGTATCATTGAGTGTTAGAGGTAGTTTTATGATAAATCATTCTAACATTGATCTTCCACATTATGTGTTCAGATGATTTATACGTGTAAGGTTTTTATTCATAACTTGAGTCAGTTGTCCCAGTATAGTCATAAGTTGTTCAGAAATAGTTACAACTCCTGCTCCAACAACATTATCTTACATAATATGGAAGTCACCACAAGTATTATGTACATTGATACAATTTACATTTCTTCCACTAGGAACCAATATAAAAAATCACTATATTAGGTTGTGAAACATAGTGCATAATTTTAAACTAGTGAAATTCTTTGCATAAATTGAAAATTTATGAATATCTATTCTCATAATCATAAAATGGTTTATTTTGGGAAATATTTAATCATAAATCCTTCATAATGTTTTGTAAATAAAATTTTAATTAGCCTAATAATATTCCACAGGTGTGTCAAACCATGTGCGCAGTAAGGCCCGTTGTTAAGTACCTGGTTACCCTGAGTCTCCCCGGATCACTTTGTCATAGGTATTTATCATAGGTACATCTGTACCAAAACCATGTACAATTATAGTATCTATACAGGGATGTATTTCTTGGAAGTCCCATATAATCCATATTTTACTAAAATTATAGGATGTTCTTATATACATATCATCAATATATATCTTAAGGTAACATTCCTTAATAAAAGTTTTTATAAATATAATTTATAAGGTCTGTACAAAACATCCTCTGATACCAACTGTAATTCCCCGACCCTAGTTTTCCAAAATTGGTGAATTATTTTATTACATTGGCATGGTCACATGAAATCAAATCCCGAATGACTGGTCAGTTTAGTAGCATTAGAAAAACTAGATAAAAAATAAAGTTTTGAATTACATATTGAAATGAAATATGACATAGAAACACATTTAAATACATTTGTATTCCCTTTCCTCATCCTAATAAGTCATTAATAATATACATCTTTGCATCCTGGGGAAAAATGAGACATATGAAAGGGATGATATCATATAATCATTAAGGGTTAACAATTCCATAGAAGGTGTCATAATAAGCATAAAAATTTAAGAAAATATATAAAGTAAAAAACCAAGATTTTTAAACATAATATTTTGTATAATATGGAAATAATAAATAAAATATTACCATATAAACATGAACATGGATATTCTAAGAGTCGAATAATCACATGTAATAATTCATTTCATAAAGAGGTAATGTATAATACAGGGCATCTTAAACAGACTGTCAAGGATTCAGCCAAGACACCATACATAATTGGGTAATAAATTTTCCAAAACCCAAACATAATTGTCTAATGAGACTTATCATTTCCTCAGGTGGCTATAGTGGTTCCCGCATGACACTTACAATGTCCAATGCATTCCTATTATGAAAGGGGTAAAAAATAACATAAACATTCATATTAAAAATAGCATCCAAAATGTTAATACTTTAACCATAAACCATAATGGTGTCAAAATAGAACATCCACAAACAAACATTTCATAAACCCTTAAATAAAATATGGAATATTTTATGATAACAAATCAACCTCAATTAATCATAAAATCGAACAAATTACATTGACATGGATAAAATAATCTAATGAAATCCTTAAAACTCTTTGAGAGAAATATCCCTTTTTACTTGAAAAAAATTTAAAATTTGTGAAACTATAAAAAAATACATTTATTTTGAAAGAAAACTAGTAATCTTATTGGGGAATCATCAAAATGTTATGGGGTCATAATAGTGTAAAATAGAATATTGTTCCATATATGTTAAAAAAACATTATTTCCATAATTTGTTAAAAAGAACATAAAGTGCCTAGTTTGGAAAACGATGAAAATATTCCTTTCAATTTTTTTTATAAAAAGTAAAACATCAGTAAAAATGAATTTATAAATTATTGATAATATTTTGAAATACATTTTATGAAATATGGACATGGATTATAAAGGTGTCTATGTAGATACTTTATTATAAACAACCTTAGATAATAATGAGGTTTTGAAATTAACCCTTACTTTGTACTTTCCTTTAGTAGACGGTCATTTAACCTCCTGTATAAAGGTTAAATAGTGTTATTAAATTATACCAGGACCATATCCTTATTTATGATCTAATATATGGTATTATTATATTATTTTGTTAATAGTATTTAAGTATTACCATTATTTTGGGTGTTAACTGCTTCGTTTTCCCAATAATGTTTTGTAGTGTAAGTCATGTTTTTATGAATAGGATATATTTTATTCAAATAAATTATGATATTAATTTCAAAATTTTCATTTTTACTCATCATATAAATTTTACAGTCATTCTTGAATGGTTAAAGTTGATAATTAATATCACCATGTTGTGGAGATGGTAGACCGTTTGTACGCCTGAGCGACAATATCATTCCCTTGATGGTTAAATCATATAGAATTTAATGGTATATTAATTATACAGAATAATTATAATTTTATATTCATAATATAAATCCATTATACTTATCATTATAACCATCCAAATAAATTAGTGTTGAATAAAAAATTACACCATGGTGTGGAGACGGTAAGTCGTACGCACACACGCATGGTGATATTGTTATTCGTAGGACTGATAAAAGTAAGAATATGGTTGTCCCATAATCACAATAAATTATAATAATGTATATTATACTATATTTATTACTTTATTTTGGAAGAAAAATTTGATGTGGAAGTAGAATAAGAAACAAACTATGAAAGAGTTGATAAAAGGGTTACCTCTTCTTCGTGTATCTCTTTTGATTTTTACTAAAGGACTCCATAGGTTGGATTTATGACCAATGTATGGACTCTAGGAAGAATTTAGGGAATTTTGGAGGATAATTGGTGATGTTTTTTCTAATAATATGGGATTTAGAGGTGTGAATAAAAGATAAGGAAGGGTACCCTTTTATAAGAGAGGGGAAGGGCACTTTTGGAAACTCAAAAAAAATTAACTTACTATAAATTATTTATCAATTTGAAATAGCTCAAAAGTGAGTTATTCCGAGGATAAGATGAGGATGGGTCTAAATAAACTCAAACAATGATTTTTAGACATATTTATGTCACAAAATTAACCTTGTCTTTTGGATTTAACCCTTAGTTAAATAGTTTAACTATTACTGTGTGTAATTGTCTTTTTATAGTATAGGGTTATTATAGTTACAATAAAATTAAAAAATAATTCTAATTAGATAATTTATGATATATATAACATTATCTGAGTTATTTTTCAAAGCCTTCGGTTATCTTAATTTTATAATATTTAATAAAATATTTTTTATTTTAAAGTATCATTTATGTCAATTTGATACTATTTAATATTTTCAATTTTGGAAATACCAATACAACATGATAAATTCAAACCAATACTTCCAATATTTCAATAACATGTCTATTTTAACTAAAAATACTTTTATGTCATTAATTATGACACATTATATTTATATTAATATTTTAAATATCATTTATTTAATATTTTTATTAATAAAATAATTTCCCCATCACTATTTTGTCATCATTAATGGTAATTAATTAATCTTAAAAAATTATAAATAAACTTATTTGATATTATTAATTATTTTATATGTTCAGATACTATTTTTAATTGATGTTATCACCTTAAAATTACTAATTTAAAAATTATTATACTTATAAAAAATGAGAGCATGACATTTGGTAACATTCATTGATTTTAATAATATTCATGTAATACTCATAGAAAAGTTTCCATTAAATGATTATATTTCAAAACATAGATGATAAGGGTATAATTTAATCATAAAATATAATTTTCATAAGATTTTGGGTAATTTTATAATATTATTTTTACCTTTATTTACCTGATTTACCCTTAACTCTGATAATAAAAAAATTTCTAAAGTTTTTATTCATAATATCCAAAAAAAGTAACGTATTAATATAATTTATACCTACTATCTCAAAATATGGAATCAATTTTTCAAAATATAAAACACAAATGTTTTAGTAATTAATTAAAAATTAATCTCGTTGATGAATGAGAAAATGAGTTTTTAAAAAGTAAACCCCATCATAAGATTTTCATCTATTTATTTCAAATTACAATATTAAATTTCTTCCAATGACCATAATTTGATTAAATATTAAAAACATAATCTAATTATTCTTTAAACCAATTTTATAATATATTATAATAATATAAATAAATTTGATGAAAAATAATTTTTGAATTAAAATGGAGTATTTTTCACTGTTCATTAAAATATATAAGTTACCAAATAACAAAAAAATCATCCAAAGTAAATTTTGAGGTAACTATTCCAAATAATGAGTTTATTTTCTCAAATTGAATATATAAATGTGTAAAATATTGTGTTTAAAATGGGTTCTCCCTTGAAAGGCGGCAAAACCGCATTTTTTTAAAAAATACCTCTTTTACCTAAAACTTTTATTTTTTTTCTTACATCATGTGTAAAAAACACATAATATGAATATTAAAATTATATAAAATATATAAAATTCAAAAATTTGGTTAATAATATTCATAACCACTTTTTAAACGACTAGTCGTGGTGCGCTCGAACTCGGTGTTGCTTGCAACACATGCTATTGAATTATTTAAAAAGAATCATATCGTGGATGATTGGGGTATTAAATTTTGGATTACTTGGGATCCCAAATACTTTTTGATCATCATGTGTTCAATGTTAAGGCTTCATCAGTTTGATAATGGGTTCAGGAGTTAATTGACCCTTGATTTTCTGGCCTATGGATGATGATTTTTAAGGCAATTGTTTCTTAGGGACTTGATGTAGGAGGAGTAGTTTAAGATATCATCATATTGGGATTTGACCCTGAAATTTATATGGTTCTATACTTCATTTAATAATTATGTATATATAGGGAATATGGGAATAATGGATGATATGTAGGTGTGAAGCCCTCCCCTAGGCCAATGGATTCTTACCCAACTACGGTTTGTGTGTCTGTGGTCTTAGATGATTTGATAGACCAGAGTTATAGGATACTCCTTTTCCTAAACTCATTTATATAGATTATTAGTTCTATAGGAATATAATTCTTTTGATAGGTTCTCTCAGTGTTGTTATAGTTCTTGTCCCGGATTCAGATCATACCATCAGAGTCCTAGATCCCAATAGAGTTTTTCATTGTTGTTTGGACAACTTCGGTTACACCCTAGGATTCAAAATTCACGATTTTTAATTTTAGATGTCTTGGAGGTCCTATATTGATTTCATAAATTCACTTCATTTCATGTGATTAGGTAATACATGTTCAGTAAATCCACTAGTGTGGGCTAGAGTGGGTGTAGATTTACCTTAGGAGTTAGGATATATCTCATGGGTGGATTTTTTTTATTTATATATATACCCATACCTATTTATTTTATGTAAGGTGTTATTAGTTTTCAACTATTCTTAGCATATCATATGTTAATGAACTTTTTATGATAGTATATTATTGTTTCACCAATGTGGGTGGCCTACTGAGATCAATTTCTCACCCCAAGTATGTGCACCTTGGTGGGCATAAAAAACTTATGTCTATATTCATATTGAGTAAAAGATGCTCAATATATCAAGTGGAGCCCAAATATTGCATGATTTAGAAATGATTCTCATGTGGAGTTTAGCTTCGAGTTGGTTTTCTTACTATTGTGGTGACAGAGTATGCTCTTTAGATTGTTGTTTATAGTATAGAATTGAATATTTTATTTACATTATTTATTTTGAAAATGTAGTCATCCTAGTGGGTGACCAGTTTTTTTGTTATAGAATACTCTGGGAATATATTAATTTATTCCACATTTCATTTATTATATCACATCATTGCTTCAGTTATTCATTATGTACTCTGATGTTTATGTTGTGGATTTTTTGTTATTTATTTTTTTATTGTACTCAGGATGCGGGTATAGACTCCCCATGGTATTTTTTAGACCATATCTACTAGTCCTCAACCTCTGGTGTATGGGGAGGAACACTTGAGGTCTTTTAGAGATCTGGATCAGGTACTGTGTATGGTCGACCCATGTTGGTTTGTTACATGGCCTAATTCACATCAATTATTGAGAATTAAATTAGTAAACCACTTTGGTATTATAAAATGTTACATAATTTCAGTTAGGAATAAGTAATGGGTTAATAATTCATGGATTTTATATTATAGTGAAATTTTTTCTCTAACCTGAATAGGGTTACTGGGGTGGATTCTGAAATCATAAAAAAGTAATAAAAAAAACCAAAATATTCAGTCGAAGTAATGTTTGGAATCTGGAGGAATTTTAGATAAACAACTAAAGGTGTTTTATGTCTCTCTTGATCTCACCATTTATTTTTTTCACTAATTTTTATAATTAATACATTCCTCTAGATATTTACAAATAGTTGGACTTTCTATGCATAGAAATTTCATGGATATCTTCACACACCATCATTAGTGATTTCATTCGTCATTATCGACATTTTTCAATGCTTTGCAAGAGCTACAAAAAATAATATATCCCCGTCCAAGTTTTACCTCAAGAAAGCTACATCTGGGGAATCCTTCTTCTCTTCCTTTCTATGGGATACATATTTAGGGACTCCACCACTCAAAAATATTTTACCCTTTCCTTTAATATAATTCATGCTATTATCCTTATAATTAGGGACAATCATCTTATTATAGTCCTTATTCTTTTCCAAAGCATTGATGTTTCTCTCCACATGACCATCCCTATCAAAAAAGAAGAACTTTCCTTTCCTTCTAGTATTTGATCAACCTTTATGATTACCATGTCTACATTTCATGGATCGAATACCACTATTACCTAATGATTTACCATAATTAGTTTTTCATAATGTCTTATTCATCAATAATGATGAAACCACATCATCCAAGTTTAATGTGTCTTTATCAAATAGTAATTCAGACATGATATTATTATATAAATATGATTACACAGCAAATAAAAGATAATATTTATACTCTTCTTCAATTTAAACATGTACCACATTACCATTATCATTGATCTTGAACACCAATGAAGACATCTCTGTACGATGTTTGATGAACCAATCCAAATGGTTACCAAATGCTCTATTCGAGAAAAAGGACATAATTATATCAGAAAACAATTATTATTTTAGTAATAATATAAATAAATTAATTAAATAGAAAGTGTTAATTTCAAACTAAACTTTGATTCATCCCATGAACACTATATATCAAATTTATTTGTTGTTGATTCTTGCGTGTCACATAATTTCTTATTCATTTTCAAGAATTATCTCTGTAAAAATTAACTAGATAAGTATAACATAAAAATTATAAGGAAATTAATTAAGTAATAGTAGATAGAATGATGAGAAAATAATTGGTGCTCATTTTCTTAGTTTTTGGAAATATGATGCATGTTTTAAAATAAAATGACACTTATATATTGAAAATAAAAAGTTGGAGTCATATTATTTATTTATTTTTTTACTAGTTTTGGATCAAGATAATAGATTCTTTTTTAAAGGGGTCTTCATTAGGATTTTCAGTTCCTCATGATTTCATTTGAAGAGGGTTTTTGTTTTCTGGGAATTTCTTTATATAGTGGTTTATTTTCATTTAATGTCATGTTTACTTTGATATCACCCCTCCTCAATAACCATGATTTCTCAATGTTGGTTGTCATCTAATAGTTCTCTAATACTCCTTCCAGCATCAATGGTTAATAACACACACATATATTCAAACACTTGAGATAGATTATAAACCTATTTGTTTATTGGATTGGCCTCTTATGACTCTCATCTGACTATTATATCCAATACTAAACCATTTATTTTTAATATAGAGAATCCATGGGAAATCATTTGCATCTAAATTTTTTAATTTTTTTTGTTAAGGGGTTTATTTCATACATCAATAATTATTAATAGCACATGGAATATTATAATATAAGTTATAGCCTATGATAATTAGATTAAAAAAATAAGTGGTGTTCATTTTGATTCTGAAAAAAATCCTCCACTTTAATTCCTATGAAAAATGACTTACACAAGTGATGAAAAATATTTTTTTAACAAGAAACCTAAAAATCTTGCATAATGGATCTTATATTAAGTGAAAAGTGTTGTGTCCTCTTTTCAGCAAATTTTCACAATTTTTTTTGGCATAATCCCTATTCTACTATGTTTCCCAAAAATTTTATTGTTTGCAAGCTAGTGCTTTGTATCCTTTGCTGCCTCATTATTCAACTCTTCCTCCTCATCCATGTCAGTATCCAACTTCGACTCCACATCTACCTCCACCATAGTCTCTGCCTCCAATTCCACCATTTCCCAACAATTATATTTTTTATAGGTCAATGATTATAAACACATTTATTTCCTCCATCATACTTTTCCTTGAGAAATAGATAAAAAATATTATATAAGAAATATAAAACTAATGCTTCACACCCAAAATATATTTCTATGTTTATATACTATACTAAATATCAAACATAGAAAGTAATAAACTAACTTTGTTGTCCGGATATATTCTGACAACTTGTACACTTCCCAATCATCTCTGAACTAATTCACTTCTTCTTTTTACTATGAAGTATGTCTGTAATCTTGATAGTACTGAGAAAATAAAGACAAAAAATTATTAAGAAATATTTTTAATGAAATTGTTATTATATTTAGAAATTAGTTGTTTGGGGATGCTAGTGTTTTCATGGTTTTTGATCTAGCTCATAAATTTTCAAAAATAATATCCACAATCATTTCAATTTTCTTTCTTTATACACTGCATAAAAATTGACAAAAATAGGTAAAACAAATTAATATTTTTTGATAGTTAAATATTTATAAATATAACTTAATATATTTCTATTTATATTATTCTAGAGGATTTTAATTTTCAGACACTGACTTCATTTGATGAGTTAGCCTATATTTAGAGACAAGCATACCAGAAAAAAATCTTATTAAAACATGAACTAAAAAAAAATAATTTGAAGTTTATCTATGAAATGATGATTTTAGATTATTAAAAATTCACAATACACATCATGTGTGGTTTTTTTGGATATCCATCCATTATATCCAAAAAATAAATATTTGGTGTATCTAGATTAACTGCGATCAATATAGAGTACTTCCTAAAAAACTAAAACAAATAAGTAATGAAAAAAATCAAAATATATTTCAGGTTATTAGATTATAGAAATTTATTTCATCATTTTAGGCATCAAAATGAGTTTGTGATATGTTATTTTTTGCCAAACACTTTGATTATCTCATCTCTTTCCTTCTCAATTTCCCTCTTATAAAAATTCACATTTTCTATAGAAATGATGCATGGATTAATGAATCCAAATCCTGAGACTCACAATTTTTCCATTATATAGTAATTATATAAATTCCTATAGAAAATATTAATAGTTTTTAAATTTAATAAACATATTATCTCACTAGCTGGATAGGCGTATTATTAAAATGTACCTTATATATGTATTTACAACTGAGACTCTCAACCATTCTTCCTTTAGAATCTAGTTTATACTCTTGAGACCAATTACATCTATCATTAAGGTTCCATATATTTATTTTTCATATGGAATTTAAGACATATGTGCATATTTAAATATGGTATATGCATGAAGTTGTAATGATAATAAATGTTTCCCTAGAAATGGGGGGGGAACTCTCAGTAGGAAATTTTTATTTCTTGGATGATTCACTAAATTGACTTGACCCAACCTTCTCTTCCCCCCAAGCTTTATCTGTTTGTAATATCATACATCACATCAGAACTTGTTTCATCAAATGTTATTGGTTTTTCATATGAGAAAAGATGTTAAAGAAATTTATCATGTATCTTTACAAGATTACACGACCATGCTATGAAAGCACCAATAAAACCATCGATCGTTGTAATATCTAGATCATCTACTGGAACTAGGAACTCAGAATTTTACTCATGACCAACATTAATACCCACATACATATGATATTTGTTGAGGTCATTATGGTGTAGCTTTTATCTTGATATATTATACACCATACCCCATGAAACAAGGCTATGTGTGGGGGTTGATAGATATAATTCACATAAAATTGTACCCTATATAATTTTATTAATACAATGTTATCAGAAGTATTTTGATTCACATTTAAGAGAAATATTATTGAAAAAAGCATTACCTCTAGTAAGGTATGTGGTTGAGGGTATTGACTACTCTCGATGATATTAGGTTCATTTGGTTCACGTGTGGATTTTTGTTTCACCGCCGATTCATTTTGATCCTTTCTCATACATTGGTTTTAGAAAATAGACCAGCCGATAATACCATTCAAAGAATTTATTCATTTCTACAATAATTCCACCATATTATAAGTATCTTTATGTGGCTTTATCTTCTTGAAATATGTTCGAGGAGACACTCCAAACCTAATCCTCTAATGCGACCATATTATTCTAGCTAATTCAAAGCTACTAAAAGTATTTTTTCTTCAAGGATGGTCATTATAAATTCTTTTATCAAAAACAAAAAAATGAAAATAAATAGATATTTTTGTGTAATACTATTATCAATCATAAAAAATTGATAATATGTCATGCTTACACATGTTTCCCATACTAATTTTGTGTTTTCATCAACTATTTTACCCTCCTTATTTATGTGACCTTCCTTCGATGGAACATGATGTGGGATGGAAGTGACTTCGAATTTTGATTCATCAATATTCCCATAAACAGAGGAATATATGATATTTCATAACATATAAAACATTTATTATTGATTTAAAATACATACCTATTTCTTCTCTAGTGAAGCGTACCCCATCATTTCTTTTTGATAGGGGTACATTGGATTTGATGCTCATTCATTATTTTAAAAACTCTTTTCTTGTTTCATAAATTAACAATTTTGAATCAAATTATATAAAATAAATTATTTCAAATAATATATTATTGAATAAAATTATCTGAAATGGTTTCTCCTCATGAAGTCTGATGTACTAAGTCCTTGTTTACCAGTTTATAATGTTTGGATAATTGAATGGTTGGTGGGGCATTACTTTCCTCACAACATCCTAAGATTTATCTTTGTAAGAAGAGTCTGAAATCCTATATGGGATTTCCAGTGGAATATAAGACAAATTTTATATGGAAATATTCTAAAATAAACAAACTTCATAAGAAATTAGGAAAATTAAATCAACATTTGGTTATTTACTTTTTTGATAAAATTGAAAAGGTATATCATAACATTATCATTATATCTTTTTAAAGGGTTTCATTCATTATAGGTTAGACATGGAAATAAGAATCTATATCAATTGGAATAATCATACTTGTTATGACCAAAATATAACTAATGAATATTGACTTTTTGGGCTCAATAAGTTTTCTCTGTTTTTTCCAACAAACCTCAAATTTTATACCATTACTTCATACCTTGATAATTTTATTCAAAATTGTGATGATAAATCATTATTGATGTTTTTCATAAATATATTGTTGATCCCCAAATAATTTTGAAGTTTTAGTATCAACGGTTTGTTCTTCCTCAAGATTGGTAACATCATCATGTGAATAAAACATTATCTATATGAGGAGTCAAAATTTTAATTTGTTTTGAATAAAAATATAAATAAGGACACCATATTTGATAACTGTATTATCCATACTTTAATGAAAAAATGATGAACTATTTAACTCCATATACCTAAACTTTCATAAAATGATTAGTGTGTATCCATTTTTAAGGTAATAGGAAGTTTAATTTAAGAAAATAATTACTCCACTATGGTAGGTGTTATCCTATGAATTAATCCAAAGGTGAAAGTTATAGACAACTGTCATACTCATCAGCTTCATCTCCTGAATAGTTATTATTGCATTTTGTTTCTTGAGACTCATTCTCAATCTATACTATACGTGCACCCATTTTTCATGAACTTCTCTAAGCAATAGTCATCCCATACCGGGTACCTGTTATCATTTTAGATGACTAATTCTTAGAGTCGTTCAAGAAACATATAAGGGATGGGAAGTGAGTCTCAAGAAACAAACTTCAATATTAACTGTTTGGATGAAAAAGCTAGTGAGGATGATATTTTTCTCATTATAACCTTTTAAATTTCCACATCTTAATTTAAAATTTATAATTTCATCTCAAAAAATCTAAAAGAACCCTCACACTACCATAAGAACTTCAGCACAACCCTAGTGAGATTCACCAACTATAATCTAAGTTACTAGTACTTTTTGCTCACATGTATATCAAATGTAAGAGCTCTATCACCACATCACATGTACCATGAGATTTGACCTTAGACCCATAGCATCCTAAACTATCCCTTATGGATAAAAATCACATGTAATTACATCATCCAAATAATGAAATGGGTATAAAATATCCCTTTTTAATAAGAATTCAATTTAAAATATGAATAATACATAAAATAATTGGTTCCCTTAGGAATGAACCACACAATGGGTGTCAAAAATACATCAGTAAAACCTATCTTCTGAGAACCCATAAAGAAGAACAAACTAAAACACAAATTTCTCATCACCCACATCCTAGACCCTGATGAATCACTAACATGTTTCTGGTAACTAACATTCTAACATAACATTCCTATCCCTCACATAATAACCATCATATTCTAATATATGATAAAAAATTATTTTTATCACTTCCACACATGTATTTCTTGTAGAAAAATATTGTCATCATACATTGAGAGGTATATTAAAAACCATTTCAAATACTATGAAGTGACTATTCAATGAAAACATTATAGGGTGAGATTTAAAAAAATTTAACCAAAAATATTACCTACATATTATGTCTAATATAATAAATTTCAAAAAAATTACACTAGAGAAAAAATTATTAGACAAGTAAATAAAAAACATTAGTTAAACAATTATTAAAAAATTTATACAAAGATAAAAATGAATACTTAATAAATAAAAGTCACAAAAATTTTCTATTTCCTAAAATTCTAATGTGTGGAAAAAACTGATGTTACATTTTATAATAATTCATATAATTCCCTAAGCCAAAAAAATATTTATAAATGTGTACCTGTTCATTTTTCAATATAAATATTATTATTACCATATTTTTTTATAATTACAGTAAAATAACATGAAATATATATTTATCCTATCAACATATATATATATTAGGAAATATTTATTTTGAAAAATAATATATTAAAAAATATATAAAAACTATAACTAATTTAGTATCATAAACATCAAATTCCTAAATTGAATAATAGAACATGCAATTCACCTAAATATTTTTATTATAGCTTGTGTAATATATAATAATTGATGAATATTATATATAACCCTTGTTTTCTCAAATATAATATAATTAAAACCATTCACTGTCATTTATTATGTTCAAAACATATCTAATACCCTTATCAATGGATATATATATTTAGTAATGAATTATTTAAATCATGAATAAGATATTTCAATTATTAATAGACAATAAATAATTTATTTTCAAAAAAACTCTAAAATACATACATTATAAACTATTACATATATTAAATGATCTAAATAATGTGAAATTAATATAAGTGAACTTATCATTAAATGAAAAGCATGAAGTAATTTATATATTTAATGAGAAATTATTTGTCACATCTAATTTGAACAAAAAACTAATGACAAATTTTTTCAAAAAAAAAAATAAAACCTAGCACATATTATTTTAAAAAATATATATTTATCCAATGTATACTCTAAACACACTCATATTAAAAAATAACTTAAATTCAATTTTAATTATGTATTCTAAAATATTAAATTTCAAAAATATAATTCTCTAAACACGAGTGTTCATTTTTTATCACATTAAGAAAATATCAAAAATATTTTATAAAATACCATAAAATCAAATAATATAAGGTGAGAATCAATATTGTTTGAACCAAAATTTCTTTAAAAAATTACATTAAATTGAAATGAATATAATATTACCATATATATATATATAAATAAATATAACTTTCAATGTATCATTATTTTGAAAAAAGTAAGGATCATCTGAAATATATAGTGGCCTATAATTATGTAGCTTAAGGGAATTAATAATCTTGTATCACTAATAGAAATAAAATATATACCTAAAGACATGGAAAATATACATGGGGACCTTGGTCCTTCCAATTACTGATATCATGTTCAAATCCATATTTTGTTCTATAATATATTTTGGGAAACTCAAATGATTAAAATAAATACCATTGAACTACATATTAAGTAGGTAATTGGATAATTGGATATAGTTTGTTAAAGGAATATGCTAGGAAAAATGAATATTCAATTACAAAAATTGATGGGATGACACCCTTATTGATGCACAATAATATTCTGAACCAAAAATTTGTTACTTACTTTATAACATAAGATCTTGATCCATGGGAAGCCTTATAGACTGAAATAATGGAAAGAATGAATCCCCAAAACTATATGTGAATCACACAAACCATTTCCAATTTAAATAAATAAAATATCCATTATTGTCCAATATGATATTAATGATATGTAGTGACCATGTAGCATAATAGGAATGATCAGATGGAATGCTTAGTGAAACAATGTAGACAATGGTGATGGTGAAAGCAGTAGCGTTAATAATGAAAAGATACATGAGTGAAGGTGGCGATAAGAATTTCAATATTGAGGAATAAAGATAGAGACCAATCACAACTAGAGTTATGGGAGAAGAGAAGTAGGGTTCCTCATGGCTGAGAACACCTCAATAACACAAACTGCAGAACCCAAACTAGTAATAAATAAGATAGAGGAGGAGAAAATAACATACCTTAAATTCTAGAGTAGATTTGTATGAGAGAACGTAGAGAAGGAGCACCAAAAGAAGGGGATTTCCATGAGATATTGAGAATCGCGACTGAATCTATTACTATTTGGTTCTTTTAAATAGATCGGTGACACTTTTATCAGCGCTTCCAAATAAATGTTGCTAAAGAAACATTTTTTCAGTGCTAAATTAATTAACACTGATAAAAGGCTTCTTTATCCGCACTTTTTATTGTCGATAAAGACATAGATTTATGAGTGCTAAAACATTAGAACTAATAAAGATGGATTTTATTAGTGCTTTTTTAGCACTGATAAAGCTCTATCATTATCAGTGCTAAAGAAGCATTAATAATATGAATTTTTATTAGTGATAAAACATTTGCATTGATCAAAGATTTATAATTATAATTATAATTATAAATAAAAAAATAAATTTATTTATATAATTATATATTCAGTTATTACAATTTTATAAATATTTAAATATATAATTATTTATTTATAATTTCATAAATTCTTTTTAAATTTTTTTTTCTTCCTAATTAAAAATATATTATTCTATAAATATAGTGAATATATATTTATAAATGAATTTATAATTATTTATTTATAATTATAAATATATTTATATCATTATATATATTCATATAATTATATATATATATAATAAAAATATATAAACATAGATATCGTAATATATTTATTATATAAATATATTTATTATAATTTTCTAATTATAAATATATTAATATCATTATATATATTTATATAATTACATAGATGTAATAAATATATATATAGTAAATATATTATTTATTTAAATATATTTATTATAATTTTATAATTATTTAAATATATAACTATGTATTTATAAATATATAAATAATTTAAAAATAATAATATTTATATATTAATATCATTAAGTATATTTATATTATTATATATATAAATATGAATATAAATATAAACATAATTAATATATTAATTATTTAAAAAAATTATTATAATTTTTTAAATATTTAAATATATATAATTATTTCTTTATAATTATATACATACTTTTAAACAAAATATTTATTTATTTATATTTATAAATTTATAAATTTATAAATATAGTAAATAGACATTTATAAATATATTTATATAGAAATGTATTTTTACACAATTAATGAACATATAATCTTAAATGCATGGATCTTAAAATGAGTGAAATTGAATAACTAAAAATGAGTACATGTTAAACATATTTAAAAAATAGATTTATTTTATTAATTAAATATAAATTATTAAAATGATATGGATATATATATTTATGTAAAGATGGATACATATTTAAAATGATAAAACCTAGTTAATAAATATATATAAATAAATAATAGAAAATGATTAAATTAAAAATAATAATAATAAAACTGAATAAATAATACATAACTGTAAAAATATTAAAAGTAAAAAAAAATTTGTGATTAAAAAATTAATATTATAAATGTATTGTGTTATAATTAAATTCTAAAATTAATACTAAAATTTGAATAATTACATAAATATCAGGTGTATGTGTTTCTATTTAAAATTTCATTAATTGCGAACTATTTGTGTGTGTTCTTTGTATACAAAAATGCATTAATTATTTATATATATAAGTGAAATCAATGTAACAAAAATTTGATATATGTTAAATTGAAAAATCAAACAGCACCCAATTATGTCCATTACTCGATTCAATTAGTTAGTATTTTAATTAATCTTAATTTTTTACTATAAACCATTTTCTTTTAATATGTGACTTATTTATTACAATCATAAATATTATATATTATATAAATTATATTTTAGAAAATATTATATACACATATATATATATATATATATATGAATATATTTCTATATTAAATGAATTAATGAATAACTTTGTATAAAAACCATTAAAAATGAATAAGACAATAATATGTTTTTAATTATTACATTTTATTCATTTTCTATATATTTATATTTAATATATATTATTTATTACAATTTATAATCAATATATATATATATATATTATAATTGTTCATTTCATTAATAATCGTTTCATTAATAATGTTTTTAATAACATCGTAATTTATTCAATTTTAATTTTTTTGTTTCCTTATTACAATTTATTCATTTTTTATTTTTGTTGATTAATTATTACAACTTATTGATTTTATATATTTATATTTAATATATAATATTTATTAATATTTATAATATATATATAAATATATATATTTAATTTATTCAATTTTATCAATAATTATTTAATTAATAAAATGTTTAATAATTCTTTAAGTTTACTCATTTTTAATTTTTATTTGTTTTATTATTTAATCTTATTAATTTTTCACGTCTATATATTTAATATATATTACTTACTAATATTTCTAATTTATATATGTGTATATTAAATTTATTCATTTTTATTATTTAATTGATAAAATTGTTAATTTTTATATTTAATTTAATCATTTTTAATTTTTATTTGATTAATTACTTTATATTCATCAATACCTTTATCAGTGATAAAAATAAATCACTCGTAAAGGGTACACTTTATCGGTGCTAAAAATAAAGTGGCGATAAAGGGTAACTTTTTTGAGTGCTATAGAAAAGTTTGGATAAATGGCATTTTTATGAGTTCTTTTTTACAATCGCTAATAAAAGTCATCTCTATTAAAGGTATATTTTATAGTAGTGTAGTTATTGATAAAATAACATGATCATTACAAGGGAAAAAATATTGTCCAAAAATATTATGATAATCTCCAAGGAAAAATGGATGTGATAATTTAAGAAAACTAAAAAAAATCAAGCATGTAGAATTTTTTAACCTGTAAAATCATCCAATGTTGAGGATTAAAAACCAATTGGAAGCACTAACAAATACCCAAATAATTATAGAGTAAAAAAATTAATTTCAATGCCAAAACATGATTTACAAATGCAGCCTATAAATACTTTTGTGAAAAACAAACCCGAATACGCTTTCATCACCAGTATAAAAATTTTATAGGTGAAAATCATCACCCTCTAGTGATAAAACTCCACAAATTTGGAGATCAAATATTTAGGTTTCATTAAAAAACCTCTTTTAACACTAATTCTCCTAATTAGATACTCACTGCTCACTGTTTAAGCCATGTTGGACTAGGTTTCCTTAGACCTGTTCTCACTACTCACTCATGCCATGTCTCCACCCATGTTCCTAAAATAATCTATTATAAAAAATATCATTGCATCCTTTTATAAAGGAATTATTTATATATCTAATTAAATCAATCAATATTACCTTTTTGGAAAGGAAAAAAGGAGGGAAACATTTAGCACATGGTTAGTGTTAACTGTTCACCTCAATCATGCATACCTAATTAATGTTTTCATAATCTCTCAATTAATTAAAGTTCTCTATTTCAAATTACAAGTTGAGCCCTAACAAGTGTAATATTAAATTTGTTTGAATATTTTTTTGAACTATATGATTTCTATATCTTGTAAATTTAAATATGAATTATAGATAAAAAATTATATTTCTAAAAACCAAACTATCAACTTTTAATGTTTTTCATTATAACCCCCTCCCCAAAAAATATTAAAAAATAAATTAGAAAATTTTCATCACACATTACTTCCTCAAGAAATCAATATTTATTTATAGTAATATTATATTATTCGAGTTTAAGAATATTATTTTGTGTGTGAGGTCAAAATGATATAAATTTCACATGTAATAAACCTTTTGTTTGTTCTGCTTGAAATTTATACCCAAACACAATATTAATGTTCAATTATGGAGTTTTGTGGGGTAATTAAGTTTGATTTTTATCCATGTTTAAATGTATATTCTATTTGATAATTTTTTTCTTTCTTATTATGTAGTGACACATTCATTTTATTTCTGTTACAAAAGATCTCACCTTTAACAGCGTGAAAAAATGTTGCTAACAGCGCCAAAAAACAATTCTTATCCTCACTATTGTTAAATGGGGGTCCCCTTTATTAGCACTAAAAACTAGTTTAAAAAGGCCCAACCTATTACAGTGTTCTATTTATATAACAACACACCCAGGAAAAACATGTAACTAGCGTATGAAAATTATATAATTTAATTGAAATAAATTTGACATCCTGAGCACAAAAAAATAGAATTATATACATTTCAGATACTGTTTTATATAATTATATTTAAAATTATCCATAAACATTTAAAAAAAAAACTAATGTTTCATCTTTTGGTGTTGTGATCCCCTCTCAAAAATGTCCACCCATTGTATCAGTTGATGAATAAATCATCTCAACCTGATCAAAAGAATCCAACTATATAAGAAATCAAATCTTATGTTAGCAATACTATAATGAAATAATTTAATCATTAATATGAAATAATGCATTAATAAAAAAAATCAATTTTTAATAAAAAGACACAAGTAGTGATATACCAATCACACCGTGCGTCGTATTGAGGTGTGGTTCGTTTCTACACATCAAAAATGAGTTATAGATCATTTTAATAAAGTATCAAAATAATATAAAAGTGTTTTCTTGGTTTTGAGCATGTCACTTATTCTTTTTATTAAAATTAATTTCAATTTTAAATAATGACACACTTGGAGTTATACTGGTCACACTGTGCATCAGATTGTGGTGTGGATGATTCCTACCCATTAAAAATTGAATGTGGATGGCTTTCCTAATGTATAAAAACATTATGAATGTTTTTTATTGATTTTTTGTATATTAGTTGTTATTTTTTACTAAAATTTTATTTCAAACTAGAAACACACACTTTGAGTCATACTAGTCACATTGTGAATCATTTTTATGTGAGACTACTTCATACACATCACAAATGACTTATGAATATCTTTCCAATATTATTAAGATAATCAAAGAAAATTTTCTTGGTTTTTAGTGACTGACATGTGTTATGAAATAAAATGTTAATTTTAAACTGATAATGAACACTTTGAGTCATACTATTCACATTGTGCATCATATCGAGGTTTATTTGATTTTTCTATGTCAAAAATTACTCATGGATCTTTTTCCTAAAGTATCAAAATAATATAAATGTTTTTTCAAATTTTTTTGTATGTAACTTGTTATTTTTACTAAAATTAATGTCAATTATAAATAAGATGACATTTTTTTTGAGTTTTATCAGTCACAACATGCATCACATTAATGTTAGGTTGAATCCAATATGTGAAAAATTACTTATGAATCATTTTCCTAAATTATCATAGTCCAAATACATTTTCTTGATTTTCAATATTTCACTTGTAAATTTTACTGACTATAATGTCAATGTTAAATAAAAAGAGACCCTTTGAGTTATAGTGGTCACACCATTCATCATATTGAGTTTCGGTTGATTCCTGCAAGTCAAAAATGACTGATTGATCACTGTACTAAACTATCAAACTAATCTAAATTGGTTTTCTCTGTTTTCAACATGTCACTTGTTATTTTAACTAAAATTAAAGTCAATTTTAAATAAAAAGACACACATAGAGTTATATCAATCACATATTTCATAGTATTGAGGTGGGATTTATTCCTAAATTTTATAAATTACTTATTAATCATTTTCCTAAAGTATCAAAACAATCTGAATTATTTTTCTTGGTTTTTAGAATGTCACTTGTTATTTTTACTAAAATTAATGAAAAATTTAAATAAATAGAAACACATAGAATTATAATAGTCACACCGTGTGTCATATTTATATGATTATTATTTCAATACATCACAAATGACAAATGAATCATTTTCCTAAAGTATCAAAATAATTTGAATATATTTGCTTAATTTTTAGTATGTCACTTGTTTTTTTTATTAAAATGTCATTTGAAACTGGAAACATGCACTTTGAGTCATACCAGTCACATTTTGTGTCAGTTTTACATGATACTACTCCTATACATAACAGATTATTTTTAAATTATCTGTACAATCTGAGTGAGTTTTCTTAGTTTTTAGTGACTGGTAATTTTTGACCAAAAATGTCAATTTTAAGCAGATAGTAGACACTTTGAGTCATATAGGGAACAATGTGTATCATATTGAGGTGAGAATAATTAGAAAACATCATAAAATACTTATGGATTATTATCCTAAATTATCAAAACAATATGATAGTGTTTTCTCAGTGTTGAGTATGTCAGTTGTCTTTTTTGCTAAAATTAATATCAATTAGAAATAAAAAAGACAAACATGGAGTCACATAAATTACACCATGCATTAGAGTGAGTTTTGTCTCATTCATACACATCCAATATGACTTATGTGTCATTTTCCTGAAGTATCAAAGAAATCTGACTATGTTGTCTCATTTTTTTAGTACATCACATGACTTTTTTACGAAAATGTCATTTTAAACTAGAAAAAATGTACATTGTGTCATGACGGTCCAAAAATGAAACTTATTGGGATAAGATGATTCATACACATTATAAATGACATATAAATCATTTTCTTAAATTATAAAATTAATGAAAATATGTTTTATTAGTTTTTAATATGTCTCTTGTTGTTTTTAGTAAAATTAATGCCAATTTTAAATAAGTAGGAACACATGGAATTATACTAATCACACAGTGTGTCATATTTAGGTATGGATGATTCCAACATGTCATAAAGTACATAGTGATTGTTTTCCTAAAGTATCAAAACATTCTGAAAGTGTTTTCTTGAGATTCATTATGTCACTTAGGTTTTTTTTATTAAAATGTCATTTGAAATAGGAAACATGCACTTTGAGTCATACCGATCACATTTTATGTCAATTTTACATGATACTAATTCCTAAAAATCAAAAATTACTTATGAATAATTATAATAAATTATCAAGACAATTGAAGTGAGTTTTCTTGTTTTTTAGTGAGTGACACTTTTGAACTAAAATGTCAATTTTAAACTGATAACAGACACTTTGAGTCATACTAGGAACATTATGAATCTGATTGAGGAGAGGATGATTTCTATATGTTAGAAATGACATATATATCATTTTACAAAAGTATAAAAATAATTTTAATGATTTTTTTCTATTTTGAGTATTTTAGATTTCGTTTTAGCTAAAATTAATGTCAAATTTAAATTAAAAGATGCACTTTGAGTCATATCGGTCACACTATGCATTAGATTGAGGCTTAGATGATTCTTTAACATCCTTAATGACTTCTATGTCATTTTTATAAGGAATCAAAACAATATGGCTATGTTTTATCATTTTTGAGTACATCACTTGTCTTTTTTACAAAAATTTCATTTTAAACCGGAAACATGCACTTTGAGTCATACTGGTCACATCATGTGTCTATTTAACAAGAGACTGATTCCTATATGTAACAAATGAAATATGAATCAATTTCCTATATTATTAAAAAAAACTGAGTTTTTTTTGCTGTATTTTTAGTGAGTGGCACTTTTTGAACTAAATGTCAGTTTTAAACTGGGAACTGGAACTTTATGTCATACTCAGCACATTGTGTATTATATTGAGGTGTTGCTGATTCCAACACATTAAAAATGACTTATGTATAATTTTAATATTGTATAAATACAATAAAAATAATTTTCCATTGTTTTGAGTTGGTCAGATGTCCTTTTTCTAAAATTGATGTCATTTTTAAATAAAAAGATGTTCTTGGTGTCATATTGCTCACATTGTGCCTTGGATAGAGGTGTGGATGATTACTACACATAAAAAATTACTAATGAATTGTTTTCCTAAGTTATAAATATAATCTAAATTTTTTTCTCAGTTTTTATTATGTCACATGTCTTTTTTACTAAAATATCATCTTAAAATAGAAACACACACTTTGACTCATACTGGTCACATTGTGTATCAGTTTGACGTGACGTTGATTCCTATACGTCAAAAATGACTTATGAATCATTTTTTAAGTTATCAATAAAATCCAAGCCTGTTTGCTCAGTTTTCTGTGAGTGAAATTTTTTGAATTAAAATTTCGATTTGAAACAAATAACCAACACTTTGAATAGTACTTGGAATATTGTGTTTCAGATGGTGGTGAATCTAATTCCTACACGTCACAAATGAATTATGGGTTATTGTATTAAAGAGTAAAAAATTATGAATTATTTTTCTTGATTTTGAGTATGTCAGTTTTCTTTTTTACTAAACTATATGTAAATTTTAAATAGAAATAATCACTTGTGGTCATATTGGTCACACCATGTGTCAGATTGAGGTGTAGTTAATTACCACATACCCCAACATCTTAAAATAATCCTAACTACCAATGTTATCATGATTTATATTTAATTTATTTGTCAAACATCCAACACTTTGTATTGACATGATATTATTAGCTGAAAAACCTTTCTCATTGCTGAATTTAATGTGAGTAGGGAAGCTCGCGTGCCCATTATATCACATGAAGTTACCACAATTAGCACATTATCTTACTATACTCTTATATATTTCAATTTGGAGGGTTTTTTGGCAAACAACATCGACATAATATGTAGTGTTTGCATCTTGATAAAGAAAAACAACGTGAAGTGTAAATAAATGCTAAAAGGTAAATAAGTATTAGAAAAAAAATTATAAAGAAATTAACTTTAAAATAATAGATTAAAAGATGAAAAAATTAATTAAATAAGTAGAAGTAATTCACCTTTTCATGATAGTTTTATACCTTCTTGAACCATTTTCTTTTTTTATTATCTTAGTTTCAGGATCAAAGTTCAATATCACATGAGTATGAGTAGCATCGAACAAACCATCCCAACTCGAATAAATAAGTCCACATGTATAAGAAATAAATTCACATGTTAGAATATAATTCAAGAGAGTAAGTATTTTAGTAAAACTGGAATCAGTCTATCTTTTTCTTTACTTTAAATTATACAGTTTCAATATGGGTGACAATGTTGTATATTTGGTGAAACCAGCATACAATGGCATCTTTAAACAACTCATTAACTTGTCAAACAATTTTGGATAATCACAAAGTTTATCCTCAACTATCCTTTTTATTTACTCACTATGATCTTCATCATCATTCACACTTGTAATCACATCATTGATACAATCTTATTTATTGTCCACACTTTAAATCGTATAAGATGATCCATAAAACGTTGTGTTGTCCTTGTTAGTAGTTACATTATATTTCCCCCATTTTTATTACAATATTTATAAAATAAATCACTTCTATGACATATCTAGTGTTATTACAACTCCTCTAAGATAATTATTCTTGAATAATAACGGTGTAAACAAAAAAAATGATTTGATAAGGTACATATGCATGATCTTTTTCACACATGATGAACCCATTCACCCATTCTTTATACTCTTTTGTCATACGATTGATATCCATCCATTATTCATTCATGTTAATCCTATTTGATTTGGTAATATTATTATTTAAAAAAATAAATACACAAAAGTTGTTCAATTAAAGACGGATATCATGAATTACTTAAAATAAAATAGAAATATTGAAAAATTATTTATCATCCCACATGATTTAAGGAAAAATTATTTAAGAAGATTTATAAATCTAACTATGAATGTAATAATTGAAATATTAAAAAAAATCAATATTTTTTTAAATCATCTTTTATAATAGAAAATATGGATATTGAATATAATAATGGTTTCACAAATAAAAAATGAAATTATTATATTTTTTAAAACAACAAACTATAAATTTGAAAAAATTAGGAAAGTTACATAAGACCCAAGGCATATAATACAGTGATGTGAGTAATTGTTTTTTTAATGTGAAAATTAACTAGATTTATAATGTTTTGGGTAAACTAGAATTTTAAATTTAAGAAGGTGTTTTTAAGTGTAATTTTAAATGGATATAAATACATATCTAACTCGTTTAGGAAGTTACATTTTAATTTTATGGTTTTGAATATATCTATAGAAATATTTTATTTTAGAAATTTTACCTATACTTTATTTAAAATCATAAGGAAGATAATTATTATGAAAAACCTTATGATACAAATGTATTTTTCAAAAACCCCTTGGAAATTTCCCATTATAAAATATAAATACTCAATTCAAGAGTATGGAACTTTCCAAATAAAAGTCATATATCAATATTCAACTAGGGTTACCACCTCTCTTACCCATTGGACCACATGTTCTCATCATAGGGATTATCATAGGAAAACTTTTCTTGGATTATATGGTAATGGTTTCACTTACTCCACCATTTGGGTGGCCTCTTGTAATTCCTCTTTCATTTGTGTATGGAATGTCATTCATAGTGGAAACATGAAACATATGTTACCCTTTGTGTTTCCTCGTATAATTCCACTCTTAATGATTTCCTGTTTCCAATATATTCATATTGAGAACATATTTTAGTCCTTGTGACAAATCAACTCATGTGACATGGAAAGTTAACCTATGTTGGTTCATCACATTAATTTTGTAGTTTTTTTTCCATTATAGTAAATAAATAAATGAGCATGTATTGTTAAATGTCTGTTATAATGAAATATTTATTATAGTGAAATATTTATTCTTACACTATCGTAATAATTTTCTTTTCATAAAATAAAAAACATAAAAACCATGGATTCATAATAAGTCTATTAAAAAACACATCATTACATAATCATTTAAAAATAATTCTTGAAATTCACTTTAAATATTACTTATTTTACCTCCCATATTCATTTTAAACAATTTATATTTTCTAAAATTCAAATTATATTTTAATTAAAATTCCATTTTTACCATATTTTAAGGAATGAAAGTATTCACCAAAACAACACAATTAGAAAATCATTATAATTAAAATATGTAAGAATGATGATTTTTTTTTCCAAAATACATTATTTAGATTCTCAACTGTCTAAACTGATCAGTAGTCAATAAATAACCTCTATAGTGAAATACATAGTTTGGGAAACCATGCATCTTTTGAAATTCACCCATTGTGGGTTAATTTCTTTAAGATGATACTGAATCTCCTTTATGAAATTTCTAATACCAAAAAGTATCTAATTATTGTGCGTTAAAAAATTTGGATTAATATGATTTTGACTATTATGACCATATTGAATTTATCTTCTTCCAAAGTTAGACACATACCAAAAGTAACTAAAGAACCACCCAAAAGAAAAATAAAAATTTAATGTTATAAAATCAATGATGAATTTTAATTTTTTATCATAATGGATCTAAGGTACACTAATGTGCAATTCCCCCTATATTGACTAAGCCTTAAAAATAATGACTGAAAAAATTATCAAATTTAATTGATTTACTATAGGAATCTATAATACACTACCTAATCATAAAAACATAAACCATTGCTAGAAAACATCCCAAAAAATTCCAATGAATTCTCATCCTCACCTTCACTCTTGAAAAAACCCAAATATTATCCTTACTAAATTAAAACTCAAATTCCATTCTATAAAAACATTTATACTAAAATATAATTAATTATACCCGATACATAAAACCCAAATTTTGATAGATCACATTCATCAAAAACAAATAATACCATCCCAAACAAAATTTTACATCACATTACTAGACCGTATCAATTTATTAAAATCATGTTTAACTTTCAACAACCTAAAATAATATCTAGAGGCATAAGAAATTTTATAAGAATAACAAAAAGAGAGTGTTTCACACACTATTGTTCAAGAATAAAAAAGGAACCATAAATAGAATTAGTTGATAAATACATAAAAAATATTTGAATAGAGTAACATTAGTTTTGTGGGTCTCTATTCGTTGAAAATGTTCAGAAAATCCACAATAGAGATGCGCCACCAGTGGGGTTCAGCATGGTGATAGTTGGGTTTAGAGAGGCAGTGGTTGGAGTCGGTAGTGGGGTTTGAAGAGCTGGTAGTGGGATTAAGTGAGATAAAAAGAGGTGAGAATATAATTCATTGATTTTAGCAGCATAATGACAATAGTATGGTACAGGGAGAGAAGTAGAGAGAAGGTAGGGCAATGATATGTTTACAGTGGGATTGTTTGAAAGAAATGGTGTGGTAGCAGTTGTCTTTCGTAAGATCTTGAAGGTGTGAGAGAGAAGACAACTAGTTAGGGTTATTTTGAAAAAAATGGATAATGATATTATAGGTTCTTTGAAAAAAAATGATGATAAAGAGTAGTTTTGTTAGCAAAAAAATGAAAAGGGCTAATAAAACACCTCTTTATCAACCACCGATGATGTTATTTGATTCAAATATCATTGGTTATGGTTTGATATCATTGGATCTATAAAATTTTTAATGATTCCTCGGTCGAGGGTATTTCAACTCACATATGTATACCACACATGGATTGCATGTTTGAAGGGTTTATATTGGTAGGGAACTATTTTCCTCACACTATGATGAAGCTGACCATGAGGTATTGAAGTGTGAAGAAGGTGATTAACGCTATCGCTGATACTTCTTCTCTAAGAATTGAGGGGAATTCGGATCCCTACAAAATCTAATCACTTGTAATTGTTCTCTGGCTGTCATAAAGGTTAAACCTTAGGATTTGGAGGACTTGATTGAGGAATGAAATTTTTCAATCCTTGCATGTTTGGTTATTCTATAAGGGGATAATCGGTGTAACAATAATGATTTGTTGAATCGGATTCTTCACATTTAGAGATTTGATGGATGGAATATGTTCTATATCGAGAAAGGGGTTTACAATTTTTTTCTCCCTCCCTGGATCTCAATAATAGGACTTCGGGTCGTGGCCATGTTCCTCTCAATCTAGGTTTTTTGAAAATCCTGTATTGGGATCCTCTCTTTGACCCTGAGAAGGTTACGAATTCTATAGGGCATCTTTGTGTCCTCATTCGTGGCTTCAGATGGGTTTTTTGTCACTTTAATATTTTGTGGGATGTTTCTTTAGTGATTGGTGTTCCAATATTGTTTGATAGGGATAAAAAGTGTATGCGCTATGGACTGGTTGCAAGGATCTTAGTTGAGGTAGAAATTTCTACTAACCTTATTGAATCGATCCTTTTAGTTATTGTTGAACACCAGATTAACCTCCCAGTTGAGTATGAGAGGCGTATTGATTTCTTTAGTTTATATAAAACCATTGGTCATTTTCATGATAATTTTTGGGAAAAAATAGTGTGTCTCTAATGCTGGAAATCTAGACATTCTAGTGATAATTTCATATTGAGGTTGTATTGGGATGGTGATGCTAGGTAATCTGGTCTAGCTGGTGGGATATATCTAGCTTCAGGTGGACCTTCTAGGATGGATAGGGTAACGAATTGACCTCATCTTGTCAATGTAGCAGAATAGGGTAACACCCCTTATACTTATGTTCTTATGAAAGGTCCTTCAGAAGGATATGTTTTCCAATACAAACCAGATGATTTGGATAAAAATAGTGGGAATATTATAGTTGTGGGTGATGGAAACATGGCTTCCAAGGAGACTGTTGTAGGATAAACTATAGTAGAAGGGTGTGTGACATTTTTTCACACTAAAGAAACATGGGATAATATTTATTTTCAAGATGATAAACAGTGGTATGATTTTGAGGCTATGGTGCAAGGGGAAGTTGACCAAGAGATGAACCATGATTTGATTATTTTTTCCAAAAGTAAGTGGAGAGAGAAGGTGTTAGATGATGAGGGATTTCAGTTTTTTTCCTTGAATTTCCAAATCTTCATCACTTGTTTTTAGATAGGATCTACCTATTCAGAGTTAAGCATGTAAACAAGAGGATACGGAGCCCAAACATGGGAATTTGACAATGTCTAAAGAAATCAATGTGAGATCCTCCTTTGGTAGGGCCACATTTAATGTAGCCTCCACTATGTATGCTATTGTTTCACCCTTATAGGTTTTACATATAGATAAAACCATGAATATGGAGTGTTCATTACCACCACACTTCAATGATTTAAGGAAAAATTCATATGAATTCTTTGGTAAGGCCTTAGATGAAGAATGTGTCACATCATGATATAAAAATTATTGTCTAATTCCTTCTAGTGATTATGAATGTTAATGGACTATTGAAGGCATCGACAAAGATGATACTGATTATTTTTTCCTACATCTTGAGGCTATCAACTCTATGATGGAAACAAATGTTTTTTGATTCAATGAATACATTCTTGTTCAGAAGTTGTTGAATATTAATTTAGAGGATTGATTTTGAGCTAACCTAGATATGGACATTTGAGATCTCTCTTAATAATTATGGATCTAAATCATTATGGAATAATCCTATGAATCTTTATCTAAAGAGGATCATGTGCCACCCCAAAAGGTAAAAACACAGTGGAGAGGATAACACCCATAGGCTATGAGAATACATCAAAAACATTCACGCTCTATAGGGAATTTTTGAAAGTGGATTCTTATTTTTTATGTGGATAGATGTGTCTTGGTTAACACGATCTCCCTATTATTTGTTACCTTTTTTATTAATAAATATAGAGTCATGTATTTGGTTTTCAAATCCACGACTGATTCATTTTGGTATATATATTTAGTCATAATTATAATTATAAATAAACATATTTAAAAATTATTTATATATAATTAAAATTTTATAATTATAAAAATAATAAATATATTTATTATTTAAATATATTTGTTTTAATTTTATAAGTATTTATGGGAACATAATAAGTTAATGGGTATAGCATGAATAAATCATACCTAATAAGATATAGATTATAAAAAATGAGTCATCACATATATATTTAAAGCATGATTAATTAGGGTGTTAATATATAAATGAACATTCATGAGTCATGAATACATAACATGTGCATACATCATCATAATATATGTAATTTTATCATTTAGAACATAGAAACCCACAATCATGTCCACAAAATAATTTTTTATCATATAATGTCAATTATATGTACTCACACATCAATGTGTGAACATAAATAACGTTAATCATATCAACGAATATTGTCATCATCCGTTGATATATATATTTACTGAAAAAATTAATTGGAGACATATATTTATTTAAATATATACTAATTTGTATAATTATAATTATATATATATAAAAAGTATTTATAAAAACTAATAAATATAATAAATATATTTATTATTTTAAAAAAATATTTTAATTTTATAATTATTTATATATATATATATAATCTTATAAATACTTTTTTTAAAAAATTATATATATATATATTTGAATTATTAAAATATATATATTTTAATTATAAAAATATTTTTTAAATTAATTTATACAAATAAACATTATATTTGAATATAAATATAATAAATTTATATATATTAATAATATTATTTATTAAAAAAAATTATCAGCACTAAGAATATCATTGGTAAATATATGCTTTATTAGCGCTACAAAATAATGATAAAGGATACACCTTTATCAGTGCATTAAGGTTGCACAAATAAAAGTGCAATTTTTATATGTGCTTTCTACTTAGCACTCATAAAAGTTGTCACATTCCATTCCTCGATCTGTGGTAGTATTCATTTCCCTTCACTATAAAAAATCTCGTTATTTATAAGAGTTTTTTGTATTAATTAGTGGTGATTATAACCCATTTTAAATAATTTTTTTGTGATCAAATAAAACTAACACTAAACTAGTAAGTTAGTTTAACTAGAAAAAATTTGTTGATAAATTTTGTTATATAGAAAATTTTAGCAGTGGATAAAACTATCTCTAGAAAAATATTTGAAAAAAATATTAGGGAAAAATAACTGTTAATTTTTTTTAAAAAAAATCAAGACATTTTCTAATACACCACTAATTTAATAAAAACATTAAAAAATACTTCCAGTGAACTCCGATCTCGATGCATGCGCTCGTGCTAGAAGTCTCTCATCTCCCATACGTTGTGAACTACCCTCCAAGACATAGGCTCACAAGTCACACCATGTGTCTCACCCTCATCTTGAACCCCAAGATCCCTAATCTTAGCACACATCATATTTTTCCCTTAAATTTTTAGACTCACACATCCGACCTCTGACTCTTGCCATTTTCCACCTCTTCACACCATGCACCCTCCGCCGCACCATAAAAACTTCTTAAATTTTTTTCTTATAGAATTTGAAACCTTTACTGAGGGCTTATGAAGAAGCACCCAAATATCTATTCCAATCACTTATCTTTTTTATGTAATAGTGGCATTATTATATATATTTATATACATTTAAAATATTTATAAATGTACACACACTCACACTCACACATGTAAAAACACAAATTTTTATAATTATATATTTACCTATAAGTGTATATTTACATATACATTTACATATAATGTTATTATGAATACATTTTTATAATTTATTTATTACAAATTAGATTTATTACCACAATATAATATATTTATAATATATTTTTACACTTAAATCAATCAGTACTGAACACGGAGTAAAACCTGAAAATTGGATATTTTAAAATTCATATCAACAGATTGATGTAATAATGTCTTTACCAATAAAGAAGTTCCTTATTTCAACCTGAGTATCTCATGAGGAAGTCATTATATACAAAATAAAAATAAACCATTACCTCATTAGATTTTGAAGACATATGAGTGCTTTGTTCATCATTGATGATCACTACTTAATGGAATTGATGTCAGATACATCTAAATCGTCCACACATTCTCCATATTTTTACGATCTTGTCAATTGTCAAATTCTGGGTTCTAGTATAGATAATTGATGATGCATTCGAAAATATAATTATCATGGGAGAACCATCACATCAATCTATGATGTAAACTAAGATCGGGGTCCTCTGATTGATGCTTCCTCTCTAGAAATCAAAATATCATATAGATGGGATATAAAAATCATGCAATGAATAGTTCTCACAAATAGTCGCTAAAAGTTTCTTAAATAAGTGGGTTTCAATTATTAAAATTGAATTTTGGACATTATATATATGAAACCCATTAAATATTACCATATTTGATGTGTATAATGTATTGGACATGTCATAAATGTAATAAATACATTTTCACTTATGTACTACATATAAATTATGTAAAATTATAATATACAATCCATTAACACAAACCATATCACTCAGAAATATTTGATAAACCTGGAATATAAAATACTCATTGGTAGAATATTATGTTTTTATTCATTTAACACTTCTTACTATACTGAGAAAATAAATTCACTTCCTATTATTCTAAACATGAATAATAGTGTATTATTTATTTATTTTAGTCATTCGCACTCATACATACAACGATTCTCGACATAGGGACCACAATGTCCTAAAATCCAATTCACTATAATGGACCAATCATTTAAAAGTGCTTAGTGAGTGACCCTCTTAGACATTATCTCAATAATAGTGAGCTGTACCCATAGGTCAAGGGAAGTATCTTGAAATAAATCATATCTCATGTGGATATAAGGTTTAGTTATAGCAACAACCACTTCTCCTACGAACACACACCATATAATAAAATCTCTTTGTCTGGTGATATCTCAAAAATCAAGACACACACTTCATGTCATCATCATTTCTTTTTTACTCAAAACCATACTGTATAGAATTTCCTTCTACTAAGGCCATGGATCTAGATAAGACACTTCCATAATTTTCAACTAGGCTTGAGCTATATCCTCCTTTCAGAAGTAAAACATTATTTCCTTATCATTCAATCAATTCCATGACACCAATGATGCACCCAATGTAAGATACCCCTCCACAACAACAATTACATGGTTTTAATATTATATAAAATTTTATAATCAAATTTTATAAATTAATAAAGATATCAAATAAAGAGACCATTGCATATTCTCTTATCTAGGAATAACCAATGAAACATCAAACATGTGGTGTTCCTATTGGAAGGTTTGTCCTCATGATATCATCTACTCAAGATCTCCAAGTGTGAACTTCCTGAGAAGATTTCATAATTCATATGAGTGTTGAGTCAAAGAATAAATTTATTTTTAGTTTTTAAAAAGCACAAATAAACTCATGTTATAATTTTTTTAGCTTGAGGTTTTTGTTCTTGTGTTTTTTTGGAAAGAATGAAAATATTATAATCTCAATTCTAGAGGATTCTAACATGGATATCAAAAGGAATGATTTTTCTATATATAACATATTCAATAGCTTTATAAGAACGATAGTGGTTCATAACTAACTTAATCGAAATATGTAAATAGTTGCTAAGTTCATCATATAACAAAGAAGATACTTATGACGCAGTTATAATGATCCTAAATAATTTTCAATCTAATCGTTATATAATTTCCTAAAAATAGAACCATAAGATCTAGGACATGAAGAATGTTTAAGACTCTAAAATCCTACAATCACATCAATTATAAAAAAAATATTTTCTTAGTTATTATGACTGTATGTTTTTTTAAGCGTTGTATTGTGGTTTTATTTGTAATTATTTCATTATAAATATCTTGGCACTTTCCTTTCTGTAATCACTATGTTTCAAACATTAATAATCAAGGTATTCCATGGTTAGAAGATAGATCCAAACATAGTTTTTTTAGAAACATGAACTACTTATGATCATGTTGATTAGGGGATTTTGTTAGGAATATAGGTTTGAGCTTCCATTTTATAGAATATGATTGATACCTACTAATATGTTTTGTCAATGGATTCTATGTTATTTAATGAAAAAACTTTTTATATGTTAATTTCAAGGATATCATGAATCAAGATTATTATTCCTTTTAGTATTTAGATTTAAGGAGTGTTTTACAATATCCTTTTAACATGTACTTGATTTGTAAATTACTACACTAGGTTTTGTTTATTTCTATTTTGAATACTACATTAAGTGATTATTTGTATTTATCTTATGCGTATAAATATTTTGGATGGTTGTCAAATTTTATCAATTTTAATTTCTTTTATGCTTACTTAATTTTAGTATGATACATTGTGAGTCTATTATTGGTGGGTTAAATAGAACATAAGGTTTCTGTTCATTTTAATATTTTAGGTGCTGAAAAATTATAAGCCTTGACTTAGAATACAATTCACCCCATTGATTTTAGTTTTCCTACCATGGTATTCTAGGAAAAATATTATTATTAGGAAATATCTCTATATTTTATACTAAACTGATATTAGGTATTTTTTATTAGGTTATTATAATTTCATATATAAGTTTTCTGTATACCTATAAATGTAATAGAGAAATATTTTTTTGATGGAAGGTGTTATGCATCTTTTTAGTTTGGATAACCTCAATTCCAACAGTCCTCCTATTTTTTTATGGTAATTTCATTTAATATTGGTGATATCATAAGGAAACATTTATTATCAATACTGGTGTGGAAAATATAACTATACACACCAGTATTTATAAAAATCTAGAGAAAAAAATCACAACTTTTTCAAGAGAGGAAAAATTATAAATAAGTTATACTTTTTGGTTTGAAATACCAGGTTATGTGTTTTCTAAAAGAATATATATAATCAATTTATTATTTTATAACTACTTATGGAATTATTTAAAAAATTTAAGATACGAATTTTTAAACATAAATGTTATTGATATTAAGAGATCTATGCTTGAAGTTGATTATCAAGACTTTAATTTTATATCTGGTGAAATAATTTCTCAAATTCATTAGAGGTTAATGAAAATTGTTAATAGTTTAAAACCACTTGGATAGAATGATTTATCATATGATCAATTAGTTGAAAAAATCATTGAAATTTTACCTTATGTAGTTAGAGTCTAAGAGAACTTATATTGATGACATGATTGATATTACTAAGTTAATTCTTGATGGCTTGATCATAACATCAATGAAATATGAAATTCACTTGAAATGAGATGTTGTTAGTGAAATTAAAAAAAAGGATTTTATTTTACAACAATATACAAATAATTTATTTCTAGAGAAAATGTTTCTAGAATATGATCTAAAAAAATATAATTATAGTTATGTGGAACCTAATTAAGTTGAACTTAAAAATATAGAATGAATTTTTTTCAATAATATCAATTTTTGGGGAAATTATATGAAATAAAGAAAAGGTAGAAACAAAAAATGTGGTAAGAAAGATTATTCTGAGGCTATTTTTTTATGAGTATAGAAAGCCTAGCCACATCTTACCAGACTATCCTAACTTAAATAAAGTGTATATAAGTATTATAATTAACCATATAAGAGTAAAGATAGGAGTATTTTGATTTTAATGGACACAAGGAGTTCTAGTGAGGGAGATACTACTTCTACTACTTCATTAAAAGATACTGATGAGAATAAAAGGATTACAAGTTTTTTTTGATAATTTTCTAAGTATCCAAATATTTTATATAATAATGTTAACTACCAGAGATCATATGATATTAACTCTTGATTCAAAAATATTTTATACTTAATAATATTAAATTGATGATTAAAGTTCATCTTATTCTGACATTGATGAAAGCATTATAGAGACATGTGATTAATTTAAATCCTATATTGTATAATATGGAGATGTATATCAAAATAAAAATATAAATTATGTAGATCTAAAAGGTGGAGTTATGGATAGAAATTCATGTTTCATTAAGATTGAAGATAATATAAATAAAGTAAGGAAGTAAAATACTTATCTAACATCATATTTTCTCAAATTTAAATGTTATATAATGAATTATAACTCCTAGAATAAAGGAAAGATAATTATTTTTATAGATAATGATAGTTCTAAAGAGTTTGGAACATATAAATAGAAGAATATATTTTTGAGATATTTTAATGATGCTAAAAAAAATTAACAAACTTACTGCTAAGATAAAGAGTTAAAATATAGAAAAAAATTTGGAATATGTGGCTGACAATATTGCGACCCAATACTATATCACATATTATTACATGATTTTTAATAAAAACATTCAATAAACCTAAATCTAAGATCGAGAGGCCTAATATATTTGGAAGACTAGGTACATAAAAAATAAAGATGAAACAAAAAATTGAACACCTTTATTTTAATCTGAATAACGTGATCCTAAATCCCATAAACCTTTTTAAACTATATAGGATAACCTAGGAAATACAAAATCAAAGGGGTGAGATTAAAATATCAGTAAGATAATAAACACAATAAAGAACCATATCATATGAGTAAAAATGAATAAAATGATATCATAATAAACAAGTTCCATGTATAATCATATGGGATAATAATATAAACAATATGGAATAATAATATCATAGAAACATATGAATGTTCCAACAAAATGAAATATGACATAAGCATAAGTCAAATCTAACCCCCAGACAACATCACACAATGGATAGAGTCCAATCGTGGATTAAGTTTACTCCTTAATCCCATACATATCATATCATGAGACATAATGTTACCTAATGAATTGGATATCTATATAGGTGGACCCATCATAAAATTTACATGCTTATGTGTGCCACAAATTGAAATCAAATATAAGTTACAAACCTAACAATTACCCATGGAAGGAAATGTGTTGCATAATCTTGCCTCATATCAAAATCAAAGGATATTTCAAGAAATATTCCAAATAGAAGTATGAATTAAATATTTTCAATGATCATATCTAAATAAAAAATAATATTTAAAAAATTTAGTGTTCTTTAAAAAAAACAAGAGAAAGGTTATATAAGTTGGTATAAAATTTACTTTCAAATGGTGATTTATGCTATCAGTTTAATACTTTTGAAAAAATAATTAAAAAGGGTTTTCATTTGAAAATAAAATGTATAATATAATGGATATATCTAAAATATTTATTTATTTAAGTAAATCATGAATGGTAATAAATATTTTAAAAGAGTTTTATATAAAGGTATTAATGGATATAAAATATCCCCTTAACAGAGTTTGATTTGAAAGAAGACATTTGATAAATAAACTTAAGGTATATATAAACCCAAAAAATGAATTGATAATAATATAGATATATAGGTAAGAGATATATATATGTGTATAATTATTAAGAATTAAATAACATCATATATGTAGATAAAGTGTTTTTATCTAGAAAGTCATAACCAAATGAAAAGAGGGTGGATCATAAAGATCCCTTACCATAGGTTCTATAATTGATTTACACTTTCACTTAATATTAAAACCCTAATTTTATTACAAACTTAAACATGATTTATTACATAAACCATTCACTTGATACAACATGGATGATCGAGAGGTCTAGTGTCTTTGGGGCTTAGGATCATTACATAACAACTTAAAACATGAAGTACAACATCTTTATTGAAAACTTCCTTTACATGACCACTACATTCCCTCGTACTTAGCATTGCATGGGATAACCTAAGGACATGCATAAGAAAAGGGGTGAGCTATAAAGCCCAGTAAGGGAATAAACATGGAATACATGAGGAGTAAAATACATTTTAGAAAATAGGCATATCAATAGAGCACAAGTGAAACATGAACATAAAGGCATGATAAAGCATGATAATCATAACATGGAATTGTGGCAATAACACATAACGTGGAATTAGCAAGAGCCAAGGCTCATTGCACATAGAGCATGAGAAAATCCTCATTGCACATGAAGCAAGAGTAAACCCTAGTTTCACTTGAATTAGCATGAGCCAACACTCATTTCACATGACGTATCATGATACTATACTTTACCCAATGCATTGGAGTTCTATAAGGGTGCACCCTTCTTAAACATTTCATTTCATGCATAAGTGTGCCACATGGATTATAAAACATAGATTCATAAAACATAATCATTTATTCCATGATAAAAGAATGTGGAATTCATACATGAAACTTTATAATCAATAAGTAAATGTGCATAAAGGTGAATACCCTTGATGGAGAAATGGGCATGGTATTCACTACACAATGAAATTGGCTTAGAAAATCTGTGCGATTTCAGCAGTGTAACGATGTGACATATGAATTAATAAAAATGGTTGATGAGAGAGAAAGGGGTTCCACATCATATTTACATGTAATGGAAAGTAAGGAGGTCATATAGATACATGTCCCAACTATAAGAACCCGGAGCTTCGGTTTTAGGTACGAATCTCTTTTACGGGCTTTTTAAGAAAAAATGGAGAATCTGGAAATTTTTAGAGTACACACCGTGTACTTTATGAGTACAAGCCGTGTACTCCTCGGCCACTTGAAGCCATGTGTTGGCCGAGACCGGGCCACACACACGGTGTGTAGGGGTGACGTGGAGGCCGATTTTGGCGGAGTACGGAAAAACCCACTACACGCCGTGTACTTTAAGAGTACACGCCGTGTACTTTTTTTATTTCATTAATCGACCCGAGGACACGCCTAATGACCATAAACATATTCTTCTCTGCTTAATCCCATCTAGAACATCCAAGAAGGCTGATTATTCTCTGATCCACCGATCTGTCACTGGTTTTCTGAATCAAACTCTATCGGTTGCATAAGAATCGCAGCGGTGAGTTATTGGTTCTTCTTTAGCCTCGTTTCCTGATTCTTCCTCTCGTGTAAGTTATCTGAGGTTGAACGTTTTAGACATTTTTGTGGATCTACTCCATTCTAGGCTGATTCACGTGCCAAGGTTCAAGTATATCGATCTTCGAGGATCGAGGTATGTGGTTTGTTGCCCTACATTGAAGTTCTTTGAGTTTTGGTTATAAAAGTGCTGAATACCCTTGTGTCGGGTATCCCGGGTTTAGGATTTTGATCCTATTGTTTATATTCTATAGATTTATTGTTAGCTTATGATGAATTGCTACTAATTTATGCTTGGTTACATGTTTGAGGATCACCCCATGGGTGTTTACCTCTCTCGTTCGGCTGTTTATCACCATTTGGTACCGTTGACGTGAGGCAACACTATTGCAATTGTTAGTTGCTTATTATCACTAATTAAATGTGTTTTCTGCTGTTGTAATGCTTTTGAAGTATGGTAGCTATTAGCCAAGTAGTTGTTTAACTTAGGGCTTCTAACAGTCGATTATGCACGACTGGACTGCTTAGGGCTGTGAGAACCTGGTGCTGGAGATCAAAGAGGGAATAGACGATTAGGTGCTCCCCTAGAGGGTCTGTTGGTTTTAGTTTCGTTTGTAGGACCCACGGTAATAGGACTTTGTGCTTCCAAATAGTTTTCTTAGTTACCCACACATCAATACCACAGGAGGAATTAGAAGTAAGTGCTTCCTCAGAGAGTCTATAGCTATCGTTGCAAGACCATAGGGGAATTGACGTAAGAGCTTCCCATAGAGTTTGTGCCTTGTTTGATTACTGGAATATAGGGATCTGCTAGTTTAATACACCCATAGAGTCAGTGTGAATTTTGATGGTTGGTTGTGACGAGTCCACCAAGCCAAAGAACAAGCTTGGGTTTTGTACTGCTTGTGTTTAGGAAGTCTTTTTAGATACCTATTGTGTTACTTGCTTATCATGGAATATAAAACTTTGTTGGTTTTCCCTGGTTGTGTAATTAAATGAATGTGAATGGTAATTGGTAGAATTGTTTACTACATTTATTTACCTTTACTTTTTCTATATCACTCACTGACAGTAGGGCCCAAATATTGTGGTGGTTGCCTACTGGGATTAGTCTCACACCCTGTTTGGGTCCTGCTTTCGGCCCAAATAGATTATATGGTTGCAGGTATAGGTAGGTATTGTGGACCTTCTACCTCAGGTACTTGATTGCTGGTCGGAGCTGGAGAGCTTGGGATCAGGCCTTGGCCCACGATGCTGCTGGAGTGGATGTTTACATTTAGTACTTTGGTTTCAGTTGTATCTCAGCACATTATTTTGCTTACTGATTTCTATAGATACATGTACCATTCTGCATCATTATTATATCAGACATTTATTTTACTTTCATTTCAGTTTTTGCATGCTATTTACTGCTTCTGCTATTGTTTATTCTTATTCTTATGTTGCATACTTTACCAAATAAGGGCAAAGTTTCCCTACTGACTCACCAAGGCCCTCGCTGCTAGTCGACAACCTCTGGCGTTTGAGGAAACGCGCTTGAGGTCATGTGGCGAACTGGGTACGGGGCACCAGTTATGCAGCTTCGGACTCGGGTCATTACAAAGTGGTATCAAAAGAGTTTTCTTTCTTTAATACTGCTTACTATTTTGAAACAATATCTAGGGATAGGAATAAATGGGTTGTTAGTACTTAACTGTGCCTGGGAGTAATTAACCCGTGTACAGGGAAAAGCTGTATTACCTCGTAATTGTAATTTTCAGTTTTTTCAAGTGTTACAGGGTATTATATTTCACCATTGGGTGATGCACATGTTTGTGTTGTTACAGTTTATATTATTATGGTTCTATTTGGTTGCAACTCGATGAGATGAGGGTGTGCCATCTCATGCATCATATAGGCACTGGGTAGTAAATCACTTGTCAAGCATTTTACCATGCCATCTATGGTGCATTAGAATTGAAATTTTTGTGATAGATTTCATGATATATTATGCATGCCGTTGTGGTAGTTGCTGTGATAGAAATACTTGTTGCACTGATAGAGTATTACTTCTTTTACAGCTTGTTTAGCATGGGTGCCAAGCTCTAGTCTTGGAGGTGTTATGGGCCCTCGAGGATTGGAATTTGGCAGATCATTGTTTGTTATGATGGTTACTTGTTGTATGCATTGTTATGATGCCAAGCTTCTATTCGCAGGGAGTATGGGCCCCCATGGATTGGAATTTGGCACATAGCTTGTTATTTTCAGTGTTTCTGGCATTCAGAGCAGTTTCAGAGCTACTTCCCAGAAAAACCCAGAATACATGGCATGTACTTAATTCATACACGTCGTGTAGTTTTTAAACCATGTTGTTATCTGTGTGAACAAAAACACGGGGTGGTGGAAAATCTTCGGGGACACATTGTGTACCATAAGTAAACGCCGTGTAGTAGTCAACCGTGTACCCAGCCGTGTCACTAACAACATGGGTCGGGGAAACTTGTGTAGTACACGCCGTGTGTTATAATAACATGCCGTGTAGTTTCTTCTAGGTACCCGGCCGTGTCACAAACAACACGGGTCAGTGTTATCTTCTCCGATACATGCCATGTTTGTTTGGAACACGCCATGTAAGGGGTTATCCATGTGTTCGGCCATGTAACCTGCTACACGGGCCGTCGAAGCCTGGCTTGTACATGTCGTGTCCTTAGTGCACACACCGTGTAGTTTAGAATTAGGAGGACCGTGTAGGTTAGCCATGCAAAGAGACTTAGGCAGGGGATTGGAGTTCAAGTACATGCTGTGTTTTGGGACAACACTCCGTGTAGTCTAGAATGTTACACGATCAGTGGTGGCAGAATTACAAACCCATGTAAATGGATTTAACAAACATGCCGTGTAGTTTAAATACACGCCGTGTAGTTCAGTTTTTCAAATTTAAGTGTTTCTATCTCCTGTTCCCGTTTTGTACTCTTGTGTTTTCTGTCCTTGTTGATCCTAAATCAGAGGCGTGATTTTGATCTTTCAGGGCTATGGCACCAAGACGTCCTCCCGTTGCACGTCAGGAACCAGGCGGTGACTGTACGCCTGATACAGCAGACCAGGGACTACCATTAGTTCTGCCGATTATTCCGGATATGGAACTTGTAGTGATTCCAGACACTGGTGCGGACGCTCAGTTCAGAGAGGGTTTCATGAGGTTCATGCAGACCTTCCAGGGAGCTTAGCATCCTACCTCGTCTAAGGAAGAGCTAACACGAGTCTTCCAGCAGCAGCATCCTCCCACTTTCACAGGGTATTGAGGACCTCAGGTTGCAGAGCCATGGCTAGAAACCATGCTTTCCATCTTCGAGCATCTGGAGACACCCCCAGACAGAATGGTGAAGCTCACGACTTACATGCTGCGAGATTCTGCCAAAAGATGGTGGGATGTAGTCTCACAGGCAGGGCGCTAGCGGACTATGTCTTGGGATGAATTCCAGCGAACGTTCTATGACTACTTCTATCCAGCGACACTGAGGGCTGACAGGGCCAGGGAGTTCATGAACCTGCAACAGGGTACTATTTTGGTTATGGAGTATTCCTCCTGCTTCACTGAGTTATAGCGTTTCACTCCCATTCTAGAAAATGACGAGCTGTTTTTGGCAAGGATGTTTGAGGAAGGCCTCAAACCAGAGATCAGATCGCAGGTGAACGTTTTACAAATGACTTCTATTACTCTGATATTCAACCAGGCACTGATCACCGAAATAAATCTGAGGGAGACTAGAGCTGTTGACCAGGGCGGTTCAACATCCAAGGCTGATTCATTTCATACTGACAGCAGGAAGTGCCACTGAGAGTCTACTCGAGGTGACTCGAGGAAGCAAGGTATATCTTCTGGTAGATGGTATCTTCCTTCTGGAAACCCGTTGGTGTGCTATCAGTGCGGAAAGAGTGGGAATAAGAAGCCTCAGTGCCCGAGATATCCAGTGGAGTGCCGAGCTTGTGGCAAGATGGGTCATCTACAATGTTTTTGCAGGGTTCTTCTTCCAGTGTCTAGTGAAGGAGGATCAGTTTCTACCCCTCATTCAGGGGAAGGATTACCAGTCCCACAACAGACTAGGGGACGGAGTTCTTCAGGTCATGCAGTCTAAGGTAGAGGTCATGGACGTGGTATTCAGGCTCAAGGGGAGTCAGCTCAGGGATATCAGGCTGCTACACAGGGCTTCGGTACTAGCCAGACGTTTTCAGTAGAGCAGATCCATCGGGAGCAGGATCCTGGACCTTCCACAGTTCAAGGTACGATCTTAGTAGCCTTAGTTTTATCTTTAACCCTTTTCGATACTGGTGCTTCACATAGATTTATCTCTGTTGCTATTGTGGAAAGTCTGGAGCTCTGTGTCTTTTCGTCTGCTGACATGTTGACTCTCGACATGCCCTTGGGAATGAGGACATCCAGCGTACATCAGTGAAAGGAGTTCCCTCTCGAGGTTGCAGGGTATCATTTCTGATGGGACCTCTATGTCCTGGAGATGATGGGTTATGACGTCATTCTCGGTATGGAATGGTTGTTCCCTTCCAGGCAGTCGTCGATCGCTATCACCATAGGGCGAGTTTTGTATCACCAGAGGGTGAATCTTTCCTTCATAAGGGAGAGTGGGATGTTCAGGCATGTTGAGCCAGACTTGAGCATCATGGGCTAGGAGGATTTATGGCCCAGATTGCTAGTCTTTATCTAGATGACCTGGGGACTTCACAGTTAGATTTTCCTGCAGTGGTTGATCGCTTTCCAGATGACTTTCAAGAAGAATTTTCAGGTTTTCTTCTGGAGCGTGAGGTAGACTTCTTGATTGATCTCATTCCAGGAGTAGCAATGGTGTCCATTCCTCCTTATAGGATGGCTACACCTGAGTTGCAGGAGCTCAAGAAGTAGTTGGAGGAGTTGCAGACAAAGGGTTCCATCCGACCCAGTACTTCTCCTTGGGGTTCACCAGTCCTGTTCGTGAAGAAGGAAGATGGTACCCTTATGATTTTTGTAGATTATCGGATGTTTAACCAGTTTACAGTCAATAACTGATATCCCTTTCCGAGGATTGATGATATCTTCGATCAGATTCGAGGAGCTCGGGTGTTCTCGAAGATCGATTTGAGGTCCGGTTATCATCAGCTGCACATTAGGCCTTCAGATATACCTCTGACATCCTTCAGAAGCAGATATGGCCTCTATGAGTATACGTTTATGCCGTTCAGCCTTACGAACACACCAGTAGTTTTCATGGCACTGATGAACCGAGTGTTCCATCCTTACTTGGATTCCTTCATCGTGGTCTTTGTGGACAATATCTTGGTGTACTCTCACACTCGAAACGACCATGCAACCCAACTTGAGATCATTTGAGTACACTGAGGGAGCATCAGTTATATGCTAAGCTCTCAAAGTGCCACTTTTGGATAGATGATATTCACTTCCTGGGTCATGTCATCTCAGAGATAGGAGTATCAGTAGACCCAGAGAAGGTGAGAGCAGTAGTTATCTGGGAGCAGCTGAAGAACGTCTTCAAGGTACGGAGCTTCTTGGGGCTGGATGGTTACTACAGGTGGTTTATACAGGACTTCTCACGCCTATCAGCACCATTTATGGGCTTGACTAAGAAGGGGGTGAAGTCTGTTTGGTTAGAAGACTTTGACTCAGCCTTCCAGGAGCTAAAGGGGAGATTTACTTCAGCACCGAATCTAGTTCTTCCAGAGTTGAGCAAGAGTTATACAGTTTTCTGTGATGCATCTGGAATCAAACTTGGAGAAGTGCTTATGGAGGAAGACCGTGTTGTTGCGCACGGATCTCGGCAGTTGAGGCCACATGAGAAGAACTATCCTACGCATGGCATGGAGTTGTCTGCTGTTGTTCATGCCTTGCATTGTTGGAGGCTCTATCTCATGGGAGATAATTTCATGGTATATACTGAACACAAGAGCCTTAAGTACATATTCACGCAGCGTGACTTGAATCTGAGATAGCGGAGGTGGGTCGAGTACCTACAATCATTCGACTTCGAGCTTGGTTATACGCCTGGGAAAGGCAATACTGTGGCAGACGCACTGAGTAGGAGGACTCAGTTGTAGGCAGTTCAGGAGGCCAACAGTGAGTGGCAGCTCATGGATCTGTTCTTTGAGATGCATCTGGAGGTGCACGACAGACAGGGTCAGATGGTTATTTCTTTTGTAGCTGTTACCTCTACCCTTTTTGATCGATTTCAAATGAGGAAGATATCAGACCCTGAAGGCCTAGTCCTATAAGAGGGTGTGTCAGATGGAGACCCTACTCCGGGGTGGACAGTGGGCGATGACGTGATGCTACATTTTCATGGTCATGTATGGGTTTCAGCAGACATATGGGAGGAGCTGATGTGGGAGTTCCACGCTTCATCTTGGGCAGTTCATCCTGGTGTTACCAAAATGTACCGAGACTTGCACCGTCAGTATTGGTGGCCAGGTATGAAGAAGGATGTGGCTAGTTTTGTTATGCGGTGTTCCACCTGTCAGCAGGTGAAGGCAGAGCATCAGCGACCATTAGTGCTTTTGCAGCAGTTACCCATTCCTGAGTGGAAATGGAATGATGTCATGATGGAATTCGTGATAGGTTTACCGAGATCTCCTCGAGGAAATGATGTGGTTTGGGTTGTAGTGGATAGGATCATGAAGGTTGCACACTTATTGCTGATAAAGGAGACCTTCAGTGTTGATGAGCTGGGACGTTTGTACATCCAAGAGATTGTATGTCTACATGGAGTTCCACACTCCATTGTTTCGGATAGGGATGCGCATTTTACTTCGCACTTATGGCATGGGCTACAGAGGGAGTTGGGTACACATGTACTTTTGAGTACAACATACCATCCCCAGACCGATGTCCATTCTGAGAGTACAATCTAGGTGCTTGAGGATATGCTCCGAGCTTGTATTCTAGACTTTGGCGGTTCTTGGGAGAAGCATATTCCTCTGGTGGAGTTCGCCTACAACAACAGTTTTCAGGCGACTATTCAGATGGAACCTTATGAGGCTTTGTACGGTAGGCCATGCCGATCACCTTTATTCTGGCTAGAGGCAGGAGAGGTAGCTTTGTTGGGACCTCATCTTGTTCAGGAGACCTCAGAACAAATATAGTTGATTCGGAAGAGGATGGGGACAACACAGTCTTGGCAGAAGTCTTATGCTGATCAGCAGAGACGACCTATGGAATTCAAGGTCGGGGATCAGGTTTTTCTGCGTGTCGCACCGAGGTTGGGAGACAAGAGGATTTAGAGACAGGGTAAGCTTTCACCAAGATACGTCGGCCCATTTGAGGTTCTGGAGAGAGTCGGGATGGTTGCTTACAGGTTGCAGTTACCTCAGAGGTACCAGGCTATACACGACGTCTTTCATATTTCTCACCTTCGATGGTATTTCTCCGACCCGTCTCATGTTTTTCAACCTGAGGAGGTTGAGTTGGAGTAGGATTCATCTTTTGAGGAGAATCCTATCAGGATTGTTGATCGTAGTGAAAAAGTACTCTGTGGCAGGTCTGTTGCTCTGGTACGGGTGCTATGGTAGCACAGCCATATACAGGACGAGACTTGGGAGAGGGAGGCTGATATGTGATCACAGTGGCCAGAGTTGTTTGAGGTTTCTTCTTCTATGCCTTTATAGGGAATTTCAGGGACAAATTTCTTTAAGTGGGGAGGTTTGTAAGAACCTGGAGCTTCGATTTCAGGTACAGATCTCTTTTACGGGCTTTTTAAGGAAAAATGGTGAATCCCTAAATTTTCAGAGTACATGCCATGTACTTTATGAGTACATGCTGTGTACTCCTCGGCCACCCAAAGACGTGTGTTGGCCGAGACCAGGCCACAAAAACGGTGTGTAGGGGTGACGTGGAGGCCGATTTTGGTGGAGTACGGAAAACCCCACTACAAGTCATGTACTTTAAGAGTACACACCGTGTAATTTTTTTATTTCATTAATCGACCTGGTGTCACACCTAATGACAGTAAACGTCTTCTTCTCCACCTAATCCCGTCCAGAATGTCCAAGAAGGCTAATTCTTCTCCGAGCCACCGATCTGTCACCGATTGTCCAAATCAAACTCCGTCGGTTGTAGAAGAATCACAACGGTGAGTTCTTGGTTCTTCTTTAGCCTTGTTTCCTGATTCTTCCTCTCATGTAAGTTATCTGAGGTTGAAAGTTTTATATTTTTTTGAAGATCTACGTCGTTCTAGGCCGATTGACGGGCTGAGGATCAAGTATATCGATCTCCGAGGATCGAGGTAGGTGGTTTGTTGCCCTATGTTGATGTTCTTTGAGTTTTAGTTGCAAAAGTGTCGGATACCCATGTGTCGGGTATCCCGGGTTTAGGATTTTGATCCTATTGTTTATCTGTCCTAGATTACTTGTTATCTTATGATGAATTGCTACTAATTTATGCTTGGTTTCATGTTTGAGGATCACCCCATGGGTGTTTACCTCTCTCATTTGGCTGTTTATCGTCGTTTGGCACCATTACCGTGAGGCAACCCTATTGAAATTGTTAGTTTCTTGTTATCACTGATTGCATGCGTTGCCTGCTGTTGGAATGATTTTTAAGTATGGTAGATATTATCCAAGTAGTTTTTTAACTTAATTAGGGCTGCTAACAGTCGATTATGCATGACTGGACTGCTCAGGGCTGTGAGAACCTGGTGCGGGAGATCAAATAGGGAATAGATGATTAAGTGATTCCCTAGAGGGTATGTTGGTTTTAGTTTCATATGCAGGACCTACGATAATAGGACTTTGTGCTTCCCAAGAGTGTTCTTAGTTACCCACGCATTGAGAACACATGAGGAATTAGATGTAAGTGCTTCCTTAGAGAGTCTGTAGCTATCATTGCAAGACCATAGGGGAATTGACATGAGAGATTCCCAGAGTGTCTGTGCCTTGTTTGATTACTGGACTATAGGGGTCTGCTAGTTTAAGCCACCCAGAGAGTCAGTGTGAATTTTTATGGTTGGTTGTGATGAGTCCACCAAGCCAAAGAACAAGCTTGGGTTTTGTACTGCTTGTGTTTAGGTAGTCTTTTTAGATACCTGCTGTGTTACTTGCTTATCATGGGATAGAAAACGTTGCTGGTTTTCCCTGGTTGTGTAATTAAATGAATGTGAATGGTAATTGGTAGAATTTTTTACTGCATTTATTTACATTTACTTTTGATATATCACTCACTGACAGTAGGGCACAAATCTTGTGGTCATTGCCTACTAGGATTAGTCCCACACCCTGTTTGGGTCCTGCTTTCAGCCCAAACAGATTATATGGTTGCAGGTATAGGTAGGGATTTTGGCCCTTCTACCTCTGGTACTTGATTTCTGGTCATAGCTGGAGAGCATGAGACCAGGCCTTGTCCCGTGATGCTGCTGGAGTTGCTGTTTACATTTAGTACTTTGGTTTCAGTTGTATTTTAGCACGTTGTTTTGCTTACTTCTTTCCAAGATACATGTACCATTCTGTATCATTATAATATCAAACATTGCTTTTACTTTCAGTTAATTTGTTGCATTCTATTTACTGCTTTCGCTATTGTTTATGCTTATTCATCTGCTACATACTTTACCAAATGAGGGCATAGTTTCTCCACAGACTCACCAAGGCCCTCGCTCATAGTCGGCAGCCTCTGGCATTTGGGGAAACGCACTTGAGGTCATGTGGAGAACTGGGTACGGGGCACCAGTTATGCAGCTCCAGACTCGGGTCATTACACCAACAATTTTAATGGAATTTAGATTCATAATACAAAAGTATTTCTTGAATGTAAAATAGGAGAGAGAAGTTCCTTTCGGAATTTCAGCATAGTAACAGGTGTACATGGGAGGCATTTAATGAGAGAGAAATGGGTCTCCCATCATTCAAACATAAATAGGATAGTATGAGGGAGGTTCTAAACCATACCCCAACATTCATAATTGAAATTAAAAGGGCAAAACAACTTAAAGAAAATTGGACAAAAATGAAAAAGGAAGAAAAAACCCTTACTTGGAAGTGTGCTTCGAAAAGCTTGAGAGAGGCTTGAGAGAGGCTTCTTGGGAGCTTGGGGCACCTTGAGAGGATTCTAGAGAAAGTAGGGTAGAGGTTGGATGAACTCCAAAGGCTTTTAGTGGGGAGGAAGTGGGAGCTTGGGAGGGTTTATATAGAATCCCGCCTTTTTATCATATAATATTTCACTACATTTTACAAAACCGAGGATCTTTAAGGTTTAGTGTCTTGGAAACTAGGAACTTAAAACATGAAACAACAAAAAAAACATTCTTCTTAAACACTTGAAAGGCTTCTCCTTATGTTCATCCTAGGTTCATTACTGCATCTCAGAACCTGGGGACATACATCAAAGGAAAGGGTGAGCAGAAGGCCCAGTAAGGAAAATAAGAGAAACATTTTACATGTGAACTTGAGATACTTCAATAAGGTCATAAAAAGAACTTTAAGGCATGAGAAAGAAATCATGAGATATATCATAACAAAAGTAAAATTTTTCATAACTTGAAGATGTGACTACATCATTTAACATAGACAATCATGAACATATCACCAAGGTCCATCCCCAAGGTGTCATTTGAAAATCACCAAGGTTATTCACCAAGGTATCGTGAAAATTGTAATCTTTAGTGGTTACATCATTACCCAATGCATTGGAGCGCTATCAGGGCGCACCCTTAAATTTGCCTTTATTATCATGTGAGCCACATATATCATCATCAAACATTTCATAAATAACCCATATAGCATAAAATAAATGGGTTTCATTTCATAATCATAACGTAAAAAAAATCTGCTTTAAAGACATGATCCTTACGTCACTTTAAAACCCACAGAAAAGGAAGGTGGGTCTCATGTATGTAAATACCAGAATTTAAAATAGAACATTTTGGTATATGTGTAAATACCCCTTTATAAGAAAGAGCTTTGAGTATTCACTTAATGATATAAAATAACTTTAGAAAAAAAGAGAGACATTTTGAGATGGAAATTCTGCAGCAAAACGACTATGTTACGAGGTTTTAGAAGACATTAAAAATAGAGGGAAAATGGGTCAAACATTCATAAATGACCCATAAAACAGTAGATGGACAGAATAAGAAGGATACATGATCATGGTAATGAAATTTCAAGGACATACCATTTGAAATGAAAAACATGGAAGGAAGACAAAAATTAGATTTCTCTTATGAAAGTTCGGCAGCCTAACAGCGTTACTTAAACTTCAACAAAAATGATTTGAAAAGATAAAATAGGGTCTCTCATCATGTGAAAATAAGAGTTCAGTATGATAGATATAGAGATAATTCCCCAACATAATTAAAAAGGAACTGGAAAGACTTTACATGAAAGTAGAACTTTGAAAAGAATGAGAAGGGTGAAAGAATCCCCTAAAAATTCGGCAACCTAACGGCGCCACTTAAAACTTCAAAATACTGAATTGAAGAGATCAAATGGGGTCTCTCATCATATGAAAATAAGAGTCCAGTATGATAGATATAGAGATCATACCCTAACATAAAAAAAGGAACTTGAAGGAATTGACATGAAAGCAGAACTTCAAAATGAGAAGGGTGAAGAACCACTTAAAAATTCGGCAGCCTAACGACGCCACTTAAAACTTCAAAATACTGAATTGAAGAGATCAAATGGGGTCTCTCATCATATGATCATAAAAGACCAGTATGATAAATTTAGAGATCATACCCCAACATAATAAAAAGGAACTTGAAATACTTTACATGAAAATAGATCTTGAAAAATGAGAAGGGAGAAAGAATCCGTTACAAAAATTTCGCCAGCCTAACGACGCCACTTAAAACTTCATAAAACGAAATAATGAGAGTAAGAGGGGATATCTCATTATATGAACATAAAAAGGTCAGTAAGATGAGTATAAAAGAACATCCTCCAACATAATAACATGTAGCATAAAAGGAATGACATAAAAGAGATTACTTGAAATGAAAGAGAGAGGTCGGATCCCTTACCTTAAAATGTAACTCTTAAACCTCAAAGGATGGGACCTTGAGGGCTTGGGGGCACCTTGGGAGGACTCCTTGTGAGGTAATGAGACCAGAACTTCGTTGGGGAAGAGTGGGGAGTCGAATGGATGAGAGGAGGGCTTGGTATTTATAGGGAAAGTGAGGGGACAAGGCATTAATGGCTAAGGGACACCTCAAAAGTGGTTTTCTCAAAAGCATGGGCCCTCCCATGGTACTTCCCATAAAGTTAGGCCACATGGGGACCCCCACACAATAATTCATCACCCTTGGCCGGAAAACCCTTAAAAAATCTCATGACATCATCATGACACAGTTATGATGTCATTAAACATACCGAAACCCTAAAACTGTATTTTCACTATTCACTGAAAATTCAACTTTCTCAGAAAGATCCCAAAATTTCACCTTAATCAAATATCAATGCTCTGATTTCAAAAATGAACTCCATTTTATAAAAATAATTTTTTAAATATTTTTAATTTATTTTTTAAATAAATACACTATTCACCAAAAATTCATTTTTTTCAGAAAAACCCACAAAAATTACCATAACATAATATCGGTGCTATGAGTTCAAAAATGAAATCCATTTTATAAAAATAATTTTCTAAATATTTTTAATTTAATTTTTAATTAAAAAACACTATTCACCTGAAAAAACTAATACTCAAATAATAATTTATGAAACCGTTATTTAACCATTTTATTGAATCACATTACTTAATCAAGGTGCCTAGATTATTTTAAAACTTTCTTTAAGTGAGATTACTAATCCATTTGGTCATATTACTAATCCTAATCATAAAATCACTATTCATAATTTACTATTCATCAAAAATCAAGTTGATCTTATTAGACTCCAAATTTTGTACTGAACATAATTGTAGAAGACCATTTTTTTAAAATCATTACACATTTTTAATTATTTAAGGTTTAAATAAACATTTTTAAAATAACCTTTTTCTAAAATTAATCAAAAATATGCATACTATATTTATCCGGTCATTTGAAAATTCATAACTTCATCATAAGAAGAAATCCCAATTTTTATTTAAAACAAAGGATTACACAAGGTAGTTACAGTCTCCTTACATAGCCTCTTATCACACCAGCATAGGACCTAAGTGTAAGGTGTGATAAGGTGAGAGAGTCCGAGGGAGGCTCGGCCAACATTGCCCGAGTAGTAATTTCAATCAGTTTGAACTTCTCGCGAAGGCGATTCCGTTCTAGCTTCACATGATGATGTTCAGCTTGGGTTTGGTCCAGAGCAAAGCCCAATGGTGCTACCTCCTTCCCAAGTTCTGTTAGATGGGCTTCGATCGGTCCAAGACTACTAGGTGAGGCCATCGAATCTTCTTTCTATAATAATTAACCAAGATTACTTGTATTTAGAGACAATAATCAAAACATTTTGTTCACAGCGGTCATATTGACCGATGGTCATATAATAGTCAGAACCCAATGGTCTCATTTTAATTATAATCATGTTTATCAAATAAAACATTTTTTTTGAGTATAAAAATAAAATAAAATAACACATGAAATTAGGAAACAAGATTTATTCAAAATTTCCGGCCGTTACAGTTTATATATGAAAGGTGAGGGAATTCTTTATTATTTAGGTTTGGGAACCCTTATATTAAATTAGTCCAAACCACAGACCATCCCATGGTTATTGCCCATGTTTTTTGGAAAAGGGAAGAGGAAAAAATATTTTATAAGGCCAATGTCCTAACTTCTTAAAATAATAGGGTTGCTTATGTGGATGTGAGTCACACTCCCATGGAAAACAATTTAAAAAGACAAGGTGTTTAATAAGTCTTGAAGGGTCCATTAATGATTTGAAAAGTAAGTCAAACAAACCTAAAATCATATTATTTTAATGTTAAAACATATATTGGCCGAAAATAAAGCTTATAGTAATTTATTACATCACTATTGGGTCATCATGATGTCATAAAACACATTATATATTTAAACAGTATTTAATTTTTACCCAAAAAATTGACTGTCTCAAAAAATTATGAAAAATTCACCATTGGATAATTTCGACGTCCTGATTCCATAAATAAAATTTATTTTATCTAAATAATTTTATAAATATGATAATTTTCACATTGAAAATAAAAACTGACATTTATCGAAAATTCATGGGTTTTGACAAAAATGGATTTCAAACCTTAATAAAAATTACAATTGAATTCATAAAATTATATGATCATTTATGTAAAATAAAATTAGTTTAACAATAATAATAATATTTTATTAAAATATTATTTAATTAAAAAATCCCTTAATTTAATAACATATAATTCTTAATTAAATAATAACTAAAAAAATACTATTTGCACTTTAAAAACTATTTACAATGTATTAATAATGACAAGAAAGTATATTCATTATTATATAAAAAAATTAATGTACATGAACATTGTACTAGGGATTTGTAACATAACCCCTTAAAACAACCACATAAGATCTAATGGTAAGGTGTGTGATGGTGACAGACTCTTGGGGTGGCTCGGATAACATCGCTCGAGTGGTAATTTCTATCAACTTCCACTTTTCCCGTAGATGGTCATGTTCAAGCTTCACATGATGAAGCTCAGCTTGGGCTTGGTCAAGAGCAAATCCCAAAGACACCACCTCTTTTCCGAGCTCTGAAAAATGAGCTTCGTATGGAGCAATTCTACTGGATGAGGCCATCACTTCCTTTTTCTGAGTAAATTAGATTTGTTAAAGCCCTATATTTATACTAATCATATGATCACTATTCAACGGTTATAAAAGAAATGGTCACAATTCTTAACATAAAACCAAAGAAGTTGACATTTTATATAAACATTTTACATAAAGATACATTTATCTAGATCAAGAGGGATTTCCATTAGTGAAACTTTGGGTCGTTACAATATTCCCCCCTTAAGAAATTTCGCCCTCGAAATTTACTTTTTCCCACACTAAAACAGATGTGGGTAACTCAACTTCATCATTTCCTCCGATTCCCAAGTCTCTTCTTTAAACTTGTGGTTTCGCCACAACACTTTGAAGAGAGGATTTGTCTTATTTCGTAGAACTTTTTCTCTACGATCTAAGATCTTCACTGGTTTCTCCTCATAAGAAAGATCATCCTACAACTGTACCACCTCAGAAAAGAGTACATGTGAAGGGTCTGGTATGTACTTCCTTAAGAGGGATACATGGAAGACATCGTGTACTTTGGCCATGGTAGGTGGAAGTTCTAGTCGATAGGCCACAGCCCTGACATGATCAAGAATCTCAAAGGGGTTGATGTACCTTGGACTTAACTTCCCTTTATTTCTAAACCTCATAACCTTCTTCCACAGAGATATGTGTAGAAAAACCATGTCTCCAACATTAAACTCAAGGTTTCGTCGGCGATTATATGCAGAACTCTTCTGTCAACTCTGGGCTGCCTTGATATGCTACTGAATGGTTTTCACCTTCTCCACCATTTCCTTGACCATTTCCGGTCCAAGAAGCTTACGTTCACCAACCGCATCCCAACACGCCAGTGTTCTGCACCTTTTCCCATAAAGGGCTTCATATGGTGCCATTTGGATGCTCGAGTGGAAACTGTTATTATAAGAGAACTGAACCAGAGGAAGATGTTGATCCCATCCTCCTTTAAAGTCCATTGAGCATGCTCTAAACATGTCCTCAAGTGTTTGGATATTCCACTCTGATTGTCCATCAGTTTGAGGATGAGAGGCTGTACTGAAGTTCAGTTCAGTATTCAGATCATGTTGAAGACTCTTCCAAAACATAGAGGTGAATCTTGGACCTCGGTCAGACACAACAGATAGTGGTACTCCATGTAGCCTTACCACTTTCCTGATATATCCATGCCAATTGATCCAATGAGAAATCCCCCCGAATAGTAATGAAGTGTGAAGTCTTTGTAAGATTATCCACAATAACCCAGATTGCATTATTGCCTTGGGATGTCCTTAGAAGTCTGGTGACAAAGTCCATGGTGATGTTATCCCATTTCCATTTTAGTATGGGCAATGGTTGCATCATCCCCTTATACTTCTGCCTCTCTGCCTTCACTTTCTAGCATACTAGGCACTTTGATGTATATTAAGCGATCTCCTTTTTCATATTATCCCACCAAAAGTTTTCTCAGAGATCTTGATACATCTTTGTGCTCCCTGGGTGAATAGAGAAATTTGAACTATGTTCATCATCCAAAAGTTCATTCTTCAGCTCCGGATGTTATATAACACATAGCCTTTTCCCAAATCGCACAATTCCTTCTTCATTAACATTAAACTCCGAGGATTTCCCTTTTTTTGATATCTTCCACTTTTTCCTAAATCACCACATCATCGTTTTGAGCATCCTTTAACCATTCTAAAAGAGACTGTTGAGCAATCATTTGTGAAATGATTGATGATGTTCCCTTCTTTATGATTCCCATGTCCATCTTCATCAAGTCTAAGAAGATTGGATCCTTCTCAATTCTCATCATTGATATAATCGCTGGGTCCTTTCTACTTAGGGAATCTCCCACCTTGTTTGATTTCCCAGGGTGGTAATGTATTGAATAGTCAAAATCCTTGATGATCTCTATCCATATTCTTTGGCGCATATTAAGATCTTTCTGTGTGAATATATATTTAAGACTCTTGTGGTCAATCTATATCTCACATTTCTCCCCATAGAGATAATGCCGCCAGATTTTCAAGGAAAAGATCACCACCTCCAACTCAAGATCATACGTTTGATAGTTTTGCTCATGGATTTTCAACTGCCTTGAGGCATAGGATATCACTTTATCATTTCGCATCAGCACACTGCCTAAGCCCTTCTTCGAAGCATCACTGAATACCACAAACATTTCCCCACTTGTGGGTAAAGTGAGCATGGGAGTAGTGATAAGCCTCCTTTTCAACTCCTTGAAGCTTTCTTAACATTCATCACTCCACGCAAACTTTACTCCCTTTAGGGTTATCTTGGTAATATGGTTGGACTATCGTGAGAAATTTCTCACAAATCGTCGATAATATCCAGCTAACCCCAAGAAGCTACGAATATCTGTTACCGATGTTGGCCTCGGCCATCCCTCAATTGCCTTTGTTTTGGAATGATCCATAGATATCCCATTGCTTGTGATGATATATCCCAAGAATGATACCTACTTCAACTAGAACTCACACTTATTGTACATTTCTTAGAGCTTATCCTTGCGCAAAGTCTCTAGTACAGTTCTTAAATTCTCCTCATGATCCTCCTTGGTTTTGGAGTATATTAGAATATCATCCCTAAAGACTACCACAAATTTGTCTAGGTAATCTCTAAAGACTCTATTAATCAAGTCCATGAATATTTCTGGATCATTGGTGAGTCTAAAAGGCATTACTATGAATTCATAGTCCCCGTATCTTATACGAAAAGTAGTCTTGGGGACATCTTCCTTCTTCACCCTTAATTGGTAATATCCCGACCACAAATCTACCTTGGAGAAGTATTTTGATCCACACAGGTGATCAAACAAGTCATCGATCCATGGAAGAGGATACTTGTTATTTTATCGTGATTTTTTTAAGTTCATGATAATCGATGAAAATCCGCATTGACCCATCTTTTTTCTTGATGAAGAGGACTGGTGCACCCCATGGTGAAGCACTTGGGCGTATAAACCCTTTATTCAGATTCTCCTGTAGTTGTTTCTTCAGCTCTTCAAGCTCCATGAAAGCCATTCTATATAGAGTCTTGGATATTGGTAGCACCCCTAGTATACGTTCAATTGAGAATTAAACATCTCTTCTAGGAGGAAGACTAGACAGTTCCTCAGGAAACACTTCAGTGAATTCCCTCACAATAGGAATTTCTTCAAGGATGGTTTCTTCCTTGGACTCAATCATCTGAGCCAGATATGCATGCTCATAGGATAGTAATATCCATGCTTGAGATGATAGAGCTAAAGGAGATTCATCTTCCTCCTTACACTTGTAAATAATCAGGGTTCGATTCTCCATATAGAGTGTGATTTTTCTCTCCCGACAATTTATGATGGATCTATATAAGGAAATCCAATCCAGGCCAAGAATTTCATAAAATTCCACCAAAGGGAGTATGATGAGGTTCTCCGGGAAATTCAATCCATAGATTATAATAGGGGAGGACTTATATTCATGGGATGCAATAATTTCCCCATTTTCCATACCCACCGACATCTTCACTTCCATGATTTTTTGTGGTGCTGGGATTGTTCTACTAAACTTTTGAGATATAAAATAATGCGTAGAACCTGAAACAAAAAGTACATTCACTATTCTTGAATGAATAACTGGCATACCTTTCACCACTTCGTTGTCGGGGTTTGATTTGGCAAAAGTGATGGAAAAAGATCTTCCTTGCTGCCTTGGACGTTGTTGGTTGCCTAAAGAAACCCTTGGTTTAGGGAACTGATTTGAAAAGTTGTAACACCCCAAGATTCTATGGTACGTTTCCCTTCGAATAATGCGATAGCGTGTGTTGTACGCAACCTCGAGTTCTAACACACACCACAACTAATTAAACTAGCCGTTGTGAATAGTAATACCTAATTTTTGAAATCATATATATTTTATATTTTAAAATGGACTTCATTTTTGGATTCGGAATATCGAAATTAGCCTAGGGTGAAATTTTGGTACATTTCGGATAACTTTCATATTTTGATGAATAGTGAAAATTTCTAAATTTTAATTAAAAACAACTTTTTTAATCAAAATAATTAATAGTGATAAATTGTGAATTTGAGTGGTTTTAAAGTATATTTAGAATATATTTTTACCATTTAATATAATGTTGTTCATTGGACATAATTTTACAATTAAACCGAACATAAACAAGTGTCAATCTTTTGATAGTTATTATCTCTTAAAAACACGCTTTTTGTTTTGACAGCGGGAATTAATTTTAAATTAATTTCTGCCACTTATGTGTTTTGAATTTAGAAAAATGGATTCCATATTTGGAATCAGGATGTTCAAATTGTGTAAATAGGTAGCTTTTATTTTTAGACATTTTGAATAGTTACTGTGGTAAATATTTTATTTACCATGGTTAAAGGGTAAATCCGGTAAATAAGGGTTAAAAAAATAATATTATAATAATACTAAATTACCCTAAAACGTGTCTTAACCCTATTGGTTGATAATGGTCGACCATGGGCATCTTTGGGTCTATTTTGGGACCCCATGGATCCACTTGTAAGTGATAATGACACATTATATTAATAAAGTTAAAATAAAAATAAAAATGGCATAAGCTTACATCTTTTAGAAGAACAATTTTTACATGGGGTTATACATGTTGGAATTTCGATTATAAATATTCATTAGAAATCTAAAAAGATTTCCTAAATAATTATATTTTATTTATAATTTTTAGACATTAAATAATTTATTTTATTTATGACACAATGATGATGCAGTAATTACTATAATAGTGAAAAATTAAAATAATTGATATTATAAATACCCAAATAAATATAATATGAATCTTTTAATGAATTAAACTAATTTTATAGGATAATATGATATATTAGGATTGATTTAATTGACTTTGTTCGAAGTAATCAATCTGTTATGAGTTTCACAAAAATCAACTATTGAATAGTGTCAAAATTGACATAAAAGAGTTCTTAAAACAAGTATTATATTATTAATTGATATTAAATTCCTAAAAATCTAAGGTTCGGCCAAGAGACTTATATTATGATAGGTTAATCATTAATGGACCACTTGGGGGTCTCTTGGATGTATATAGTAAGTTTATTAACCATATTATATAAAAATACAAAGATACATTGTAAAAGTGAAACTAATTAACTTAGAGTTAATACTTAAAGATAAGGTTAATATAAGTACCCAAACCTGTCTAAATTCTATTGGATGAGTTGTTTTCGACCTATCCCCACCTCAGCCTTTGAATAGTCAACTTTGGAGCCTTTGGAAACCGAATATGAATTTATTATAAATTAATATTTCTAGCTTTTCCAAAGGTGCCCCTCACCCCTCTTATAAAAGGGCACTCCTCCTTCTCTTTTCCTCACACCTCTCAAGCCACTTGGCTCGTCCAAACTCTGCCCAAATAAGCTCCCCACATCCCTCTCCTCCTCCTTGAAGCTTCCCCTTAGGCCAAAAGCATTTCAAGAAGTTATTTGGTTCCAACCAAAGTGAGTTACCTAGATTAAAGGTAACGATTTCTCTTAAATTATTTTCATTTATTTTGCTTCTCCAACCCCCAAACTCTTTTTATTTCCTTTCTTTTGTAACAACAACACTATCCTCAATATACTAGGATGTTGTTATAATAAGGATTCAAACTACACATACACACAACTCCATCTAATGGATGATGAACATAATGTTTCTGTGGATGGCAAACTAACGCCTCACGAAACGATGATTGTTCAAATACATCTTACCGCCTCTCATGGTGGCCATTATGATGGAACTGTAATTAAATATGATATTAATTATATATATTTTATATATAAGCTTCTGTAATTCCATTTTACTTCATACCATTATTCGTTTCATGTTGTATATACATACGATAATTTCATTTGAGGAAGTGCGGACTACCGCCCCCTTAAAATGATATGAATCGTTCATACCACACATGGAACGTATAAAGGATGGTGTTAATGAACTTAAGTAACATATATAAAATATTATATTATACTGGAATAGTAATATACCTATGTATCATTTGGATTTGATTCTTTTAAAATGAAAATTAAATGGAAGTAGCGTTCGTGCGTACGTACGGACTACCGTCTCCACGAACGCGATAAGATTCATTCTCCATCATATCCATTCAAGTATTATTCTCATTTTAGGGTTAAAAATAATGTTAATATAATTCTGATTATGAATAAGATATAATCTATCCATTACAAACTTGTCTTACGTAACCAAACATTTAAGAAGAACGAATCGATTATCACCCGAAACGACGATAATACTAAGATATTATTAATAAAGCAATGTTAAAAGATCATATATGATATCATATTAATGTATATGATTCTTGTATAATTTAATAACAATTATTTCACCATTATACAGGAGGTTAACCTACCCCAACAAAGGAAAAGTACAAGGTAAGGGTTTATTTCACAATCTCTTCATTATCCGAGGTTGTTTATACGTAATAATCTACTGGGATATCTTTATCATCCACATCCATGTTTCTTCAAAATGTATTTCAAAACATTTTTACTATTTACAAGAATATGGGTTAAAGTCATTTATACCCTTGTTTGACTTTTTATAAGAGTTTTATAAAGGAATCTTTCCGTCGTTTTCAAAACAAGGTCCTTTTTAACCTTTTCGACAGAATTGAGGTAAGAATGTTTTTTTTAACTTATACGGCGGGTGCGGTTATTTTACGCCGTTATAAAATCTTCAAAGCTTCCCTTATAAGCTTATAAGAATATTTTCAAAGAAAATGTTTTATTTTATATGGATCTTAAATTATTTCAAAATAAAAGGAGATATTTCTTTAAAAAGAATTTTGATTTCATCTATGTCAACATCCTTTGATAGATTTTAAGATTATTTGAAGTTGATTTATTATGATACAAAACTTCTATATTGTATTGAAAGGTTTTGTGATATGTTTGACTGTGGATGTGCTATTTTTATACCATTCATAGTTTATGGTGAAAGTATTGACATTTCGTATGCTAGTTTTAATACGAATGTTTATGTTATGTTTAAACCTTTTCATATGGGAATGCATTGGACTTAATATGTGACGGGTGGAGCCCGCTATAGCTCCTCGATGCATCGGTAGGTCTCATGAGACAAACTAGTGTCTTGGCACAAGGCCTTGACAAAATCTTATTTGTAGTCTTGGCACGAGGCCTTGGCTATGTGGTTATGATAGTCTGGCATTATGCATTCCAACATTATGAAAGTGGTTATTGATTTTTGCATGTGATTATTCGATTAGTAGAATATCCATGTGAATAAGTAAATGGCATTATTTCATTTTATTTATGCCATACCATGTTGAAAGTTCATGTTTGAAAGGCTTTTGTTTTAGTTATACATTGCCTTAAAAGTTTATTCTTATTTATGAAAGTTTCCGCTATATTGTTATCCTTACTGGGCATTTGAGCTCACCCCTTTTATATGTTTTATTTTTCCCAGGAAGTGAAGAAGTAAGTTATGAATGACCTGCAGGGATATTATGTGGGTATATGAGTGTGGATTATGGAGACAATATGTTGTTGTAGTAGTTTTTCGTTTAATGATGTAATGTAAAACTTATGAATATATCTAGTGTTTCCAAGGCTACTAAACCAATCGGTCTTTCGAGATTTGATCTTTCTTGTGATCATGCCAATGTTATGTAATAATGCACCGACTCTGGGTAACTAGGGTCGGGGCGTTACAGTTGGTATCAGAGGAAGTTTAGTACAAACCTTGGAAGCTAGATTTAGATAAACTCTGATTAGAGCACGTAGACTTAAGATGAACTTTGAGGATTAGTATAGAAGAACTTCCTAGAATTTTGGTATTGTAGAGATTTTGTGAGTTTTCCGAGCAATACATCCCTGTCTAGATACGAGCAGGTAGAGGCGGCTCTGGCACAGATGTACCTAGGGGTAAAACCTGAAAACACCGCTTTGAGCTAGACTCGAACGGGAACTGGTGCACGACAACGGGCCTTGCTGCACTCTTGGTTACGACACTCCCGGGGGATATGCTTAGGATAACTCTCATTTTCTTTACAAATCATTATGAAGGGTTTATGAGTATATACTTCCTCAAAGAAAACATTTTTATGATTATGGATTATATCCATAAATAGTTCAATTTATGTTAAGTGTTTTATAAGTATGGGATTATGTATTTTGATTCATAAACTGATCTAGTTTATGCCATTGTTTAGAAATGGCGCCTAGTGGAATAAATGGAAACCGTATCAATGCATGCACTCCATGTAGGGATTGCCCTCCTGCTCAAGATAATTATAGTGGGGATGGTGATGCAACTGGTGCTGATCAGCTAATCACCATACTGGGACAACTTACTCAGGTTATGAATAATAACCTTACCCGTATCGAGCACCCTGATCCGCAGCGTGGAGGATCAATGTTAGATCGATTCATGAGACAACAACCACCAACGTTCAATGGGAATACAAATCCCTTAGTAGCTGAGCAATGTATATTTTCCCTAGAGAAAATATTTCAAGCTTTGGGGAGCAGTGAAAGGGAAAAAGTTATCCTGACAGTTTACCGCCTCACTGGAGATGCTGATCAATGGTGGTCATTGATTCAAAATACAAAGGAAGATGATGAAGTATCAAATATGGAATGGAGGGAGTTCAAAGATCTGTTTTTAGAGAAATACTTTCCTCGCGACCATCGAGCAGATATGGAAAGGCAATTTCTGAGTCTGAGACAAAAGGAGGATGAGAATGTCACAAAGTATGAGGCTAAATTTACAAGGTTAGCAAGGTATGCTGGAGATTATATTCGCAACCCAAGAAGTAAGATTGATCGTTTCTTTGATGGGTTAAAACCATTTCTCCGTCGAGCATTAGTCTCACAATCCTTTTCTTCGTACGAAGACATTGTCTCATGTTCTATCAAGACCGAAAAGGAATTCTCTAAGTCTTATGACTTTAAAGCAAAGCAAGAGAAGAAGAGACCTGCTGATCAATCTGGGAATGGAAATAAGGGGAAGAAGGGAAAGGTTGAATATCCATCTTGTGGTAAGTGAGGGAAGAAACACCCCGGTGCTTGCCTGAAGGGAATGGGAGTCTGTTACAAGTGTGGTGAAAAAGGCCACCAAGCTCATGACTGCAAGGGGAAGAAGGAAGCTACCAACGTTCAGTGCTACAATTGCAGGGGGATGGGGCATTATGCAAATGCATGTCCTAAGCGTCAGGAGAACTTACCTCAGAAAAGTCCAAGGGATCAAGGCCAGGCTTATGCTATCACTACTGCTGAGGTAGAAGCTCCGAAAGATGTGGTGGCAGGTAATTTAATGGTTTCCTCAAGTTTAGCAAATGCATTATTTGATTCTGGATCATCGCATTGTTTCATATCTTCCCAGTTTGTTAAGAAAATTAGATATTTCCAATTTGATTTAATAAGGGAGTTGTCAGTTAAAACTCCTAAGGGAAGTATCGTTGCAAAAAAGTTTTGCGAATCAGTCCCCATTAGAGCACATAAATTTTCTTTATCTGCTGATCTCATCGTCATACCTATGATTGAGTTTGATATAATCCTCGGTATGGACTGGCTTTCGGACTATGATGCGAAGATTTATTGTAAGAAGAAAGAGGTTACGATTCTTGATGATAATGATAAGGAACACCTTATTTTTAGAGCAGAATCGTCACCACCTAATTCTTATTTAGATCCACCCCCAGTAGCTCAACTTAATTCAATTATTGGGGAGGAAGAGAATGAAATAACTTTCGGTGAGGAAAGGAATGTTAAAATAGAGGATGTACCTGTTGTGAAAGAGTTTGTAGATGTATTTCCGGAAGATTTACCTGGACATCCTCCAGAACGAGAAGTAGAGTTTTCCATTGATTTGATTCCTGGATCAAGGCCTATATCGAAGACCCCTTATAGAATGGCTACTGTAGAGTTAGTCGAACTAAAGAAACAACTAGAGGAATTGAGTAATAAGGGATTTATTCTCCCTAGTGTTTCTCCATGGGGAGCCCCTGTTCTTTTTGTTAAAAAGAAAGATGGATCTATGAGGTTATGTATCGACTACAGGGAGATCAATGCTATAACGATAAAGAACAAGTATCCCCTACCTCGTATTGATGATTTATTTGACCAACTGCATGGAGCTCAATACTTTTCAAAGATTGACCTTCGATCTGGATACCATCAGTTGTGTGTGAAGAAGGAAGACATTCCGAAAACAGCATTTCGAACCAGGTACGGGCATTACGAGTTTACTGTAATGCCGTTTGGATTGACTAATGCACCCTCTGTATTCATGGATCTAATGAATAGAGTTTTCAAGGAGTATCTCGATGAATTTGTGGTGGTATTTATTGATGATATCTTGGTATAATCCAAAACCTACGAAGATCATGAAAATCACTTGCGCATTATCTTGAAGACTCTGAGGAGGCATGAATTATATGGAAAGTTTAGCAAGTGTGAATTCTGGCTTCAGGAGATTTCTTTTCTTGGCCATATTGTCTCTAAAGATGGAATCTCTGTTGATCCTTCTAAGACCAAGGCAATCCAAGAATGGCCAGCACCTACGAGTATAACTGAGGTACGTAGTTTTATTGGCTTGGCAGGTTATTATCGACGTTTCGTCCAGAATTTTTCCCGATTGGCTAACCCATTAACTAAGCTCACACGTAAAGGGGTTAAATTTGTTTGGACAAAAGAGTGTGAAGAATGTTTCGAAGAACTGAAGAAAAGATTAGTCAATGCTTCTATATTGACTCTACCATCGGGGAATGATGGGTTCGTTATTTATAGTGATGCATCAAAGAAAGGACTTGGTTGTGTCCTTATGCAGAATGATAGAGTTATTGCCTATGCATCACGACAGTTGAAAATTCATGAACAAAACTATCCTACTCATGATCTTGAGTTAGCAGCTGTGATCTTTGCTTTGAAGATATGGAGGCACTACCTCTATGGTGAAAAATGTGAGATTTATACTGATCACAAGAGTTTGAAGTATATTTTCTCACAAAAAGAACTCAACATGAGGCAAAGGAGATGTCTTGAATTACTCAAGGATTATGATTGCACGATACACTACCACCCAGGGAAAGCAAACAAAGTAGCAGATGCTTTGAGCAGAAAAGACCATGGAGTTCTGAACATGATGAGAATTGAAAGGGATCCAATTTTCATGGATCTAGAGAAGATGGACATGGGAATAACCAGGGAAGGTGAAACATCAATGCTTTTTCAAATGGTTGCCAAACCATCTTTACTAGAAAGGATTAAGAGTTCCCAGACCGATGATGAAGAATTTCAGAAGAAGATTAAAGCTGTGAATGATGGGAGATTGAGAGACTTTGTGTATGAAGATGGAATTTTGAAATTCGGGAAGAGACTTTGTGTTCCTAATATACCTGATCTAAAAAGGGAATTGCTGGATGATGCTCATAGTTCCAATTTCTCTATACACCCTGGGAGCACCAAAATGTATAGAGATTTGAAGGAACATTTTTGGTGGGACAACATGAAGAGGGAGATTGCTGATTTTGTGTCAAGATGTATGGTTTGTCAACAAGTCAAAGCTGGAAGGCAACAGCCTGGAGGAGTCATGCAACCTCTTCCCATACCGGACTGGAAATGGGACAATATTACGATGGACTTTGTCATGGGGCTACCAAAGAATCCTAGAAGGAACGATGCAATATGGGTTATTGTTGATCGTCTTACCAAGTCAGCACATTTTCTTGCTATAAGAGAAGATCTACCCCTGGAACGTCTAGCAAGACTATATATTAATGAAGTTGTGAGACTTCATGGAGTACCCTTATCAATTGTTTCTGATCGTGATCCCCGTTTTACTTCAAGATTTTGGAAAAGTCTTCAGAAATCCCTGGATACTGAACTTCATTTGAGCACTACTTACCACCCTCAGACAGACGGACAATCCGAACGGACTATTCAGACCTTAGAAGACATGTTGAGATCTTGCTCACTTGATTTTCAGGGTATGTGGGATCAATATTTACCACTGGTAGAATTTTCCTATAACAATAGCTTCCATACGAGTATTCAGATGGCACCATATGAAGCGTTATACGAAAAGAGATGTCGTACACCAACCTGTTGGGATGATGTTGGTGAAAGAAAACTTGTAGGCCCAGAACTGGTGGAGGAAACGGTGGAAAAGGTGAAGGTAATCCTAAATCAGATCAAAGCAGCTCAAAGTAGGCAGAAGAGCTATGCTGATATTCGAAGGAAGGATTTGGAATTTCAAGTCAGTGATCATGTTTTCCTGAAGGTATCTCCATGGAAGGGAGTCATACGTTTTGGTAAGAAAGGTAAATTGAGTCCCAGGTACATCGGACCTTTCGAAATTCTAGAACGAATTGGGGCTGTAGCTTACCGATTGGCAATGCCGCCAAGTCTCTCCAAAGTTCACGATGTGTTCCACGTATCTCTATTGAGGAAATACATGCCTGATCCGACGCATGTACTCACCTATGAGGAATTAGAACTGGAACCCGATCTGTCTTATTGCGAAGAGCCTGTCAAGATTCTCGATACGAGAGAACAAGTGCTGAGAAACCGGACGACGCGTCTGGTAAAAGTTTTGTGGAGAAACCATAAGATGGAAGAGGCGACGTGGGAACCCGAGGAACTTATGATGAAGAACCACCCGAGTCTTTTTATGCAGTAATACCCTAGAAATTGCGAGGACGCAATTATTTGAAGGAGGGGAGAATGTAACACCCCAAGCTTCTATGGTACGTTTCCCTTCGAATAATGCGATAGCGTGTGTTGTACGCAACCTCGAGTTCTAACACACACCACAACTAATTAAACTAGCCGTTGTGAATAGTAATACCTAATTTTTGAAATCATATATATTTTATATTTTAAAATGGACTTCATTTTTGGATTCGGAATATCGAAATTAGCCTAGGGTGAAATTTTGGTACATTTCGGATAACTTTCATATTTTGATGAATAGTGAAAATTTCTAAATTTTAATTAAAAACAACTTTTTTAATCAAAATAATTAATAGTGATAAATTGTGAATTTGAGTGGTTTTAAAGTATATTTAGAATATATTTTTACCATTTAATATAATATTGGTCATTGGACATAATTTTACAATTAAACCGAACATAAACAATTGTCAATCTTTTGATAGTTATTATCTCTTAAAAAACACGCTTTTTGTTTTGACAGCGGGAATTAATTTTAAATTAATTTCTGCCACTTATGTGTTTTGAATTTAGAAAAATGGATTCCATATTTTGAATCAGGATGTTTAAATTGTGTAAATAGGTAACTTTTATTTTTAGACATTTTGAATAGTTACTGTGGTAAATATTTTATTTACCATGGTTAAAGGGTAAATCCGGTAAATAAGGGTTAAAAAAATAATATTATAATAATACTAAATTACCCTAAAACGTGTCTTAACCCTATTGGTTGATACATGGTCGACCATGGGCATCTTTGGGTCTATTTTGGGACCCCATGGATCCACTTGTAAGTGATAATGACACATTATATTAATAAAGTTAAAATAAAAATAAAAATGGCATAAGCTTACATCTTTTAGAAGAACAATTTTTACATAGGGTTATACATGTTGGAATTTCGATTATAAATATTCATTAGAAAGCTAAAACGATTTCCTACATAATTATATTTTATTTATAATTTTTAGACATTAAATAATTTATTTTATTTATGACACAATGATGATGCAGTAATTACTATAATAGTAAAAAATTAAAATAATTGATATTATAAATACCCAAATAAATATAATATGAAACTTTTAATAAATTAAACTAATTTTATAGGATAATATGATATATTAGGATTGATTTAATTGACTTTGTTTGAAGTAATCAATCTGTTATGAGTTTCACAAAAATCAACTATTGAATAGTGTCAAAATTGACATAAAAGAGTTCTTAAAACAAGTATTATATTATTAATTGATATTAAATTCCTAAAAATCTAAGGTTCGGCCAAGAGACTTATATTATGATAGGTTAATAATTAATGGACCACTTGGGGGTCGCTTGGATGTATATAGTATGTTTATTAACCATATTATATAAAAATACATAGATACATTGTAAAAGTGAAACTAATTAACTTAGAGTTAATACTTAAAGATAAGGTTAATATAAGTACCCAAACCTGTCTAAATTCTATTGGATGAGTTGTTTTCGACCTATACCCACCTCATTCTTTGAATAGTCAACTTTGGAGCCTTTGGAAACCGAATATGAATTTATTATAAATTAATATTTCTAGCTTTTCCAAAGGTGCCCCTCACCCCTCTTATAAAAGGGCACTCCTCCTTCTCTTTTCCTCACACCTCTCAAGCCACTTGGCTCGTCCAAACTCTGCCCAAATAAGCTCCCCACATCCCTCTCCTCCTCCTTGAAGCTTCCCCTTAGGCAGAAAGCATTTCAAGAAGTCCTTTGGTTCCAACCAAAGTGAGTTACCTAGATTAAAGGTAACGATTTCTCTTAAATTATTTTCATTTATTTTGCTTCTCCAACCCCCAAACTCTTTTTATTTCCTTTCTTTTGTAACAACACCAGTATCCTCAATATACTAGGATGTTGTTATAAGAAGGATTCAAACTACACATACACACAACTCCATCTAATGGATGATGAACATAATGTTTCTGTGGATGGCAAACTAACGCCTCACGAAACGATGATTGTTCAAATACATCTTACCGCCTCTCATGGTGGCCATTATGATGGCACTGTAATTAAATATGATATTAATTATATATATTTTATATATAATCTTCTGTAATTCCATTTTATTTCATACCATTATTCGTTTCATGTTGTATATACATACGATAATTTCATTTGAGGAAGTGCGGACTACCGCCTCCTTAAAATGATATGACTCGTTCATACCACACATGGAACGTATAAAGGATGGTGTTAATGAAATTAAGTAACATATATAAAATATTATATTATACTGGAATAGTAATATACCTATGTATCATTTGGATTTGATTCTTTTAAAATGAAAATTAAATGGAAGTAGCGTTCGTGCGTACGTACGGACTACCGTCTCCACGAACGCGATAAGATTCATTCTCCATCATATCCATTCAAGTATTATTCTCATTTTAGGGTTAAAAATAATGTTAATATCATTCTGATTATGAATAAGATATAATCTATCCATTACAAACATGTCTTACGTAACCAAACATTTAAGAAGAACGAATCGATTATCACCCGAAACGACGATAATACTAAGATATTATTAATAAAGCAATGTTAAAAGATCATATATGATATCATATTAATGTATATGATTCTTGTATAATTTAATAACAATTATTTCACCATTATACAGGAGGTTAACCTACCCCAACAAAGGAAAAGTACAAGGTAAGGGTTTATTTCACAATCTCTTCATTATCCGAGGTTGTTTATACGTAATAATCTACTGGGATATCTTTATCATCCACATCCATGTTTCTTAAAAATGTATTTCAAAACATTTTTACTATTTACAAGAATATGGGTTAAAGTCATTTATACCCTTGTTTGACTTTTTATAAGAGGTTTATAAAGTAATCTTTCCGTCGTTTTCAAAACAAGGTCCTTTTTAACCTTTTCGACAGAATTGAGGTAAGAATGTTTTTTTTAACTTATACGGCGGGTGCGGTTATTTTACGCCGTTATAAAATCTTCAAAGCTTCCCTTACAAGCTTATAAGAATATTTTCAAAGAAAATGTTTTATTTTATATGGATCTTAAATTATTTCAAAATAAAAGGAGATATTTCTTTAAAAAGAATTTTGATTTCATCTATGTCAACATCCTTTGATAGATTTTAAGATTATTTGAAGTTGATTTATTATGATACAAAACTTCTATATTGTATTGAAAGGTTTTGTGATATGTTTGACTGTGGATTTGCTATTTTTATACCATTCATAGTTTATGGTGAAAGTATTGACATTTCGTATGCTAGTTTTAATACGAATGTTTATGTTATGTTTAAACCTTTTTATATGGGAATGCATTGGACTTAATATGTGACGGGTGGAGCCCGCTATAGCTCCTCGATGCATCGGTAGGTCTCATGAGACAAACTAGTGTCTTGGCACAAGGCCTTGACAAAATCTTATTTGTAGTCTTGGCACGAGGCCTTGGCTATGTGGTTATGATAGTCTGGAATTATGCATTCCAACATTATGAAAGTGGTTATTGATTTTTGCATGTGATTATTCGATTAGTAGAATATCCATGTGAATAAGTAAATGGCATTATTTCATTTTATTTATGCCATACCATGTTGAAAGTTCATGTTTGAAAGGCTTTTGTTTTAGTTATACATTGCCTTAAAAGTTTATTCTTATTTATGAAAGTTTCCGCTATATTGTTATCCTTACTGGGCATTTGAGCTCACCCCTTTTCTATGTTTTATTTTTCCCAGGAAGTGAAGAAGTAAGTTATGAATGACCTGCAGGGATATTATGTGGGGATATGAGTGTGGATTATGGAGACAATATGTTGTTGTAGTAGTTTTTCGTTTAATGATGTAATGTAAAACTTATGAATATATCTAGTGTTTCCAAGGCTACTAAACCAATCGGTCTTTCGAGATTTGATCTTTCTTGTGATCATGCCAATGTTATGTAATAATGCACCGACTCTGGGTAACTAGGGTCGGGGCGTTACAAAAGTTCCCCGGTTCTTTGAAGTTATAGCAATGAACAATGCATTGAGGTTCGAACGGAGCGTTACTCTCCTCTTTTTCAGTTGCGGGACCTTCTTGCCGACAGTTAATAGATAGGTTCCCTTCTCTTGCACACCTAAAGCATTTCTTCGTCCCCTTGAGGCGATTTCTAGGGTGATTCTATCTGCACTTCTGGCAAGTGGGGTGCTGGATATTCTTAGCACTATTGGATTTATCCATCGGACCGCCAGCATTGAATTCCACTTACTCTTATTGTCCCCATGATACCCCTGTGATTCCTCGATCTCCATTTCGACCTTGAGGGCACATCGGACAATTTCCTCATAGCTGTCGAAGTCACGGATCGCTAATGCTTTCCACAGGCTAGGCTTCAGCCCACCAAAGAAGTTGTCAACCTTGCATTTGGGGGTAACGAAAAAGATGGAAGAGTATCATGCAAGTTTTGTGAAGTTTTCCTCATACTCTCCAACAGATTCTTCTTCTTTTTTTTGAGGGAAAGTGCGTCCCTTTTCATCTTAAGCAGGAGGGTGCACGAAAAATATTTATCGAAAAACATATTCTGGAAATACTTCCATTCCAACGCCTCGATCTCCTCCTCAGGCTTCGTATTTTTGATCAACGTCCACCATTGACCAGCTTCACCCTCCATACGATAAGCCTCCAGGAGAACTTTCTCTTATTCAAAACATTGAAGGATGGAGAAGATCTTTTCAATGGAGTTGATCTATTGTTCAACGATCGTGGGATCAGATGATCCACTAAAAGTAGGAGGCCTTTGTCTCATGAAGCTCTCGATAATGACTTGTTCTTTCTTAGGGGGGGATGAACATTCCTCTTGACCCATGTTTATATTCAAAGCTTGAGTTATCTGAGAGAGAAGCATGACAATGTTTGCGATTCCCGCTCCCATTGGATTGGGCATCTCATTAGTACAGTCATCAAACTGATCTTCACATCAATTGTCAGACCGAGTCCTCCTATTACCGGCCATTAGTTGGAATAAAAGTAAAGTTATGGGGTAACACATAAAGGGTAATACAATGACAAAAGTTTATGACTTATAAATAAACTTTTATTTCCTTAACTCATGATTCTATAGGCTTCAATCTAGGCTTCTCATGATCTACTTTCTAACATATATTCTTAGGGGCATTTTTTTAATTCCCTTAATAAGGGTTCATACTAAGCTTGTAAATTTATCAAAACATATCCCCTGGGAGTGTCATAACCAAGAGTGCAGTAAGTCCCATTGTCGTTCAATAGTTCCCGTTCGAGTCTAGCTCAAAGCGGTGTTTTCGGGTTTTACCCCTAGGATATATTTGTGCCAGAGCCGCCTCTACCTGATCGTATCCAGACAAGGATGTATTTTCTTGATAAACCACTTAATTAGTACTTACCAAAACCTGGGGATGTTTTTATTATACTTAGTCTTGTATCTAAGGCTTTACTAGGGTTTTCTAATCCTGATCCCAAAAATAACTAAACCTATCCTCTGATACCAACTATGACAACCCTGCTTTTATTAAAAACATAAACATGATTTATTACATAAACCATTCACTTGATACAACATGGATGATCGAGTGGTATAGTGTATTTGGGGCTTAGGATCATTACATAATAACTTAAAACATGAAGTACAACATCTTTATTGAAAACTTCCTTTACATGACTACTACATTCCCTCGTACTTAGCATTGCATTGGATAACCTGAGGACATGCATAAGAAAAGGGGTGAGCTATAAAGCCCAGTAAGGGAATAAACATGGAATACATGAGGAGTACAATACATGTTAGAAAATAGGAATATCAATGGAGAACAATAGAAACATGAACATAAAGGCATGATAAATCATGATAATCATAACATGGAAGTGTGGCAACAACACTTAACATGGAATTAGCATGAGCCAAGGCTCATTGCACATAAAGCATGAGTAAATCCTCATTGCACATGAAGCATGAGTAAAAACTCATTTCACTTGAATTATCATGAGTCAACACTCATTGCACCTGAGGTATTAGGATACTATACTTTACCCAATGCATTAGAGCGCTATAAGGGCGCACCCTTCTTAAACATTTCATTTCATGCATAAGTGTGCCACATGGATCATAAAACATGGATTCATAAAACATAATAATTTATTCCATGATAAAGTAATGTGTAATTAATACATGAAACTTTATAATCAATAATTAAATGTCCATAAAGGTGAATACCCTTGATGGATAAATGGGCATGGTATTCACTACACAATGACATTGGCTTAGAAAATCGGTGCAATTTCGGCAGCGTAACGGCGTGACATAAGAATTCATAAAAATGGTTGATGAGAGAGAAAGGGGCACCTCATCATATTTACATGTAATGGGAAGTAATAAGGTCATATAGATACATTTCCCAACAATCGTAATGGAATTTAGATTCATGATACAAAAGTATTGCTTGAATGTAAAAGAGGAGAGAGAAGTTCCTTTCAGAATTTTTTCATAGTAACGGGTGTACATGGGAGGCATTTAATGAGAGATAAAGGGGTATCCAATCATTAAAACATAAAGAAGGAAGTATAAGGGAGGTGAAAAACCATACCCCAACATTCATAGTTGAAATTAAAATGGAAAAACAACTTAAAGAAAATTGGACAAAAATGAGAAAAGAAGAAAAAACTCTTACTTGGAAGTGTGCTTCCAAAGGCTTGAGAGAGGCTTCTTGGGAGCTTGGGGAACCTTGAAAGAATTATAGAGAGAGTAGGGCAGAGTTTGGATGAACTCCAAAGTCTATAAGTGAGGAGGAAGTGGGAGATTTGGAGGGTTTATATAGGAAAGGTGAGGGAATTATTTATTATTTAGGTTTGGGACCCCTTATATTAAATTTGCCCAACCACAAACCATCCCATGGTTTTTGCCCATGGTTTTTGGAAAAGGGAAGAGGAAAACAATATTTTATAATTCCAAAGTCCTAAATTCTTAAAATAATAGGGTTGATTATGTGTAGGTGAGTCACACTCCCATGGAAAACAACTTAAAAAGACAAGGTGTTTAATAAGTCTTGAAGGGTCCATTAATGCTTTAAAAAGTAAGTCAAAAAAACCCAAAATCACCTTATTTTAATGTTAAAATATATAATTGCCGAAAATAAATCTTATAGTATTTTATTACATCAGTATTGGGTCATTATTATGTCATTAAACACATTATATATTTAAACAATATTTAATTTTTACCCAAAAAATTGACTGTCTCAGAAAATTATGAAAAATTCACCGTTGGATAATTTCGATATCCTGATTCTAGAAATAACATTTTTTATCTAAATAATTTTATAAATATGTTAATTTTCTCTTTTAAAATAAAAATCGACATTTATCGAAAATTTACGGGTTTTGACAAAAATGGATTTCAAACCTTAATAAAAATCACAATTGCATTCATAAATTTATATGATAATTTATATATAATAAAATTAATTTAATAATAATAATAATAACAATAATATTTTACTAAAATATTATTTAATTCAAAAATCCCTTAATTTAATAAAATATAATTCTTAATTAAATAATAACTAAAAAACACTATTTGCACGTTAAAAACTATTTACAATGTATCAATAATGACAAGAACGTATATTCATTATTATATACAAAAAATAATGTACATGAACATAGTACTAGGGATTTGTTACATAACCCCTTAAAACAGCGGCATAAGACCTAATGGTAAGGTGTGCAATGGTGATAGACTCTTGGGGTGGCTCAGATAACATCGCTCGAGTGGTAATTTCTATCAACTTCCACTTTTCTCATAGACGGTCACATTCGAGCTTGAAATGATGAAACTCAGCTTGGGCTTGGTCAAGAGTGAAGCCCAAAGACGCCACCAATTTTCCGAGCTCCGATAAATGGGCTTCGTATGGAGCAATTCTACTGGATGAGGCCATCGCTTCCTTTGTCTGATTAAATTGGATTTGTTAAAGCCCAATATTTATACTAATCATCTGATCACTGTTCAATGGATATAAAAGAAACAGTCGCAATTCATAACATAAAACCAAAGAAGTTGACATTTTATATAAACATTTTACATAAAGAGACATTTAACTAGATCAAGAGGGATTTTCATTAGTGAATCTTTGGGTCGTTACACTTAACATATTGAATAATAGATTCATATTAATTAATTAATTAATTAAGAAACCTTCCTACAAATATTTTATTTATTATAATTATATTATGTAGATTTACAACCAATTCAATGAGATATAATGCTTAATTTCTTTGTTTTGACACCATTTGTTTCATGGTTTTAAGGTTGGATCACTTGTGGATAATTATTGTAGTTTTTTACAAATAGAAATATAAATACAAAAGTGAAATCATATGAAATGATTTTTCATTATAAAAATTTAAATTTTCATAAATATCCATATTCTTATGTGATAGGGATGATTCATTTAGTACAAATGTTACAGTTTTATGGTTAGTTTATTTAGGTGTTTTTACCAACCATCATGGAATAGATTAATTTTATTTAATTAAGTGATCATTGAAACATTATAAAACTTAAAATAATTTTTATTATACTTATTATCATCATATTTAAATATAATAATATTCTATAACTATTCTTTAAGGTGGTGGGTAAAAACAAAGTTTGATGTTTATGGAGGCAGTGAACCGACCGTACTATTAATAACGTTTCTAGTTTTAGAATAAATTGAAGGGAAGATGATAGGATTAATGGTTGATATTACATTAACAAAATAAAATCACAATATATATATATTTATGATACTATAGTTATTATTTCATTTTGGATAGATTTTTGTTTATGATGATGAGGTAGAAAAATTAAAAGGCTCGGTTGAGGGAATTACCTTATCCTTTAGATTACTCCTCTTAAACTTCCTCTTAAAGCACCCTATATTGATATAGTTATAATATCGAGGATTATAGATACATTCTTTGGAGATTAGGGGAGATTTTGGAAGAGTTTAGGTAATATCCAATTCTTAGAAGGTGTGAGGAGAAGGGGTGGTGAGAGGTGGTATTTATAAAGGGAGGAGAGAGTGTTTTTTGAATATTATAATCATTACATTATTATTTTGGATCTATACTAACAATGGTGATTAATAATGTGACCATATTTATTAAATGGTTAATGTGAGGAAATAATGGGTTCTTACATCATCTATGACTCATAAATTCATGTATTCATCTTATAATGTTAAATATCACATTTATTTAAATTTAAATATTCACAAAAAAAATCATCTATTTTGAAAAAAATACCAAAATATCATCCTTACCAATTTTCATGGTGTATATTAAAAAATTTAAATTCATTTCATAAAAATAATTTTCTAAATAGGATAATTTTTTATTTTCAATTAAAATAATTATTTATTTGAAAAAAATACCAATTTAAATGTTTTGATCATTTTTTAGACCCTTTGAAAAATTACTTATGGTACCATAAAATTATATTATCATTATAAAGTAACATAATATTTTTTTATAAAACCATTTTATGAAAATATTTTTTTTTGAAATAATTATATTTATTATAAAAATAATAATAAAACAAATATATTTTTAAAAAATACAACCACTTATTTTATCATTTTTAAAACATTTATTTACATTTATAATGAAATAAATTTGTCATATTTTAATTTTATAATATTTAAAATATTATTTTACACTCCCATAGGTGAGGATACTTTTCTAATAATCATATTACTATTTCCAACAGTCAGATTACTATTCTAACAACCAGATTACTATTCCAACTATTAGATTTGTAATGATCATATGGGTTCCATAATTCCCATAAAAACTCATATTTTATTAATTCATCTGTCACGACCCGTCCCCTGGGGCCCATGTCGTAACTACCCCAACCCCGCCTTCCATAGGCCAGGGGCTGGCGACTAGCACCAAAGGCGTAAATCCCTATAATTGGGAAGGCATTTCCTTTATGAAACGTAAACACACACACAACCAGAGTACAAGTGGAAGCAAACACTAAGTAAAGCAATATAAAAAGTGTGCTGAAAGTACAAGGGGGCCAGAAATACAATCCCAACAGTAATGTACAAGAAAAAGACAAAACATCAGGAAGGCGTCAAGCTGCTCCTAGATCGTCCTCCGAAGTCCCTACCTGAAGGGTAGCTACAGATGGCCACCTCAGCTCTCCATGTCCGTCTGTCACCTCCGGGTACTGTCTCGTCGTGAAGTACACCTCCGGGTACCATCTCGTCGTCAAGTCCACCTCCAGGTACCGTCTCGTCATGAAGCCCGCCTTTGGGTACCGTCTCGTCGTTAGGTCCACCTCCGAGTACCGTCTAGCTCTATAAGCCTCAACCATGATCAGTGATGTCCGTTGTCTGCATCGAACACAATGAGGTGTGGTCATTGCCCGTGCAGGGGTGAGTATAACGATACTCAGTAGGGACCCCGAGACCCTCAAGGTCTCACTAAAACCAACCAGGATAAACCACAAGGAAAGATCTCAATAGATAACCTTTACTTAGGTATATTCCCATAAATATACCTAAGTTATCAAGTAACCCATCTCAATCATGAGATAAACACAGAGGTCATTGACTCAGCTCAAACCAGGATTTTCATAAACGAAACCACAACTACTGGAGAACTCCTCCTCTATCGAGTACAGTAGCCCTATCACGACTCCGAGGTGCTACTCACTAACCTTAGACAGCTGAAGCACTCCTCCTATCGAGTACCGTGGGTCTTCTGCCAAATACCGGGTGCTCCGTCTACTGTGGGTCTACCGCCAAATACCGGGCGCTCCCCCTAATAGCCGTAGAGGTACTCCTCCTGTCGAGTGCCGTAGGTCTGCTTCCAACTACCAGGTGTTCTGTCCCCCGTGGGTCTACTGCCAAATACCGGGCGCTCCGTCCACTGGGCTTATCAAATCACTCCGACTCGCATCCGACAAGCAGTCATTAGGTCTACAACTACTAGGTCTCCGCACTTCGTACGCTCATCTCCAAGAGGGTCCGCTCCACGATCCACTAGTTGATACTCCATGTATCACAAAATCCCAATAAGATGTATCACAAAGGACCTCCTCGTCACAGGGGTCTCAATGTAATAGACGGAGCGTCAATCTGACGCCCGGTCTGTGAGTTATTAGCTTTTTAGTCCCGGGGGCCTGGTTGGTTTCGTGTACGAACCAACCCGACCGTATCTCAACTATACCGTGAACTCCCATGGGGTATACTCAAAGGGACCACTATGCTCCAAGAGTACCGGTGCCGCTGACGGTTCGTCAAACAGATGTTCGGTGCCAAAGATATGGCCCAAGAAAGGAATGGGCCAGTAATGAGCCCGGGTCCGGTCCGACCCAGTCATACCAACTCGGCTTAACCAAAACTAGGCCAACCTAGTCTGGGTCGATCTAGTCAGACTCTCTTGGTCTGACCTGACCCATTGGGCGAGTCATCCTGCTAAGTTTTGACTCAGTCCACTGGGCTCGGGCCAGCGGACCGTGAGGGCGGTTTGGCCCGATAGTCGCCACGTAGGCGGCTCAGTAACTCGGCCTGGGAGACCGGGCCAGTTTGACCAGCGACACCGCGGGGACGTCGTGGTCCGGTTCAGCAGGCTGGTGATTGGGAGGCCAGCGGGTATACCGCGCGGGGCGCGGGCAGACCGACTGGGCTCCGGGCGGGCTGGAGGAGCACCGGGCCGGGCGCGGGTGCGCCAGGTAGGGTGCCGAACGTCGGGCAGCACGCGGGGGCGCACCGGGTAGCGTGGCAGGGTGCCGCGGGGTTTCCGGGGTGCGCCGAGCAGGATGCCATCAGGGGCGCCGGGGTCGCCGGGCAGGCCGCCGACAAGGGCGTCATGCGCCGGGCAGGCTGGGCAGCATGCCGGGCTGCGCCGGCAGGGCATCGGGGGGCGCCGGCAGGGCGCCGCGGGTGCACCAGCAGGGGCACTGGGCACCGGGTGTGTTCTAGGGAGCCGGATGGGCAGCGCAGTTCACAAAGGTCGTGGGTAGCACGGACTTTGTTCTCCGCCTTTGTCGTCGCCGCCACATTGCCAAGACGTCGTGGAGTTATCACAAAAAGAACAACGGAGGGGTCGGGCCATGTTGGTTTTGCCCGGACCCTCCGCATTTAGGGTGGTAGCAATAGGTTCTCAAAAGTATGAAGCACAACAACCACCGTTCTTCATTTTGAGAGAAAGGAAGAACATGGGAAAGGTACATACTTTAAATAAAATAAAATAAAACCCCTACCTCTTGCTCGTCGCTCGTTGGAAGAGTCGCAGAAGGAAGACGATGAAAACCATCATTCGTCGCGTCCGCCACACATCCCCAATTCCAAGATACGTCAGTTCGTTGACAATGTTATGGTGGATAGGTTTCTGGGGAAGGAAGGTCGAAGAAGAATCGCGTGGAAGATCGTCGTTGGCGTTCTTCGAGTTCTTCTTTGGAGAGGATAAGATTTCCCCAAGTGCTGGGCGTTGCGATACTTTACCAGCGCTTTGTCTCTTGGTGAAGCCATCCAAAAACCTTCTCTCAAGCTCCCTATATATTGGAGACGGGGGAGAGGTATTTAACCATCGTGGAATTTATGACGGTTCATTTATTTGGAACCTTCCTAAATTCCAACGATGTGGTTACTTAATTTAAAAAAGGGGTCGGGCGAATTAAATTGCGTTGGCGCAATTTAAGAGGTGCGTTGGCACAGCTTAAGAGGGGAGGATGCCAAGAAGTTTCCCCCACATAGCTTGTGTCAAAACATAAGACACGAATTAATTTTTATTTTGACACATAAAATTAAATGACAACAATTAATTTCACGTCGACATATAAAATTAACCGACATCAATTAATTTTAAGACAACTCATTAAATTAACTGATAGAAATTAATTTTATTTCAACTCATAAAATTAACTGACAAAAATTAATTTTATTTTAACTCATTAAAATTAACAGACCGAAATTTATTTTATGTCAACTCATTAAATTAATTGAGAGCAATTAACTTTACGTCGACAAATAAAATTAATTGAGTCCAATTAATTTTACGTCGACACATAAAATTAATTAACGGGGGTTTGAGAGGTTTCCTCTCCCTCCCCATTAAATGGGAGGTTAGGGTATGGCGGTTCCACCACAAACTCCCAAGTGGAGCTTCTAACCACTTTATCTGCATGGCATGTGTTTAACAAAATAAAATAAATTATTCACTTATTTATTTTATTAACCCACGTAAAACCCCAAAAACTAACTTTCATACCCGATCATCTACCATTGAGGTGAAAGTCTTATTAAGCGAAAATCGGTGTTGTGAGTTCAATGGTGCCCTCAGAATTTGATTCTGAGCATCGGTTCAAAAGTTATAAAACGCCGCTTGTACGTTTATTGAACGTACCCGAAAAAAAGTTCGGAAAATTATTATCAGTCCCCCTTGACCCACTACGGTCAAGGTTAGGCTCTGCTTATGAGAAACACGCCCCAAATAACTCAACAATACTCTCAGATTTTTAATTCGAGTTACCGTTTAAAAGTTATGCATTTTACAATAAAATAATTTCCACTTAATTATTTTATTTGCGGCCAAAAACTAACATTTTCTACTGGGCCGAGCCAGCCAATGTTAGTATCTTCTTAAACAAAGAATACCCTCATGAGTTCATTGGTGGTCTCAGATTTTTAATCTGAGTTACCGTTTGTGAGTTATAAGTATTTGAAAAATAAAATAACTTTATTTAATTATTTTATTTATGGTTTTTCCATTTTCGTGTTTTCTCACAGGAAGCCTGTACCGACTAAACTTAAGTCACACCTAGGGTAAACCCACCATCCTGAGCATAATGGTGCCCTCAGATTTCTGATCCGAGTAACCGTTTAAGATTTATTCCAATTTTTCAAGAAAACTGCTTACACGCGATAATTTAAGCTTAACAAAATATCATAAAATTATTCCATGCACACCGGGCCTCAAAATCAGGTGCCGTCAAAAATAGCGTACTCATAAAATTCCAAAGAATTTAAGAAAAAAATTCCTTGAAATTTACGGTTATTTACATCATCATTCACTTCTATTTTATCCCAAGGTTATATATATTTTCATTTTCAAGATAAATATTTCATTAATAATATTTTTCTTCATTTCTATAGAGATTTTCATGAGTATGATTATTTTGGGGGATAAAAATTATCCAAATGTTAAAATTTTAGATATATTATTTTCTATTTTTATCCCATTGTAAAATTTTCAATTATTTTGGATATATTTATTCCCCAAATTTAATTTTCAAATTAATATTATAAAATTTTGTTGGTTTTATTATGTGGTGAAATTTCTCTATACGACATTGTTAAATCTTACACAATTATATAATTAGGAAAGGAAATTACATTGATAAAATTCAAGGTCATTATATCCCCCTCAAGAAATTTCATCATTGAAATATCATTTTAAACACTAAGGTAAAAAAAATTTAGGTTATTTATACTTAATTTCATCCTCTATCGCCTCCTCATACTTATAGTTTCATCATAGTACATCGACTAGGTGTGTTGTATTGTTTTTTAGAACATGGTATCAATGATCTAAGATCTTCACTGGTTGCTCCTCATAATAGAGATCATTTTATCATTTTGCACCTCCAAATTTAGTAAATGTAATGGATCTAGTATTTAATTTCTCAAGAGGGATATGTGGAGCATGCCATATACTTGAGACATGGTTGGTGTTAGTGCTAGTTGATAGGCCACAACTCTGATTCAATCAAGAATCTCAAAGCTTCCAACATACCAAGTAATGATATTTCATTCATTCTCAAATCGCATGAATCTCTTCTATGGAGATATAAAGAGGGAAAATCTATCTCTAATCTAAAACTACAAGTCACTTCAATAGTTATCTGAAGATCTCTTTATTTAACCTTGAGTTTCCTTAGTGTAATGTTTTGTGGTCATGAAATTTTATACATTTTCCATGAAAATTTCAATTCTCAATATCATACATTCATCAACTTCATCCCAACACATAGGGTTGTTCATCTCTTCCCATAAAGGGATCCATATGGATCCATTTGGATTCTTGAGTAAAAGTTATTATAGTATGAGAACTTGACCATAGGAAGATATTGATTCCATTTTCCTTTGATATCCATTGAGCATGCTCTCAACATATCCTCAAGTGTCTGGATAGTCCCCTCAGATTGTACATTAGTTTGGGGGTGATAAACCATACTAAACATCCACTCAGTGTTTAGATAATGTTGTTGGTTCTTCCAAAACATAGTGGAAAATCTTGAATCTCAATCAAATAAAATTGACAGTGGTGTTACATAAATCCCCGCCACTTCTCTGATTTATATCCTCATAAGTTTATCGATTTATAATTCCTATAAAATTGTAATAAAGTGAGAAATATTTATTATATGATCCACCAAAACCCATATATAATTATTTACTTTTGATGTATTTGAAATACCTATGAAGAAATTCATAGTAATGTTCTCCTATTTCCATATTGGTATGGGTAATGGTTGTATAATATCCTTGGATTTTTTTATTTCAGCCTTCATCTACTGATATACTAGGAAATTTGATATATATTTTCCGATATCCTTCTTTATATTGTCCTTCCAATAGTTCTATGATTGATATCGATACATCTTCATGCTCCTTAGGTCTATTGTGAAGGTCAATCCATGTGAAACTTTCAAAAAATCCTTCTTTATCTCTATATTTGATTGTACACATAGTCATGACCCAAATCATACAACTATTTATTTATCAATTTTTAAAATTTAGGATTTACCATTTCATCTCGTTTGAACCTTCTTTTGTATTTCTGCATCATCTCTTTGAGTATCCTTTATCTTTTTTATATGAAATGGTTATGTAATAATTTAACCTGTGTAGGGTGTTGCTCCTTCATTTATGAATTCCTTGTCCATCCTTCACAAGTCTATGATGATTAAATCCCTAAAAATCCTTATCATGTATAAGGTTTTTGGATCGCTTCTACTTATATTATATTTTATAATATTTTTATTCCCATATGGTAGTAGATCGACCAGTCATAGTACTTGATCATCTCTAGCCATATCCAATGGGACATATTATTATCATTCTATGTGAGTATAAATTTAAAACTCTTATGATTTTATATATTTCAAAATTCTCACCATATATATAATTACACCAAATCTTCAATACGTAGATCAATATAGATAACTCCAAATTATGTATTGGGTAGTTATTCTCAGGAACATTCAAATTCCTTGAGGCATAGGCTATCAGTTTAACATTTTTCCTTGATATATAGCCCAATCACTTCTTTGAAGCATCATTGTATACCATGAAATTTTTTAAACATGTGGATAGTGTGGGTACCAGTGAAGTGATAATATTATTTTTTATTCTTGAAACTATGTTCAAAAATATTATTCCATAAGAACTTCACTCCATTATAAATAAGTTTGGTTATCATCTTTGAAAATCATAAGAATTTTCTCACAAATTATCTATAAAACCCAACTGGTCTTAGTAAAATATCAATCTTTATTACATATTCAATCCTAGGACATTCATATATTTCCTTTATTTTAGAAGAGTCTAAAAATATCCCTTTTATAGTGAAAACATTCCCCGAGAATGATAGTTCATCTATCCAAAACACCCATTTAATATACATTGCATATAGCTTATCTTTTTTCAATGTCTTTAGCACAGTATTAAAAGTTTGTTTCTAATTTTTGGAGTATATCATAATGTCATATATAAATACTACCACAAATATTTTGAGGTTTTGTCTAAAGAATCTACTCATTGAATCCATGATGATTATTGGATCATTAGTGAGTTATAAGGTCATCAATATGAACTCATAGTGTTCATACCTTATTTGAAAGTAAGTCCTATGAATATCTTCCTTGTTTAACTTTAATTGGTGATATCTTGATCGATGGTCCACCTTATAGAATTACTGGTACCCATGTAGTTTATCGAATAATTCATCAAAAAATGGTAGGGGATACTTGTTATTTATCATTATTTTACTGAGTTCATGATAATAAATGCATAGGCACACTGACCTATCCTTATTCTCGATGAATAGGACTGTCAGACCCTATATTGAATCACTCGAGTTTATAAAACCCTTTCACAAATTATTTTATAAATATTTATTTAGTTCTTCCACCTCAATGGTGAACATTATTTATGGAGTCTTAGATATGAGAATATATCTATGTATAAGATCAATTGACAACTCAAGATCTTGGTCAGGAGGAAGGCCAAACAACACTTTAAGAAATATAGCGGCATAGGCCCTCAAAATGGGAATGTCTTCAAGAATGATTTTATCTTTTGTATTAATCATTTGGTCTAGATATACATTCTCATAAGGTGGTAATATATATTCATGAGAAGATAATTCCAAATGAAATTAATTATCATCCTTATAATTGTAAAAAATAAAAGGACGACTCAAGATGTGAAGAGTGATCTCCCTCTTCTGATAATTTATGTTGTCTATATTTATCAATAACCAATCCACACTGAATATATCATAAAATTACACTGAAGGAAGTTTGAAAAGATATCCGAGGATATTAATTATATAAAAATTTATTAGGGAGTAGTTATTTACATGAGATTCAATGATAGCCTCATTTTTTCTTCTCAAGGATAACTCAACCTCCCTATTTTTAGGTGGTGATTGAATAACTCTAATAAACATGCAAGATATGAATAAATGTGAATTACTTTAATCAAATAGTACATTCCATATTCTTGAATAAATAATAAGCATACATGTCACCACATCATTATCTGGATCCACCTTAGAATTAGTGAAAATATATTCCCTTCCATGCTCTCTTGGCCAAGGAGGTTTTTGTCATTGATTACTATTAAAAACACTTGGATTATGGAATTGGATTATATAATTACTATGTTCCTTGAAGTTGAATCATCAAACCATTGGTTGAATTTTAATCTAGAACATCTTTTATTCAATTGAATTAGTGGGATTTTTCATCTCCCTTTGACATTTATTAGCTTGATTCCTTCTTTTCTACACATAAAGCATCTCTCAGTTCCATTGAGGAAAATTTTAAGATTTTTCTTCACACATTTTTGACACATTGATATTTTGTTTTTCATTAATCTATGGGATTTATCCATTGATCACCCTGAATTAAACTCCATTTTCTGAATTTTATCTCCATACCCATGAGACTGTTGAGATTCACCAATCTCCATCTTGATCTTAATGGAATAATGGATAATATCTTCATAGTTTACAAGGCATGTAATTTATTAATATTTTTTTATAATTGATTTAATACACTAAATGAGTGTCCCTAATTACTATATATATTTATGACAATGTTGTAGGTGTACCCTGAAATCCTTGTGATGTTTTCCTCTTACTCCCTGATAGAAACATATTTCTTTTTCTCCAGTATAAGGAAATTCCTCTCCATTTTAAGTTGGATATTTTAGGGAAAGTATTTATCGAAAACAGTTTCCATGAATCCCTCCCATTCTATGGATTCAATTTCCAATATGGACTTTGTGTTATTGATCAATGTCCAAAAATGATAATCTTCACCATCTTATGATAGATGGACACTAAATATTTCTATTGATCTAATATTTGAAGGAAAGAAAATACACACTTAATGGATTTAATCCATTATTTAATGATGAGGGGATCAAAGGATCCACTAAATTTAGGAGGAATTTTTCTAATAAAGAACTCAACTACAACATTCCCTTTCTTAAGAGAAGGAGGTAATTCCACACTATTCAAGTTATTATTCATAACTCGAGTCATTTGAGCTATTATTTTCATGAATCTCTCAAGTAATAATCTCATAAGGTTAGTAATATCATTAGGACAATCAAATCATTACCTATAACTTTGGTTTTTGGAATCGTTCCTCTTATTCCCCTACACTAACTAAATTAATTGAAAAAATATTGATGAGAATATAGAAACTAAAAAACATATAAATGGAAAAAAATGAATTTAAATGGATGAAATTATAAATTAAAAGTATATGATAACTTATGAGTATCCAGGTTTCAATATAGGTTATCCATGTTAATTTACCTATAAATTACCCTAGCCTAAAAATCTATTCATGTCCATCATAATGGTTTATAATGTGTTTTTTAATTTGAAAAAGAATAATCCCAGGGAGTGTCAAACTTGGTGTATAAAAAGGACTCTTTATCATGAACCTAGTGCAGGTCGAGTTAATATTAAAAAATCCATTTCAAAATTAGTACCACTAGGTATAGCATTGTTGGAGCCACTTCTTATATTAGTATCTTAGAAAATATTTAATTTCATTGAAACCACTAACTCTATACTTAATAAAAATTTTAGGATATTTTTATATACATAGACTTATCCCTGGGGTTTTCTACTATTATATTATTGACATAATGTAACATCCAAAGTAAATGAAGAATAAAATATTTTTATACTTATTAATATTTTTAAATTAAATATTAATTTTACTTTAAAAGGGTTGCTATGTTCGATAGCGTACCCGATACGCAACAATGAGTTTCTTTGGAATCTTACGTTGCAGACTAATAATATAATATTATTATTTTAAAGGGGTAGTTAACTCCTAGCCATTGTATTGGAGGGAATGAATGAAACTAACTACAATTTGATTATACATGTTTTTTAAATGTATTTACATTATCCAATAAAAAGTTAGAGGCTTAAAATGTGAATGAATCTAATTTTAAGCATAATTTATATTAAAAGGCTGATTTACCACCTTTTAATGGTGAACCCTCATTAAATATAGTTTTGGTCACTTTAATACATTCTAATTGACCAAATATAATCCTTATTTTGAGTTGAGTCATCAAATTTTACTTTGGGTAATTTTTTGGTATTTTTCTGATAAAGTTCATTTTTTTAATGAATAGTGAAAAATACTGTATTTTAATTCAAAAGTGTCTTTTAATATAATTTATTTATATGGTTAGATTATATTTTCAGTTGGTTTTAATGTGAAATTGAAATATATTTTTACCATTTAATCCAATGTTGGTCATTGGAATTAATTTCACTTTGAAATTGGACATAAACAAGTATTAATCTTTTGCTAGTTATTGTTTCTTAAAAACCCGCGATTTGTTTTAACAAAGAAAATTAATTTTTGAATTAATTAATGCCACTTCTATGTGTGTAATTTGAAAAAATAGACATGAATTTTGAATTTGTAAGATCAAATTATTCTTAGGCTGAATTTTTGGTATTTTTCTGAAAAACATCAATTTTTGATGAATAGTGACACCACTTAGCGGTAGTTAAAAAAATTGACTTTTTCATTTAAATAAAATTTTACCACTTCTATGAATTGAATTTCAAAAATATGACATACATGGTTGTTATCAAGAAGTAAAATGTGGTTCATTAAGATGAAAATATTTTTTGGTGAATAGTAACTTCTGACTTTTATTTACCGCGGTTAAAGGTAAATAAGGTAATTAAAGGTTAAAAGAATATTATAATAATTAAAAATTACCTTAACACTTGTCCAAAACTTATTGGTTGAGTCATTAACACCCATAGTCATCTTTGGGTCGATTTTGGGACCCCTTTGAGCCACTTGGGAGTGATAATGACAATTTAGACTAATTAATTTAATGTAAAGACAAAATAGACATAAACAAAAATATTTTAGTAATTAATTTTTTTATGGTGTTATATAAGGAATAGTTTTGAATATAAATATTAATTGAAAAGATAAAAATATTTCCTACATCATGGTATTTTTTAATAATTTTTAGACAACAAATAAGTAAAATTATTTATGACATTATAATGATGCAGTGTTTACCTCATTAATAAATGATTTAAATAAATAAGATTATAATGCTTACAATATTATCCCAAACATGTCCAATTATGATTTTATGATTTTATTTCTACCATTACTCATCTTATATTTGTCTATAATTATTTTTGGACAATTATAAACCGAATATCATTATATTATAAAATAATACTCTCACACTTTCCTAAAGAGCCCCTCCTCTCCCTTATAAAAGGATACCACTTCTAACCAATTACTCACACCTCTCAAACCATTTGGCTCATCCAACCTCTACCCAATTAATTTATCAACATCCCTATCCTCCCCCTATAAGCCTTACCTTAGGCAGAAGGCACTTCAAGAAATCCTTTTGGTTCAAACCAAATGAAGTTGCCTAAATTAAAGGTAACAATTTCTCTTAAATTGTTTTCTTTTATTTTACTTCTCCAACCCCTAAACACTTTTTATTCCTTTATTTTGTAAAAAAACACTATCATAAATATACTAGGATGTTTTTATGAGAATTATTTGAACTACACAAACACACACCTCCATCTAATGGGTGAATAACATAATTTTTCTGTGCATGACAAACTAACGCCTCACGAAATGATGATTGTTCAATTACCTCTTACTGCCTATCATGGTGGCCATTATGATGGAATTGTATTTATATATGATATATATTATGTTTATGTTTTCTTTATGCTTCTGTATTTTCCATTTATATCATGCCTTTATGGTTTCCGTAGTGGGTAAATACGATAATCTCATTTGAGGAAGTGCGGACTACCGCCAACTCAAAGTGATTTGATTCGTTAATTCCTTATGTGGGATGTATAAAGGATGGAGTTAATGATATTATATATGATATAATATTTTAATTATAATATACCTGTGTATAATTATGTTTTATTTTCATTAAAATAATAAATAGAAATGAAAGTAGCGTTCATGCATACGTACGACTTACCGTCTCCATGAACGGTGCATTTAATTTCTTACCTCCAAATGTTAAGTACTATTATAAATACATGTATATGCTAGATATATATGATATATATGATATCCAAATCATGAATGTCATTCTGTATATAATGAACCTTTGACCACATGAACAACATGTAATTATAAGAAGTCTATTTTTGACTCAAGTGCCAAATATCGACAAAACGATCGTTATTATATTAAATGGTTACATAATGTTTATAACATAGTAATAAGTGATATAAAAGGAATAATAAACTTGAAAGAGGTTCTTAATCAAGTAGAAATTAACTTTAGTTTATTATTCAAGATATTAAAGAAAGATCGAGTCAAGTCAGACACGAGGTAAGAGACTTCATCTCAATCTCCTTTCATTGAGGTATATTTTGTTTTAATACAAGACTTTCTTTTATACGCAGTATAGACACCTTTGAATTTTACTTTTATTCAAAATGAATCTTTTTCTACGAAACGTTTTACTAAATGACAAAAATAATGTTCCTTTTAACGTATGCAGTGACAACGACCTTTTCCGTCACCGTGAGTGTTATTTTATCTTTGGCTTCCTCAACAAGCCGCAATGTTTTTAAAAAGAAAATAAATACCATATACTCTTTTATGTATTTTTGGTATTGAGAATGGTATTGAAAATGGTTTTATTATGTCAATATATTAAAGTGATATATTGTGATTGAAATGTGGAAATGTTTTCTTTCCTTTATATTTGTTGTATGTGTTATGATTTGATAATGGAACTTGGACATTTGACCGGTGGTTACGTGATAAACCAAATGACGGGTGGTGACGTGAATACCAGGATGGGTGGTTACATTATAACCTCTAATGCATTGGGTATGGAAGTCATCCGTATGGCTATTCCATTTAGTGATATTTGTGGAAGTCGACCGTATGGTTATTCCATTTAAGTATGATTATGTCCCAAGTTACCTTTATAAGTTATGTGTTCTTTATATGGGTTTTATGGTAATATTTTGGTTACAAAAGGGTAAGTAATGATCTTTTATTCAATTAAGAGTATTTACTACTTCATAAAGGTGAAAAGTATTACTTATGTTAAAGTATTCATGGTTGTTGTTTTGAAAAACTTACAGTTTTACTTCTTTATGTATCCCTTACTGAGATTTTTATGCTCATCCCATGTTTTTGAAATGTTTTTCATAGGAAATAATGTGGAAAAGGGTCAAGGATGGGATCAAGTAAAATTCATGTTGTCTTAAACATGGAACTAGACATGACTCTCTTTTTTTCAAGAGTCCATGTTTTGTAGAAAAAATGGATACTGGGTGGAAGTGTCTACTTTGTATTTTTTTTGAAATGTAATAGTTATGGATTAATTATCTGAAACTCTAAACCTAAAAAGATCCTCAATGTGAATTATTCATTAAATTCAATATTATGTAATGTTTAAGGCCATGTCCTTATAGTTGGTATCAGAGGTCGGTTTAGATTACATTAGGAGTTAGGGTATTGTTAAATTAATATCCCTAAAGTAATTTATGTTAATATTGAAATCATCTAGCATTTACAGATTACCATGTTGCTTCACATAAGATATTTCTGTGTTAAGAATGGTTTTTATACAGGAAACAAAGAAGCTTTTCTGGGAAGGCATACAGATGGAAATGACCTTTCAAAATCAGTATCCGATGATAGTTGGAATCAGAATTGAATATTTTTTTGCGGTGATGGATCAATTAACTCAGGTGATAAATGGTGGTTGTTTTTATTGATGATATTTTGGTTTATTCCTAAAGTAAGGAGGAACATGAAATTCATTTAAGGGTTGTCTTGCAAACCTTAAAAGAAAAGAAACTATTTGTGAAATTCAGTAAGTGTGGGTTTTGGTTACAACAAATTTCTTTCCTTGGTCACATTGTTTCAAAAAATTGCATAACTGTTGATCCTGCAAAAACAAAAGTTGTTGATGAATGGACAAGACCCACAAATATTACCAAGATTCGTAATTTTCTTGGTTTGGAAGGTTATTACTGGAGGTTTGTTGAAAAATTTTCACGGTTATCTATTCCAATGACTAAGTTACCTCGAGAAGGTGTTACGTTCATCTAGACAAAATAATGTGATGATTGTTTTCAAGAATTGAAAAGAAGATTGGTTAACACTCCAGTTTTGGCACTGACTTCCAGAAATGGTGAGTTTATTATCTACAGTGATGCTACATTGAAAGGGCTGGGTTGTGTCCTAATGCAAAATGATCAGGTAATTGCTTATGCTTCACGTCAGTTGAAACCACATGAGTTAAATTACCATACACATGATTTGGAATTAGATGCTGTTTTTTTGATTTAAAAATTTGGAGGCATAATTTGTATGTAGTGAAGTGTGAAATATATACTGATCAAAAAGTTTGAAGTATATATTCACTCAGAAAAAATTGAACATGTGATAGAGGAGATGGTTGGAATTAATCAAGTATTATGAGTGAACGATCCATTACCATCCGGGAAAAGCAAATAAAGTGGATGATTCTTTGAGTCGAAAAAGTAATGCTTAATTAACCATGAAACGTTTGGAACGGGATCCTTTTGTTTTTGATTTGATGAACTTTGGAATAGAAGTTGTTGGTGCAGGAAATTCTTCTGTTTTGTCTCAGGTGTTAGTAAAATCATCTCTATCAGACAGAATTAAGCAAGCGCAGAAGGAAGACAGTGAGTTACAGAAAAAGGTTCTGTTGGTTCAGAATGATAAGTTCCCCGATTTTAATGTTGATAATGATTTTGTTTTGAGATTTGGAAAGAGATTATGTGTGCCTTGTGATTCACAGTTGAAGAATGAGTTTTTATGTGAAGATCATAGTTCCCCATTTTCAGTTCATCCTGGTAGTACTAAGATGTACAGAGATCTTCGAGAGTATCACTGGTGAGATGGAATGAAAAGAGATATTGCTGATTTTACTATGAAGTGTTTGACTTGTCATCAGGTTAAAGTAGAGCGGCAGTTACCGAAAGGAATGCTTCAGCCTTTACTGATGCCAAAGTGATAATGGGAAAATATATCCATGGACTTCATTGTGGGATTAACAAATACATCTTGAGGTAATAATGCAATCTAGGTTATAGTGGATCGATTGACTAAATCTTCTCATTTCCTTCCTATTAGAGATACTTTGTCTCTATATCAACTTGCTCAGTTGTATGTTAAAGAGATAGTGAGGTTGCATGGAGTTCCCCTCTCCATTGTATCTGATCGTGATCCCAGGTTTACTTCTAACTTTTGGAAAGGACTTTAGATGTCATTGGGTACTGAATTAAATTTTAGTACATCTTTTCATCCTCAATCAGATGGGAAGTCAGAACGAACAATTCAGACATTGGAGGATATGCTACATTCTTGCTCGATGGATTATCGGGGAAGTTGGGACCAACATCTTTCTTTGGTAGAATTTTCATATAATAACAGTTTTCATTCCAGTATACAGATGGATCCATTTGAGGAATTATATGGAAAGCGTTGTTGAACTCCAGCTTTTTGGGATGAAGTAGGTGAAAGGAAGCTGATGGGACCAGAATCGGTAGAAGAGATGGCAGAGAAAGTTCAGTTGATTCAGAAGCACCTGAGAACAGCTCAGAGTAGACAGAAATGTTATGCAGATAACAGGAGGAAGGATCTTTCCTTTGAGGAAGGTGATCATGTCTTTCTCAAAGTTTCTCCATGGAAAAGTGTGATGCATTTTGGTAAGAAGGGAAAGTTGAGTCTGAGGTTCATTGGAACTTATGAAATTCCAGAGAAAGTTGGATCAGTTGCCTATAGACTGGCTTTACCTCCAACTTTATCCCAGGTACACAATGTTTTTCATGTTTTGATGTTCATAAATTATATGCTAGATCCATCTCATGTTTTGATCCCAGAGGTAGTTCAGTTGGAAGAGAATCTCTCTTATGAAGAACAACCAGTCCAGATTCTTGACCGTAGAGAGCAGGTGTTGTAGAATAGGGTAATTCACCCGGTAAAGGTTTTGTGGAAAAACCATATGGTTGAAGAGGCAATGTGGTAATCTGAAAATTCTATGTGGGATAAATACCCCCACTTATTTTGATAAGTGAATAAAAATTGAAAGGACGCAATTTCCAAAAGAGGGGAAGGATGTAACATCCCAAGTAAATGAAGAATAAGATATTTTTATACTTACTAATATTTTTTAATTAAATATTAATTTTAATTTAAAAGGGTTTCTATGTTCGATAGCATACCTGATACGCAACAATGGGTTTCTTTAGAATCTTACGTTGCAGACTAATAATATAATATTATTATTTTAAAGTGGTAGTTAACTCCTTGCCGTTGTATTGGCAGGAATGAATGAAACTAACTACAATATGATTATACATGTTTTTAAAATGTAATTACATTATCCAATAAAACGTTAGAGGCTTAAAATGTGAATGAATCTAATTTTAAGGATAATATACATTAAAAGGACGATTTACCACCTTTTAATGGTGAACCCTCTTTAAATATAGTTTTAGTCAGTTTAATACATTCTAATTGACCAAATATAATCCTTCTTTAGAATGGGGACGTCAAATTTTACTTTGGGTAATTTTTTGGTATTTTTTTGATAAAGTTCATTTTCAAATGAATAGTTAAAAATACTGTATTTTAATTCAAAAGTTTCTTTTAGTCTAATTTATTTATATATTTAGATTATATTTTCAGTTGGTTTTAAATTGAAATTGAAATATATTTTTACCATTTAATCCAATGTTGGTCATTGGAATTCATTTCACTTTGAAATTGGACATAAACAAGTATAGATCTTTTGCTAGTTATTGTTTCTTAAAAACAAGCTATTTGTTTTAACAATGAGAATTAATTTTTAAATTAATTAATTCCAATTCTATGTTTTGAATTTGTCAAAATAGACATCAATTTTGAATTTGGAATATCAAATAATGCTTAGACTGAAATTTTGGTATTTTTCTGAAAAACTTCAATTTTTTATGAATAGTGACACCACTTAGTGGTAGTTAAAAAACTTACTTTTTAGTTAAAATAAAATTTTACCACTTCTGTGAATTGAATTTCAAAAATCCAACATACATGGTTGTTATCAAGAAGTAAAATATGGTTCATTAAGATGAAAATATTTTTTTGGTGAATAGTAACTTTTGACTTTTATTTACCGCGGTTGAAGGTAAATAAGGTAATTCAAGGTTAAAAGAATATTATAATAATTCAAAATTACCTTAAAACTTGTCCAACCCTTATTGGTTGAGTCATTAATGACCATGGGCATCTTTGGGTCGATTTTGGGACCCCTTTGAGCCACTTGGGAGTGATAATGACAATTTAGACTAATTAATTTAATGTAAAGGAAAAATAGACATAAACAAAAATATTTTAGTAATTAATTTTTATATGGTGTTATATAAATAATATTTTTGACTATAAATATACATTTGAAAGATAAAAATAGTGTCACGACCCGCCCTCGGGGTCCGTGCCGTGACTACCCCAAGCCCGCCTTCCATAGGCCAGGGGCTGGCGACTAGCACCAAGGCGTAAATCCCAGTAAAAAGGGAAGGCATTGCCTTTGTAAAGTAAACAAACACACAGAGTAAGCAAGCGGAAAGCAAACACTAAACAAAAGCAGAGTACAACTGAAAGTGCGGAAAAGTAAATGGGCCAGAATACAAACCCAAACTGAAAGTAAAGTACAACTCGAAAGGGAAAACAACAACTGAAAAGTAAATGCCGCTACACCGAGCTGTCCACTGGAAATCCCACCTGAAGGGTGGGTACAGAAAGCTCCTCTGCTCCACAGGTCCCGCCGTCTGCTCCGTGCACGTCCCGCCCAGTGGTCCACCTCCGGGTACCGTCCCGCTCTGCAAGCCTCAGCTAAGGTCAACGCTGTCCGTCGTCTGCAACCAACACAACGTAGTGCGGGCATAGCCCGTGCAGGGGTGAGTATAAGCTACTCAGTAGGGACCCCGAGACCCCTGAAGGTCTCTCAAATCCACAAAGGATAAACCACGAAGAAAGGTACAATCACGAAGTAACAACCGACACTGCTTAGGTATATTCCCATACATATACCTAAGTCATCAATTCAAATACGCTCCAACCTCCGAGCCCAAGTACAACTCAGTCCACACAGGAAAGTAAACGTATTCCACACAGGAAAGCAAAACGTAATCCACACAGGATTGCTCAACACAATCCACACAGGAAAGCAACAGGATTCAGCTCACACAGGTATACTTCTTCAAAGGACGATAAAGATGATCACTGATCCATCTAAGTCGTCGGACCCACGAAGGATCGATAGGTAACTAACCCCCGCAAAGACCCACATAGGATCGGGCCCACACAGGACCTGTAGGCGCTGGTTCACACAGGACCGCTGAGCGCAAGGACCCACACAGGATCAGACCCACACAGGATCGGGCCCACACAGGACCTGTAGCACTGATCCACGTAGGATCGCTGAGTGCTGTAGTCGTCGCAGTCGAATCCACACAGGATCTCTGTACTGTCGTCGTCGCAGTCTCAGTAGCAGTAGTAGCAGTAGTAGCAGTCACAGTCAGTCGCAGCCAGCACTAGGGTTCCCGCACACAACAAGCTCGTTCGGAGGGTCCACTCCACGAGCCGAGAGGCTGATACATCAACTGTCACGAAGACCAGAGTTGATGTATCGAAAAGTTCCGTATCGTCAACAGGAACTCAACGCAACAGATGGTGCGTCGATCGGATGCCCGGTCTGAGAGTTATTGGCATTTTCGTCCCCGGGGCCCGGTTGGTTTTTAAGGCAAAACCAACCCGACCATACTCCACCTGCGTCCAAACCTCGGGCGGAGTATGCCAAAAGACCCGTCTCACTAAGAGGAACATAACAAAGCTGACGGCACGTCAATCGGACGTCCGTAGCTCAAGATATGAGTGTTTCCGCTCCGAAGGCCCGGTTGGTTTCGTGAACGAACCGACCCAGCCGAACTCAAAGTAATCCGAAACCTTGATTGCGATATACCTAAACGACCGTCTCGATCCAAGGATCGCGTTTCCGTAGACGGTTCGTCAATCGGAGGTCCGAGGCTCAAGTTATGGCCAAAAGACCGTAAATGATTCGAAACGGGGGGTCCGGGTCCGGGCCGACCCGGCCCGGCCGGCCGGCCGGCCGGCGGCGCGGCGGCGCGGCGGCCATGGCGGCCTGGCGCCGCACGGAGGCAGCGCGGGGGGAGTCAATCCCCCGCAGATTGAAATAATGGCGCGGCTATATGCCGCGCCCCTTTTTGCAAAACCGCCCCCCCCACGTGGGGGGCTTGATTGGCAGGAAACGGGGGGCTTTGCCCCCCACAAGGAAACCGCCCCCTCATAAAGAGGGGGGTTTTGTGAGCTGGCCGGGGGATTAATTCCCCCGGTTTATTGGCATCCGTCCGGCCAGCTGGCCGGCCGGTTTTCTCCAACGGGACCGGAAAATCCGGTCCCCTCTTCGGCTTCCGACGCCGGCGGCCCGACCTCCGGTCTTCTCATCCCGCCGCGGCCCGGAACCGGCCGCGGTCTCCTCGTCCCGGAACCGGCCGCGGTCTCCTCGTCCCGCCGCGGCCCGGAACCGGCCGCGGTGTTCGTCGTCCGGCGCGGTGCGACGGCACCGCGCCCCTTCGCCGCACATTTGATTCCCTTTGACGCGGCGCGACGACATCGCGTTCTTTATGATTCTTCCATGGCGCGGCGCGACGGCGCCGCGAAATTTAATCATATTATTATCCGCGTGGTGCGACGACACCACGCCACTTTGCTTCCACCCTCAAGATAGAACAATAAGAACGATGGAGGGGGTTCGGTCGTGTTCATGCGGTCCGACCCCCTCACGTTAAATAATAACTCAACTTAAACATTCAAAAGCCTCATGTTAGACATGCGAGATCCACGATCAAGAAATAAATAATTAAACAATAAATTAACAACCCCTACCTTGGGTATAGGTTCGAAGATTTGACAACGTCCACGGAAGACAACGTCGCGGAGGTCGGGCGTCGCGGTCGTCGTTCGTCAAATCCGTTGACGAAGAGATACGCCCGAAGAGATACGTCGTTGGCGAAACCTTGTACGCCGACGAAGGTTGTCCGAGGATGAAGCGGTGTTCCCTCTCGATGACACGGAAGACGAAGAAGAGAGGAGCGGCGTTCTTCGTCGGAGCTTGAGCGTTCTTCGTCGGAGCTTGAGCGTTCTTCGTGTTCTTCGTCAGAACTTGAAGAAGAAGAAAAAGCTCTCAACCTCTCAAGAAGACTAAACTATTAACCAAAATAAAATAAGACACTATCTTATTTTATTAACACATCAACACACTAGAATTTCAAAAGTTTGAAATTCAAAAGGATTAACTCCAAAATTAAATAACTCATGTCATTTAATGAGGGGTTAAGGAAGTTGGGAGAAGATGAAAGGTTTAGGGGTTCGTGTGGGCCCCACCACACTTAATCCTCCCAAGGGAGGTTAAGTGGATGTGGGTCCCACTTCCAACCCCCTTTGGTAGGATTTATCAAGTTAAAATAAAATTTGTTCTTCACAAATTTTATTTAACTCAAACTAAAAACCCAAAAACTAACTTTCAACCCGCAACAAACGCAACTTCCAAAAAGGTCTCTTTAAGCGAATATCGGTGCTGCGAGTTCATCGGTGCCCTCGGATTTCAATTCCGAGCAACGGATTAAAAGTTAGGAAATCCCGCTCGTTCGTTCACTGAACGTACCCGAGCCAAACTTCAGAAATTAATTCCGGGCACTCCGGGCCTCGGAATCAGGTGCCGTATGAAACCGCGCTCTTGTAAAATTCTAAAGAAAATTAAGAAAAAAATTCCCTTGAATTTTACGGGTCTTTACATTACTCCCACCTCAGGGCTTTACGTCCCCGTAAAGATACATCAAAAACTAGGGAAACAAATGAGGGTACTGAGCACGCATCTGAGCCTCCCGCTCCCATGTGCTCTCCTGGAGATTCCCGTGCTGCCATCTGATGCGCACAAGAGGAATCGATCGCCCACGCAGGACCCGCTCCTGTCGATCCTCTATCTCCACCGGGACCTCCGTAAAAGTCGCCCCATCGTCAACGTCAAGCTACCCATGGTCAATGATGTGCGTCGGGTCGTGCACGTATCTCCTCAGCTGAGATACGTGGAAGACGTCGTGCACCCGGTGCAACTGAGGTGGTAGAGCCAGGCGATAAGCCACCTCGCCAACCCTGCTGAGGACCTAGAAGGGTCCGATGAAGCGCGGAGATAACTTGCCGCCTCGGCCAAATCTCCGAATACCACGTCGAGGTGAGACCCGCAAGAAGACGTGGTCGCCATCCTCGAACTCTAGTGGCCTCCGCCTCCTGTCAGAATATGACTTCTGCCGGCTCTGAGCTGTCCTCATCCGCTCCTGGATGACCTGGACCTTTTCTGTCGTGGCCTGGACCATCTCCGGTCCCACCAGTGCTGACTCTCTGGGGTCTGTCCAGCACAAAGGAGATCTACAAGGTCGGCCGTACAACGCCTCGTACGGTGCCATCCCGATGGTGGAGTGGTAGCTGTTGTTGTACGCAAACTTTACCAAGGGTAGGTGGTCCTCCCAGCTACGACCAAAGTCGAGGACACATGCGCGGAGCATGTCCTCGAGAGTCTGAATGGTCCTCTCCGTCTGACCATCCGTCTGAGGATGAAAGGCTGTGCTCAGACGTAGCTGCGTCCCGAACGCCTCCTATAACCCCTTCCAAAGCCGGGAAGTAAAGCGAGCATCTCGATCGGAGACGATAGATGATGGCACGCCGTGGAGTCGCACAATCTTCTGAACGTAGAGACGTCCCAAGCTCTCCACTGAGCCCTACTCTCTGATGGGTAAGAAGTGTGCCGACTTGGTGATTCGGTCAACAATCACCCAGATGGAGTCGTGACCTCTGGAAGTGCGTGGAAGTCCAGTCACGAAATCCATAGATATGCCGTCCCACTTACACTCCGGAACCTCCAAGGGATGTACCAAGCCCGCTGGTACCTGATGCTCTGCCTTCACCTGCTGGCAGGTGAGGCATCGAGAAACGAACTCTGCTACAGCCTTCTTCATGCCCGGCCACCAGTGTTGTCGTCTGAGGCCCTGGTACATCTTCGCCACTCCAGGATGTACCGCCAAAGGAGAAGTGTGAAACTCTCTCAGCACCTCCTCTCGCAATGCGACTGGTACCATGGTACGTCCTCTAAAAAGGATGTCGTGCTCTGCTCCAAGGGAGAAACCATCAGGTGCCTGTCCCGAGGATATCTGTGCACGCCGTGTCTCACAGTCAGCGTCCTCACGCTGTGCCTCCCTGACCCGCTGCAGTAGTGGAGGAGTGACTGTGAGAGACTGAAGAAAGGCTGCTCCATCTCTATCCACGAAGGATATCTGCAAAGAGGCTAGCTGCTCCGTCGCCTCCTCAAGTAGCTGAATTCCCGTCCTCCTGCTGAGGGCATCGGCTACTACATTCCCCTTCCCAGGAGTATAGACTATCTCAAAGTCATAGTCCTGGAGGAACTCGAGCCATCGCCGCTGTCTCAGGTTCAGGTCCTTCTGCGAGAAGATATACCTGAGACTCTGATGATCGGAAAAGACTGTAAAACGCTCGCCCATCAGATAGTGTCGCCATGTCTTCAAAGCGAAGACCACTGCTGCTAACTCCAGGTCATGGGTAGCGTAGTTCTGCTCATGCGGCCTCAACTGAAGTGATCCATAGGCGATCACTGCCTGCTCCTGCATCAGAACACATCCGAGTCCGGTCCCTGATGCATCACAGTAGACTAAGTACCCTACTCCCTCCTCAGGAAACCTCAAGATAGGTGCGCTAGTCAATCTCTGTCTCAGCTCCTGGAAGCTCTGCTGACATCTGTCTGACCACACGAAGGGTTTCCCCTTCTTCGTAAAAGCTGTGAGTGATGCCGCAACTCTAGAGAAATCTGGCACGAATCTCCGATAGTATCCAGCTAGTCCCAAGAAACTCCGAACCTCAGTCACGCTCATTGGTGGCTCCCATGCTAACACAGCCTCAATCTTCGCGGGATCCACTGCAACTCCCGCCTCAGAGATAACGTGTCCCAAGAAGTGGACCTCACGTATCCAGAACTGGCACTTCGAGAGCTTACCATAAATCTGGTGCTCTCGGAGTGTGTCTAGTAAAACTCGCAAGTGATAGGCGTGCTCCTCCTCTGTCGTAGAGTAAATCAGAATGTCGTCGATGAAGACCACGACAAACCGATCGAGGTATGGCTGAAAGATCCTGTTCATGGGAGCCATGAACACTGCTGGAGCATTGGTTACACCGAATGGCATAACCAAGAATTCATAGTGGCCATACCGACATCTGAAATCCGTCTTCTGCACATCCTCGTCTCTGACTCTGAGCTGATGATAGCCTGACCTGAGGTCTATCTTTGAGAACCACCGTGCTCCCTTGAGCTGATCAAAGAGGTCATCAATCCTCGGTAGCGGATACTTGTTCCTCACTGTCACCTGGTTCAGGCGACGATAGTCAACACATAGTCGCAAGCTCCCGTCCGCCTTCTTGGCGAACAATATCAGAGAAGCCCAGGGTGAAACACTGGGTCAGATGAACCCCTTTCCCTGCAAGTCCTCCAAATGTACCCGTAGCTCTCGAAGCTCAGCGGGGGCCATCCGATATGCTGGAGTGGATATCGGCTCTGTCCCGGGGTACAAGACAATATAAAAGTCTACCTCTCTGCGAGGAGGTAGCCCTGGAACATCGTCGGGAAAAACGTCCGCAAACTGATCCACCACTGCAGGAAAACCAGGACTCCGCACGTCAACTGCTCCAAGGATGAGGCTAGCTAACTGATGAGTAATGGGTTGTCCTCTCCTCTGCGGAAGTCCATCCTGTGCTGCTAAGGCTCCCTTCTCGCCGGTGAAGGTGAACCTGCTCCCGTCGGTGCGTACACATCGCACCTTGTGCCTAAAACAGTCAATCTGTGCATGGACCGTGGATAGCCAATCCATGCCCAAGATGACGTCGTAAGGCCTCGACGCTACTACAAGAAGATCCCAGCCGAAGCTCTCGCCTCCTAGAGTAAGCTCACACAGCCGGCACCAGTGCGTAATCGTCGAGTCTGCTCCCGTAGGAGTCTCTAGCCGTAAGGATCGAGCCAACGGCTCTGTCGGAATCTCTGAGCTCCGAACAAGGGCAGCGGCTATGAAAGAATGACTCGCTCCTGTTTCTATAAGAACTACAGCAAGGGTGGAATAGACACAGATAGTACCTCGAATCATCTCGGGTGCGCCGTGGTCGTAGGCCTCTGCTGCCTGGAGCTGTGCCTGTCTCTGCCCGCCAGCTCCCTGTGGTCGGGGTGGACCTCCTGGTGGTGGTGGTGGCAGAGCCTCAAAGCGTCGCCCACCACCGGCTGCTCGTCCAGCTCCTCTGCCTCGTCCGCCTCCTCCCTGCGGACCGCCACGGTCGACCCTCTGCCTCTGCCTCGGTGGTCCCTCAACCGTCTACTGCTCCTCGGCACGGCGGGTCGGGCAGTCACGAGCCATGTGGCCCTGCCTGCCGCACGAGTAGCACTGTCTGCCTCTCAAAAGACTGGCTCCGCGCTGTGTGCCCCGCACTGCTGAGCCAGTGTCCTGAGGTCGTCTGCCCGAAGGTCTGGTCCGTCTGGACCCCTGAGTCATCCGTCGACTGCCTGCTGCAGATGACTCTGCCACGTGCCGCCCTGCGGTGGGTCTCTGTGCTGGTGTAGACTCAGCAAGGAAACTCTCGATCAGAAGGGCCCGCTCCAGTACACCTGTCTGAGTCGGTATTCTGAGGGAAATCAGCGATGCCCTGATCTCGTGTCTCAAACCCTGCTCGAAGGTCCGGGCCCGGAAGAATGGGTCCCGTACCATGTCGGTCGAGTAGCGCGAGAGATCGGTAAATCTCGCCGAGTACTGAGCGACCGTCATGTTTCCCTACTGCAGCTGAAGAAGCTCCTGGATACGCACCGCACGAAGGGTGGCTGGGACGAACTCCGAGCGGAAGAGGCTCTCAAAGTCCGTCCAAAGTAGAGATGCCTCATCGTGCACCTGGAGCATCAAGCTCCACCATCGTCCTGCTTCTGCGTGTAGTAGGCTCGCAGCGAGGATCACCATGAGGTCTGCTGGTGTCCTCACTAGCCTAAACACTCGTACCACTGCCTCCAGCCAGTCCTCTGCTGCCTGGGGATCCGTCTCCCCGTGAAACCTGGGCGGTCGCTAGCGCTGAAACTCATGAAGTTCGCTGAGGTGACGTGCATCGTCAGCGGCTGCTGCTAGAAGCATCGGGGGCTCGGTGGGTAGAGCTACCGCCGGTGCCACTGCTGACAAAGGGCCCTGCACCGAGCCCTCGTCGCTCGGTGGGCTGTCGTCACGCTCGACTCTCGGAACCCTAGCTGGCTGCCGTCGTGGGGCCATCCTGAAAAGGAAACAGGTGCGCCACGGTCAGAACAGTATACCTGGTGAGCTGATATAAGTAATCACAAAGAAAACTTTGAAACACACACGCAATCAATGTTTTCGTGCATTAAGTCGGAAATCAGAAGTCAGGGTCCTGGTGTACGGATACGTCGGCCGCCGCACCAACACTAGACTCCCTGGACTGATAACCACACTCAATACGCTAAACATTATTGCTTCACATAGAAAAGATCAGAGTTTGCGGTAGAACCGAACTCCTCTGATACCAATTTGTCACGACCCGCCCTCGGGGTCCGTTCCGTGACTACCCCAAGCCCGCCTTCCATAGGCCAGGGGCTGGCGACTAGCACCAAGGCGTAAATCCTGGTAAAAAGGTAAGGCATTGCCTTTGTAAAGTAAACAAACACACAGAGTAAGCAAGCGGAAAGCAAACACTAAACAAAAGCAGAGTACAACTGAAAGTGCGGAAAAGTAAATGGGCCAGAATACAAACCCAAACTGAAAGTAAAGTACAACTCGAAAGGGAAAACAACAACTGAAAAGTAAATGCCGCTACACCGAGCTGTCCACTGGAAATCCCACCTGAAGGGTTGGTACAGAAAGCTCCTCTGCTCCACAGGTCCCTCCGTCTGCTCCGTGCACGTCCCGCCCAGTGGTCCACCTCCGGGTACCGTCCCGCTCTGCAAGCCTCATCTAAGGTCAACGCTGTCCGTCGTCTGCAACCAACACAACGTAGTGCGGGCATAGCCCGTGCAGGGGTGAGTATAAGCTACTCAGTAGGGACCCCGAGCCCCTGAAGGTCTCTCAAATCCACAAAGGATAAACCACGAAGAAAGGTACAATCACGAAGTAACAACCGACACTGCTTAGGTATATGCCCATACATATACCTAAGTCATCAATTCAAATACGCTCCAACCTCCGAGCCCAAGTACAACTCAGTCCACACAGGAAAGTAAACGTATTCCACACAGGAAAGCAAAACGTAATCCACACAGGATTGCTCAACACAATCCACACAGGAAAGCAACAGGATTCAGCTCACACAGGTATACTTCTTCAAAAGATGATAAAGATGATCACTGATCCATCTAAGTCGTCGGACCCACGAAGGATCGATAGGTAACTAACCCCCGCAAAGACCCACACAGGATCGGGCCCACACAGGACCTGTAGGCGCTGGTTCACACAGGACCACTGAGCGCAAGGACCCACACAGGATCGGACCCACACAGGATCGGGCCCACACAGGACCTGTAGCACTGATCCACGTAGGATCGCTGAGTGCTGTAGTCGTCGCAGTCGAATCCACACAAGATCTCTGTACTGTCGTCGTCGCAGTCACAGTAGCAGTAGTATCAGTAGTAGCAGTCACAGTCAGTCGCAGCCAGCACTAGGGTTCCCGCACACAGCAAGCTCGTTCGGAGGGTCCGCTCCACGAGCCGAGAGGCTGATACATCAACTGTCACGAAGACCAGAGTTGATGTATCCAAAAGTTCCGTATCGTCAATAGGAACTCAACGCAACAGACGGTGCGTCGATCGGACGCCCGGTCTGAGAGTTATTGGCATTTTCGTCCCCGGGGCCCGGTTGGTTTTTAAGGCAAAACCAACCCGACCGTACTGCACCTGCGTCCAAACCTCGGGCGGAGTATGCGAAAAGATACTTCTCACTAAGAGGAACACAAAAAAGCTGACGGCACGTCAATCGGACGTCTGTAGCTCAAGATATGAGTGTTTCCGCTCCGAAGGCCCGGTTGGTTTCGTGAACGAACCGACCCGGACGAACTCAAAGTAATCCGAAACCTTGAGTGCGATATACCGAAACGACCGTCTCGATCCAAGGATCGCGTTGCCGCAGACGGTTCGTCAATCGGAGGTCCGAGGCTCAAGTTATGGCCAAAAGACCGTAAATGATTTGAAACGGGGGGTCCGGGTCCGGGCCGACCCGGCCCGACACCCCTGGGTCGGCCCGAACCGGGTCGACCCGACCCGGCCCAGCCGGCCGGCGCGGCGGCGCGGCGGCCGCGGCGGCCTGGCGCCGCACGGAGGCATCGCGGGGGGAGTCAATCCCCCGCGGATTGAAATAACGGCGCGACTATATGCCGCGCCCCTTTTTGCAAAACCGCCCCCCCCCACGTGGGGGGCTTGATTGGCAGGAAACGGGGGGCTTTGCCCCCCACAGGGAAACCGCCCCCTCATAAAGAGGGGGGTTTTGTGAGCTGGCCGGGGGATTAATTCCCCCGGTTTATTGGCATCCGGCCGACCAGCTGGCCGGCCGGTTTTCTCCAACGGGACCGGAAAATCCGGTCCCCTCTTCGGCTTCCGATGCCGGCGGCCCGGCCACCGGTCTTCTCATCCCGCCGCGGCCCGGAACCGGCCGCGGTCTCCTCGTCCCGCCGTGGCCCGGAACCGGCCGCGGTGTTCGTCGTCCGGCGCGATGCGACGACACCGCGCCCCTTCGCCGCGCATTTGATTCCCTTCGACGCGGCGCGACGGCGTCGCGTTCTTTATGATTCTTCCATGGCGCGGCGCGACGACACCGTGAAATTTAATCATATTATTATCCGCATGGTGCGACGGCACCACGCCACTTTGCTTCCACCCTCAAGATAGAACAATAAGAACGATGGAGGGGGTTCGGCCGTGTTCATGCGGTCCGGCCCCCTCACGTTAAATAATAACTCAACTTAAACATTCAAAAGCCTCATGTTAGACATGCGAGATCCACGATCAAGAAATAAATAATTAAACAATAAATTAACAACCCCTACCTCGGGTATAGGTTCGAAGATTTGACAACGTCCGCGGAAGACAACGTCGCGGAGGTCGGGCGTCGCGGTCGTCGTTCGTCAAATCCGTTGACGAAGAGATACGCCCGAAGAGATACGTCGTTGGCGAAACCTTGTACGCCGACGAAGGTTGTCCGAGGATGAAGCGATGTTCCCTCTCGATGACACAGAAGACGAAGAAGAGCGGAGCGGCGTTCTTCGTCGGAGCTTGAGCGTTCTTCGTCGGAGCTTGAGCGTTCTTCGTGTTCTTCGTCAGAACTTGAAGAAGAAGAAAAAGCTCTCAACCTCTCAAGAAGACTAAACTGTTAACCAAAATAAAATAAGACACTATCTTATTTTATTAACACATCAACACACTATAATTTCAAAAGTTTGAAATTCAAAAGGATTAACTCCAAAATTAAATAACTCATGTCATTTAATGAGGGGTTAAGGAAGTTGGGAGAATATGAAAGGTTTAGGGGTTCGTGTGGGCCCCACCACACTTAATCCTCCCAAGGGAGGTTAAGTGGATGTGGGTCCCACTTCCAACCCCCTTTGGTAGGATTTATCAAGTTAAAATAAAATTTGTTCTTCACAAATTTTATTTAACTCAAACTAAAAACCCAAAAACTAACTTTCAACCCGCAACAAACGCAACTTCCGAAAAGGTCTCTTTAAGAGAATATTGGTGCTGCGAGTTCATCGGTGCCCTCATATTTCAATTCCGAGCACCGGATTAAAAGTTAGGAAATCCCGCTCATTCGTTCACTGAACGTACCCGAGCCAAACTTCATGAATTAATTCCGGGCACTCCGGGCCTCGGAATCAGGTGCCGTCTGAAACCGCGCTCTTGTAAAATTCTAAAGAAAATTAAGAAAAAAATTCCCTTGAATTTTACGGGTCTTTACAAATAGTTCATACTTCATGGTATTTTTTTTATAATTTTTAGACAAAAAATAATTTAAATTATTTAGGACATAATAATGATGCAGTGTTTACCTCATTAATAAATGATTTAAATAAATAAGATTATAATACTTCAAATATTATCCAAAAAATGTCCAATTATGATTGGATGATTTTATTTATACCATGAATCATATTATCTTCTACTATAATAATTTTTGGACCATTAGAAACCGAATATCATTATATTATAAAATAATACTTTCACACTTTCCTAAAGAGCCCCTCCTCTCCCTTATAAAAGGAGACCACATATAACCAATTACTCACACCTATCAAGCCATTTGCCTCTTCCAACCTCTGCCCAATTAAGCTCTCAACATCCCTCTCCTCCCCCTAGAATCCTTACCTTAGGTAGAAGTCACTTCAAGAAATCCTTTTGGTTCAAACCAAAAGAAGTTTCATAAATTAAAGGTAACGATTTATCTTAAATTGTTTTCTTTTATTTTACTTCTCCAACCCCTAAAATATTTTTTATTCCTTTATTTTTTTAACAAAACCAGTATCCTCAATATACTAGTATGTTTTTATGACAAGGATTCGAACTACACATACACACACCTCCATCTAATGGGTAAAGAACATAATGTTTCTGTGGATGGAAAACTAACGCCTCACGAAACGATGATTGTTCAATAACCTCTTACCCCCTCTCATAGTGGCCATTATGATGGCACTGTATTTATATATGATATATATTATATTTATTATTTCTTTATTCTTCTGTATTTTCCATTTATAGCATGCCTTTATGGTTTCCATAGTGGGTAAACATGATAATCTCATTTGAGGAAGTGTGGACTACCGCCCCCTCAAAGTGATTTGATTCGTTAATGCCTTATGTGGGATGTATAAAGGATTGAGTTAACGATATTATATATGATATTATACTGTAATTATAATATACCTATGTATAATTATGTTTTATTTTCATTAAAATAAGAAATAGTAATGAAATTAGCGTTCATGCGTACGTACGGCTTACCGTCTCCATGAACGGTGCATTTCATTTCTTACCTCCAAATGTTAAGTACTATTATAAATACATGTACATTCTGGATATATATGATATATATTATATCCAAATCATGAATTTCATTCTGTATATAATTAACCATTGACAACATTAACAACATGTAATTATAAGAAGTCTATTTTTGACTCAAGTGCCAAATATCGACAAAACGAACGTTATTAACTTAAATGGTTACATAATGTTTATAACATGATAATAAGTGATATAAAAGGAACAATAAACTTGAAAAAGGTTCTTATGTAAGTAATAATTAACATTAGTTTATTATTCAGGATATTAAATAATGATCGAGTCAAGTCGGACACGAGGTAAGGGACTTCGTCTCAATCTCCTTTCATTGAGGCATATTTTGTTCTAATACAAGACTTTATTTTATACGCTGTATAAACACCTTTGACTTTTACTTTTATTAAAAAATAATCTTTTTATAAGAAGTGTTTTACTAAATGACAAAAATAATTTTCCTTTTAACGTACGCGGTGACAACAACCTTTTCCGCCGCTGCGAGTATTATTTTATCTTTGGCTTCCTCAACATGCCGTAATGTTTTTAAAAAGAAAATAAATACCATATACTCTTTTATGTATTTTTTGTATTGAAAATGGTTTTGAAAATTGATTTTTTATTTCAATATATTTAAGTGATATATTGTGATTGAAATGTAGAAATGTTTTCTTTCCTTTATATTTGTTGTATGTGTTATGATTTTATAATGGTACTTGGACATTTGACGGGTGGTTACGTGATAAACCAAATGAAGGGTGGTGTCGTGAATACCAGGATGGGTGGTTACGTTATAACCTCCAATGCACTGGGTATGGAAGTCGGCTGTATAACTATTCCATTTAGTGATATGTGTGGAAGTTGACCGTATGGTTATTCTATTTAAGTATGATTATGTCCCAAGTTACCTTTATAAGTTATGTGTTATTTATATGGTTTTATGGTAGTATTTTGGTTACAAAAGGGTAAGTAATGATCTTTTATTTAGTGTAGAGTATTTACTACTTCATAAAGGTAAAAATTATTACTTATGTTAAAGTATTCATGGTTTACTTGTTGTTTTGAAAAACTAAAAGTTTTACTTCTTTATGTATCCCCTATTGAGCTTTTTATGCTCATCACAAGTTTTTGAAATGTTTTTCACACGACATAATGTGGAATAGGGTCATGGATGGGATCAAGGAAAATTCATGTTGTCTTAAACATGAAACTAAACATGACTCTCTTTTTTTCAAGATTCCATGTTTTGTAAAAAAAATGGATACTGGGTGGAAGTGTCTACTTTGTATTTTTTTTAAATGTAATAGTTATAGCCTAATTCTCTAAAAATCTAAACTTGAAAATATCCTCAATGTGAATGATTCATTTAATTCAATATTATGTAATGTTTAAGGCTGGGTCCTTATACATAATCCCCCAAAATAACTATAACTTTATCTTATACCAATTACAGTGTCCCAAGATTTTTACAAATATTATTACACGGTCTTTAATAAAAATATCGAATAAAAACAACCCAATTATCAAGAGGCCATATGTGGTGGTAAAAATAGGTGCATAAAACATCAAGATGAAACTAAAATAAAAATCTAATTTTTTAATCTCCATAATTTTCTCTTAAATATATTTTAACTTTTAAAACTACATTGGATAAACTAGGGAATACATAGACAACAGTTTGAACTAAAAAACATTGTAAGAGAATAAACATGGAAATAAAGTATATCATATGGGTAAAAATCCATGACATGATATCATGAAATAAAAGTATCATGGAAAATAATATGAGAGTATAACATAAAATCATATAATTATAATATCATGAAAAAATAGGAATATAGAAGAAAAATGAAACATGACATAATCATAAGTCATGTCTAACTTCCAGGACAACATCATATGGTGGATAGAGTCCCATCTTGGATTAGTTTTAATCCATGATCCCATATACACTATCTCATGAGACATAATATTACACAATTAATAAGAGTTATATCTAGGAGAACCCATCATAACATATAAATACTTATATGTACCATAAATAGAAATAAAATTTAAGGCATAAAAATAATAATTTCCCATGGAAATAAATTTGTTGTATAATCTTTCCTCACATCACAATCAAAATTTATTTCTTAATGATTAAAAATAGAAGTACGAATTAAATATTTATGATTTTAATATCTAAATAACTAATCATAGGATTTAAATTTTGTGTTTATTTAAAAAAAATGAGGAGGGGTAGATAATTGGGTATTAAATTTTACTTTCATAAGGGTGTTTTAGGGAATCATTTTAAGACTTGTGAAGAAAAAAATGAACATGTAATTTTCTTTGAAAGCCATATTTAAACCACAATGGTTATCCCCTAAATATTAATTTATTTAATGAAATATTTATTGAGAATAAATACTATAAAATAGTGTTATATAAAAGGATTTAGGTATAGAATAGCTCTTCTTATCATGTTTTTTATGAAGTCATTTAACAAATGAAATTAAGGTATATAAATTACCCCATAAAAGGAAGGGTTAATAAGATAGGTATATATGTAAGATAAATAAATATATATATATATAATTTAGAAGAATTATATAACATCAAGTAAATATATTTAATTATTTAGAGAGATAACGGTTATAACCAAAATAAAGCAGGGTTGTTTGGAGAGATCCCTTACCTTAGGTTCCAAAATCGGTACTTACACTATAAATCCTAAATAATAACATTAGATTAATTAATTAATTAAACTCATAACCTTTAATATATATATATTAATTACTATAATTATATTAAATTCATTTACCATAATTCCAATTAGATATAAAGTTTAATTTCATTTCTTCAAGGGCATTTGTTTCATCATTCCACGGTTGGATCATTTGTGGATAATTATTAGAGTTCATGTAAAATGGGACTATAACTCCATAAATTAAATGAATTTATATTCATGTACTTATATAAATTGACATGGTCTGAAATATCTTTATGTATTCTAATATTGTAAGTGTTTATTTATTATAAACATTATCAGTATATGGTTAGTTCATTAAGGTTGTTTTACCAAACCACATGAACTAGATTCATTTTATATAATTAAAATATTTTAAAAAATTAAAAAAATTAAAAAAATTTATATTATAGTTATTATACTAATATTTAATCACAATAATATTTTTTTTACTAGCCTTGAAGGTGTTTGAGAAAAATGAAGTACATTGTTAATGGAGTTAGTGAACCAAGAATATTGTGAACAATGTATTTGTTTTAGAATCAAATTTTGGGAAGAGAAGAGGATGGAAAGTAGATATTAAAATTAACAAAAAAATATTATATTATATATATATGGTACTAGAGTTATTATTATATGGAATTTTTTTAGGATGATTAGGAGAAGAAAATTTAAAATTTGTTGAGGGAATTGCATTCACTATTAGATGTCTCCTCTTGGGCTTCCACTTAAGGCACTTTGGATTGCTATTTTGATATAACAAAGTATCATAGGGATGTGTGGAAGAGATTAGGGAAGTGTTTGGAAGATTTTGGGTAAGCTACAATTCTTATAAGGCGTGAGAAGAAGGGGTGGCGAGGGGTTGTATTTTTAAAGGGATGATATGAGTGTTTTTCAATATTATAATCATTAGTTTATTTTTTTTGCTCAAGCATTTGAATAGTGATGAATATTGTGACCATATATATAGTAAATAATGGATTTAGGTTTTATATAATGGGTTTTTCATCATCCATGACTCATAAATTAATGTATTTATCTTATAATGGCACATATCGTATTTAACTGTATTTCATTAATCACTAAAAAATCAACTATTTTAGAAAAAATAAAAAAAATCACCCTAATTTTTTTTATGTGCAGATTCAAAGAATGAAATCCACTATATGAAAATTATATTCAAAATATTTGAAATTATGTTTTTAATTAAAATTATTATTTATTTGAAAAAATAAAAATTTTAATATTATGATCAATTTCACAGCCCTATAAAAAATTAATTTTGGTATCATAAATTATTTATCATTATAATGTAACTTATTATTATTTTATAAAACCATTTTATAAAAATTAATTTTATTTTAAATCATTGTATTTGTTATAAAAAAATAAAATATATATGTTTTAGAAAAATATAGGCACTTATTTTATGAGTTTCAAAACATTTTTTTAACTTTTAAATGATTTAAATATGTCATATTTTCATTTTAAAAGGTAAAACATTTATTTTTCACTCCCATGGGTGATTATACGATTCTAATGGTCAGTTTATTATTCTAACATTCAAATTAGAATTCCAACGGTCAGATTACTACTGCAACTATTAAATTTTTAACGGTTATATGGGTTTCTGACTTTTTATAAATACCAAAAATTTAATTAAATATTTAATAAATTCTATATTTCTCAAGGTTATGAATGATTTTATTTTCAAGATGAATATTTAGTTATTGATATTATGATTCATTTGTACAATATTGTTCATGATTGTAATTATTCTTGGGGATTAAGCATATCCAAATTTTCATATTTTAGTTATTGTATTTTTTTTATCTCAATGTAATATTTTTAATTCCTATTTATATATTTAATCTCTAAATTTAACTATAATTGATATAATATTTTTTTTATTAATCATGTGGTGTGTGTTCTCAACAATATATTGGTAAATATTACACAATTATATAATTAGAAGACAAATCCCATGGATAAAATTCAAGGTCACTATAAATAATATTAAGTTGAATTATAAAGTCAAGAGTTTACATAAGATACTTATAATCATTACTACTGAAAAAATCATTTTATAATATTTTTAATTAGTTGAGATAAAAAATAAATGTACCCAAAGATAAAAATAAAACCACCAAAAGTTATCCATATGAAAAAATCATTTTGTTCCAAGTTGAGCAATGTTTTTTACTGCGTGCCAGAGAGAAGAAAATTGGAAAAAAAGTTCTCCATTAAGCATAATTCAATAATATTTAAGACCATGATATAATATAACATGGGGTGGCTAATTATGAACACCATAGACCAAATAAAATCTTTTTCAATTTTTTTGTCAACAATTCTATACCAAAAAATTTCTACCTTCCAAAAATGTAATTCTGATGACACGAAATCATTTTGCACCGATAGATGAATTCAAATTTATTTTTTTTATTTTTTTATTTTTACTGAGAATTAATATATTTTTTATATGTTTGTTTTTTAGTATTCTTTGATATTATAATTTTTTTACTTATATATTGCATCAACGCTTTCTATTTATTGGGATATTTTGTTTTTTATATTTAGATTCCTTTATAAATAAAAAACATTTAAATTGATGAATAATTTTTTTATAAAGATAGTTTTTTATAAAACCATATTGTATGAAATAATATCAAGATGGTACACCAAATGATAACATTTATAAAATATTATATTATTTATTTTTTACTTATGGATTTATGAAATAATTGTTTTTTTCTAAATGAAAATTCATATTCACATTAATATCATTTTAAGTTTAATTTATAATATAAAATAAATTGAAAAATTACTTTACTAAAGAATTATTATTTCATATCCTTTAGAAGGAATGTTTTTGGATCTCATGATCAAGGGTGATCAATAGATATCAAGCAACATTCTTGACATCTAAATAAAGGAAGTCGACCTAATATTTTTTGTCTCATTATTTATTGAATTTTTGGTATAGAATCATTTGGACTTTTTTACCATTCACATTCTAATTTTCAAATGGAATTATCCAATAAAATTTCTACAAGTGATATTAAATTTGAAAATAATATAACTTTTATCCTTTTTGATTAGAAGTTTAGATTATCTATTATAATATTCATTGAATTAATTGGAACTCTTCTTGAATGAGAATAATTTTTTATAACCCATGAGATACAAGAAGTTCATGGTTCATTTTTTAGTTCCTGGGATGAGTAATGTTTATTCATCATATAAGTGAATGTTCATAAAATGATTCATCTGTTGGATTTGGGGGCCTAGAACTAACTAATTTGTACATTATTAATTAATAAATACCTTATCACATCTTGATTGTTATTATGTGTGAAAATGCATATGATAATTTCATAAGGATAATTTTTGTATTAAAGGGTCATATCAGATCCCTGTTGTATCACCCCAATCTTCCACGATACGCTTCTATTTGAATAATACAGTAGCGTGTGCTGTACGCAACTTCAAGTTCTAACACACACCACAACCAATCAAACTAGACATTATGAATAGTAATACCCACTTTTAGAAATTTTATACATTTTATCTTTCAAAATGGACTTCATTTTTGGATTCTGAATATCGAAATTAGCTTAGGGTAAAGTTTTGTTACTTTTCTGAGAACATTCATATTTTGATGAATAGTAAAAATTACTAAATTTTAATTAAAAACAACTTTTTAATCAAAATAATTAATAGTGATAAATTATGAATTTTAGTTATTTTAGAGTATAATTAGATTATATTTTTACCATATTATCCAATGTTGGTCATTGGATATAAATTCACATTTAAACTGGACATAAGCAAGTGCCAATCTTTTGATAGTTATTATCTCTTAAAAACACATTTTTCGTTTTAACAACAGGAATTAATTTTAAATTAATTACTTCCACTTCTGTGTTTTGAATTTAGAAAAAAGGATTCCATATTTAGAATCTGAAGGTACAAATTGTGTAAATAGGTAACTTTTTTTAGACATTTTGAATAATTACTTTGGTAAATATTTTATTTACCGTGGTTAAAGGGTAAATCCGATAAATAAGGGTAAAAAAATAATATTATAATAATAATAAATTACCCTAAAACATGTCCTAACCATATTGGTTGATATATGTACAACCATAGACATCTTTGGGTCGATTTTGGGACCCCATGGATCCACTTGTAAGTGATAATGAAACTTTATATTAATTAAGTTAAAGTAAATACAAAAATGACATAAGCATATATCTTTTAGATTTTTTTTTACATAGGGTAATATATGTTATAGTTTAGACTATAAATATTCATTAGAAATTTAAAACTATTTCCTAAATAATAGTATTTTATTTATAATTTTTATACATTGAATTATTAAATTTGTTTATAACACAATAATGATGCAGTATTTTCCTTATTAATGAAAGAATACAATAATTAGTATTATAAATGTTAAAATAAATATAATTTGAAAGTTTTGATGAAATAAACGAATTTTATTGATTAATATGACATGTTACGATTTTTTAAATGAATTTCGTTCCAATTAATAATGCTTTTAAGACTTTAACAGAAATCAATTATTAAATAGTGTCAAAATTGACATAAAAGAGTTTTTAAAACAAATATTATAGTATTAATTAATATTCAATTCCTAAAAATCTATGGTTCTGCCAGAGTACTTATATAATTATAGGTGTATCATTAATGGACCACTTGAGGTCTATTGTAAGTATATAGTATGTTTATTAACCATATAATATAAAAATACAAAGTGACATGATAAATGTCAAACTATTTAAATAAGAGTTAAATATAAATCATAAAGTTAATATAGTGACCCAAAACTATCTAAAATCTATTTTATGAAAGTCTTTAGACCCATCCCCACCATAGACTTTTAATAATCCACTTTGGAGCCATTATAAACCGAATATTAATTTATTATAAATTAATACTTTTTGTTTTTCCTAAAGAGCCCCTCCTCCCCCTTATAAAAGGCCACAACTTCTAACCAATTCTTCATAACTTCAAAGCCTTTTAGTCCTGCAAAACTCTGCCCAAATACCCTCTCAAAATTCCTTCCTTCATCATAGAGTCATTCCTTTAGTCAGAAAGGCAACCTAAGGATCCCTTTTGATCATATCAAAAGGAAGAACCCGATGAAGAGTTAATGTTTTCACCACCCTCTTTCAAGATCCTTTCTTCTTCAACTTATTCTTTCTTTGTTATTTCTATTCTAAAATAATAAATCTAGTATCTTATATATACTGTGATGTTATTATAAATATGGTACAACCATATTCAGTATTCTATCCATCCTTTTAATGACATGTCACCATACGTGCGTACGTACGGCCTACCGTCTCCACGACGTGGTGTAATTGTTATTCAATATATTATTATTTGGATGGGTATAATAATGATGTTTAATTCATGTAAATAATAAATATAACATGATAACGATTCTTTATAAATGATATACCATCCAATTATACATTATTTTAATATCAAAAGAATGATATTGTCGCTCGTGCGTACGTACGGATTACCGTCTCCACGAACGCGATGAGATTTATTACCCATCATATACATTCAAGAATAAATTTCATTTTATGATTTAAAAATGTTTAGATACATGATATAATTCTGGATATGAATAATATTCATCCCATTCATAACAAATATGGCTCACATAACAAAGAATATAAAGGAAAATGAACCTGTTAACACCCGAAACGACGATAATACTAAGATATTATCAAAAAATAAATGTTAAAAGATCATATATGATATCATATTAATGTATACTATTCTTTTATATTTCAATAACAATTATTTCACCATTATACAAGAGGTTAACCTAACTTCAACCAAGGAAAAAGTACAAAGTAAGGGGTTTCTTATCTCACTTTTAATTTTGTGAGATTTCCATTGTTCACCACTTATTTATTGCATGTGGTGTGTGTAATACCCATGATTGTATTAATTGTGTAATATAAATTAATTTTTTTATATTTAAATCATAATTTTATGATCCTTCTTTCGTGGGTGTATGTTTCATAAGTTACCAAATCGATAAGGGAATTTGAAATTTCAATTTCCCCTCATTCGGCTTTACGTATACTTTGTTTATTATTTTACTCCAAGATTATGTGTGGAATAACTATTAATTTTCTTATGTCATAATTCCCACTCCTCTTTATGTGGATATACATTTTATACACATAATCAGTCAATTGATAAATTCTCAAGTCATCGATATGAACATGATAAGAGTAATTTTAACTCCATCTCTATTTGTTGAGTTAAATATCTAATTCATTGGTGTTGTTTTTTCAAGAATATGTGTGAATGTTCTCTGATTTATTTAAACTAAATATCCAATCATATTTAGTGTATTTATATTTGTCACACATAATTATGTCGTTGATTTATCCTTAACCTAAATATGTGGTCTTTATAAGAGGTTTCATCTCAATTTACATTCCCTTGAGACTTCTTTGTTGTTATACACCAATTCACTTTTATATGGTGTTTATAATGTAGTTTGACATATTATATCATGAATCCCTTTGATCTCATGATATTATAAAGTTTTTATTACCTCAATTATTTGTATTAAAGTGTCTCTTTTTTGGTTAGGAACTCTAACTAAAATATCATTTTAAATGTTTTAAAGATTTATTATTATAAATATTTCTCATTAATGTCCATGTTTTAAAGATGGTTTTAAGGATTTATTTATATGGACATTAAATTTTTAAAATTAAAATTCCTTTTAAAAGTTTCCAAGTGGTATGGGACACTTTGATTAAAAAATCTATTTTAAATGGCTTCTTGATAGATTGTGTGTCTTTTAAATGTTTTAAAAAAAAGGGGATATTTCCCTCAAATAGTTTTGATGATTATTTTCATATATGTAAATATCATTCATTATTCTCGATTGAGGTTAATCTGTTACAACACAATCTTCCATATTATATCGAATGAGTTATGTTTGACTATGGATGTGCTATTTTTATACCATTCATGGTTTGTGGTTAATGTATTGACATTTCATATGCTAGTTTTAATATGAATTTTTATGTTATGTTTCAAACTTTTCATATGAGGAATGTATTGGACTTAGTAAGTAACGGGTGAAGCTCACTATAGCTCCTCAATGCATCGGTAGGTCTCATGAGACAAACTAGTGTTTTGGAACAAGGCCTTGACAAAATATTATTTGTAGTCTTGGTATAAGGCCTTGAATATGTGGTTATGATAGTCTGAAATTATCCATTCCATCATTATAAAAGTGGTAATTGATATTACATGTGATTATTCGACTAGTAGAATATCTATATGAATAAGTAAATGGAATTATTTCATTTTATTTCTGCCATATTATATTGAAGTTTATGTTTAAAAGGCTTTTGTTTTATTTATACATTGCCTTAAATGTTTATGCTTCTTTATAAAAGTTTACACTATATTGTTATCATTACTGGGCATTTTATCTCACCCCTTTATATGTTTTATTTTTTCCCATGATGTGAAGATGTATTTTATGAATGACCTGTAGGGATAGTATAAGGGGATATGAGTGTGGAGACAAGATGTTGTTGTAGTTTTTCACTATATGATGTAATGTAAACTTTATGAATGTATCTAGTGATTCTAAGGCTAATAAACTAATCAGTCTTTAGAGACATGATCTTTTGTGACCAGTCCAATGATACGTAATAATGCACCGACTTTGGGTAACTAGGGTCGGGGCATTACAGTTGGTATCATAGGAAGTTTAGTACAAACCTTGGAAACTATATTTCGATAAACTCTGATTAGAGCACATAGCCCTAAGATAGACTTTGAGAATTAGTATAAAAGAACTTTCTATAATTTTGGTATTTTAGAGATTTTGTGAGTTTTCCAAGAAATAAATCCCTATTTGGATACGAGCAAGTAGAGGCGGCTTTGGAATATATGTACCTATGGGTAAAACCCAAAAACACCTCTTTGAGCTAGACTCAACTGGGAACTGGTGCATGATAATAGGCCTTGCTGCACTCTTGGTTATGACACTCCCGGGGAATATTCTTAGGATAATTTACATTTTCTTTACAAACCGATTTGAAGTATTTTAATATAGGATGAGAATAAATGACCTTGGTTAATCCTAAGGTTTTTTGAATTGAGAAAATGGTTCCATGATATTCTCTAAATTATTTTATGACTGCTATTACTCACACAATGCTTTCCAGTTTTAGTAAATGGCTGGATTTCAAGGAAGTCATAGTAACATTGAGAATGCTGTAAAAGGTGGGAACGGTGGTGGAAATGAGAAAAAAAATGTATTTTTGATGGGTATAAAAGATATCGTCTTCATACCAAATCAGTTTTCCAAAAATATGATCAAAAACATATATTTTAACCAACTCCTAAACTCAACAAAGAAGAGAAAGGTGATGAATGATAAGAGCTCCCGTAGTGGAGACCTTGGAGAAAAGAATCCTCAATTTCCACCATGCAGGAAATGTGGAAGGAGACACCCAGAATAGTGTCTCAATGGAAGGAAAGAAGGACATAAAGTGAAGAATTGCTGAGGAAAAATGAATATTACTATGGAAGAAAATAAAAATGGTCCCAAGAGTCCATCTACAGTCATTTGTTGTAAATGTAGGGGAACTGGCCATTACCCGAGTGAATTCCCTATTCTATATGATATTTTCTTTGTCAAAGAAGAAGCTATGTGGAAATAAATGGTTGGAGATATGTTTAAAAGTATTACTTACCTTTGTTGATGGTATTACTTCAGAATAATTTTCTCTTTTATTTGTAACCCTACAGTTTTCTATGTGAGAATGATATTTGAGGAAGAATTATCTTTTCTCTTGTGGATATAGTTATAAATAACCATTTGGTTTTATATGATCATTGGGTTTGAGGCAATTAAAATTTATTATATTTTGGGATGAAAATGCAAGGTATGAGATAACATTTGTGGTTAAATTATGTTATAGTTATTTTGAGGGATTTATCTCATTTTGGTAATGTTATAAAATATAGTTTTTGAAAAAATGAGAACACCAAGACAGTGTGACAACCCATTGCATCAGACAAAGTTGTTGGAATCGAACCCACAACCAAAGTGAGATTGGGATTTTATCGCCTACCACTGGACAACATGATTTCCCTGGTTAGTGTGGCTAATTATTTTTAGTTAAATGATTTTATTGATCAATAATAAGTTGATTTAGGATATTATATATTATCAAATGAATACCCTTAGTATAGGAAAATGATTTGGTGATTAAGTGATAAATGTTATTTTGGAAGATGTTCGCTTTGTTGGGAACACAATATACCCAAGGAAAATAGAATACTATGTTTTTATTTTGGATTTACAGTGATTTGGTTTATTTATAGAAATTTTTAACCTATAATAGAGAATATTTGATTAGGTTAATTACTTTTAAGTAGGTGACTTTAATTGTAGTTAATTTCATTTGGAGATGAAATTTGACGTGGAAGACTACATAACCAAATTCTTCATAAGTTTTGGGTTTCAATATTAGTTTGGATTATATTTAAGGATTTTAAGGACAATTGTTTATTGAATGTTATTTATTTAACTTTGGGGTATTGTTGGTTTAATTTTAGAAATGAAGATTAGTGTTTATTTATCTAATGGAATATCCTTTTGGGGGATCATCAGATCTTATACTAACTATTTTGGTTTTGATTAATCTCTATAGACAAGGTAAATATATAGTTTATCCTTTGTGGATCATGTGATTCTATAAGAAGTTTATTCTAGATCTTTTAGTGTGACCAAGTCTTCTTGAATACTCATCATTTAAAAATGAGTTAGTAGTAGAAATTTATTAAATAATGAAAATTTATTTAAAAATTATGTATATATATCTATGTTCTTATTCAATCTCAGAAATGAATTCATCATCTTTATATAATGTAACTTAAAACAAAAAAATGTTTCCCGTTTACTTTTGATACTAGGAAACTAATGACCGTTTGTCCTATAACAAGTTTGTGGTTTAATTGTTGTTAACTTTCTCCTGATCATGTTTTCTATATCTCTCCATCAGAACTTAACACTTATTTTATCATCCATATCCATGTTTTTCTTCATGTAATCTTAGTATAGGTTATCTCGGGTAACCTTTGGACTTCTCTTTCTCTCTTTTAAAGTGATAGTTTTATTGACTCTTTTATCATTGTGGGACTTTCCATTATATTTTCAAGCCCAATTTAAAAAATTGCGAGGAAGAAATTTATTGAAGTAGGTGATAATATAACTCCCCAATATTCCACGGTATGCTTCCCTTTGAATAATACAGTAGCGTGTGTTGTACACAACTTCGAGTTCTAACACACACCACAACCAATAAAACTAGCCGTCATGAATAGTAATACCAACTTTTTGAAATTTTATACATTTTATCATTCAAAATGGACTTAATTTTTGGATTCGGAATATCAAAATTAGCTTAGGGTGAAGTTTTGGTACTTTTATGATAACATTCATATTTTTATAAATAGTGAAAATTACAAAATTATAATTAAAAACATATTTTTTAATCAAAATAATTAATAGTGATAAATTATTAATTTGAGTGATTTTAGAGTATAATTAGATTATATTTTTACCATTTAATCAAATATTGGTCATTGGATATAAATTCACATTTAAACTGGACATAATCAAGTGTCAATCTTTTGATAGTTATTATCTCTTAAAAACACGCTTTTCGTTTTAACAACAGGAATTAATTTTAAATTAATTACTGACACTTCTGTGTTTTGAATTTAGAAAAATGGATTCTATATTTAGAATCAGAAGGTCCAAATTGTGTAAATAGGTAACTTTTATTTTTAGAAATTTTGAATAATTACTTCGGTAAATATTTTATTTACCGTGGTTAAAGGGTAAATCCGGTAAATAAGGGTAAATAAATAATATAATAATAATAATAGTAAATTACCCTAAAACGTGTCCTAACCATATTTTTTGATACATTCTTGACCATGGGCATCTTTGGGTCGATTTTAGGACCCCATGGATTCACTTGTAAGTGATAATGACACTTTATATTAATTAAGTTAAAGTAAATACAAAAATGACATAAGCATATATCTTTTAGCCAAATAATTTTACATAGGGTTATATATGTTATAGTTTAGACTATAAATATTAATTATAAATATAAAAATATTTCCTACATAACTTTATTTTATTTATATTTTTTAGACATTGAATAATTAAATTTATTTGTGACACAATAATGATGCAGTATTTTCCTTATTAATGAAAGAATAAATTAATTAGTATTATAAATGTTAAAATAAATATAATTTGAAAGTTTTGATGACATCCACGAATTTTATTTATTAATATGACATGTTAGGATTTCTTAAATTAATTTGGTTGGAATTAATAAAGTTGTTAAGACTTTAAAAAAAATAAATTATTAAATAGTGTCAAAATTGACATAAAAGAGTTTCTAAAACAAATATAATACTATTAATTCATATTCTATTCCTAAAAATCTATGATTCAGCCAAAGGACTTATAAAATGATAGTTGTATCATTACTGGACCACTTGGGGGTCTCTTGAAAGTATATAGTAAGTTTATTAACCATATAATATAAAAATACAAAGTTACATGGTAAATGTCAAACTATTTAACTAAGAGCTAAATATAAATGATAAAGTTAATATACTAGCCCAAACCTGTCTAAAATCTATTTGATGAAAGGATTTCGACTCATCCCCACCTTATACCTTGAATAATGCACTTTTGAGCCATTAGAAACCAAATATTAATTTATTATAAATTAATACTTTATGTTTTTACTAAAGAGCCCCACCTCCCCCTTATAAAAGGACACCACTTCTAACAAATTATTTGTACCTAAAAGACTTTTGGTTCCAAAAAAATCTGCCCAAATACCCTCTCAAAATTCCTCCCTTCATACTAGAGGCATTCCTTTAGTCTGAAATCCAACCTAAGGAGCCCTTTTGATCATATCAAAAGGAAGAACCCAAAGAAGAGGTAATGTTTTCACCACCCTCTTTCAAGTTCCTTTCTTCTTCAACTTATTCTTTCTTTGTTATTTACATTATAAAATATTAATTGCAGTATATTCTCTATACTGTGATGTTATTATAAATATGGTACAACCATATTCAGTATTCTATCCATCCTTTGAATGACATGTCACCATACGTGCGTACGTACGGCCTACCGTCTCCATGATGTGGTGTAATTGTTATTCAATATATAATTATTTGAATGGGTATAATAATGATGTGTAATTCATGTATATAATAAATTTAACATGATAATTATTCTGTATAAATGACATACCATCCAATTATATATTATTTTAATATCAAAAGAATGATATTGTCGCTCGTGTGTACGTACGGATTACCGTCTCCATGAATGCGATGAGATTTATTCCCCATCATATCCATTCAAGACTAAATTTCATTTGATGATTACAAATAATGTTTATATATATGATATCATTCTGTATATGAATAAGATTCATCCCATTCATAACAAACATGTCTCACATAACAAAGAATATAAAGGAAAATGAATCTGTTAATTCCCGAAACGACGATAATACTAAGATATTATCAACAAATGAATGTTAAAAGATCATATATGATATCATATTAATGTATATGATTCTTTTATAATTCAATAACAATTATTTAACCATTATACAGGAGGTTAACCTACCCTCGACCAAGGAAAAAGTACAAAGTAAGGGGTTCCTTATCTCACTTTTAATTCCGTGAGATTTCCATTGTTCACCACTTATTTATTGCATGTGGTGTGTGTACTGCCCATGATTGTATCCATTGTGTAATATAATTTAATTTTTTTATATTTAAATCATCATTGTATTATCCTTCTTTCATGGGTGTATGTTTCGTATGTTACCAAATCGATAAGGGAATTTGAAATTTCAATTTCCACTCATTCGGATTTACGCATACTTTGTTTATTATTTTACTCCAAGATTATTTGTGGAATCACTATTAATTTTATTATGTCATAATTTAAACTCCATTTCTATGGATATACATTTGATACACATAATCAATCAATTTATAAATTCTCAAGTCATCGATATGAACTTGATAAGTGTAATTTTATTTCAATCTCCATTTGTTGAGTTAAATATCCAATTCATTGGTGTTGTTTTTACAAGAATATGTGTGAATATTATCTGATTGATTTACACTAAATATACAATCATATTGAGTGTATTTATATTTGTCACACATAATTTTGTCGTTTATTTATCCTTAACCTAAGGATATGATCTTTATAAGAGGTTTCATCTCAATTTACATTCCATTGAGACTTCTTTGTTGTTATTTACCAATTCACTTTTATATGGTGTATATAATGTAATTTGACATAGTATATCATGAATCCATTTTTTCTCATGATATTATAAAGTTTTGATTTCCTCAATTATTTGTATTCAAGTGTCTCTGTTTTGGTTAGGAACTCTAACAACAATATCATTTTAAATTATTTAAATATTTATTATTATAAATCTTTCTCATTAATGTCCATTTTTTAAAGATAGTTTAAGGATTTATTTATATGGACATTAAAGTTTTACAATTAAAATTACTTTTAAAAGTTTAAAATTGGTATGGGACACTTTGATTCAAAAATCTATTTTAAACGGCTTATTGACAAATAGTGTGTCTTTTAAATGTTTTCAAGGAAACGAGGGATATTTCTCTCAAATAGTTTTGATGATTATTTTCATCTATGTAAATATCATTCATTATTCTTGATTGAGGTTAATCTGTTACAATACAATCTGCCATATTATATCGAATGAGTTATGTTTGACTATGGATGTGCTATTTTTATACCATTCATGGTTTGTGGTTAAAGTATTGACATTTTGTATTCTAGTTTTAATATGAATGTTTATGTTATGTTTCACACTTTTCATATGAGTAATGCATTGGACTTAGTAAGTGATGGGTGAAGTTCGCTATTTCTCCTCGATGCATCAGTAAGTCTCATGAGACAAACTAGTGTCTTGGCATAAGGCCTTGAAAAAATCTTATTTTTAGTCTTGGCACAAGGCCTTGACTATGTGGTTATGATAGTCTGAAATTATGCATTCCATCATTATGAAAGTGGTTATTGATAATGCATGTGATTAGTTGACTAGTAGAATATCCATGTGAATAAGTAAATGATATTATTTTAATTTATTTTTTCTATATTATTCTGAAGTTCAAGTTTAAAAGGATTTTGTTTTAGTTATACATTTCCTTAAATGTTTATGCTTATTTATGAAAGTTTCCTCTATATTGTTATTATTTCTGGGAATTTGAGATCACCCCTTTCTATGTTTTATTTTTTCCCAGTATGTGAAGATGTATTTTATGAATGACCTGCAGGGATAGTATAAGAGGATATGAGTGTGGAGACAAGATGTTGTTGTAGTTTTTTACTTTATGATGTAATGTAAACTTTATGAATGTATCTAGTGATTCTAAAGCTACTAAACTAATCAGTCATTTGAGACTTGATCTTTTGTGATCAGGCTAATGATAAGTAATAATGCACCGACTCTGGGAAATTGGGGTCGGGGCATTACACCTGCTATGATGAGAATCCGGAAGTGTCATAACACTATTCTTGAATAAATGTTCTTTGGTTGGATGATATTATTTGAGGGACACAAATAATATAGTCCATTAGGGGTGGGGACTCATAATAATTTGAGGCACCTTCTCATGGAGTGCGCCCTTGGTAATATCTAGTAGAATATTATGATAACGAGACAAACCACTAGGAAATCCACATTTCATAGTGCCATTGGATATTCCTATCTGTGGACATGTGTTTTGGTCCTTAGAATTTAATATTATTATTAATGGATATTAAAACTCAAACAATTAGATGTATTGATAAAAACTATGATGGAGCACTATTCGCAGTGAGGTAGGATATATTGGGTGTGTCACGAGTAATGCATCATTAGTAAATAATGCGAGAAAGGATTGGTCCCTTCTTTTCCATAATAGAAGTAGATATCTTAGGCCATCTTATAGAATTGATATAGCCTAAATAAATCCATGTCCATGTTACGGAATGTGAATTTTCAATTCCAAAAAGACAAAGAAAGAATAATCAAGCACATGGTTTGATGGCAGTAGCATGCAACCCGCTTGATTTGAGATATCCAGACAAAGAGATTGCATCACACAGTAAGCATTCATAGGAGGTGACACATCATTTAGGTGTTAACTTCTTTCTCTATGGGTGCCTTGTCATGTTGCTAGAAGCTAAACTTGGAATTTAGGTAGGCTCCGCCTAATTCCAATGTGAAAGAGTACTAAGGGTCACACACTATGTGTGTCCAAGTATCTTAGTTAAATATATATTCAACAAGGTGAATAAAGATTATTCCAGATTGTGGTTTAATTACTATTCTAGGATTCTTGATCACATTTATTTATACACTAGTTATTCGAGAGAATATATTGTGGGTGAAATAATATATTTATTAGAGATTAATGCAGTGATATTTATTGTAACACCCCAAGATTTCATAGTGTGTTATTTCTTCAAAATAATTCAATAACTTGCACTACACGCAACACCGAGTTCAATTACACCATGACTTACCAAAAAAAAAGTCATTAAAAGAGGTCATGAATAGCATTAACTACATTTTTAACTTTATATAATCCTTATAATTTTAGAATCCATATTATGAGTTTCTTAGTCATAATGCAAGAACAGATTCATTTTCAGTATTGCACTTTTATCAAATTTTGATAGTGAAACCTTTTTAAATACAATATTTTTAGCTTTTTGACTAAATGGGGACATCAAAAATTTAAAATGAAATATCCCAAGCTTCCACGGTACGCTAGCGTGTGTTGTACGCAACACTGAGTTCTAACACACCGTAACCAATCAAACTAGCTGTTATGAATAGTAATACCTAATTTTTGAAGTTATATATATTTTATATTATAAAATGGACTTCATTTTTGGATTTGGAATATCAAATTTAGCCTAAGGTGAAATTTTGGTACTTTTCGGATAACTTTCATATTTTGATGAATAGTGAAAATTACTAAATTTTAATTAAAAACAACTTTTTTAATCAAAATAATTAATAGTGATAAATTGTGAATTTGAGTGGTTTTAAAGTATATTTAGAATATATTTTTACCATTTAATATAATGTTGGTCATTAGACATAATTTTACAATTAAACCGAACATAAACAAGTGTCAATCTTTTGATAGTTATTATCTCTTAAAAACACGCTTTTTGTTTTGACAGCGGGAATTAATTTTAAATTAATTTCTGCCACTTCTGTGTTTTGAATTTAGAAAAATGGATTCCATATTTGGAATCAGGATGTTCAAATTGTGTAAATAGGTAACTTTTATTTTTAGACATTTTGAATAATTACTGCGGTAAATATTTTATTTACCATGGTTGATGGTAAATCCGGTAAATAAGGGTTAAAAAATAATATTATAATAATACTAAATTACCCTAAAACGTGTCTTAACCCTCTTGGTTGATACATGGTCGACCAGGGGCATCTTTGGGTCGATTTTGGGACCCCATGGATCCACTTGTAAGTGATAATGACACTTTATTTTAATTAAGTCAAAATGAATACAAAAATGACACAAGCATATATCTTTTAGAAAAACAATTGTTACATAGGGTTATATAAGTTCGATTTTAGATTATAAATATTCATTAGAAATCTAAAGAGATTTCCTACATAATGATATTTTATTTATAATTTTTAGACATTAAATAATTTATTTTATTTATGACACAATGATGATGCAGTAATTACTATAATAGTGAAAAATTAAAATAATTAATATTATAAATACCCAAAAAAATATAATATGAAACTTTTAATGAATTAAACTAATTTTATAGGATAATATGATATATTAGGATTGATTTAATTGACTTTTTTCGAAGTAATCAATCTGTTATGAGTTTCACAAAAATCAACTATTGAATAGTGTCAAAATTGACATAAAAGAGTTCTTAAAACAAATATTATATTATTAATTGATATTAAATTCCTAAAAATCTAAGGTTCGGCCAAGAGACTTATATAATTATAGTTTAATCATTAATGGACCACTTGGGGGTCGCTTGGATGTATATAGTAAGTTTATTAACCATATTATATAAAAATACAAAGAGACATTCTAAAAGTGAAACTAATTAACTTAGAGTTAATACTTAAAGATAAGGTTAATATAAGTACCCAAACCTGTATAAATTCTATTGGTTGAGTGTTGTTCGACCTATCCCCACCTTAGACTTTGAATAGTCAACTTTGGAGCCATTGGAAACCGAATATAAATTTATTATAAATTAATATTTCCAGCTTTTCCAAAGGTGCCCCTCACCCCTCTTATAAAAGGGCACTCCTCCTTCTCCTTTCTTCACACCTCTAAGCCATTTTGGTTCGGCCAAACTCTGCCCAAATACTCTCCCAACATCCCTCACTACAACCTAGAGGCCTTTGTTTGATCAGAAAGCCAACCTAAGGAGCCCTTTTGATCAAATCAAAAGGAAGAACCCGAAGAAGAGGTAATGATTTCACCACCCTTTTCCAAGTTCCTTTCTTCTTCCACTTCCTCTTACTTTGTTCTTACCATTCTAAAATAATAACTCCAGTATCTCACATATACTGTGATGTTATTATAAATATGGTACAACCATATTCAGTATTCTGTCCACCCTTTGAATAACATGTCACCATACGTGCGTACGTACGACTTACCGTCTCCACGTCGTGGTGTAATTGTTATTCAATATAATATTATTTGGATGGGTATAATAATGATGTGTAACTCATGTAAATAATAAATATAACATGTTAATGATTCTGTATATATGATATACCATCCATTTATATATTATTTTAATATCAAAAGAATGATATTGTCGCTCGTGCGTACGTACGGACTACCGTCTCCACGAACGCGATGAGATTCATTCTCCATCATATCCATTCAAGTATAATTATCATTTGATGATTTAAAAATGATGTTTAAGGACTTGATATCATTATGGATATGAATAATATACAACCTATCCTTTACAAACATGTCTTACGTAACAAAACATATAAAAGAAAACAAGTAAGTTAACACCCGAAACGACGATAATTCTAAGATATTATTAACAAATCAATGTTAAAAGATCATATATGATATCATATTAATATATATGATTCTTGTATAATTTAATAACAATTATTTCACCATTATACAGGAGGTTAACCTACCCCAACCAAGGAAAAGTACAAGGTAAGGGGTTTTCATCTCACTCCTTATTCCCGTGAGATTCATGTCATATTGCCACCATCACCTTTTGTGTGGTGTATGTACTACCCATAATTATATTCTTTGTGTAATAAACTCTAATCTATGTGTATTTACATATTCATTGTATGATACCTCTTTCATGGGTTGTATGTTTCATAAGTTACCAAATTGGTAAGGGTTATTTCACAATCTCTTCATTATCCGAGGTTGTTTTTACGTAAAAATCTACTGGGATCTCGTTATCATCCACATCCATGTTTCTTCAAAATTTATTTCAAAACATTTTTACAAGAATATGTGTTAAAGTCATTTATACCCTTGTTTGACTTTTTATAAGAGGTTTATAAAGGAATCTTTCCGTCGTTTTCAAAACAAGGTCCTTTTTAACCTTTTCGACAGAATTGAGGTAAGAATGTTTTTTTAACTTATACGGCGGGTGCGGTTATTTTACGCCGTTATAAAATATTCAAAGCTTTCCTTACAAGCTTATAAGAATATTTTCAAAGAAAATGTTTTATTTTATATGGATCTTAAATTATTTCAAAATAAAAGGAGATATTTCTTTAAAAAATTTTTTGATTTCATCTACGTCAACATCCTTTGATAAATTTTAAGATTATTTGAAGTTGATTTATTATGATACAAAACTTCTATATTGTATTGAAGGTTTTGTGATATGTTTGACTATGGATGTGCTATTTTTATACCATTCATAGTTTATGGTGAAATTATTGACATTTCGTATGCTAGTTTTAATACGAATGTTTATGTTATGTTTAAACCTTTTCATATGGGAATGCATTGGACTTAATAAGTGACAGGTGGAGCCCGCTATAGCTCCTCGATGCATCAGTAGGTCTCATGAGACAAACTAGTGTCTTGGCACAAGGCCTTGACAAAATCTTATTTGTAGTCTTGGCACGAGGCCTTGACTATGTGGTTATGATAGTCTGGAATTATGCATTCCAACATTATGAAAGTGGTTATTGATTTTTGCATGTGATTATTCGATTAGTAGAATATCCATGTGAATAAGTAAATGGCATTATTTCATTTTATTTATGCCATACCATGTTGAAAGTTCAGGTTTGAAAGGCTTTTGTTTTAGTTATACATTTCCTTAAAAGTTTATTCTTATTTATGAAATTTTCCGCTATATTGTTATCCTTACTGGGCATTTGAGCTCACCCCTTTTCTATGTTTTATTTTTCCCAGGAAGTGAAGAAGTAAGTTATGAATGACCTGCAGGGATATTATGTGGGGATATGAGTGTGGATTATGGAGACAATATGTTGTTGTAGTAGTTTTTCGTTTTATGATGTAATATGAATATATCTAGTGTTTCCAAGGCTACTAAACCAATCGGTCTTTCGAGATTTGATCTTTCTTGTGATCATGCCAATGTTACGAAGTAATGCACCGACTCTGGGTAGCTGGGGTCGGGGCGTTACAGTTGGTATCAGAGGAAGTTTAGTACAAACCTTGGAATCTAGATTTAGATAAACTCTGATTAGAGCACGTAGACCTAAGATGAACTTTGAGGATTAGTATAGAAGAACTTCCTAGAATTTTGGTATTGTAGAGATTTTGTGAGTTTTCCGAGCAATACATCCCTGTCTGGATACGAGCAGGTAGAGGCGGCTCTGGCACAGATGTACCTAGGGGTAAAACCCGAAAACACCGCTTTGAGCTAGACTCGAACGGGAACTGGTGCACGACAACGGGCCTTGCTGCACTCTTGGTTACGACACTCCCGGGGGATATGCTTAGGATAATTCTCATTTTCTTTACAAACCATTATGAAGGGTTTATGAGTATATACTTCCTCAAAGAAAACATTTTTATGATTATGGATTATATCCATAAATAGTTCAATTTATGTTAAGTGTTTTATAAGTATGGGATTATGTATTTTGACTCATAAACTAATCTAGTTTATGCCATTGTTTAGAAATGGCGCCCAGTAGAAGGAATGATAACTCTAGAAATGCACATGATTCAAAGAGAAGGAAGGATCATATCTCTCATGGTCTTAAGCTAGAATTTATAAGAGAAATAGTCTCCCATGTATTATCATCATATGAAGAAATAATATCATGTGTTGATAAGATAAGTAAAGAGTTTACTGAGTCCTATGGCTTTGAAGGGAAGCAAGAGAAGAAAAGGATGGAAGAGAGAAAGATGGATAAAGGGAAGAGGGAAAAGAAGAATTTTCTCATATGTGGTAACTGTGGAAAGAAACACCCTGGAACTTTCCTGAAAGGAATGGGAGTTTGTTATAAGTGTGGAGGAAAAGGGCACAAAGTACATGACTGCAAGGGTAAGAAAATGGTTTTAAATGTACAATGATTCATTTGCAAGGAGTTTGGACACTATGCGAACCTATGTCCCAGTCATCAGACTATGCCGCAAATGATGTTATTGGATAATAATCAAGTTATGATACTACCACAGATGAATAGGAATGATTAGAGTTCTTATGTTGATTATGTCAATTGAGTGTTGTATCAACAATGTACTTGTTATAATAATTATGGAGTATATAAGGATTGTACTGCAGTACTATTTCATTAAGGACTTGAGATTGTGTGGAACAAAGAAAAGTGACTCAATAGCAGGATACATTTTTGGAAAATATATGGTTGAGAGAATATAGTTCTGATACTGAGGTAGTGATTTTGGAATAATATGTGATTATTTTGGATAAATTATATTGGATATTCTTGACTACCCTGGAACTGATTAATGATTTGTATATTCCATCATTGTTGGGGTTTAAAACATTTTTGGATTAATGAAGTATATCCAGCATTCTATATGGAATAAGGGAACATGAATGTAATCAATAAGGAATATGGTAATACATGATGAAGGTATTCATATTCTATTACGGGGTAAAAAGGATCTATATTATGTTTACCTTCCTTATAAATGTTGGACTGTGAGTTTGGATAGAAGTATTTTGGATAGTTCTAGTTTGGATTATTTTGGATTTCCATAAAAGGACAACCCGGAGGTCGGGCGGCAACCCGTCGCGTCCGGCAAGGCTGCGAGACTTGAACCCACAACCGAATGGCGACAAGGGTGTATCACCTACCACTATCCCACGAGATGTCCTGGATTAAATAAAGTAGTTTTTTAAAAGATCTGGTAGATTAATTATAAATTCGTTTATTTTGGAACCCTCTATGAATAGTATAAATAGAATTTTTTTTACGAGTGAATGATGAGTTTTGGTAGAAATTTATTAATGGATAAAACTCTAATTATAAACTAAGTATATCTCCTTATGATCTTATCCAATCTCATAAATAAATTCCTCATCATTAATAAAAGGAACTTAGAACAAAAATGTTGTCCTAGATGGTACCTTAAATCATCACTAATTTATGGCTTTGGGATTGTTGGCCTTTTCATATCCATGTTCTCTACCACTCTCCATCAGATAATTGATGGCTAGATTTTTCTTCCATATCCATATTTTCTTACATGGAACCCTAGTATGTGTTATTTTCGGTAATCTACATACTTTCGACTCTTTATTTTAAATAGAGGCCTCGTTAATTCATTTTTCGATGTGGGATTTCAACTAAGATATTTTGAAACGTCAAAAATGTGTTATCCCAATACCCTATATTTTGTTGAACCGATGGTACTTCAAATCATCATAGATTGATGAGTTTAAGGACCTCAATTATACACTTGTTTGTGATTGATGACCTCAATCACTACCTATAAATATTTACGTTTTCCTCCGATTATATGTCTCTAATTGCCACCAATGTTCTCCTAATCAAGATCATAATTTGGTGGTGACCCTTTCATTTCTATTTTCCTCATATTAAGACTAAATTTTAGTAACCCAATTTCTGATGTGGGTTTTCCCACAAATATATTATCTATTTTCAACCTTTTATTTTCGAAGAACAATTTCAAATTGCGAGGACGCAATTTATTGAAGGAGGGGAGAATGTAACACCCCAAGATTTCATAGTGTGTTATTTCTTCAAAATAATTCAATAACTTGCACTACACGCAACACCGAGTTCAATTGCACCATGACTTACCAAAAAAAAGCCATTAAAAGAGGTCATGAATAGCATTAACTACATTTTTAACTTTATATAATCCTTATAATTTTAGAATCCATATTATGAGTTTCTTAGTCATAATGCAAGAACAGATTCATTTTCAGTATTGCACTTTTATCAACTTTTGATAGTGAAACCTTTTTAAATACAATATTTTAAGCTTTTTGACTAAATGGGGACATCAAAAATTTAAAATGAAATATCCCAAGCTTCCACGGTACGCTAGCGTGTGTTGTACGCAACACTGAGTTCTAACACACCGTAACCAATCAAACTAGCTGTTATGAATAGTAATACCTACTTTTTGAAGTTATATATATTTTATATTTTAAAATGGACTTCATTTTTGGATTCGGAATATCAAATTTAGCCTAAGGTGAAATTTTGGTACTTTTCGGATAACTTTCATATTTTGATGAATAGTGAAAATTACTAAATTTTAATTAAAAACAACTTTTTTAATCAAAATAATTAATAGTGATAAATTGTGAATTTGAGTGGTTTTAAAGTATATTTAGAATATATTTTTACCATTTAATATAATGTTGTTCATTAGACATAATTTTACAATTAAACCGAACATAAACAAGTGTCAATCTTTTGATAGTTATTATCTCTTAAAAACACGTTTTTTGTTTTGACAGCGGGAATTAATTTTAAATTAATTTCTGCCACTTCTGTGTTTTGAATTTAGAAAAATGGATTCCATATTTGGAATCAGGATGTTCAAATTGTGTAAATAGGTAACTTTTATTTTTAGACATTTTGAATAATTACTGCGGTAAATATTTTATTTACCATGGTTAAGGGTAAATCCGGTAAATAAGGGTTAAAAAATAATATTATAATAATAATAAATTACCCTAAAACGTGTCTTAACCCTATTGGTTGATACATGGTCGACCATGGGCATCTTTGGGTCGATTTTGGGACCCCATGGATTCACTTGTAAGTGATAATGACACTTTATTTTAATTAAGTCAAAATGAATACAAAAATGACACATGCATATATCTTTTAGAAAAACAATTGTTACATAAGGTTATATAAGTTTTATTTTATATTATAAATATTCATTAGAAAGATAAAAGGATTTCCTACATAAGGATATTTTATTTATAATTTTTAGACATTAAATAATTTATTTTATTTATGACACAATGATGATGCAGTAATTACTATAATAGTGAAAAATTAAAATAATTGATATTATAAATACCCAAAAAAATATAATATGAAACTTTTAATGAATTAAACTAATTTTATAGGATAATGTGATATATTAGGATTGATTTAATTGACTTTGTTCGAAGTAATAAATCTGTTATGAGTTTCACAAAAATCAACTATTGAATAGTGTCTAAATTGACATAAAAGAGTTCTTAAAACAAATATTATATTATTAATTGATATTAAATTCCTAAAAATCTAAGGTTCGGCCAAGAGACTTATATCATGATAGTTTCATCATTAATGGACCACTTGGGGGTCGCTTGGATGTATATAGTAAGTTTATTAACCATATTATATAAAAATACAAAGAGACATTGTAAAAGTGAAACTAATTAACTTAGTGTTAATACTTAAATATAAGGATAATATAAGTACCCAAACCTGTCTAAATTCTATTGGTTGAGTGTTGTTCGACCTATCCCCACCTTATCCTTTGAATAGTCAACTTTGGAGCCATTGGAAACCGAATATAAATTTATTATAAATTAATATTTCTAGCTTTTCCAAAGGTGCCCCTCACCCCTCTTATAAAAGGGCACTCCTCCTTCTCATTTCTTCACACCTCTAAGCCATTTTGGTTCGGCCAAACTCTGCCCAAATACTCTCCCAACATCCCTCAATACAACCTAAAGGCCTTAGTTTTATCAGAAAGCCAACCTAAGGAGCCCTTTTGATCAAATCAAAAGGAAGAACCCGAAGAAGAGGTAATGATTTCACCACCCTTTTCCAAGTTCCTTTCTTCTTCCACTTCCTCTTCCTTTGTTCTTACCATTCTAAAATAATAACTCCAGTATATCACATATACTGTGATGTTATTATAAATATGGTACAACCATATTCATTATTCTATCCACCCTTTGAATAACATGTCACCATACGTGCGTACGTACGACTTACCGTCTCCACGTCGTGGTGTAATTGTTATTCAATATAATATTATTTGGATGGGTATAATAATGATGTGTAACTCATGTAAATAATAAATATACCATGTTAATGATTCTGTATATATGATATACCATCCATTTATATATTATTTTAATATCAAAAGAATGATATTGTCGCTCGTGCGTACGTACGGACTACCGTCTCCACGAACGCGATGAGATTCATTCTCCATCGTATCCATTCAAGTATAATTATCATTTGATGATTTAAAAATGGTGTTTAAGGACTTGATATAATTCTGGATATGAATAATATAAAACCTATCCGTTACAAACATGTCTTACGTAACAAAACATATAAAAGAAAACAAGTAAGTTAACATTCGAAACGACGATAATTCTAAGATATTATTAACAAATCAATGTTAAAAGATAATATATGATATCATATTAATATATATGATTCTTGTATAATTTAATAACAATTATTTAACCATTATATAGGAGGTTAACCTACCCCAACCAAGGAAAAGTACAAGGTAAGGGGTTTTCATCTCACTCCTTATTCCCGTGAGATTCATGTCATATTGCCACCATCACCTTTTGTGTGGTGTATGTACTACCCATAATTATATTCTTTGTGTAATACAATCTAATCTATGTGTATTTACATATTCATTGTATGATACCTCTTTCATGGGTTGTATGTTTCATAAGTTACCAAATTGGTAAGGGTTATTTCACAATCTCTTCATTATCCGAGGTTGTTTTTACGTAAAAATCTACTGGGATCTCGTTATCATCCACATCCATGTTTCTTCAAAATTTATTTCAAAACATTTTTACAAGAATATGTGTTAAAGTCATTTATACCCTTGTTTGACTTTTTATAAGAGGTTTATAATGGAATCTTTCCGTCGTTTTCAAAACAAGGTCCTTTTTAACCTTTTCAACAGAATTGAGGTAAGAATGTTTTTTTAACTTATACGGCGGGTGCGGTTATTTTACGCCGTTATAAAATATTCAAAGCTTTCCTTACAATCTTATAAGAATATTTTCAAAGAAAATGTTTTATTTTATATGGATCTTAAATGATTTCAAAATAAAAGGAGATATTTCTTTAAATTTTTTTTTGATTTCATCTACGTCAACATCCTTTGATGGATTTTAAGATTATTTGAAGTTGATTTATTATGATACAAAACTTCTATATTTTATTTAAGGTTTTGTGATATATTTGACTATGGATGTGCTATTTTTATACCATTCATAGTTTATGGTGAAATTATTGACATTTCGTATGCTAGTTTTAATACGAATGTTTATGTTATGTTTAAAACTTTTTATATGGGAATGTATTGGACTTAATAAGTGACGGGTGGAGCCCGCTATAGCTCCTCGATGCATCGGTAGGTCTCATGAGACAAACTAGTGTCTTGGCACAAGGCCTTGACAAAATCTTATTTGTAGTCTTGGCACGAGGCCTTGACTATGTGGTTATGATAGTCTGGCATTATGCATTCCAACATTATGAAAGTGGTTATTGATTTTTGCATGTGATTATTCGATTAGTAGAATATCCATGTGAATAAGTAAATGGCATTATTTCATTTTATTTATGCCATACCATGTTGAAAGTTCAGGTTTGAAAGGCTTTTGTTTTAGTTATACATTGCCTTAAAAGTTTATTCTTATTTATAAAAGTTTCCGCTATATTGTTATCCTTACTGGGCATTTGAGCTCACCCCTTTTCTATGTTTTATTTTTCCCAGGAAGTGAAGAAGTAAGTTATGAATGACCTGTAGGGATATTATGTGGGGATATGAGTGTGGATTATGGAGACAATATGTTGTTGTAGTAGTTTTTCGTTTTATGATGTAATATGAATATATCTAGTGTTTCCAAGGCTACTAAACCAATCGGTCTTTCGAGATTTGATCTTTCTTGTGATCATGCCAATGTTACGAAGTAATGCACTGACTCTGGGTAGCTGGGGTCGGGGCGTTACATTTATTTTAGAAATAAATATCAATTATTCAAGGTCTAATAAATATTGAAGAAAAAAAGGAAATGGAAAATTACACACTATGTATATTAATATACATGCCATGTAGTTTTTTGGGGATTTGTGAGAAATAATATTATTTATTTCATTAAATAATATTAGGTTTAATTCGCTGGGCAAATGCGTTGTAATAATAATAGTGAATTTTTATTATTAGACATTGGGTATTACTAAAAATTAAATAAAATGAATAAATGCTTTTGGGTAAATAATTAATTTTATTATTCTAAGTAATTAAAATCCCAATTATATAATTATACTTACCCTATAAATTTTGTGTTTTTGTGCTAAAGGATCTATAAAAAGCACCCAAGCCAAGAGAGAATTATTTTCTTCCAAGAACACTCTCAAGCTACGAGAGAGATACTCATCCATCGGATCAAGGATAACACTTTGCAAGAGGCTCTTAAGGTGATCGAAGGTAGACATCACAAGATATGGCTCTTCCACGCTAGCACTTAGAGATCCCTTTGGAGACTTCCAGAGATACGTGGAACATGTGTGGATCACCACTAGATGAATCCTACACTTGGATTCTATGATGCAACGACAGTTCACATCGGATTGTGACTAGAAACATCAATTAAGAGAGAATTGCATCAAGGTAATTCTTATCTTTTAATTGAATTAATTATAACCAACATATGATGATCTTCTCTATGGTTCTAGGGCTCCCTTTATTTCATTCATTACTCATTTTATTCTAAATATTTGGAATTTTAGTATCGTGATAGATCTCAGATAGATCATTGTTAACAGAAAAATTAAAGTTGGGTACACCCTCCAACACGCATCCACTGTACCCAAAACCTAGAAGTGGTTTTAGAGGGGTCATATCGTTGATTATAATTTTTTAGTTTTTTGTTGGTGATTTATGGATTTAATAATTTAGTAGTTTCAATTAATTTTAATCGTTCTATAAATCTATATCTCGAGATCTACTCCTCCTCTTTCATTTATTTTTCACCTTACAAAAATGAATTTTTCTTTCATTTTTGATAAAAATAATATAGAGGATCTCATCTGGAGGTTCCAAATGTTCCAGGACATACAACACCAGAACACATGGTGTGTATTCAGTAGGAAACACTATGTAGTCTAAGTTTAATGCATCAGATTGGTCCACCAAATAGGTCTTGTCATTGGATTCAATCTATGTCTTTAAGACTCCATGTGTTGACTTGGAACAGGTGGCACATGCTTCTTGGATTACATGAAATTTGACCCACCGAACATGGTGTGTAGTCCCTTTGGGTTTGTTTTAGACTATGTACCCTGTACACGGCTTTCACGGCTAAAAACCGTGTAATGCAGATATAACACGACATGTGGCCCACTGAACACACCGTGTACTCTGATGATTTCCGAAGTACATCTACACACAAAGTCCCTGGGAGTGTACTTTAGATGGATGGTGAAGAAAAGTAAATGCCGTGTACTCATCCAAATTATGCAGATTTATTAAAATTTATTATTATATTATACAAACCCTTAATACTTGTACCATAGTGCAAGCGTAAAGCTGAGGCACAACACGTCATAGGTGTTATATATATATGTGTTTAATTTAACATCTGTGCAATGTTCATTTCTACTAATTGGGTACTTATAAATAGGAATTCACTGGGTTACCTCCAAGGTACAATTTATGTAAAAAATATAATTTTAAATGAATTAATTTGTTTAAAATTTGGATGGATGAGAATATCAAGGAAATTTATAAAAAGGTTTTAAGATAAAATTTTGATTAATTTAAGAAAATTAAATGATTTGAGTTTGATTTATCTTAAACAATAAAGATTAAATAGCCAAATGATACTTTTATTTATGCATAAATATTTTTGCATGTCTGGATGATCATGAGCTATACCAAGACCTTTGCATGTTAATGGTTTCTTTTAATTTATTTATTTAAATTAAATTAGCTTGCCTACGAGCCTTCTCCTCATTAATATATAGGGCACGCATGCCCAAGTTTTCTTTTTTATAACACCCCATTTTTCCCTCACCTACGAGTGAGATAAAAGAATATATAATGGATGGAGCTCCCATGATATTCAAGGCGACTCAAGTTAGGATCCACGGTAAAACCAATCCAAGGAGATACAATGGTGGACATGTGGAAAGCTGTAAAAATGAACCCAAAAGGTTCAAGTTGTTTCTCCCCTAGGTCTTGGGTAATTTTAACAATGACTAGATAAAATATCCTATAGAACAGGCTCAAGATCATACCATTTATTTTATTTCTATCAGTTTCATGGTTTATTTATTATGGGTGCGTAGTCACGATCACACAATAAATGAATTAATCAAGATTGCAAGGATGAATTAAAATAAGATAGGATTATGCATAAATATTATCTTAGACATGGTTAATCACCTAAGTATATCCCACTTAATATTAAAAATCATGTAATATATGATAATAAAATGGGAATTTACATATAAGTATAAAACCCCTCAATGAAATATTAAGTCGGTATAGCCTTCCATAATCTTGGTTTAAATTGAACCATAGTTGAAAGTGTATGACCAACCCTAGTTGGGGTGCTTTCAATTATCGGGGAATTCTAATTCATGGTTTTGGGTCAACTTGACATGGTTCACATCAAGGGTTGACTACCATAGAAGGACATGGTGTGACCAATAGGAAAAGGTTGATGAAATCCAAAATAAAAGGATTTTAGGATTGGGGAGTCCACTCAGCGGATCAAGGAGCTGTGTGTTAATGCCGTTGGCATTTGGAATGCCTATATGAAATCCTCCAAGTTTCTTGACCAACCCAAGTTGGGGTAATTAAAAGGGAAATATGGATCCTTTCCACTAGAATGTTCAGGAAACTAAATATTCTAAAGTCAATGGTGATGACTATTGGATTTTGATAAAATAGTGGGAGACTAATAAGTATTTATTTAATTATTTGTCTCTTTCTTTATCATGATAAATTAATAAATATTTTCTCATCCTAATTTGTATAAATGGAATGAAAAATGGCTTCAAAAAAATAACTAAGAACAATACTTGAGAAGAAAAACCTTCTCACTGGCACTAATTTATATGAATGACAGAGGCGTTTATGTGGTCTCCATCACCATGAGAAAAAATTGTATGTGCTGGAAGAGTCTATTCTCGTTGCGCCTAGAAAAGAGGACAATGATGAGGAACAATCTATTTATATGAAACATATTGATGATGCCACATATGTCCAATGATTCATGTTTTTGGCCATGTCTAATGAGCACTTGAAGCAACATGAAAACATAGACACATATAGCATGATGTCTCATGTTAAGGATATCTATCAAGAAAAGGAACGACATGAGAGATATGATATCTCCAATTATTTGTTCACAACAAATCTTGGAGAGTCTGCAATAGCTGGGCCTCATGTAGTGAATTTTATCGGCTACATTGAACTACTTGACATCTTAGGGATTAAGTTACCGGATGAGTTGCATACAGATTTCATCCTATCATAAATTCCCAAGATCTACTCTAGATTTACTATCAAATACAACATGAGAAAAAATGATAAGAGTTTGTCAGAACTTATGACCTTAATTCTCTAGGTAGATAAGGACATGGGGTGTGACAAACCCACAGTACTTATGATGAATAAGAAAAGGAAGGACAAGGAAAAGGGTCTGAGGATTCATAAATGATTCGAAACCCCTAAGAACCATCCCTCCAAGAAGGGTAATATACAAAGGTAGGGCATGGAACTGGAGGTGGTAAGTTTTTCATGTTGCAAGCAAGGACACTAGAAGAGGAGCTTCACCCAAAAGCGTGGGGATGCTAAAGGATCATTTGTTATCGAGTGTAATCTTTCCATTTCTTTATATTGGGTATTAGATATAGCTTTTGGGGATCACATATGTTTTCAAATTCAGGAACCAAGTAGTTTTAGAAATACTTCCAATGGAGAGGTGGATCTTCAATCTACCAATGAAACGAGGTTGGATGCGTTGGCCATTGGTGATTACCATCTCTCATTTCCAACTAGAATTTTATTATTTTTTGTAACTATTATTATGTGCCTAGTGTTACCAAGAACATAATTTCTTTATCTTTTTTGGATATGGATGGATTTATTTTCAGAATTGGAAATAAGGGTTGTTTCTTTTATAAGAACAACATATGTTATGGTATTTTGCATTTAAATAATGGGTTTTATGTATTAAATTACCAAAACCCAGTGTTGGAAATCAATAATGAAACAAATTCACATGACTCATACAGCAGCCAGTTGTGGCATCACCATCATGGTCATGTAAATGAGAAGTGATTGACAAAGATCTTCGAGGATGGTTATTTAGACTCTACGGATCTAAAACCACTTAACAGATGTCATGCTTGTTTACAAGGTAAAATGAAAAATCCACCTTTCATTGGACAGGGTGAAAGGGCCATAGAGATTCTAGTATTAGTGCACATGGATGTGTATGGACCATTTCCAGTAGAATCTATAGGTGTATATTCATACTTCATTACTTTTACTGATGATTTGAGTAGATATGGATATGTCTACTTAATGAGGAATAAGTCAGGCGCCTTAAAGAAATTTAAGTAATTCATGAATGAAGTAATGAATCATCTTGGTAAGAAAATAAATAAGCTTTGATCAGATTGAGTTGGAGAATATCTGAACCGAGAGTTCATCGATCTTTTACGGGAGTCTGGGATTCTATATCAGCTCACTCCTCCTTATACACCATAGTGGAATAATGTTAGAGAAAGGAGGAACCACACCTTATTGGAGATGGTGAGGTCAATGACGAGTCATGCAGATATTCCATTATCTTTTTGGGGATATTCATTACAAATTACATCAAACACATTAAACCAAGTACCAAAAAGGTGGAAATGTAATTCCCTACGAGTTATGGAATGAAATGAAAAACATTTTTTCACACACATGTGTATGTGAATGCGAGGCATTTGTTAAGGCCTTCTCATGCAACAAACTAGAACCCCGGGGCACGAGGTGTATCTTTATAGGATATCCCAAGGAAATGATAGGATATTACCTATATAAACCTTTAGACATGAAATTGGTTGTCACTGAACAAGACACCTTTCTTAAGAGGGAGCATATCCTTAAAAAGGATAGTGGTAGAAACATTGAATTCGACGAAGTTGATCCCCAAGATACACAAGAGTTGGCACATGAACAAGTTCCACAACTCCCCATAGAAGTGGTTCTAGAAACACAAGTACTGTGTAGGAGCTCAAGAGAGGAAATGGATCCAAAGATATTTGGTTTCCTAGTCACTGAGGATGGTCAATAATTATTATTGGACAATAATGAACCTCTCTCTTACAAGGAAGCATTTGAAATCTCAGAAGCTGCAAGATGGATATAAGATTTGAATTTTTGAGATGGATTCCAAGTATCAGAACCATGTATAGGTTCTATTCGATGATCCAGTTGATGTCAATCATGTTTTATGAAAATGTTTATTCAAGAGAATTTTGGACATGGAAGGTCATGTTAGCAACTATAAAGAAAGCCTAGTGGCTAAGGGATTCATACAAAATCAAGGAATTAACTATGATGAATCCGTCTCACCTATTTCCATGTTTAAATCCATAAGAATAATAATTTCCATAGTAGCTTACCATGATAATAGGATTTGGAAAATGGATGTCAAAACAGTATTCCTTAATAGGAACCTTTAGGAAGATGTCTATATAACACAACCAGAAGGTTTTGTGACACCAAGTGAAGCCAAACAGGTTTGAAAGTTGTATAAATCCATTGATGGATTAAAGAAATGATCCAGGTCATTAAATATTCGATTTGATGAGGCCATAAAGGAATTTGGTTTCATTAAGAAAAAATGTGAGCCATGTGTTTATAAGTGGTTTAATGGGAATGCGGTTGTTATCCTAGTAGTATATTTTGACAACATATTGCTTATTAGAAATGGTGTACCAGTCTTATAGTCATTTAATTATTGGTTGAACAAGTTTTTCTCCATGAACTACTTGGGTGAAGAAGACTAAAATATAGGGATCAAGATCAATCTTGATAGATCCAAGAGGTTTCTTGGACTAAGTCAAGGTATATACATTGACTAGATACTAAAGATATTGAGTATGGAACAATACAAGAGGGGATTGGTTCTAGTGTCACATGGCCTACATCTTTTTAAGAAAATGTGTCCTCAGACACAAGAGGAGAAATATAGAATTAGTAAGATCCCATATGCTTTGGCTGTAGGATCTATCATGTATGCCATGTTATGTACTAGGATTGATATTGCCTATGAATTGATCATGGTAGGTAGATATCAAGCAGATCTAGGAGAATATCATTGGACCGCTGTTAAGACTATCCTTAAGTATATGAGAAGAATTAAGGATATGTTCCTTGGGTATGGAGGAGACACAGAGCTTGTCCACAAAGGGTATGTTGATTCTGGTTTTCAAATAGATCATAATGATATGAAGTTGAAATCAGGATATGTTTTCTGTCTCAATAGAGGAGCTATGAGCTAGAAGAGTTCAAATAAACTAGTTGTCCAAGATTCTACAATAGAGTCCAGATATATTGTGCCTTATGATGTATCCAAGGAAGCCATATGGATTCAGAACATTGTCCCGGATCTTGATGTGGTTCCTTGTATTAAATATCCTATCACATTCTATTGTAATAATAATGCAGCGATGGCTCTTGCAAAAGAACCAGGGTCACATCAACAGACAAAGCACATAATTCTAAAGTATCACCTCTTGTGGAATTTTAATCGAAGGGGTGAAGTTTCCATGAGTATAGTGTCCACGGAAGAGAATGTAGTAGACCGCATTATTAAAGGCCCATCTTAGTAGAGCCATTAATATCATGTAGGATATAGTGGGATAAAGGTTGTTAGCAGTTTGCTCTAGTCCAATTAGGAGTTTTTTGGAGTTGGTGGCCTAGAACCAACTACATTATACTATATTCATTAATAAATGCATTATCAAATCTTTATTTTTCTTCTATGTGACATTGCATGTGATAATATTCTAAGGATAGAAATTGTATTAAAGGGTCATAGTGGATCCCTACTGTGATGAGAACCTGGAAGTGCCATAAAATTGTTCTTGAATATATGTTCTATGGTCGAATTATGTTATTTGAGGGACACAAATAATATAGTCCATTAGGGGAGAGGACTCATAAAACTTTGAGGCACCTTCCCATGGTTTTCTCCCTTGGTAATATCTAGGAGGATATTAAGAGAATGAGACCCACTAGTAAGAAATCCACATTTCATAGTTTCATTGGATGTTTCTATCTACAGACATGTATATTAGTCCTTAAACATAAATATGATTATTATTGGTTATTACAACTCACACATTTAGATGTATTATGGAAAATTGTAACAATACACTATTTTTAGTGAGGTAGGATATGTTGGGTGTGTCATGAGTAATACAACGTTAATATATAGTATGAGAAAGGATTTGTCCCTTTTGTTCCATAATGGAAGTAGATATATCAGTCCCTTTGATAGAATTGATATAGCCTAAATAAATCCATGGACATGATAAGGAATGAGAAATTTCAATTCTGGAAACTCAAAGAAAGAATAATTGAGAACATGGGTTGATGGCGCTAGCATGAAACCTTCTTGATTCGAGATATTGAGAAAAAGTGATTACACTACACAGTGAGAATTCGTAGAAGGGGACACATCACTGTAACGCTAACTTCTTTCTCTATGGGTGCCTTGGCATGTTTCTAGAAGTTAACCTTGGTCTTCAGCAAGCTCTGCCTAATTCCACTAAGATAGTGTCCTAGAGGGTCACACACTAGGTGTGTCCAAGTATCTCAGTTAAATATTAATTTAACAAGTTGAATATATATTATTCCCGATTGTGGTTTAATAATTATTCAAGGATTCCAGATCGCATTTATTTCAACACTAGTTATTTGAGAGAATATATTGTGGGTGAAATAATATATTTATTAGTGAGTAATTCATTGATATTTATTTGATAAATAAATATCAATTATTCACTTTATAATAAATATGGAGGAAATAAAGAAAATGAAAAGGTACACGCCTTGTATATTAATATACATGTCGTGTAGTTTTTTTGGGGATTTGTGAGAAGTAATATTATTTATTTCATTAAATAATATTAGGTGTAATTCACTGGGCCCTTGTCAAGTAATAATAACAGTCAACTTTTATTATTAGAAATGGGGTATTACTAATAATTAAATGAAATGAATAAATGATTTCAGGTAATTAATTCATTTTATAATTCTAAGAAATTAAAATCCCAATTATATAATTCTCATTAGCCTAGAAATTTTGTGTGGTTGTGCACAATGGATATAAAGAAATATCTCAAGCCAAGAGAGAATTCTTTTCTTCCAATAACGCTCTCAAGATACAAGGGAGATCCTCCTCCACTAGATCAAGGAGAGTGCTTTGTAAGCAGATCTCAAGGAAATCAAAGGCAGACATCTCAAGCGAAGGCTCATCTGCGCTAGCACCTGGATATCCCTTCGGTGACGTCTAGAGATACATGGAGCACATGTGGATCACCACTAGAGGAATCCTAAACTTAGATTCTACGACGAAATGACAGATCACATCATATTGTGACTAGAAACATCAACAGATATTGAATTCCATCAAGGTAATTCTATTATTTTAATTAAATTAATTATAACCAACATATGATGATCCTTTCTATGGTTCTGTGACTCCATTTCTTTCTTTATTTCTTCATTTTATTCCAAAGATCCAGAATTTTTTTATCATGACGGATCTAGGATTGATCGTTGCTAATGGAATAATTCATGCTGGGTAAAACCTTCAATATGCTTCGGATGCGCCTGTAACCTACATAATCTACTTCCAAAACTATGAAATTTTTTTCAATGGTTACAATCCATTTTATTACTAAGGAATAGTGATTATGATGTAATTAAAATTTAATAACTTTACATATTTTATTTTATTATAATTTTTTGTAATTTCAATATAGTTATGTTTATCTAGACCTATGTTGAATCCATATTCACAGGAATAAAAATTTTAATAAAAATTATACACCTTGATTCTTAATAGAATTAAAGTGAATTAGTTAAAAGATGAAGGCATTTAAAATCAGTCTACCACTAAAAAATTCAAAGAAAATGTGATCAACACAGAGAAAATACCTTAGATGATATTGATATATTAATCTAGGTAAAATAAATTCATAGAAAAATAAATATATGTTGCTTCAATGGAATTTCATAAATCTATAAAACGGGACATCAAGAAAAGAAAAGAATTAGAAGAAATGTATTCTATCAAAACCAATCTTTAGAAGAAATTAAAAATAAAAAAAGGTTAATTTCATTATGTAGTGGTTTTTTCCACTATTTTCTACTAATAATATTATTTTTATGATGATACTCTAAAAAAGAATGAAAACTAAATCAGAAATATAATATGTAAATAAATGAAATAACTAAAAAAAATTCATCCATATCATCTTCTCACTATGAAGTGAAGAACAAGTAGTAGTAACAAATAAAGGCATCCTACCATAAGTCCAAGTTGAAATGCTTCTGTGAATTGGTGCTACCATTGAATCTAATGTCTATTTGAAAGTGAAAGAAGATGGAATGATTAATATTGAGAAAGATCATACCTAGAGGAATATTTAGTACATTTATTAGAGGCTATAAATTCTATAATATCTATTATCATTTTAAAGGAATAAAAATTATTGGATAAAAAGATATAGTTCTAGTTCATTAGATAATTCATGTTTCTAAAAATAAGTTGACATTGAAAAATACATCAAACCAATCAATGTTGTTGATATTTAAACTCCTAAGAAAAATAAAATTCCTTATATTCAACTATATTTTCATGAGTCTATAGTGGAATAAATATAATAATTCATTGTAACTATATTCTTCATTATGTATACAAATATTTAAATAGAAAAAAATTTCACTTCACATTTCATTTAATAAAAATAAAAATTTAATGAAAATTATGTTGTAGATATATTACAGAAACCATTTAATTAAAGAGAAGCTCATAAATTTTCTAGAATCAGTGTGAAAAAATTAATTGTTAGATTTAGTGGTTAAAATGAAATGAAGTTTAATAAATTTCATAGAATAAGATTAAATCCATTCTCATAATTTGATAATTCATTCATGTAATTTTAAGTCAAAATGAAATGATATCAAGGTCATTAATGAATTGAATGTTTCTATTCACAGAGATACTAAATAGTTATATAAAAGGAATTAAGTATATGAATTAGTTTTTTAAGATCAAGGAGAAAATATTTATTAATATAATCAATTGATTTTTGTGATGAAGAGTTTAGTAGGGCTTCAGAACAGCTAAATGGAGGAATATATTTTGATATCATATTCCCAACAGATGTTGATTAAATAATTTAAATCAAGGATGTTTAATAATCATAAAAAATCATGAAGTTAATTCACATGATCAAAACAGACTCAAAAAGAAATATTAATATTTCAATTTTTGATCATTTTATTCATTTAAACCTTTTGTAATTGTTTTCATTTAAAAAAATGACTTGAATTCTCATTTTAACTGATAAAATTTCAATTTTTTCATTAAATTGTTTGGATTTTTCTTCTTTTAAAAATATTATTTCAACGTTACTAGAATAATTGTGTTTCTATATCATATATGTCTTGATTTATTTTATTTTCCTATGTAATTTTTTTTTGAAATTTGAATGTTTTTCATTATTAATGATATAATAGGAAAAAAAATTATTTGTTTTCTATTTTAGGATCCTGTATTGAAAATATAAGGGGAATAATTTATTTAATGATTACATCATTCCAAAAAAGGATTTTTCTTTAAAGTTAACTAATTTTTTTCAGAGAAAGATTACTTTATAATTTCTAATTACTTTTCTATTTCAGTTGTTTTATTTTTGTGTTTATTTTTAAAAATCATAAAGTGGGATAAATTTAATTTCATTGAATAAAATTTTCAATGAAGATCTGAAAAATGAAAAATTCAATAACAACCTTTTTCAGTTTAATTTTATTTCAGGCGTTTAAAAATTATTTTTTCACATAAAAGGACAATTTCTTTAAAAAATATTCACATTGAAAATAACAAAGGGGAGATAATATTATTTTATTAAAAAATTAAAATTTTGGATATATAAATTTGATACATATATTTTATTCTTTTAATGTACCTTTTTATTTAAAAATCTTGTTTATTTGTTTTGATTAATAAAGGGAAAGAAATGAATTTTATCAGACATTACCAAATTTACAGAGAGTATTACTATAATCTTTTATTCAAAATAAAATATTTATTCATGTTTGTGATCTTTAAAAATTTAGATATTTGTTTATTAAAATAGTCACTTTATCTTTTTTTTGAAATTTAAAAAATAGACATGTTATAATTTTATTTAAATTGAGTTTTTTATGTTATTTTTTTGTACAAAATGAAAATTTTGTAATCCTAATTATAGATTATTTTAACATAAAAATCCCAAGGGCTGAGTTTTCTATCCAAAACATATTCACAATATTTATTATAACTATATTTGTATAGAAATAATATTACAAAAGATATAAATAATTTATGAGTTCATTAGATATTGATGAAACTACTTCCAATGAAGTTAAATTGGATCCTAAATAACACAGAATCTGACCATTGTAGAATTAAATTTAAATAATACCACATTTTAAAATGTTGAAATATGGAAAAAAAGTACTTTGAATCCTTTCATTAGTTTGAAGACTTCAAATTCTTGTTTTTTATGTGCTTTATATTATATGTTATTTTTTATTTCTATGCTAATAATTCCATTATGAGGCTTTCATTATAAAGATCTTAGAACCATCTCTTTTATAATCACTATTTTTTTGATCCTTTGTGATCAAGTACTTTCATGGTTTTTAGACAGAGACAAGATTTGGTTGGAATACGTAGGAACGATCGTAGATCATGCTGATCAAGGAATTTCATTTGGAATATAGGGTTTAGATTCTCGTTTATAGAATCATATTGATACCTACTGATGAGTTATGTCTAAAGATTACAGTTTATTGAAAGGCATGCCTTTTGATGGGTTAAAGTTAATGATACCTTGAATCATGTGTGTGATTACCTTTATTATTTAGTTTAAAAGAGTGTTTTATAATATCTTTTTTAGGGGTTCATAATTTGTGAATTAGGTATTTGTGTTTTATTATTTCTATCTTGGCTACTATATTAAGTAGTTATTTTTTTATAGGATGTGAATCTAGAATTTTAAGTACATTATTAAATCCAAGAAATATTAATTTCCTCCATGCTTACATAATTTTACTCTTATATATTTTAAGTTAGAAGGAACTTTGTTTTTTTTTTAGTTTTAATATTTTTGGTAGTGAAAACATAAAAGCCACATTTTAGGCTACAAATCACCCCACATCTTTTAGTTTACATGTATCAGTAATATGGGTCAACAATGAGCCCCCAAAACCTAATAGTCAAACATCATATGTGTTATAGAGAACCTAGGATTTCTTACATGACTATTACATCATTTTTAAGAGAAAAGATGTAATACATATGAAAATCTAGGTTCAAAAGGTTTACCATCTTTGAAAAATTAAACTCATACATAACTTCTACATAATAAAACAAAAAAATTTATTCAAATCATTCTTATTTATCGTTTTAAAAGCTCATTTTCTCCTTAGTACATGTAATAACCTGAGGATATACATCAAATAAATGGGTGAGATAAAAGCCCTATAAGAGGTTGAATAAGGGATATGAATCCACATAACATGGGTGAGAAAAATCAACATCATCATATAATATGCATGCGAAAATCATCAAAATAATAAGGGAAACATGTGATAAAGTCATGTAACGTGGAAATTCATAAAAATGAGCAGCATGTCATAGTGTTCAAATACCACACATAGTTGTGAACAAACCTAGCATCATGCTCACACATAACATATGTTCATAATCATATCATTATCTTTGTGAATAAAAATAGAATCATGTTCATACAAAATACACATTATCTCATGAGATACATCACATTATGAAATGCATTAGAGACCTATACAATTCCAGTCCCACCCATCTCATCGTAATATTTACATAATCTTGGATGCCACATAGAACGTATAACAATCATAATCATGAAATAACTCTGGGAAAAGAATATATTTTTTAAGTTTTTCATAAATAATACTTTCATTAATAAACCTTTTTTTACAAAATTAATAATCTAAATAATAATTGGACATAAAACATTATTATTCTTTAGTGGATAAGAAGCATTTCTAGGGGAGTAAAATAAAATGTTTTGGAAATTCATGTCACTTAAAAAAATATTTTCTTAATTTTATTTGACATGGTAGGAGCATACATATCCCTAAAAGAAAAAAGTAAAGGAAATTTGAAGGAAATAATATAAATTTTTATACCAATGATTAGAGGATAACCCAAAGAAAGGAATTTGGTTGGAGAATCCCCATACATTAATTCCCACTTTATTTTGTCGATTTTGTGCCTCCCAAATAATAAACATAGAATTTTTAAAAAATTTAAATAGAAGTAAATTATTAAAAAATTTAACACTATTTATAAATTATTGTAATTTGATTATATTTTTTAATTTCCTTGGTTGTAAGGTAGTCATTTTAATGTCATTTTTTCTTAAAAAAATTCCCATTTTTCTTTGATTTATTTATTTACTTCAAATTAATTTATAAAAAATTATAATTAACTACAAAATCCTAGAATGAATTTAATTACATATTTTTATATTATATATAATACATACTATCAATATATGAAGGTGGTTATAATAATTGACATGGAAATGTCTCTATAGGTGGTTAACCGACTTGTAATGGGATAATGTCGAAAGAGAATGAAAGAGAATTTTGGAATTTATATATATAGAAAATGTGACACTTTTAGTAGGTTAAAATAATTAATATAATGATAAATTAAAACCTAATTAATCTTATATTCATTGGTTGTGAAAGGGGCATGGAAAATAGAAATATAAGAACTAGAATAAATAAATAAAGAGAAGAGTTGATCGAAACTTTCTTAATCATCAGTGTATATTCTATTGTTCGACAATAAAAATACCATGGTATTTAGTATCGGATTACCTAGAATATACCTAATGATTCTAAGGGGATTTATAGGAAAGAATTTGAAATATTTTAGTCTTTGGAAAGTGTGAGATGAGTGGTTTTCCAAGGGTATGGATTCGAGTTATTTATACTTGAGGAGAGATGCATTTTTGGAATAAAATATTAAATAAAATAATATATCAAAGCTAACACTTTTAATAGAAATTGTTTGAAAATATAAATAATATATAAATATAATATAATGGGATTAATAATTTGAAACCGCTTTATAATTCTAATTAATTAGTTTATTAAAAAAGAAATTGTAAAGAAAGAAAATTTGTTATTTTAAGGGATCGCTTTTCACATTAGGATTTGGAAAATGTTTTTTAGGAATGGAATTTAATATAATTTTATTTTAATTAATAATTTATGAAATAAAATATATTATGGGAGAAACACAAGTTATAGAAATTATTAGATCATTATTACATCATGAATGATGTAATTTAAGATACACGGTTATGTGAAAATTGCATTTTTACTATTCACACAAAAATTAAAGTATATCAGAAAATTACCAAAAAGTCAGCCTTTGTAAATTTCAATGTGTTGATTTCAAAAAATAAATTCATTTTATCAAAATAAATTTCTATTGTAGATAATTTTAATTTTTAATATAATTTTTTTGATATTTATGAAGTATTTTAAAGTACAGTTTATTAAAAACATGCTTATATTTTTTCAGAGTTTTTTAATCAGGATATATATTTTTTGGAATTATACTATTTATCTTTACTTAAATTAACCAAGATAAATATTATTTATATCATGATTTATTATTTTTAGGCAAAATTTTAATTACAAAAGTCGTGATATTATTCCCAACGATCATGTTACTATTCCTAATGGTCATGTTACTTTTACCAATAGTGAGGTTACTATTCCAATTATCACATTAACTCCCATAAATATCTCAAATTTTTGTAATTAATTATTCAACTCAATTCTTCTCAAGGTTCTATATTTCAATTTTCTATAATTTTTATTGGTTTACTAATATTTTATTTCTTTTCTATAGTGTTTTTTAGTGGGGGAGATGATTCTAGTTGATTGGGAAGATCAATATTTCCCATTTTAGATTTTAGATTTTATATATAATGTTTGGAATTTTAATTCGTTTCATTTTTGATTAATGTAAAAGTATTTATGAATGAAATAAATTAATTCCTAATTCTTGTAAATTTGTTCAACAGGTTCTTGTTTTTTGATAAAAGATCATGGTCCCTTTTCCACCCAATTTCTTAGTGCATGTTGGTGGAAACTGATGTTTCCAAACCACCAATTGATTTTTTGTGGATTGAGATCAATAATGAATACTAAATCAAATAGTGGGAATGTTTTGAATTTTTTATGTATTTATACTCCTTGTTTCATCATTTGGGATATCTTCAATAGGCCTTTAGGCATGTTTTAGTCAGACAAGGATTTGATTCTACCACCCTAATTAGTGAATATGATAAAGTGGGTAAAGATATTATGATATCATATGTGGATTCCATTTCTATACCCCTACAAGACATCCCAGGATCTGTTGATTTTGATGGTGAAAATAATATTTCATCTTCAGAAGGCATGAAGGGGGATACTGGGGTTGATTTTGGTGGCGAGATTCCTAGCATAGCCTTCTAGGGCCCTGGAACATTAAGGTCCAAGGCGCATATTTTTCCTCTCCTCTTAGTGGGAAGTATGTTTGTACACCTACAGAAGAAGCATACCAATTTTGATAATGGTGTGTCTGCCATAGAGAAACCAGGAGGATGGACAAGTATAAATCATTAGAAGTAAGATAATATGAGTCCATCACTGGTGAATCTATATTAAAAAAAGGTAGAAATTTCAGTTGAGGGTCCCCATTTTTGTTCAGAATATGGGGAGGATGAACATCATCCAATTTTCTTTCAAAATAGTCTATTGGAGGGGGTGAGAAAGATCATTGTTGTTGGAGAGTATGATTTGAATGTATAGAGGAAGAATAAGGCATGGAAGGATTATTAGTACCTTCCAAAACCTATGAATACACAATCAGATGGAAATGGCAATAAAGATAGTAAGCTGGACCAATCTTCCACAGTAGTTAAAGTAAGGCTAGACACAACTAAAGAGGCATAGGTAAGGATGAACAGAATGGTGGTATATAAATATATTATATGGAATCTAACAATACCTCCTAGTAATGAGGTGGAGGTGTCTAAGGATAAGGTTGAGCATCCAAACATTGTTAGGTTAGAATTTTACAATATTTTGCTGGATCTAGATGTTGATGGGGTCTACAAGGAAACAAAGTTAGGGGATGCTAACCTGAATCTTATCATATATTCTAAGTAATATATTTTTAGAAAGATTTTCATATCAAAATTTCAAATGTGGATGATGATAGAATTTATGAGAGGTCAATTCAAGTGGATCTTAACAATGATCTGGTTGATTTGATCAATAAACAAGACTAGATATTAGTGTGTGGAAAAAATGGGGGTAAAATAAATCTCAAAGAATAAATTCATAAATAGGACATATTGTAAAACCACTTTTAGGATCTCATAAAATATGATATAGAAATATAGGTAACCTCTATTAAATGGGCCTTATATAGGTTGATTAATTCAAATATTTTAAATATTTTTTTTATTAGATTTGTAATTTTCTATATTGTCTGATACTTGGTCCTATATGTAATATTTTTAGGTTGTCTCTTTCCCTAAAAAGTGTATTCATAAATAGTTTTTTAAAAAAATCAGTCAGTATTTCCATTTTATTTATATGTGTAATACTATATATTATATTATAACACACATTTATTTCAAGAAAAAAATATCATTTATAAACTCTAGATTGTTACATTTTTTCCTCTATAAATTTCATCCTAGAAATATCAACTCATATTCTCAGTTGAGAATAGGTGAGGGTAATTCTATTTCATTATTTATTCTGGTTCCCATGTCGCCTCTTCATAATTATGGTTCCTCTACAACACTTTGAAAATATGAGTTATATTGTTGTGTGGAACATTGTCTCTATGATACCAGATCTTCATCAGCTACTCTTCATATAAGAGGTCATTTTCAAGTTTTACCACCTCCAGATTCGGTAAATGTGAGGGATCATGTATAAAAATCCTCATGATATATACATAGAACATGTCATGAAAATGATCCATATTTAGTGGAAGTGAGAGATGATAGGTCATTGCTCATATGTGATCAAGGATCTCAAAGGGGCCATTGTACCTAGGTCCATGCTTCGCTTTCTTTCCAAACCACATGACTCTCTTCTATAGTGATATACAAAGCAAAATTATTTCCCCCACATCTAACTCCTAGTCCCTTTGATTGTCTTTAACATAGATTTTTTTTGAATATGAGCATATTTTATATGTTGTTGGATGGATTGAACATTCTATGTCATCTCTTACACAAGATTAGGTACAAGTAGTTTTCATTCCCCAACTTTATCCCAACAAGTTGGAGTTCTACATTACTTCCCATAACATGATTCATATGGAGCCATTTTAATACTTGATTGGAAGATATTTTTATATGAGAACACAACCAATAAGATTTCTTGATCCCATTCAACATTGAACTTCATTAAAAATTCTCTTAGCATGTATTTGAGTGATTGAATACTCCTCACATATTAGCCATCAGTTTAGGGGTGATAATATAAGGCCCCAAACATAAATGTTAAATAATATTAGATTAAGTTAATAATTCACATTGAGGACCTTTTAAGGTTTATAGATTTAATGAATTAGGTCAGAACATATACATAATAACTTGAATATTACATGTAGACACTTCTACTCAGTATCCGTTTTTCTAATAAAATAAAATCTCTTAAAAGAAAAGAAACATGTTTATCTACATGTTTTAAATATAATGACTTTTACTTAAGCCCATACTTGACCCTATTACACTTTATGACATGTGAAAAACATTTCAAAAACATGGGATGAGCATAAAAGTCTCATTAAGGGATACACAAAGAAGGAAAACAGTTAGTTATTTAAAACATGTAAACCATGAATACTTTATCATAAGTAATACTTTTCACCTATATGAAGTAGTAAATAATATTCACTAAATAAAATATTATTTCTAACCCTTTTGTAACCAAAATATTACCATAAAACCCATAGAAATCACACATTACATATAAAAGGTAAACTTGGGACATAATCATACTTAAATTGAATAACCATACGATTGACTTCCACAAATCATTCTTATAAATGGAATAGGTATATGGCCGAATTCCATACCAAATGCATTCTAGGTTATAACGTAACCACCCATATTTAGTTTATTATAGAACCAGCCATCATTTGGTTTATCACGTAACCACCCATCAAATGTTCAAGTACCATTATATAATCATCACACATAAAATATTTCAAATATCAACATTTCAATCATAAAATTTTATTGAAATCAAAAGAAATAATTTCAAGATACTGAAATAGTAAATCCACATTCAATACCATTTTCAACACAAAAATATGTAAAAAGTGTATATGGTATTTATTTTCCATTTAAAAACATCACGGCTTGTTAAGGAAGCCAAATATCAAATAATTCTCGCAGTGGTGGAAATATCGTTGTCACCGCATATGTTAAAAAGAAACATTCCCTTTGTCATTTAGTGAAACACTATGTAGAAAAATATTCCATTTGAATGAAATTAAAATTCAAAGGGGCTCATACACTTTATAAGATAAAGTCATGTATAAATCAAAATATGTCTCAAATAAAGGACATTGAGACAAAGTCCCATACCTCATGTCTGACTTGAAAAGTTCATTCTATAATTTCCATAATAATAAACATAAATTAATTTCTACTTACTTCAGAACCTTTTTCATGTTTATTATTTATTTTATATAACTTATTACCTTTCTATAACAATTATTTAATTATTTTAGTTCATATCATTAATTTTTTCAATGTTTATAACTTGAGTAAAAAATGAACTTGTTATAATTATAAATTGTCCATGTGGTCAAAATTACATTATTCACAGAATGATATTCATGATTTAGATATCATATATATCATATATATCATATATATCATATATATCATATATATCTAGTATATTTGTATTTAGAATGGTCCAAATAATTTGGATACAAGAAATGAAATGCACTGTTCATGGAGACGGTAAGACGTACGTATGCATGAACGCTACATTCATTTCTTCTTCATATTTAAAGGAATGAAGACCAAATGATAAAAAGTTTATTATAAAAATGTTATAATATATATGTTATATATGTTACATAATTTCATTAATTTAATCATTTATACATTCAATGTATAACATAAATGAGTCACATCACTTTGAGGGGGCGGTAGTCCGCACTTCCTCAAATTAAATTATTGTATTTATACAAAATGAAAACCATAAAGGTGTGTTATAAATAAAAAAATAAATATCATATATATCATTTATAATTATAGTTCCATCATAATGGACATTGTAAGATGTGGTAGGAGGAGATTGAACTATCATCGTTTCGTGAGGCACTAGTTTGTTGTCCACAGAAACAGTATGCTCTATACCTATTAGACAAAGGTGTGTCTTAGTGTAGTTTGAATAATTCTCATAAAAACAACCTAGTATATTTTGGATACTGGTTTTTTATATAAAAAACAATAATAAGTTCATAGGGAGTGTAGAAGGAAAATAATTATGGAAAGGAACTTGGGAGAAGACGTTACCTCAAATCGGGTAACTTCTTTTGATTTGAACCAAAGGGATCTCTTTAATTACATTATTACAAGGGGAAGACTTCTAATAGTAAGGGAGGGATGTTGGGATATTATTTTTTGATAGTTTGGATGATCCATGTGGGCTTTATAGGTGTGAGTAAGGGTTATAGGTGGTTTCCTTTAATAAGACGGGGGAGGGGAATTTTAGGAACATTTGAAAGTATTATTTTCTTATTAATTCATTTTAGAATTATAATAACACCAAAGTGATATATTTAGAATTCCATATGAGGATAGGTCCAAAGACTCTAATACAATGGGTTTTAGACTAGTTTAGGTAACAAAATTAACATTATCGTTTAGCTTTAACCGTTAGTAAACTTATTTAACTTTTACCATGTCTTCTTGTATATTCAAAATATATGGTTACCATAGTTACTATAAAATTTTAAGAGACCCAAAAAATGGATCATTAATGAAAATTTTAACATCATATATTTGATTTGTCTAAATCTTAGATTTTTAGGACTGTTATATTATTTAATAAAATATTAATTGATTTAAAAACTCATTTATGTCAATTTTTATACTATTATTATCATGACTTTTTGAAAAACCATAACAACTTGATTAATTAACAAAACTTCATTAATTAAAATATAAAAAGTCATAGTCATCTTTAAAATTAGTGTATGGCCTAAAAAGTTTCAATTTTTTTTTAATTTTTATGATGTCATTTATTTAAAACATTCATTAATAAGGTAATCACTACATCACCATTATGTCATAATTAAATTTATATATTTGATATCTATAAATTATAAATAAAATACCATTATTTAAGAAATATTTTTATATTTCTAATGATTATTTATATTCAGTGATATAACTTATATAACCCCATATATTTTTTTTAGTAAAAGATACATGTTTAGGTTTTATTTTCCTTAACTATAATTAAATGTCATTTTCACACACAAGTGTCTCTATGGGGTCCTAAAATCTACCCAAGGATTCCCATGGTTGGACATATCTCATATAATAGGGTTAAGACATGGGTTAAGGTAATTTAATATTTTTATAATATTATTTTTACCCCTATTAAACAGATTTACCCTTTAACCATAGTAAATAAAATATTTATTAAAGTTACAATTCATAATGTCTAAAAATAAAAGTTACCTATTTACATAATTTGGAACTCCTAATTCCAAATATGGAATCCATTTTTCCAAATTCAAAACAAAGAAATGAAATGATAAAAATATAATCTAATTATACTTTAAAACCAATTAAATGGACAATCTAATCATATAAATTAATAACATGAAAATAAAATTTTGATATAAAATGTAATATTTTTCACTATTCAATAAAAAAATGAATATTATCAGAAAATAACAAAAAATTACCAAAAATAAATTTTGATTTCTCACTACTAAAGAAGAAGTTTATATTATAAAATTAAATATATAAAATTGAAAAAACTAGATTTAAAAAGGGTTCTCCATCAAAAGGTGGTAAAGCTACCTTTTAAAAATAGTAGAGTATTTATACTTAAAATTGGATTCATTCTCATTTTAAGCCTCTAAAATTTATTGGGTAAATGTGAAGACATTTAATAAAAATTTCTAATCATTATATGGTTACTTCTGTTCATTCCCTCCAATATAACAGCTAGGCACTAACAACCATTTAAAATAATATTAATAATATTATTATTATTTTTCTCAGTATGACTCAGCCTTGTGTGCAACATAAGATTTCAGAGAAACATATTGTTGTGTTTCAGGTACCCCATCGACCATGGAATCCCCTTTAAAGTATAATTAATATTTAATTAATAACTATGAAAATTTCATATTCTTTATTTACCTGGGATGTTACATCCTTCCCCCATTTTGTAAATTGCATCATCACAATTTTATTCGCTTATCAAATAAGTGGGGGTATTTATCCCTCATAGTATTTCAGATTCTAATACTGCCTCTTCAACCTTATAGTTTTTCCACACAACCATTACCTGATCAATTACCTCATTCTAGAACACTTTCTCTCTTTGGTCAAGAATCTGGACTGGTTGTTCCTCATAAGAAATATTCACTTCCAACTGAACTATCTGTAGACTCAAAACATGGGAGGGATATGGAATATACTTTCTCAACATTGAATCATGGAAAAAATTGTGTACCTAGGATAAAAAAGTAGATAAATATACTCTATAGGAAACTAATCCAACTTTCTCCAGGATTTCATAGGGTCCAATGAACCTCAGACTCATCTTCTCTTTATTACCAAAATGCAGCACACTTTTCCATGGAGAAACTTTGAGAAAGACATGATCACGTACCATGAAAGAAGGAGACTTACTTCTGTTATCTGTATAACTTTTATTACTTCTCTGAGCTATCCTCATTTGTTTCTATATAAACAAAACATTATCTTCCATCTCTTCTACCAATTCTGGTCCCATTAGTTTCCTTTCACATTATTCATCCCAAAAAGATGGAGTTCGACACTGATACCCATGTAATTCCTCAAATGGAACAATCTATATACTGGAATGAAAAATATTATTATAAGAAATCTCAACCAAAGTAAGATGTTGGTCCCAACATCCTTGGTAATCCCTAGAGCAAGCACGTTCCATATCTTTCAATGTCATAATTTTTCGTTCTGACTACCCATCGGATTGAGGGTGAAAAGCTATACTAAAATTTAATTTAGTACCCAATGACTGCTGAAGGCCTTTCAAAAAGTTAGAAGTAAACCAGGGATCATGATCAGATACAACAGAGAGGGGAACCCCATGCAACCTGACTACCTCTTTAACATTTAATCAAGAAAGTGTATCAAGAGACAGAGTATCTCGGAAAGTAAGGAAATGAGCATATTTAGTCAATCGATCAATAATAACCCATATTTCAATATTACCTCAAGATATCTTCGATAATCCCACAACAAAGTCCATGGATATATTTTCCCATTTCTACTCTGGCACTGTTAAAGGATGAAGCACCCCTTTCAGTAACATCCTCTATTCTTTAACCTATTGACAAGTCAAACACTTTTCAATAATGTCTGTAATATCTATTTTCATTCCATCCCACCAGTTATACTCCCAAATATCTCTGTACATATTAGTATTTCCAGGATGAACTGAAAATAGATATGTATGAGCTTCACATAACAACTCTCTCTTCAACTTTGAATCACAAGGCACACATAATCTCATCCCATGTCTTAAAATACAATCATTATCATTGTTAAATTCATGAAACTCTCCCTTCTGAACCAATTCTAGTTTTTTCCTTCAAATCACTATCTTCCTTCCAAAGTTTATTAATTTTTTATGATGAAGATGATTTCACTGACACCTGAAACAAACCAAAAGGATCTCCTGCACCATCAACTTCTATGCCAATTTTTATCAAATCATTAATCAAAGGATCTTGTTCCAAACGGAACATGGTTAATGTAGCATTACTTTTTTGAATAAAGAATAGACCACTTTATTTTCTTTTCCTAGATGGTAATGAATCATGCAATCATAATCCTTGATTAATTCCAGCCATCTTCTTTGTCTCATGTTAAATTCTTTCTGAGTGAATATATACTTCAAACTTTTTTGTTCAGTATATATTTTCACATTTTACTCCATACAAATGATGCCTCCAAATTTTTAAAGAAAAAAAAGAATAGATAATTCCAAATCATGTGCAAGGTAATTTAACTCATGAGGTTTCAACTGACGTGAATCATTATAAATTACCCGATCATTTTTCATTAATACATAAACAATTCCTTTCAATGAAGCATCACTATAGATAAAAAATTCACCATATCTGGAAGGTAATGCCAAAACTGGAGAATTCACCTATCTTCTTTTCAATTCTTGAAAACAATCATCGCATTCTTTTGTCTATATGAACTCAACACCTTTTCGAGTTGACTTAGTCAGTGGGCTTGATAACCATGAAAACTTTTCAACATAACTTCTGTAATAGCCTACCAAACTAAGAAAACTATGATTTTAGGTTATATTTGTGGGTCTTGGCCATTCTTTAATAACTTTTGTTTTAGCAGGATCAATAGTTAAGCAATGTTTTGAAACAATGTGACCAAGGAATGAAAAGTTTTGTAACCAAAACTCAAACTTACTGAATTTCCCATTAAATTTATTTTCTTTTAAGATTTGAAATACAACCCTTAAATGACTTTAATGTTATACTTTAGATTTGGTATATTCCAAAATGTCATTAATAAACACAACCACAAACATATCCAATAACTAAAAAAAATCTATTCATAAGATCCATGAATAAAACAGGTGCATTGGTTAACCCAAAAGTCATAACTACACATTCATAATGGTTATATCCAATATGAAACACTATCTTCGTAATGTCTGCTTCCATTAATTTCAACTGATGGTACACCGACCTCAATTCAATCTTCGAAAAATAATGTGCTCTCTCGAGCTAATCAAATAAGTCATTGATATGAGGTAAAGGATACTTGTTCTTAATAGTGATATTATTCACGGCTCTATAATCAATACAAAGTCTCATTGAATCATCAATATTTTTAACAAATAATATTGGATCACCCCACGAGGATGTGCTAGGTCAAATGAAACATTTATCTAATAACCCCTGCAATTGTTTATTTAACTCAAAATGTTAAATTTGAGCCATTTGATAAGGGGGTTTTGAAATTGTATTAGCATCAGGAACTAAGTCAACAATAAATTAAATTTTTTGATCATGTATAATACCAGGAAACACATTTGTAAAAACATCAAGATAGTCATTTACTATTGGAACATCATTAATCTTAATGGTTCCATTGTTTTCAGCAATATGTGCAAGGTAACATTCATTTCCATCTTTCAATGGTTTATCAGCTTCCTAATATATTATCAGAGACAAAAGTTCATTCTTGTACACAAACTGAAATTCTTTTTGAAAAAAATATCATTAACTTTATATTAAATTTTATCTTGGTAAATAGAAATCCAATATAATCCCAAAATAACATCAAACTCTAGTAGAGAAAAAACAACAAGGTTTATAGGTAAATTCCTTCCAAAAATTAGTATAAGAAGATTCTTATAATTTATTTTGGCCTCAAAATTTCCCCCAGTTGTTTTTACAATAAGTTCTGGATTTATTTCTTGAGGTGGAATTCCAAATTTACCCAAAAATTTATCATAAATGAAAGAATGTGTAGAACCAAAATCAAACAATATATTCGTATAATATAAAAAACCAGAAAAAGTACCTGATACTACTTCATTTGATGGTACCATATCCAATGTAGTAACAGGAAAATATTTTTAACCAAACTTCTACTTTTGATCTGTCTGGTTTCCACCCTGATTAATCAACTTTGGACACACATTGGCATAATTCCAAAACTCATTGCAACTAAAACACATTACTGCTGGCTTTTCATTTACTTCTTGATCATCTTCCTTATAGTTACGAAAGATATGACCAATCTTACCACACTAGAAGCACTTTCCAAATTTAGAGAGACATTCTCCAGAATTATTTTTACCAAACTTCTCACAAGATGGAAATTTAATTTTCTTACCTCCATGCTTATTTAATGAATAATTTCCCTTTTCCTTCCAACTAATCCTCTTCTTTTACATGCTCTCCTGGAACACCTGATCATTAGAAAACTTCATTTCTACCTTCTCGGCACATTTGACATGTTTCTCATAGATTTTAAATTCAAGAGATGTTAATGCTCTTTGATATCACAGATTCAGTCCTAAGTAAAAAACGATTTCTCTTAATATCAAGATCTTAGATGAAATTAGGAGAAGACCTTGCCAATCCAGTTAAATTTTCTTCATAAGTACCCAGTAAGTCATCATCCTTCCTCAATTATAAGAAATAATTTTCCTTCCAATGTCGAATAAACTTGGGAATATATTTCTCAAGAAACATACCTTTGAATTCGTCCCAACCAAGAGAATCGATTTTATCATTGTCCCTGATACTTTTAACCATCGACCACCACTTATCTGCTTCTCCTTCGAAACAATAAATAACAAGACTAACCTTTTGATTGTCTGTACAACCCATGACATCGAAAATATTTTCTAATTACTTGATCCACCCATAAACTTGAAAAGGGTCATATGTTCCTCTGAATGACGGGGGATGTTGCCTCATGAAATGATCCTTTATAGACAGGTTTCTCTGAGGTTGATCTCTTGAAATTATACCACCAACATTTATAGCCTGATCTAACTAGGCCATTAATGAAACAAATTGTTCAGTTCCGATTCCAACCATCTCACGATGCTTATTTGGAAGGTTATTCCCCTCTGTATTCCTTACCTACACCTCTTCCCTATTTCCTCTATAGAAAACCTTTCCAAACAAAAATATATTAGACAAATAAACATGATAATCTATAAATTCTATATCATATCAATTTTAACCGAATGTAAAAATCTTTATCGATATTCTATTAACAAAATTCTAACTCCTAAATTTATCTAAACTGACCTATCATACCAACTATAAGGCCCCAGTATTAAACATTACATAATCATGAATTAAGTTAATAATTCACATTGAGGATCTTTTGAGGTTTAGAGATTTAGGGAATTAGGTCTTAACTTATACATAACAACTTGAATATTACATTTTGACACTTCTAATCAGGGTATATTATTTAATAAAATAAAAACTATTAAAATAAAAGAAATATGTTTAGTTCCATGTTTTAAATAGAATGAATTTTCTTTGATCCCATCCTCGAACCTATTCAACTTTAAGTCATGTAAAAAACATTTCAATAACATGGTATGAGCCTAAAATTCTCAGTAAGGGATACACAAAGAAGGAAAACTATTAGTCTTTAAAAACAACATGTAAACCATGAATACTTTATCATAAGTAATAATTTTCACCTTTATGAAGTAGTAAATTCTGTTCACTAAATTGAAGGAGGTGCAACTTTCCTGATTTCTCTCCTGTAAACATGATGTAGCCCTAATGCGGCGCGGTGCTACTCCCTCATTACAATCGGAGGAGGAATGATTGCAATCTACGATGTAGAAAAGGGGAGTTCTATACTTGCCTTTCTCAAATCTTGACTCTCTTCCGCCCTTCCCTAGGGTTTCGCTCTCCCTGAAAGTCCCTGAGTTGTTTCAGAATGCGCCTCAGCTCCCTCTATCCTCGATGGAGCTCACCTATGCCACCGAACTTTGCAAACTCATCCTGGTTACTAGGTTTCACCATCATAGACCTTCAATGGATGAATTTGATCATTTTATTTCTGGTTCCTGGAAGCTACAGGATTAGGCGATTGTTGGGCTGTTGGATTGGCGTCACATTATTATACGTTTTCGATTGGAGGAGGACTTTGTCGTCACCTGGTCTAGGACCTCCCGAAGATGCAATGGATCTTCCTTCCTCCTGTTTCGCTAGTGTTTTGATTTCCATATGCGGCGCGGCCCATCAACGATCGCATCTTGGGTTAGTCTTCCCTGTCTCCATCTTTCCTTTCAAAATCCGGCTATCTTGTGTATGATTGGGAATATGATCGGAAAATACCTCTATTCTGATCAGCGAACGGAGGTTCTGTGTCATCTTGTTTTTCCAAGAATTTGCATGGAAGTGGATGTTGCGAAACCACCTGTGAACTGGGTTTGGATTATTGATGAGGAAGAATTCAGATGGAAGCAGGAGGTCAGATTTGAGTCTTGGATGGACTACTATGTAAATTGTAGTCATTTTGGTCATCTAGCAATGGTCTGTCGAGGAAAGAACGTGCCTGTAATTTTGCAAGATGTGAATTTGGGACCTGGTAGCTCTGGAAACAGTTGTATGGAGCAACTGCTTGTGGAGGATCATCCTAAGAAGTCTTTGTGCGGGTAAACTGGTAATAGCATTTTTAAGGGGGAGGCTCTATCGTTAGGGGTCATGAAGTATGATGGAGGGGCGATATCCTGTGAGTAGGGTGAGAAGGATGATGAGCAGCCTTAGCCATGTGTGGAAGGTGAGGTTGTACAGTCTACCATGTTGGCTGCTGTGTTAAAGGCAGTACCAACTGTGAATGGAATTTCGAAAGCAGTGATTTTAGGACCTAGTGGCTCTGGAATTGTGACCTCCTATGGGCTGGGAATGAAGGTTGATGGGAAGGATGGTCCGGTTGCGGAAGGTGAGGCTGCAGAAGTCACATAAGTTATAGCGGGGATGAAGGTAGTGCCACCTGCGTTGAATCCATCTATGAAGAAAGTGTTTACAACTCTGAAATCGGACCTTGGGGGCTGGAAACGGCCCCTGCCTGCAAGCAAGGGAAATGGCCAAATACAGGTGGCTTCTGTTGTCACTCATAATCAGTTTGAGTTGTTGGAGTCTGAGAGAAATCCTTTTACAGAGGAGAATGTGAAAAGGTATGAGTCTGAAAATTGGCAAATTGTCCCTTATTCCTAGCCCGTAATGATGGAGAACCCTCTTGGAAAGGGTTCCTTTAATAATTACATCAGTGAACTTGCCCTTCAATCCCTCAACCCGATTGATGTGCAATCGCAGCTGGTGGGAGGAGGTTGTTTGTCTGTTTCAGAGGGTATGAGGGTTGGGAGAACTGATGGATGGCAAAATTTCGGTCCTGTGCATATCACTGGAAAATGGGGAAGTGTATCTGATAGTGACAAAGAGAACATTAATGACATTTCCAGAATATCATATAGTGGTATTGTTCAAAGTGAAAAGACTAAACTACCTGCATTTGAAGGTGGTATGAATGAGCCATCAAAAAGGCAACTGAGGAAATATTACTCCTACCTAGTGAACCTAGTTACCACCAGATCATCTACTAAGAGTGGTAATTCTTCGAGGGATGTTAGTGGTGTGAAGAAGGGAATGATATCTCCCATGATGCTTCTATCATTATAAAAGCTGAATCTGAGAAGGAAGTATTCTAAGGTTCTGAATCAATATGAAATATTAGAGTGGGAATCAGCTATGGAGGACGAAACATTTCATCAAGAATATGGTGCTGGGAATTATTTCTATGATTTGTAGTTGTTTTCCTTATTGTAATGTTCCTGCTTCTTGTACTTTTTATTATTAATAAATGGTCAGAGGTTTACCTCTGGCTGAGCTTTCCCGATAAATGATCTTCACTAAAAAAAAGTTCATTTATTACTCTTTTATAATCAAAATATTACCAAAAACCCATATAAATGACACATAACATATAAAAGGTAAACATGGGCCACAATCATATTTAAATGGAATAACCATATGGTCGACTTCCAAAACTCATTTTTAGAAATGGAGTAGCCATATAGCCAACTTCCATACCCAACGCATTGGAGGTTATAATGTAACCACCCATCCTTAGTTTATCATAGATCCACCATTCCTTTGGTTTATCACATAACCACCCATAAAATGTCCAAGTACCATTATTTATTCATCACACATAAAATATTGAAAATATCAACATTTCAATGATAAAAATTTCATTTCCAATCACAAGAGATAATTTAATGATATTGAAATAGTAAATCCACTTTCAAAACCATTTTTAATACCCAAATATTTAAAAATAATATATGGTATTCATTTTCCATTTAAAAACATCACAGTTTGTTAAGGAAGCCAAATATCAACTAATGCTCGCGGTGGAAAAAAGGTCGTTGTGACCGTCTATATTAAAAAGAATAATTCACTTTTTCATTTAGTAAAATTATACATATAAAAAGATTCCATTTGAATGAAATTAAAAGTCAAAGGGGTTTATATACCATATAAAATCAAGTCATGTATATATCAAAATGTGCCTAAAAGAAAGGAGACTGAGACAAAGTCCCTTACCTCGTATCCGACATGACTCGTTCGTTCTCTAATTTACTGAATAATAAAATTAAGTTAATTTCGATTTTCTTCAAAAAAAATTAAATTAAATTATTCCTTTTATATATCACTTATTACCTTCCTATAAAAATTAGGTAATTTTTTGAGTTCATGTCAGACATTTTGTTGATGTTTAGAACTTCAGTCAAAAATGAACTTCTTATAATTATAAATTGTCCATGTGGTCGAAATATCATTCTCTATAAAATTATATTAATGATTTAGATATCATATATATCATATATATCTAGTATATATGTATTTAGAATAGTCTATATCATTTTCAAATAAGAAATGAAATGCACTGTTCATGGAGATGGTAAACCGTACCTAAGTATGAACGCTACATTCATTTATTTTTCATATTTTAGGGAATAAAAACTAAATGATACATAGGTTATTATAATTATAGTATAATATGTAGGATATATATGTTACATAAGTTAATTAATTCCATCCTTTATATGTTCCATGAATAGCATGAACGAGTCATATCACTTTGAGGGGGTGGTAGTTTGCACTTCCTCAAATGAAATTATCATATTTATATAACATGAAAAGAAAAAATGTGTGTTATAAATGATAATTACATAAGAATAGAGATAATATAAATATCACATATATCATATATAATTACAGTTCCATCAAAATGGCCACCATAAAAGGTGGTAGGATAAGATTGAACAATTATCATTCCGTGCGGCAGTAGTTCACCATCCACAGAAACTGATTTCTATACCAATTAGATGGAGGTGTAAGTGTATTTTGAATCCTTATCATATCATAAAAATATAATATTGTTTATACTGGTGTTTTTAGGTAAAAAATAATAAGAAGATCATTGGGAGAAGAGAAGGAAAAAATAATGGAAAGGAACCTGAGAGAATATGTTACCTCAAATCGGATAACTTCTTTTGATTTGAGCCAAAGGGCTCTCTTGAATTTCCTTATTCTTAGGAGAATTATTCAAGAATGAAGGGAGGGATGTTGGGAGATTATTTGGGTAGATTTTGGACGAGACAAGGGGGCTTGAGAGGTGTGAGTAATGGTTGGAGGTGTTGTTTTTTTCTAAGAGGGAGGAGGGGCACTTTAGGAGTGTTTGAAAGTATTATTTTATTATTAATTTATTTTCAAATTATAATAACACCAAAGTGATATATTTTGAAGATAATATTAGGATGGTTCGAAATAATTTTATCTAATGGGTTTTAGATAATTTTCGGTCACAAAATTAACCTTATAATTTATCTTTATCCCTTAGAAAACTTATTTAACTTTTACCATGTCTTCTAGTGTATTCACAATATATGGTTATCATAGTAACTATAAAATTAAAAGAGAACCAGAAATGGATCCTTAATTAAATTTTCAGCATCATATATTTCATTTTATAGGGTTCTGCGACCATCGGTATTCAGTGGTGGCAGGATTGTGCGACCGCGGTGTGTCGAGGCCACGATGGGGGTTCAGATCTGATTGGTGGCACCGCGGCGGTTCAAGCTGGCTCGGGCTGCGTGGTTGGTTTTACCTACTTGGGCGGTGGGTTCTTTTCTCGTGGCTATGTCTCTGGAGTGACATCTTGGACATGGTCCTCTGGGCCTTCTGGTTTTGCCTTCGGGTTGTGTTCTTACTCATATGGTGTTGTTGGTCACTTGTCGTGGGTTTTCCCATTCAGATCTTATGTTTTGATTGGTGTATCTGATTGGGCTTTGTCCCATGGGGCCTATGGTCTTGTAATGGGTTTTACCTTACCCATTCTAAATGGTCTTACTGTCCTTTTTCTTTTCTTTTAATAAAGGGGCTTGACCCCAAACCTTTCTAGTATATTTTAGTTTTATGAATATTATATTTTTAGGACTATTATATCATTTAATAAAATATTAACTAATTTAAATACTCATTTATGTCAATTTTTATACTATTTATATCATGACTTTTTAAAAATCCATAAAAAAATTGATTAATTAGAAAAAACTTCATTAATTAAAATATAAAAAGTCATAATCATCCATAAAATTCATTTATGACATAAAAAGTTTCAAAAAAATTATTTTAATTTTTATAATATCATTTATTTAAAACATTCATTAAAAAGGCAATCGTTACATCCCCATTTTGTCATAATTAAGTTAATTATATGATGTCTATAAATTATTAATAAAATACCCTGATGTATGAAATCTTAATAAATTTCTAATGACTATTTTTAGTTGAAGATATCTCTTATATAACCCCATATAAAAATTGTTTTAGTAAAAGATACATGTTTTGGTTATATTTTCCTTAACATTAAATTAAAAGTAATTAAATGTCATTTTCACACACAAGTGGCTCCATGGGGTCCTAAAAAAACCAAGTATTCCCATGTATGGAAATATCTCATCCAATATGGTTAGGACATGTGTTAGGTTAATTTAATATTATTATAATGTTATTTTTTACCCTTATTTACCAGATTTACCCTTTAACCAAGGTAAATAAAATATTTACTGAAGTTACTATTCATAATTTCTAAAAATAAAATTCACCTATTTTCACAATTTATACCTCATGATTCCAAATATATAATCTATTTTACCAAATTTAAAACATTTAAGTTGCAAAAATTAATTTAAAATTAATTCTTTTTGTCAAAAGAAAAAAGTGAGTTTTTTAGAAGTAAAAACTACCAAAAGATGGACATGTGTTTATGTTCAACATCAAAGTGAAATTACTTCCAATGAAGAAAATTGGATTAAAGGATAAAAATATAATCTAATTATACTTTAAAACCAATTAAAAAGACAATATAATGATATAAATAAAATAGATGAAAAGACATTTTTGGCTTAGAATGTTGTATTTATCACTATTCATTATGGACTTTATCCAAAAAATAACAAACAATTATCAAAAGTAAATTTTGATGTCCCTATTTTAAAAAAGATGTTTATTTTTTCAAATGTAACAACCAAAATTATTAGGATCTAGCCTTAAACATTGCATAATCTTGAATTAAATGAATAATTCACATTGAGGATCTTTTCAAGTTTAGAGTTTTAGAGAGTCAGGTAATTACTATTACATTACATCTCAAAAATTACAAAGTAGACACTTCTACTTAGTTTCCATTTTTTCATAAAAAAACTCTTGAAGAAAATGAGACATGCTAGTTAAAAGTTTTAGATAGAATGAATTTTACTTGATCCCATCCTTGACCCTATTCCACTTTATATCCTGTGAAAAACATTTCAAAAACTTGGGATGAGCATAAAAAAGCTCATTAATGGATACATAAATAAGTAAAGTTGTTAGTTTTTTAAAAAAACAATTAAACTAGGAATACTTTATCATAAGTAATACTTTTTACTTTTACGAAGTAGTAAATACTCTTCATTGAATAAAAGATCAATACTTACCATTTTGTAATAATAAGATTACCATGAAACACATATAAAGAATACATAACATATAAAGGTAACTTATGACATAAACATACTTAAATGGAATAACCATTCAGTCAACTTCCACACATATCACTAAATGGAATAAGCATACGGCTGACTTCTATACCCAATGCATTGGCGGTTATAACGAAACTACCCGTCCTGGTTTATCACGACACCACCCGTCATATGGTTTCTCACATAACCACCCATCAAATTTACAAATACCATCATAACACATAAAATATTTCAAATATAAACATTTCACTAATAACATTTCATTTTCAATCACAAGAAGTAATTTCAAGATATTAAAACAATCAATCCATTTTCATAAACCCTTTAAAAATAGATTTTTGAATCAAAGTTTCCCATACCACATTGAAAATTTTAGTGGAATTATAATTTTAAAAAACTAATGTAGATATAAATAAATACTCAAAACCATTTTTAAAACATGGGCATTAAATATAAATATTTAGAATAATAAATCTTTAAAACATTTAAAATGATATTTTAGTTAAAGAGTTTTTAACAAATTCAGAGACTCTTGAATACAAATAATTGAGGAATAACAATTAATAAGAACATTATAATATCATGAGAATAAATGGATTCATGATATTATATGACAAAGTACAGTATATACACCATATAAGAGTGAATTTGTGCACAACAACAATGAAGTCTCAATAAAAATGTAAATTGAGATGAAATCCCTTATAAAGACGGTATCCTTAAATTAAGGATAAATCAATCACATAATTATGTGTGAAAAAAATAAATACACCCAATATAAGTGGATAGTAAATGTAAATCAATCATACCTCATTCACACATATTCTTAGGATGACACATTCAAGAAGTACAAGTTTAACCCAAAGAAATGAAATTGGGTTAAGAAGTTCTATTACACAAATTCGAAAGTCTAACAACGTCACTTTAAAATTAAGAAAATGAGTTGATGAGATAAAAAGGGTATCTCATCACTTGTACATAAAATTTAAATCAATAATTATATATTATAACATATCCCAACATAATAAGAAGTAAATTAAAAGACATAACAAAAAAGAAGTCTTTTAAAAAGAAGAGGGTGAAAGGTTCCCTTACCGATTTGGTAACTAAAAAAACATACACCACATGAAAGAGGGATCATATAAAAAAGATATAAATAATAATAAATTAAATTATATTAAACAAATATTACAATCATGGGCAGTACATACATCATACAAAAGTAAATAGTGGAAAATATAGAATGATCACGGGAATAAAAAGTGAGATGAAACCCTTTACCACGTTGTAATTAACTGAGTCGTATGACCAACAGCTAATAACCACAAAATGAATCCTAAAATACCATTAATATAATTATAATAATGATAATATATATCATATGAAAGTACACAATACACCACATGCAATGAATAAGTGGTGAACAATGGAAATCTCACGGAATTAAAAGTGAGATAGAAATCACTTACCTCGTTGTCCGACTTGACCCGTTTGTTCTTTAATCTCATGAATAATAAACTAAAGTTAATTTATACCCAATTAAGAACCTTTTTTAATATTATTATTATTTTTATATCAATTATTACCATGTTATAAACATTATGTAATCATTTAAGTTAATAATGGTCGTTTTTTCGATATTTGGTACTTGAGTCAAAAACGAACTTCTTATAATTACAAATTTTTCATGTGGTCAAACATCCACTATCTCTAGAAATATATTCATGATTTAGATATCATATATATTATATATATCCAGTATATACAGGTATTTATAATAGTACATAACATTTGGAGATAAGAAATGAAATGCACCGTTCATGGAGACGGTAAGCCGTACGTACACATGAAAACTACTTTCATTTATATTTATTGTTTTAATGGAATTAGAACATAATTATACATATATATATTATAATTACTATATAATATCATATAAAATATCATTAACTCTATCCTTTATATGTCCCACGTATGACATGAACGATTCATATCACTTTGTGGGGGCGTTAGTCCGCATTTCCTCAAATGAAATTATCATGTTTACCCATAATGGAAACCATAAAGGTGTAATATAAATGAAAAATACAGAAGAAGAAACAAAACATAAACATAATATATATCATATATAAATTCAGTTCCATATTAATAGCCACCATGATAGGTGGTAGGAGATAATCGAACAATCGTCGTTTCGTGAGGCGTTAGTTTTCCATCCCCAGAAAGCAGTATATTTTTCACCCATTAGATGGAGGTGTGTGTAAGTGTAGTTTGAATACTTATCATAAAAACATACTAGTATATTTAAGATAATTTATTTTATAATATAAAGTAATAAAAAGAGTTTAGGGGGTTGAAGAAGTAAAGTAAAAGAAAATAAAACAAAATAATTTAAGAAAAACCGTTACCTTTAATTTGGGTAACTTCCTTTGGTTTGACCCAAAAAGACTTCTTAAAATGCCTTCTGACAAAGGTAAGGCTTCTAGTAAAAGGTGAGGGATGTATTTAGATTAATTGGGTAGAGGTTGGATGAGCCAGAAGGCTTGAGAGGAGTGGGTAATTAGTTAGAAGTGGTGTCCTTTTATAAGGGGGAGGCGGGGCTCTTTAGGAAAGTTTGAAACAATTATTTTATTATGAACTTATCAACAGTTTCAAAAGGTAAAAAATAATTAAATTAGAAGATAAGATGACTCATGGTAGAAATAAAATCATCCTATAAGAATTGAATAGGTTTTGGATATTATTTTAATATTTATAATCTTATTTATTTAAATCATTTATTATTGAGGTAAATACTGCATCATTATTATGTCCTATATAATTTAATTTATATGATGTATAAAAATTATAATAAATTTATAATTATGTATTAAATCGTTTTATATTTCAAATGAATATTTTTAGTCAAAAATATTACTTATATAACCCCATGTCAAAATTTATTAACTAAAAGATATTTGTTTATGTCATTTTTGCCATTACTTTATGCTAATTAAAATAAAGTGTCATTATCATTCATAAGTGGCTCCATGGAGTCCCAAAATTTACCCAAGGATTTCCATGGTCGGCCATTACTCATCCAATAAGGTTAGGACAAGTGTTAAGGTAATTTGTTATTATTATGATATTCTTTTTACCTTGAATTACCCTATTACCTTTAATCGCGGTAAATAAGTCAAAAGTTACTATTCAATAAAAATTATTTTCATCTTATTGAACCAAATTTTACATACTAATAATAACCATGTATATCGTATTTTCGAAATTCAATTCACAGAAGCAGTAAGATTTCATTGAAATGAAAAGGTCAGTTTGTGAACTACTACTAAGTGGTTTCACTATTCATAAAAAATTGATGTTTTTCAGAAAAATACCCAAAATTCAGCCTAAGATATATTTGATATTCGAAATTCAAAAATGTTTTATATTTTACAAAATTCTAAACATATAAGTTTCATTAATTAATTAAAATTAATTCTCGTTGTCAAAACAAATAGCGTGTTTTTAAGAAACAAGAACTATCAAAAGATTGACACTTGTTTATGTCTAATTTCAAAGTGAAATTAATTCCAATGACCACAATTGGATAAAATGAAAAAAATATAATCTAATTAAACTTGAAAACCAATTAAAAAGATAATCTAACCATATAAATAAAGGCAGTTTTAAATTAAAATAAATTATTTTTCATTATTCATAAAAAACATTATCAGAAAAATACAAAAATTTTACCCAAAGTAAATTTTGATATCCTGATTCTAAAAAATAATTTTATTTTGTCAAATAAATGATATAAAAGTGACCAAAAATATATTTAAAGAGGTTTCTCCATTAAAATGTAGTAAATCGACCTTTTAAAGAATATTAAATTATTTTTTCTTAAAATTCGATTCATTCACAATTTAAGCCACTATATTTTATTGGATAAATGTAAAAACATTTAACAAACATATATAATAATATTTTAGTTAGTTATATCCATTCCTGCCAATACAGCGGCTATGCATTAAATACCATTTAAAATAATAACATTATATTATTAGTGTGCAACATAAGATTTCAAGAGAAACTCGTTGTTACGTATCGAGTATGCCATCAAACATATCATCCCCATTAAAGTAAAACTAATATTTAATCCAAAAAATATTAGTAAATAAGAAAATTTTATGTTCTTTATTTACCTATGATGTTGCATCCTTCCCCCCTTTTGGAAATTGTGTCCTCGTAATTTTAAAATTGGGCTCATAAACATCATTTAAAGTCCCACATTGGAAAAAGAGTCAATAAAACTATCACATTAAAAGAAAAAAAGAAACACAAAGTTTACTAGAGAAAAATTATACGAGGATTTCATATAGAAAACCGTGGATATGGAAGAGAAAAAAATCCATCAAGTTTAGATGGAGAGTGACATAAATCATGATTAAGAGAAATTTAACACATAAAAATCAAAAACTTGTGATGTGTTAAGCGGCCTTCGATTACCCAGTAGGAAACGTAAGTTGACAATGTTATTTTTTAAGTTCCTTTTCATAATTTGAGGAATTGATTTACTACATAGATTAAGAACATAAGAAAATATACTTACCTTCAGGTATAGTTTCATCCTTTAATAAGTTTTTACAAAAAACTAATCTTTTCTCCTAATAAAGAGAATTAAAAAAGACTTAGTCGCATCAAAATCACAAGAATCAACTTCTAGAGAATAACATAATCCATACACAAAAAAAGCTATATATTTCCCCTATCATTAGACATTAACCAAAACAAAAAATGGTTTTTATGAGATTATATAATCCCCCAAAACAATAATCCTTTATAAAAATAAATACTACTCTTAATCACAAAAATTCAAAAAAAGTACCCAAAGTTCCATAAAGACCATTTAATATACCATTGTCCTTAAAATTATTCAAAATAACCCAAACTAAGATTGTAACCCAAAACTCAGAAAGATTTAGTCACATAGTCTTCCAATTTAAATCTTAATATTTATCTCCAAATAAAAATCGACTACTCATAAAGTCTCATACTGAAGTGTAATTAACCAAATCACATATTCTCTATGATAGGTTAATCATTTCCATAAAAAATCAAAATCAACATAAGTCAATAATAAAAATATATATTTTCCCAAAATAAAAATCCTCCATTACCCATCAAAAGAAAAGATAATTATTCCTCGAATAACATTTTCATACATCAAGCTTCAGGGTTACACATAATATAAAAAGTCTTATAATATAATATCACCATCATAAGAGCCTTAATAATTTTAAGTATTTCATCATCTTAAAATCTACCATGACTCTTTAATCCCTTATATGTTGAATTCTTACTCATTCAACATTCTTGATGATCCATTGACCATTATTTAACAACTTATTCTAAAATACTTCTTTCCTACAAAAAAAATCATTAATCATGTCCTAATATTCAATAATGTCAAAAAATATGTTAGTAAATAATCCATAATTTTCATTGGTCATTGTCAGTTTATTCATCCTCAATTGGAATGGAATTAGGTATTGGAAAACATATATTTGTATGATTCTGGTGATCCCATTATTGAAACATCTTCATAGGACATCTATTTGTATAATGACCAGGCACACCACATTTAAAACATTCAATTGATCCCTCAAAAATAACTCCATTCCCTTTCCTAGAGTAAACCAGATGCTTCCTTTTTTCCATGGAAGATTATTCCTTCATGACCTTCATTCTCACATATCTAGCATCTTATCATCCCTTTGAATCATTTTCCTAGGTGTTTCTTTCCACATCCTTGAAACATAGGTTTTTTAACATACATACCTTTATGATTATTACCTGAACATCCGTAGGGATTTGTTTCTCGTATATATTATTCCTTATAAAAATAACCAAGGTTCAGGTTTTCATTAATGACTCTAAATAGTTGGTTTAGAAGAACCACAAGAGTCCTCATTACAGCTCCCATTTCATTCAGTTTCTCATTCAAAAAACCATCATAGTTTTCTTCACATCCACTATTACTTTGGTGCCTACTAGATCTATCCATTTACTATCACCAAAAAGGTCGGTGTGAGTGTATCATCATATAATATCTTATAATGAGGGTAAATACTAATATATACTAATTCATGTTATCTTAAACTCATTAAAAATAACTACGACACTTTCTAATATGTTAACCATTATTGTTATGTCACTTATGATTAGATAAAACCCTAACCTCTAAAGTTATCTAAATAGACCTCTGATACAAACTATAAGGACCTGGACTTAAATATTGCATAATCTTGAATTAAATGAATAATTCACATTAAGGTTATTTTTAGGTTTAGAGATTTAAAGAGTTAGGTCATTACAATTACATTATATCTCAAAAATTACAAAGTAGACACTTCTACTCAGTTTCCATTTTTTCATAAAATAAAAACTATTGAAGACAATGAGACATGTCTAGTTCCATGTTTTAGATAGCATGAATTTTCCTTGATCCCATCCTTAACCCTATTCCACTTTATGTCGAGTGAAAAACATTTCAAAAACATGGGATGAGCATAAAAACACAGTAAGGGATACACAAAGAAGGAAAACTGCAAAACAACAAGTAAAACATGAATACTTTATCATAAGTAATACTTTTCACCTTAACGAAGTAGTAAATACTCTTCATTGAATAAATGATCAATACTTAACATTTTTAACTGAAATATTACCATAAAAACCATATAAAGAACACATAACATATAAATGTATCTTGGGACATTAACATACTTAAATGGAATAACCATACGGTCAACTTCCACACATATCACTAAATGGAATAGCCATACGGCCGACTTCCATACCCAATGCATTGGAGGTTATAACGTTACCACCCATCCTGGTTTATCACAAACCACCCATCATATGGTTTATCACATAACCACCCATAAAATGTCTAAGTAACATCATAACACATAAAATATTGCAAATATAAACATTTCACTAATAACATTTCATTTTCAATCACAAGAAGTAATTTCAAGATATTGAAATATCAATCCATTTTCATAAACCATTTAAAAAGAGATTATTGAATCAATGTGTCTCATACCACTTTTAATACTTTAATGGAATAATAATTTTAAAAAATTAATTTCCTCTAAATAAATACTCAAAACCATTTTAAAACATTTAATTAAATATAAATATTTATAATTATAAATATTTAAAACATTTAAAATGATATTTTAGTTAAAGAGTTTTTAACAAAATTTGACACTCTTGAATAAAAATAATTGAGGAATAATATTTAATCAAAACATTATAATATCAAGGGAATAAAGTTATTCATGATATAATACGAAAAAGTATAGTATAACACCATATAAGAGTGAATTGGTTCATAACAACCCAAAAGTCTCAATAGAAATGTAAATTGAGATGAAATCCCTTATAAAGACGGTACCCTTAAATTACGGATAAATCAATCAAATAATTATGTGTGAAAAATATAAATACACCCAATATAAGTGGATATTAAGTGTAAATCAATCAGAGTTCATTCAAAAATATTCATAGGATGACATATTCAAGAAATACAAGTTTAACCCAAAGAATTGAAATTGGGTTAAGAAGTTCCCTTGTAAAAATTTGAAAGCCTAACAACGTCACATTAAAATTTAGAAAATTATTTGATGAGATAAAAAGGGTATCTCATAACTTGGACATAAAATTTACATCAATAAGGATATATAAAAACATATCCCAACATAATAAATGTAAATTAAAAGACATAACAAAAAGAAGTCTTTTAAAAAAAGGAGGGTTAAAGGTCCCCTTACCGATTTGGTAACTTACAAAACATACGCCACATGAAAGACGGATCATAAAATATAGATGTAAATACTCCAAAATAAAATTATATTACTCAAATAGTACAACCATGGGCATTAAATACACCAAAAAAAATAAAATAGTGGCAAATATATCATGAATCTCACGGGAATAAAAAGTGAGGTAAAACCCTTTACCATGTTGTAATCAACTGAGTCATATGAACAAAAGTTAATAACCACCAAATGAATCACAGAATACCATTAATATAATAAGAATCATGATAATATATATAAAATGGTAGTACACAATACACCACATGCAATTAATAAGTGACGAACAATGTAAATCTCATGGAATTAAAAGTGAGATAAGAAATCCCTTACCTTGTTGTCCGACTTGACCATTTCGTTCTTTAATCTCCTGAATAATAAAATAAAGTTAATTTAAACTTGATTAAGAACCTTTTTCAAGTTTATTATTCTTTTTATATCAATTATTACCATGTTATAAACATTATTTATTCATTTAAGTTAATAATGGTCTTTTTGTCGATATTTGGTACTTGAGTCAAAAATGAACATCTTATAATTACAAATTGTACATGTGGTCAAACATAAATTATCTCTAGAATAATATTCATGATCTAGATATCATATATATCATATATATCTAGTATATATAGGTATTTATAATAGTATATAACAATTAGAGATAAGAAATGAAATGCACCGTTCAGGGAGACGGTAAGTCGTACGTACGCCTGAAAGCTAATTTCATTTCTATTTATTATTTTAATGGAATTAAAACATAATAATACATATGTATATTATAAATCCATTATAATATCATATATAATATCATTAACACTATACTTTATACGTCCCATGTATGGCATGAACGAGTCATATCACTTTGAGGGGGTGGTAGTGTGCACTTCCTCAAATGAAATTATCGTGTTTACCCATAATGAAAACCATAAAGGAATGATATAAATGAAAAATACAGAAGCATAAAGAAAATATAAACATAATGTATATCATATATAAATTATGTTCCATATTAATGGCCACCATGATAGGCGGTAGGACATAATTGAACAATCATCATTTCTTGAGGCGTTAGTTTTCTATCCACAGAAACAATATGTTCTTCACCCCTTAGATGGGGGTGTGTGAAAGTTTAGTTCGAATAAATATCATAAAAGAAATCCTATTATATTGAGGATACTTGTTTTTTATAAAATAATTGAATAAAAAGAGTTTAGGGGGTTGGATAAGTAAAATAAAACCAAATAAAACAAAAGAATTTAAGAGAAACTTTTACCTTTAATTTCGATAACTTCCTTTGGTTTGAACAAAAAGGACTTATTAAAGTGACTTATGCCTAAGTTAAGTCTTCTATAAATAGGATATGTATGTAGGGACCTTAATTGGGTAGAGTTTGGATGAACCAAAAGGCCTGAGAGGTGTGGGTAATTGGATTGAAGTGGTGTCCTTTTATAATGGAGAGGAGGGGCTCTTTAGGAAAGTTTGAAACAATTATTTTATTATAAACTTATCTTTAGTTTCAAAAGGTCCAAAAATCATTACAGTCTAAGATAAGACGACTCATGGTCGAAATAAAATCATATAATAAGAATTGGAAGGGTTTTGGATATTATTATAATATTTATATTCTTATTTATTTAAATCATTTATTAATGAGGTAAACACAACATCTTTATTGTGTCATATATAATTTAATTTAATTTATGTCTAAATATTATAATAAAAATAACATGATGTAGTAAATATTATTATATTTACAATGAATAATTATAGTAAAAAATATGACTTATATAACCCCATGTAAAAATTTATTTACTAAAAGATAATTGTTTATGTCATTTTTACCTTTACATTAAGCTAATTAAAATAAAGTGTCATTATCATTTATAAGTGGCTCCATGGGGTCCCAAAATAGACGCAAGGATTCCCATGGTCGGACATCACTTATCCAATAATCTTAGGACAAGTGTTAATGTAATTTGGTATTATTATGATATTCTTTTTTACCTTTAATTACCTATTTACCTTTAAACGTGGTAAATAAAAGTCAAAAGTTACTATTCACTAAAAAATATTTTCAACTTATTGAAATTGTTTTACTTAATAATAAAAACCATGTATGTCGGATTTTCAAAATTCAATTCATAGAAGTAGTAAAATTTCATTTAAAAGAAAAAGTCTGTTTTTGAACTACGACTAAGTGGTTTCACTATTCATCAAAAATTGAAGTTTTTCAAAAAAATACCAAAACTTCCGCCTAATATATACTTGATATTTTGAATTAAAAATTGATGTCTAATTTACCAAATTCGAAACATAGAAGTTTCATTAATTAATTTAAAATTAGTTCCTGTTGTTAAAACAAATAGCATGTTTTTAAGAAACAATAACTATCAAACGATTGACACTTGTTTATGTCAAATTTCAAAGTGAAATTAATTCCAATGAACAAAATTGGATTAAATGATAAAAATAAAATTTAATTAAACATTAAATCCAATTAAAAGGATAATCTAAATATATAAATAAATTTGATTAAAATTTAGTTTTGAATTAAAATATAGTATTTTTTTAAATTTATAGTAAATAGACATTATCAGAAAATACCAAAAATTTAGCCAAATTAAATTTTGATACTCCGATTCTAAAAAAGATTTTAATTTTGTCAAATAGAACATATAAAAGTAACCAAAACTAGATTTACAAAGGGTCCCCTATTAAAATGCATTAAATCGACCTTTTAAAGAATGTTAGATTATTTGTGCTTAAAATTTGATTCATTCTCATTTTAAGACTCTAACTTTTATTACATAAATTTAAAAACATTTAAAAAACATATATTATCATATTTTAGTTAGTTCTATCCATTACCTCCAATAAAATAACTATTCATTCACTACCATTTAAAATAATAATATTATATTATTAGTGTGCAACGTAAGATTTCAAAGTAACCTGTTATTGCGTATCGAGTACGCCATCAAACATAGAATCTCATTTAAATTAAAATTAAAATATAATCCAAAAAATATTAGTAAATATGAAAATTTCATTTTCTTTATTTTCATAAGATGTTACAAAAAGTAAGAGCAACAAGATTTAAAAAGGATTCACAGTCAAAAGGAGGTAAAAGTACCTTTCTAAAATATTAGAGTATTTATACTTAAAATTTGATTCATTAACATTTTAAGCCTCTAAAATTTATTGGATAGACATGAAGACATTTAACAAACTTTTTTAATCATAATATGATTAGATCTATTCATTCCTTCCAATACAGTGGCTAAACTTTAACTATCATTTAAATTAATAATATTATATTATTATTATTTTTCTCAGTATGACTCAGTCTTGTGTGAAAAATATGATTTCAGAGAAACCCATTGTTGTGTGTCAGGTATGCCATTAAATATAGCATACCCTATAAAGTAAAATTAATATTTAATTAATAACTATAAAAATTTCATATTATATATTTACCTAGGATGTTATAGATAATCCATGATGAAATGAAATTTAGGACTCAAAGATTATTGAATAAATCTCCAAAATTTAGACGTGAACGTTAGATCATGATCACATATGATTGAACGTGGAACACCATGTAGCCTCACCACTTCCTTCACATATATCTTGTAATGTTATTCAGGAGTTAAATCTTCCTAGATAGAAATGAAATGGGTAGTATTACTGAGTTGTCCCACCACAACCCATATCACATTATTTCCCTTTGATGTCTTTGGTAGTCTAGTGAGAATGTCCATAGTTACATTCTCAAGTTTCCATGTTGGTATAGGTAATGGTTTCATCATCGCTTTGGACTTCTATCAGTCTGCATTAACTTTCTATCATACCAAACACCCTGAGATATACTCTACAATTTCCAACTTAATTTTCTCCAACCAAAAGTGCTCTTGAAGATCAAAATACATCATGGTACTTCCTTTATGGATAGTGAAAGCTGATCTATGTACATTATCCAACAGATCCTTCGTTATCTGAGGTGATGAAGGAAAACAAATTCTCATTCCAAACCAAATCATGACATCATCATCAATGTGGAAGCCATGTATATTCCCTTCCATTATTACTTTTACCTTCTTTTTTAGCTCTAGATCATCCATTTGTTCCTCCTTGATATTCTCTTGGATAGATGGTTGTGAGATCATTTGGCCATTCTAGGATGTATTCCTTGAAATTATGATTTCAAGAACCATATTTTATATATCAATGAGGATATAGTCTTTCTCAATTCACATCTAGGATATAGTATAAGGTTCTTTTATACTAAGAGAATCAACTACCTTGTTTTCCTTTCCCAGATGGCTGTGAATAGAGTAATCGTAGTTCTTTATAAGATCTAACTATTTTATTTGACACATGTTGACCTCCTTATGTGTGAATATATATTTTAGACTCTTATGATCAGTATATATGTCACACATTTTACCATAGATAGTGTTATGCCAAATCTTTAAGGTGAAGATCCTAGATTTTAACTCTAGATCATACATTGGGTAGTTCTGCTCATGGATCTTCAATTATCATGAGACATAGTCTATCAATTTAACATTTTTCATGAGTACACAACCCATTCTTTTCTTCGAAGCATTGTTTTATATCATAAATCCTCCTCTACTTATTGGTAGTGTGATTATAGTTTTATTTATTATCTTCTTCCTAAGATCCTTAAATATTTTGTTATATTCTTCCTTCAGGACATACTTTATCCCTTTCCATCTTAAGTTAGTTAGCGGGCTAGATGATCGTGAGAAATTTCTCACAAAACATCATTATTACACTTCTAATCCAAGAAAACTATAGATTTATGTGACACTATAAGGTCTTGGACATTCCTCAGTTGCCTTTGACTTTTAAGGGTTCACAAAAAATTATCTCACTTGTGATCATGTGCCCTAAGAAGGCGAATTTCTGCATCCAAAAGTCACCCTTATTGAACTTAGCATACATTTTATCTTTCCTCAATTTCTCTATAACCATCCTTAGATTCTATTCACATTCCACCTTACTCTTGGAGTAAATGAGAATATCATTGATAAATACATCCAAATATTTGTGATATAGTTTATAAAGACTCTATTCGTCAAATCCTTTAATATTGAAGGGGGATTAGTAACTCTTAAGGGAATCACTATGAACTCATAGTTCCCATAACTTATACAGAAATTAGTCATCTAAATATCTTCCTTCTTCACATTTAGTTGATGATATGTAGAATAAAGATCCACCTTTGAGAATTATTGAACTCATTGTAGTTTATTGAACAAGTAATAAATCCTTGGAATGGGATACATATGCTTTATTATGATCTTGTTGAGCTCCAAGTAATTTATACACATTCCCATTGATGCATTATATTTCTTTACAAAGAGTACAGTGAACCCCAAGGTGGTACACTAGGGTGTATGAACCCTTTTTCCAAATGCTCTTACAAATTCTTATTTAAATCCTCCAATCTAATCAAGGCCATCATTTTGGGTAATTTTGAGATAGGAGTAGCTCAGGGTATAGACACTATTGAGAAATCCACCTAATGATCTGGGGGAAGTCCAGGTAGCTATTTTGGAAATATATCGATGTATTCCCTGAAAATTGGAATTTCCTCGAGGTAGTAATTTGAAATGGATAGGACGGGGTTGGTTGGCCAAGACCATGTAGGTTTGATCCCACGTAGATTTGTTTTTCCAAATCCCACATATAATACAAAAAAATTCAAACATGTACTGCCTTTCATAAGTTCATAGGTTGCCTATATTTTAAAAATATACATAAAATTTATAATTACTTAAATATTGAATTTTATTTCTCATTATTAATGGTACTTGTGGTGAGAAGTATGGATTTACAATAGCTAGAGTTTTAAGATATGTGATGGAACATTTTTCTATAGGTTAATGGTGGAAGTCAGTGACACTAATGTGATAGCTAACTATTGCAATGTAAATTAGGGGATTGATTAATGAGGGCTGATGAATGATGATGTTGGTCATGTGTTGATGCGAACGGTAGGACCTATGAATGAATGATAAATTTTTATATAGCAACATGTTTTGAAGGATTCTATTAGGGTTCCCAAGAGGTCCTTTACAATTTTGTTAACAAAAAATTAAAATTTAATAAAAACAAAATTAAATCTACCCAAAAAATATTACGATAATAATAACTCATTTAGAATCCAAACCATCTATAGAAGAGATGAGTTCTATTTCTCAATAGGTGGGATGACATACCATGTGAATATGGGGAATAATTAAAATATAAATATTATAATATCATATGAAAATAATAAATACAAACCTATTTATAATTCACATGAGAATGAATGGTGAATTAGTATGATCATTACAATGAAATATAATATGTCATGGTTTAGTAATGATTTTTAATTAAAAAACTAAAATATTAAAGGAGCATATATTTTAAAAAATATATTATTAAAATTAGGCATGCCGGTAAGCCCACACCCACATGGGCTCAACCCACTTTCTCCTGCACCCACTAGGGTTGAACCTGAAATGGCATGTTCTCTTAACAATCAAAATTTAAAGTCCCACCCCAACTCACATCTGCCCCATAGTCGTGAAGCCCAAAGGCCACAGGCCCATTTTTCATCACAAACTCAAGTTTTATACCTTCCTTTTACTAAACCTTTTGGGAAAGGTATGCTTATTCATAGGATATTAACACCATCACCATTGAGAGATTTTCTAAAAGAGATTCATGATCTTCTGGGAATTTATAGAGGAGAATTATATGGTTTGGAATATGAAAAGATATTTCCTTTTATTGATAGTTGACATATGATCGATATAATGAGAGTCAATCCATGCCTAGTATTGAATCTAATTCCCTAAAGGGAAGTGTTATTAGATTTTCTAGAATAATCCCCCCACAGACACCTATAGGAGAAGAGTCCAAAACTTAGTTTGTAATGATTGCAAAACTAAGTGTTTTTATAGATATATATACATCAAGGTATCAGGTATTTCATTCAATAGTTCTATAAAAATTATATGATATAAAGGAATGAGTAGAACAAGAATCAAATAAAACATTTTCCATTATTGGTTGACTAGTAATTTTAACTTTTATGAAATCATTTTCATCCTCCACTTCGGTAGTAGTTATGGAATTGGATTTCCATTTACTCTTTTCTTTTGGTGGGTGTTGACACCGATTAACCTCAAGGACCTAGGGTTTAGTACACCAGATTTTATAGTGATCTGGATCCCTACAATTGAAGCATTGAGGCATACATGGCGTATTAGGAGGTTCCTTACTTTCCTCTATCATGTTGGTCAGATTATTCATGTCTCTTCTACATTCATAAGCTTATTGATATTCTATCACACACTAGAAAAATTTTCTTGTCCCTTTGATATGATTCACATGACAATTATTCCCACATTTTTGGCATGTTGTTTGTTAGATCCTATTTAGTCCTTTTACATTTATCCCACCATCTTGAAAATCCATTTTTCTCTTCTTAACTCTATAATAATGGAACCATTCTCCAAAACTCCATCACTACATTGAGATTGATTCAGACTACTTATTCATGACCATGAATTTCTCAGATAGCTAGATCCTTTTGAATTTTTGGTTTTAGATCACTAAAGTGTCTATCTATTTTTTGAAAATTGTTGAGAAATAAATGGGGTGTATATTGCAAGTCGTGTGAAATTTTTCTTATTAGCTATGATAGATTCACCTTCCTTTTTACTCATCCCTAATAATTCCCTCTCCATATTTTTTTGAAGAGTTAGAGGCAAATACTCATTAAGAAATTTTCATTTATGTATTCCCACCCTATCTCTTCAATTTTATCCTTTATCTCGGTATTATTTATCAACTCCCTTATTGATCGAAATCTCCATATAAATGATAAATAACAAGATTCACCTTCTCATTCTTACAACAATGGATCATAGAAAAGATCTTCTCTGTTGAGTTAACCCACTGTTCCATGACAAGTGGATCAGAGGATCCACAAAATGTCGATGGTCATTTATGCATAAAAGACTAAAGGTGTAGTTTATCTTTCTCGGTTGAATGAATATTATTCACATGGTTTAGGTTATTATTTATATCCTAAGACAACTGGGTTAGAATTTTCCATGATTTTTTGAACTCCACCTCCCATGGCATTGGGGATATCATTTGGGCATTCATTGTATTGTCCCTCACATGGGTTGGTGGCATGGTTTCTCTCGGTTCCTATTATTTTCTAAAATAGAAAAGTTTTGAACAAAACATAAGTCAAAAAATCGTGAACAAATAATTTATTCCTTTGAAAAATAAACTTTAGATGCATATCTTATAGGATTCTGATGTTTATCATTTTTTATAAAACAAAGTTTCCAAAATGTTTACATATACATAATATTATCCAAAGGTTTTCCCTAATGTTTTCTAATATTAATTCCCAAATTAACTAAAATATAGATATGATACCAACTATAGTGACCCTACTTTTTATTACATGACTATTACATCATTTTTAAGAGAAACAAATAATAATAGAGATACAAATCCATGATTAAAAGGTTTTGTGTCCTTGGTAAATTAGGATCATACATAACTTGTACAAAATGAAACATAAACTTTTATTTAAATACTTCTTATTTATAATTCTAAATTTTTTCATCCTTGTTGTACAAGTAATCACATGATCATATACATCAAATAAAGGCATGAGATAAAAGCCCAATAAATGGATGAATAAGAGACATTAATCAATATAACATTGGTAAGAGTAATCATAATCATCATATCATAATCATGGGATCATCATCCAGATCATGAGGAAAATATGTGATAAAGGCATGGTATGTGGAAATGAATAAAAAAGAAACATCATTTCGTAGTGGTAAAATACCACAAATTGTTATGAAGAATCATAGAATCACGGTCATATATAACATCTACGCATAATTATATCATCATATTTTTAACAAATCTACCATCATGTTCATGAATAATACACATTATCTTATGAGATACATCACATTACCAAATCCATTTGAAGGATATATAATTTTAATCCCACCCGTGACATCATAATATTTATATAATCTTGCATGCCACATAGAACATATACCAATCATAGTCAGGAAATAACCCATGGAATAGAATATGTTTCATAAGTATTTAATAAATCAATATTTAATTAATAAACATTTTTAGTTCATAAATGAATAAGGGAAATCATATGTGTTCATAAAACATCATTATTCTTGAGTTTATAAGAATCATTTCAAGAAGAGTAAAATACAATGTTTTGGACATTGAAGTCACTTCAAAAAAGTATATTTTCTTAGAAAACATTTTGGAATGGTACGAACATGTATATCCCCAAAATAAAAGGTAATGAACATTTTGAGTACATAGTATGGACATTCATACTGTAGAAGAGAGGATAATACAAATAATGGAATTGGGTTCAAGATTCCACTAACAATATTCCCCTGTTTATTTCATCGTTATTGCACCCCCTAAATAATTAACATATATTTATTAAATACTTGATCAAGAATTGTATTATTATAATTTTTACCACTATTTATCAACTATATTAATTTTATTTTCTTTATTAGTTTACTTGGTTACAAGGTAATCATTATGATATCATGTTTTACTTAAGAAATTCCTCTTTGGCTTCGATATCACTATTTTGTTAAAATCCATTTATACATAAGCTTAATTAAGTCCAAAAGAATAGAATAAATGTAATTAAATATTTATATATCGTATATAATTAATATTTTCCCTCCATGAAGGTGGTTATAAGAATTGACTTGAAAATTTGTTATTAGGTGGTTAACTGACCTTCGATGGGACATTGTTAAAAGGGTGGGACTTTTTTTAAAATATATATATAGTAAATATGATACTTATAGAAGGTTAAAATCAATAATATAATGTTAAATTACTGCCTAATTAATCTTATATGGTTTGGTTGTGAAATGGTTGGTGAAATAATAAAGATAATATGAATAACAAATAAAAAATAGAATAAATAATAAAGATAATAGGAATAAGAAATAAAAAATAGAAGCATTGATAGAAACTTACTTAATCATCAGTGTAGCTTCTCTTGTACAACACTAAAACACCCTTGATATTTGGAGTTCGATTACTCTATAACCTCTCTAATGATTCTAATAGATTTTAGAGGATGAATTTTGGCTGAGTTTAGGATTTTTTAAGTGGTGGGTGAGTGGTTTTCAAAGGGGTGGGAGTGTGGTTATTTATACTTGTCGAGATGGTTTTTTTATAATAAAATATTAAATAATATAATATATCAAAGGTAAAACTTGTAATAGTTATTTGTTTAAAATATAAATCACATATAAATATAATATAATGGGTTTAAGAATTTAAATTCCATTTATAATTGAAATTATTTAGTTTATTAAAAAGTATTGTGGAATTAATGAAAAATTGTTATTTTATGGGATCAATTTTGACTTTAGATTTTGGAAAGTTCTTTTTATGTTTGGAATTTATGATTTTTTAATGAATCATTCATGAAATTAAATATACTATGGACAAACCACAAGTACTAGAAATAATTAGTTCATTATTTCCTCATGAATGATGTTATTTAAGATATAATAGTTATGTGAAAATCTATATTTTTACTATTCATCCGAAAATTGAAGTAGTTCAGAAAATTACCAAAAAACCACCCATGGAAAATTTCGATGAGCGGATTTCCAAAATGATATTAAATTTTTCATAATAAATTTCCATGAATGGATATTTGGATTTTTAATATATAATTTTTGATATTTATGAAATAATTTTTAATATCATTTAGTAAAAATGCACTTAATTTTTTTTATGTTTTTTACTCATGATATATATTTTTTGGCATCATAATATTTATATTTACTTAATAAAATAACGATAAATATTACTTATATCATAATTTATTATTTTTAGATAAAATTACTATTCCAACAGTCAGGATACTATTCCTAATGGTCAAGTTATGATTTTCAACGGTCATGTTACTATTCCAATGGTAACTTTACTATTCCAATGATCGAATTATCTCCTATAAATACTTATAATATCATTCATTAATTTTTAAGGTAAATTTATATCAAGGTTATATATTTATATTTTCTTTAATTTTAATTGGTTTACTAATATTTTATTTCTTTTATATTGCATTGGAAGTGGGGGTGAGGATTCTAGTAGATTAGGGTGAACAATGCTATCCCATTTTAACTTTTATATTTTATATCTTATTTAAGTTTTAATGTTGGTAATTTTTATTTTTTAAATTTAAAATTAATTTAAAATTATTTATTAATGAAATATTTTTTTATTTATATGTATAATACTATATAGTATATCATGACAGACATATATTTCAAGAGAAAAATATAATTTATAAACTCCAGGTTTTTATATTCTCCCACCCTTTATAAATTTCATCCCTAGAATTTTAACTCATATTCTCAGTTGAGAATAGGTGAGGGGGATTTTATTTCATTATTTCCTCTAATTATCATGTCACCTTTTCATACTCATGGTTCCACTATAACACATTTAAATAGTGATTTGTCTTATTTCATAGAACATTGTCTCTACTATCTAAGATATTCATCGGCTGCACTTCATAAGAGTGTTCATTTTCCTGTTGTACCACCTTTGGAATTATTATAAGTGAGGGGTCAAGTATGTACTTACTTATGAGATATACATGAAACACATCATGAACGTGATCCATATTTGGTGGAAGTTCAAGTTGATAGGCCAATGCTCCTATTCCATCAAGGATCTCAAAGGGGACAATGTACCTAGGGATAACACTACTGCAAAATAGGTCTTTAATGGAACTAAAATGGCCTTTATCAGAATTAGAGAAGTGCTAAATACTAATGAATGTTTAAAATACATAATCTTTTAGCAGCGATAGTATAAGAACTAATAAAGGGGCATGCAATAGTGTGTTATAATAGTACACTACATCACTAGTGCAGTGTGTCATAACAACACATCGCAAAACCAAAAACGCCATGAAACCATAAAAATCATGTACCAATACATAATTTAAATGAAATAAAATTTATAACAAAAACAAAAGAAAAAAATATATTATAAAAATTTCAAACATTGGTTTATACAATTTTATAAGTACAAATTATTACATAAATTAAAAAACATTAGTATTCCTTTGAATTTGGATACTAACCCCTACTCGAGAAAAACAATGCACTTGTATAAGAAAAAAATTCTTATTTAAGTGACAATATAAATAAATAAATTAACAAAAGATGTTAATTTTAATCTATACATTGAGTCATACCAGAAACACTGTGTATCAGATTGAGTTGCGGTTGAATCTTACATGCCACACCATTTCTTGTTCATCTTCAAGCATTATATCTGTGAAAATAAACTAAATAAGTATAAGATAAAAATGATAAGTAAATTAATTATGTAATATTAAATAGAATAATGAGAAAACAATATAGGATCATTTTCTCAGTTTTGGCGATGTGGTGTGTGTTTTAAACTAAAATGAAACTTATTTTTTTGAAAAGACACACTTAGAGTCATATCGATCACACCATGCATAATATTGTAGTGAGGTTGATTCCTAAAAATCTCAATTTACTTGTGGATCATTTTCATAAAGAATCAAAACAATCAGAATGTGTTTGTTTAGTTATGAGTACAACACTTATCTTTTTAACTAAAATTTCATTTTAAACTAGAAACACACACTTTAACTAATATCGGTCACATCATGTATCTTTGTGGCCTGATACCAATTCCTACACATCAAAAATGACTTTTGAATAATTTTTATAAATTATCGGGTCAATCTGATCATGTTTTCTTAGATTTCAGTGAGTGTTACGTTTTCAACTATAATGTTGATTTTAAAATGATAACAGACAAATTGAGTTATATTGGGAACATCGTGTATTGGATTAATGTGATGTTGATTAATAAATGTAAAAAATGACTTATGGATTATTTTCATAAAGTATAAAAATATTATGAAGGTGTTTTCTTAGTTTTGAGTAGGTCGGTTGTCCTTTTTTACTATAATTGATGTCAATTTTAAATAAAAAGATGTAGTTGGAGTCATACTGGTTACACTATACGTCATATTGAGTTAGGATGATCCCTACACATAAAAAATGACTTATCCATTATTTTCATAAAGTTTCAAAACAATCTAAATGCATTTTCTGAGTTTTGAGTAGGTCAGTTGTCCTTTTTAATTAAATTGATGTCAATTTTAAATAAAAAGGTGCACTTGGAGTCATATTGATCCCATAATGTATAATATTATGGTGTGTAGTATTACTATATATTCCAAATTACTTATGGATATTTTTACTAAAGTATAAAAACAATAAAAATTCATTTACTTGGCTCTAATTATGTCAGTTGTCTTTTTTACTAAAATGTCATTTTAAAATGGAAACATGCACTTTGAATCATAATGAATCACATTATGTATTTGTTTGATGTGAGAATAATTATTACATGTAAAAATTGAGTTATAAAGTTATTTCCTACTTTATCAATAAAATATGAGGTCATTTTATTGGTTTTCAGTGACTGAAACATTTTGAACTAAACTGTCGATTTTAAACTAATAACGGATATATTGAATCATACTAGGTACATCATATATCAGATTGAGGTGTGGCAGATTCCTATATGTCATAAATGAATTATTTATAATTTTCCTAATTTATCAAAATAATATGAATGTGTTTGCTAATTTTTTACTAGGTTAGTTGTCCTTTTTACTACAATTGATGTCAATTCTAAATAAAATGGCTCACTTTGAGTCATGATAGTCACACTGTGCATTGGATTAAGGTGAGACTAATTCACACATGCCTTAAATGACTTATGTATCATTTTCCTAAAGTATAAAAACAATCTGAATTCATTTACTCAATTTTGAATATGTCACATGTTTTTTACTAAAATGAAATTTTAAACCAGAAACATGAACTTTGAATCATACCGATCACATCATATATCGTTTTGATGTGATACTAATTCCTATACGTCAAAAAAGAATTACAAATACATGTCCTAAATTATCAAGAAAATATAAGTGTGTTTTATTGTTTTTGAATGAGTGATATTTTTTGAACTAAAATGTCAATTTTAAACTAATAACGAACAAATTGATTCATATTTGGCACATATTGTTTTAGATTAGGGTGTGAGTAATTTATACACATCAAAAATAACTAATGGATTGTTTCCTTAAAGAACCAAAACAATCTGAATTCATTTGATCCATTTTTTTAACTACCTAAAAATTTATAATATTTTAATTTTTAAAATAAACTTATATATTCTATAGCTTGTAATGAAGACAATATTGAGTTATATTTCATTACACATAAGATCAACTCCTTCAATATCTTACACGAGACCGAGTTTTACCGAACAACATAGTATTGTTAATATATTATTATTTAATATAATAATATATAACCTAGACATTAAATTCTTGGTTATGTATTGTTTTAACTAACTTATTAAGATATATGGTTTCCTAAAAGATAAGACAAATTCATTGGTTACCAATAAATTAGAAACGAAAATATAAACTAGTTGAATGTAACATAATTTTTTTTTATTTTATGCACCCAAAGATGCTTTTTATTAATAATTAAATTAATTAAAATTAATGATTTATAATAATGAAATATATAATTTATATATTCAAAAAAATATTTTTAATATTTATCCAATAGATTTTATAATAAAAACATAAGAACAAACCCAATTTTATGCATAGAAACCTATATTTTTCTAAAATCACTTTTACCGCCTTTTCATAGAACTCCCATTTTAAATATAATTTTTTAAACTTTTAGAAATTTTATATGAAAGAATAATATTATTCTTTGAAATCTAGATATCAAAATTTATTTTTGGTTGAATATTTTGGTATTTTTATGATAAGTTTCATGGTTTGATGAATAGTAAAAATATTAAATTCTAATTGAAAATATCTTTTTCTATTGAACTAATTTGTAGTGTTAATTATATTTTTAAATGGTTTAATGTATAAATATATTATTATTTTATCATTTAATCCAATTTAGGTCATTTACATCAATTTTACATTGAATTTATATATAAAAATGTTTTAATATTTTGTATATATTAAACATTGATAACTTGTTCTCTCACCTAGTGAATGGTATTAATTTTAAAATAATTACTAAAACTTACATGTTCTGAATTTTTTAAAAAATAATCTTTATTTTGAATCAGTGAGTATAAAATATATAAATAGAATTATTTTATTTTTGGTCACTAGTAAAATTTTATAAACATGGTAAAAGATAAATCAGGTAATTAAGGGTAAAAATATAATTATAAATATTAGAGAATCACCCTATCTCATTTCCTAATTTAATTGCACAGGTGGGTTTAGACCAAAATAATCCTCTTTCTAAGATTAAAACCATTTTAAATCAACTTGTGTGAGAGTATTCCACTTATTATATTTTATTTAAAAAATATTTAAAGATGTCACGTTCATATTTTAAAAAATAGCATTTTTAATATAGGATGATACAAAATATAAATTAGATTATATATAGTAATTTGAAATATAATATATTTTTATTTTTCACTGTAATTTCTCTCTAATTTTAATGAAATAAATATTTACCATAAAGGCTTATAAAATGATGATGGAATAATTGTTTGATTAACATAAATATCAAATAAATGATATTAAAAATGTTAAAATAAATAAAATTTGACATAATAAATATCATCCACGAATTTTATGGATGAATTAAACATGTTAAGAATGAGTTAATAGTGTTGGTTCGAATATATCATGATTTATTATTTAAAAAATAAAATAAAAAAATGAATAGTGTCAAAATTGACACTAATGATATTTTATAAATATAATATTTTATAAAATTATTTAAAAATAATAAAACATTTTTAAAAATAAAAAATTAGTATTATACGGTCTAAAGTGTTAATAATGTTTCATTTAGGACCTAAATTTACATCAAATAAGTAAAAATTACAACCTTTTAATATTGAAAATTTTGTTTCCTTAGTTAAAATTAAAATATGTTAACTAAGGGTTAATCAAAATGATAAGGTTTAAAAAAATAAAAAAACTTGTCTAAAAATATTACTTTATGATATTATAACATTATATCATCTTAACTTTGAGTATATGACATTTTGGTGTATTTTTATTAAGATTTAATTTATTATAAATTAATATTTTTGGAAATTCTAAAACAATTAGTCACCTAAATTATGCAAAGGCACCTCATCCCTCATCTCATTTCATCACATTTAGCCTCATAAATCAACAAACTTTTAAAAATTTCTCTTATCAACATACCAAGAAACATATTATAGGTTTTGTTATTCTCAAAATACTATCCCTAGTGTCCCTAAAATGAGATCCAATGCAAGTTCGCTAAAGAATAGGTAATCATCTTTACTGACACCTTCAATATTATTTATTCTTATACTTCCTTTTTATTAATTGTTTCCATTATAAAATAAAAAATAAAGTATAAATTATATTCATAGATGTTATTACGATTGTTTCATAACCATATTACACCTTTTATCTATCCTATGAAAAACAAAATCACCATGAGTGTCTACGTACGACCTACCATCTCCACGCCACGGTGTAATCTATTTTTCATCAATACTTTATTTGGATGAGTATAATGATGAATATAAGGGATATAAATAACAAATATGACATGATATTTATTCTTTATAATCAATTTACCATCCAATTCTATATCCTTTAAAAATTAATGGATTGATACCATCACTTGTGTATACGTATAACCTACCGTCTCCACGATGCGATGTGATCCAGTTTCCATGTTAACCATTTAAGAAAGATTATAAAAATATATATGATAGTAAATGTAATATTTATGAAATTTATATCATTCTGGATATGAAATAATTATATTTGATGCATAATAATCATGACTTACATGAAAAGACAAGCATAGGAAAATCAAGCAGTTAACACCCGAAACAAGGGTAATAATGATATATTATTAATAAATTGGTGATAATATAATATAATTGGATCATATATGGTATCATAAATATGTATATGGTTGTGTTATAGATTAATAACATCTCTTAAACCATTATACAGGATGTTAAAGTGAATTTAAATAATAGAAAGTACAAGGCAATGGTTATTTCACAGTCTCATTATTATTCATGATTGTTTATATGTAAGTATCTACTAGGGAAAATTTATCATCCATGTCCATATTTCTTATTACATTTAAAAAAATATTTTTACGATTATCATATAAATTTTCAATACCTTTTTACCCCTATTTGAATTTTTATAAAATTCTTTGAAAGGAATATCTTTTTTTTTTCATTTTCTAAATGATGTATTTTATGACACTTTCGACAAAAATACATAAGGAATGGTCTATTTAACTTATACAGAAATTTCATATTTTACTAACATCATGATGAATTAATGATTTTAATCTTACTCTATATGTTTAAAATTTTCTTTTCAATGAAATTTTTTTCTTTTATAATTTCATGACTTTTTAAATAAATGATTTCAATGTAAAAATGGGTATTTATCTTAAGAAAATTTAATGATTTTATTAAACTATTTTAATCTATGTCAACGTCAAATGTTTTATTTTATGGTTAACTATGGATGATATCTTATGATACCATTTAACATATTTTATTGAAGGGTTTATGATCAGTTTGACTATGATTGTTCTATTTTGTTACCATTGAGGGTTTATAGTTAAAGTAATGATATTTTCATGCTAGTTTTTCAATAAGAATGTGTATGTTGTTTATTTTTCACCCTTTTCATATGAGTAATGAATTATAAATAGTAAGTGATGGGCTGGTCCCTCTATATCCCCTCAATTCATCAGTAGGTCTCATGAGATAAACCAGTTTGGTTATTAGGTAATGTCCTGCCTATTTATGTATAATGTCTTGGTTGAAACCTTGATGGTATATTTATAATGTCTGAAATTATCGATTCCCTCATTTGTAGCTAACATCTGTCAGAATACCAATTGCCACTGTTAAGACTATATATCCTATAAGCACACAACCATTTAAAGAGATACATTAAATTACATTGTCCATTTTTATCATTTGAAATTTATGTTATTTAATTATTCAGAAATTAATTAACCATGATCATTTCCCATATTTTATTAAATTAGAATCACAACAATGTTACATGCCCTCCAGGAATAACCAAACCGAGTCCACAGATTCTGAGAATCATAATCTCAGCATTTCACCTTAACAATCTCTAACCCCATGGGTTAAACATTCATTCAGTAATTTATTTAACAATATTTTCCTTTTTCTATATTTCCTTGTATTCTATGGAAACATTCTATGCTACCAAACATAATGGGATCAACACTGGGAGTAGATGAACTATCGGTCAAGTCCTTTCCACCTATAGTAGGAGCATAAACCCATCTAACCATGAGAGACTAAACAAAAAAAGCATGTGGCATACCTCGCATGTCTTCAAATATTTTGGCGTGAGGGTAAGTAATACCATCTACCTCAAGCAGTGGGGAAGGTAAAGCAGATAAACAAACAAATGATCCCACAAGCATCCACTTTCAAATCAAAGGGTAAGCCCAGCTTCAACCTATTCCATCATCTTTAGTGTCCTCCCCGACACCCATGTTGATAAAATGATGCAACTCACCACTCTATGTGTCAACTAATACTATAACTAATGGGCCTCCCTTTCCCCACATACCACAACAACCCTCCAGGCTCATCCATCCTAGGCTCATGTCACATTCAGGCCTCCCTTCCCTGAAAACAACAAGTCTTGTATCCAGAGCACATCAAAATCAGCATGAAAAAACATAGAAACAAGCTCTCGACCATAAAAAAGGCATCCATCCTTCACACACAATGAGCTCTCATCGATCCAAAGCCCAAGGCACTCAAACTTTACAAGAATATGGGAAACTTAAGACTTATAAGGCATTATCTTTATCACACAACTAGTTCTTATTCCATATTGAATTAAGTGATTCATTATTCATAGGTTCAAACTAAAGGAAACCTAAGAAACAAGATATAAAAAATTAATTCAATAATAAATTTAACATTCCTTTGGTTCCTTTATCAATAAGCATCAACATGCTTCTGGTTCATTAAACAATTCTATTAAACATGCTCACTTGCATTAATTTGATTATCATAAAATTATAACAACCACAACCAGATTCATTAGACATTACTCTTTATCTTTTATCCAATGAATTTAAATAATTAATTCCGACTTTACGTTCTTTAACAATTTCTGTCAAGAACAATATGCTAAAAATACAAGGCATACATATCACACTATCTAGTAAATCAATAGGCAAATCGTTATCACTGTATAAAGTAAAAAAATATGATCAATACCAAATATTTAATCCAGTTACTATAATTATTAGATCAATCCCATTTCTATCCAAGGTATAAACCATTCTAACTCTACGATTTCACATAAATAAATAGAGAAGCAGTGATTCCCCTGCCATAAAATTTCATTTTCGCTTTTCAAACAAGAACATATCAAATCAGTGGATAACAATCACCTCTCCCGCAACCACTATATCCACCCAAGGACGTTGTAGCACAACCACACCAATAAAAACCATGAAAATTCCATTGTAAACATGGATATCGCATGTTATCACATGGAAATGAGAAATGGGATGAAACGAAACAAAGAATCCTTAAGAATAGAGGTAGATCATACCTTATATCGACAATGGATCACTACGAATCGAAGGAGGGAGCTAGAGATCATTCCTTGATGAAGTAATCTCCAACATGCTCAAGAGAGTTTCATCGGGTTACCTGGGGTTGAGGAAGAGCCACTCCAGTCATAGGATTAAACAAAACTCAAGTGTAAGAAAACACTCAAAACATACAGCATCAGGGCATTACACAACATCTAATCTCATTTCACACTATGTAACGCCTTGAGGTCGAGTTCCTCTAAAAAATGCATCACCTCCGTATTTTATTTATTTTTCGAACCCCGAAATACTTCACATCGTGAACCCCTCTATCACATCGTGAAACAACCCATTAAATAAGATGTCACATTGTGTAATGTAGTTACACAATATTTAATCATTCCTTTTAATTTTTTCTTAACCAAAACTCTCCAAACATCTTATAAGACACCTCCAAGAACTTCAATCTTTGAAAACACAAAAAGGGTTGATCCACATGGATTTGGGGAATTACATTAGATACCTCTCAAAAAATTCTCATCCTTGAGAATCCAAAACCAACCCAGACAGGAAACAGAAAGGGGTTATCTGAACATCCACCCCATAAGACACCTTTCAAAGATTTCTCCACCATAGGAGATCACCACCTCACTAGTGGAACATACGCAAACCCACACAATAAACATATACAACTCCTAAACACTCTCTAGGGAGAGATACTTCTCAAAATATAGAAATACAAAATAAGAAAAAAGAGAAAGATATCTCATAAACAGAAAGGGTATACAACCATAAAATGTGTGATGTTACAAGAGAAGATCTAAACATCAAATAGATCAGGGTAATTAGTGTGTATCTATGACTCACATTCCCAGGTACTCTCCACTACACCACAGTTCTACCACAAGACATGAACCAATGGGATAGAATGAACTCACATCACCTTCTTTTGGTGTTCTTGGTTCTATACAGGCTTCTCCTCAAAGGTCACACCATCATCAACATTTATCTCACCCCAATAGATGATGTGAGAGTCATCATAAAGATAAAAATAGAGCTTCTACAAATGAAAAACATCATGTATTATACTCATCTATGGAGGAAGTTCTATTTGGTATGTTATGGCTCCAGCAGGAGCCAACTCCTCGAATGTCCCAATAAACCAGGGAGAAACCTTACTACCACAACCAAACCATCAATTCCCATGATGGGGAGTCACCTTCAAGAACACGTGATCCCCAACACCAAATGACAGTGGTCTCCTCCTATAATCGGTATAGTACCTCTGACAATCCTACACTTCCTTAATCCTCTTACAAATCACCTACCCATCTCTATCATATTCTGTACTAGTTCTATCATGAGAATTGATGACTCTTCGACACCATTCCAGCACAACAGAAAATGAAAAGCTTTACCATATAAGGATTAAAATGGTTCCATACCAATGGTATTGTGAAAACTATTTTTGTAAAAGAACTCTACCAAGGGTAAGTTTCTCAACCAAAAACCTAAAAAATCCGGGACACAAGAACACAACATGTTTTCAATAGTCTTTATGGTCCTATCTATCTGACCGTACATCTCCGTATGAAAAGTAGTTCTAAGGCATATCTAAGAACCAAAAGAATGTTGGAGACCTCTCCACACACTGGAGGTAAAACAAGGATCTCGATTATAAATTACCATCCTTGGAACATTGTGGTGTCTCACCACCTCCTCCAGATACTGCCTTGAGAAAACCTCCATTGAGCTCAACTCCTTGATCACTATAATGTGGAATGAGTTTATCAAAAAATCTAGTAATACCCATATAGCATCATAGCCTGTCAAATCTTGAGTTAAACCCATAATAAATTCCATTGAGATGTATTTAGACTTACACTTTGGAACATCTAATGGTTAGAAAAAACCACTGAGAACATGGTGTGTGGCATTCACCTTCTAGAAGACCAAACATCGAGACACATACTCTGTAACTACACGCTTCAACACAAGACACCAAAATTAACTCCTCAAAGCCCAGTATATATTTTTCATTATAGGATGTAATGCTAAGGGAAAACTAGGGAACTCTCTGATAACCATCTCAATCGATGCTAAAGGAATGAATATCTTTCCCTGAAACAACACTCAGTGTTGTTCATCCTTATACCAACAATCAAGGGCCTTGCCAAAAAAATGGTCTCTCCATACCTCCACCTCAAGATCCTTTAACTAGGATTCCTCTACCTACTACACCAATGATGACTGAACCATCAGTTGAAAAATACAACCTCTTCCCCCAACTTCTCCCATATCTAGATGTAATGATAAAATTTCATCCATCACTCTCTAGGAATCGCCTAATTCCCACACTGCATCACTACGTGACTTCCTACTCAACGCATAGGCTATGACATCCCTTTTCTAGGCATATACATAATTTCAAATCGTAATCATATAAGAACTTCATCCACCACCACTGTCACAAGTACAAGTCACACTGGGTGAAAACAAAACTCAAGATTTTTGATTCGTGAAGACCATCAAACCCTAACCGATGAGATAATGTCTCTATAAATTTAGTGAAAATAAAAAATGTCACCTACTAGAGATCACGGGTAGAATAGTTATACTCATGGGGACATAACTGCTGGTTACTCTTCTATGACCCTAGGAAACAATAACTTTGAAACCTCTGATGAGCTCAAAATCAGGTCATCCATCAAGTATGATGGGGTAAGAACACACCTGTGACCCATCTAAGGGTCTTGCTTTCCAACAAACATATTTGGATCTCCGTATGCATCGAAGATTACCACCTACCTCTTGATTTAATCCATGATATCTTATAGCAAATACAACCAATTCATTCTAAGGATGAAATAATATGGTTGTATCTGTAAACATAGGAAATATCCCCAAGATCAGTTCTTCCCCAGCACTAGCTCACCATCTCTACAAACTTCAAACAAGTCAGTTCGACCTCCAATTGGCATAGGAAATTCTAAGGGAACTAGAAGCCTCTATTCCTCAAGTCCCAAAGAATGGAAAAGGGTAGGTGATATAAATATGTACAACACTCTTGAATCAAAAAATCATTCACCCATGTAGAAAACAAACAAAGGGTACCTCGAACTATGTCTGACTTGCTTGGCACTGGTAACACTAACACATGAATCTGACCATGAAATGATCAATGGCCTCTATTACCCTACTAAAAACAACCTCCATAGTTGCGCACTACTCTATAAGGATTGGGATCATCCTGAGGTTATCCTCTACCTACCTCATCCAATCTCTACTAATCTAAAATTGGTGCAACCAGATGTTGTTTCCTCGATTGGAAAGACCTCAAAGAAGGAACCAAATGTGGAACACCTGAAGCACACTTAATACTCATAATGTTTAGGAACTCTTTCTACTGATGACTTTATATTTTATAAAAAATATGTGTATGATCCCTTAAAATTTGACTAAGTTCCAGTACCCTTAGAGAAATGAGATTATTAGGGATGGGACCTACCACTGACTGACCAAAATCTATTCTATCCTAAAAAAAGGAACCTTAATCCATAGCTATTCTTTGTGAGGATTCTTGAAGACCCCCTCTCATGGTGATCTGGTTCTGTCCAATGTTCTCTTAGTGAACTATAGTCTCTCCAACACCTCAGGATATGTCTTCAGCATAAATGGGGTGACCTAGTTTTGAATATCTATATGCATAGCCTCCTCAAAATACCTTGCCCTGACCTCCTCATTTAGAAACAGTTTCAAAACATATGGCCTAATGTTCTTGAAATTGATTCCAAACTCCCACACAGTAATGTTCCCCTAAGAAAGGGTAAGAATATCCTAGATATTTTCCACCTTCACAGTCAATGAAAGAAAATATACTATAAACATATATCAAAACTTCTTCCATGAGATTGTTGACTCCTAATGACCCATGAGGAACAAGAACCACCATTGCCTCACTACCCCATGTAGCATCATCACAACCAACATTACCCAGTACTCATTCTGAGCACAGATTAAACTGAAGGATATCTCAACCTCTTCCAACCAATAATCCATGACTACATTTGAAACAGATCACTCTTACTTCTACAGACTCTGACGCTAGAACTATCAGAGTGTCCTACTCCAAGTGTTTTCATCATAACCCTCTAATATGTAGTGATATGTTGGATCAACTTGTTGGACATATTTTTCACGTACCTGATGAGGAAGTCAGCCTAGAGAAACTCCTACAAAAGGAAAAATAGTTAGAGATCCAATACCTAGAATATATAAGACTTTAAAATTGATTAATTTTGTTCTTTTATTCATTTTTGGTTAACCTATCCCAAGGTCAACCTATTAAAAAATTGGTGCAAATAATAATGATGCATTATCCTTCCCTGGGTCTCAACCCTGCAACAAGTATCACCATATTTAGTATACATTTAAAACTTAAAGGTCCATGAATCATATTATAGGGGCTCTAAATAACTATGTCTTAATTAGTATCCAATGTTTTCAGTACTTGATGAACTTAGCTTACATTGTTTCCCTACCAACCCATGCAACCTAGAATATGCCTCACTCGAACTCCATCCTATCCCTCAAACAGACCTTTAATACCACTCTATCAGGATACCCTCCCCAAATAGTGTACCCCTCCTAGACTAGAAATGGGTGAAGAGATATCATGACACCTGAGTCCTGCCTTGAGTAGGCCCCAGGTTGGTGACTAGAACTAAAGGTATAGTAAACACACAGATGGGAGTCATTACCCTATAAGAGAACACATGTGAAAGATAGATATAAGATAGGCACAAACTGAATCCTGCTTAAACCAAAAGTGAAAGAACTATCAAGTACACATATGTAATTTCATGAAAGAACTACTACAATAGAAAAGGAAAACTATAAGTACCAAAAGAAAGTAAAAGAACCATGACCATGAATCCCAAACAGCTTCTGCAAAACCCAAAGATAGTAGTAACCAACCTGATCTCCAACCTACTCCGACTAACTTGAAAAATAGTTTATATAATGTAGGTTCAGTATAAGACTATACTCAGAAGGATCCTCGCTAGAGTCTCTCATCCAAAAGTAAATAAATCACGTTGAATCATAGGGAACAAAAGTGAAACTAACTCATAACCTAAATAAGTATACTATGTTCCAAACCTCACCATGGATACTTTAATCAAGTATCTCATACAAGAATATATAATATAACGATGAATGTTAAGGTTACCCTACTACCACTTTTTCCAATAGTTTTATGCTTTTCCCCAACATCACATGTCCTAAGAATCTCAATCCTAAAAGGCTGGCCTAAAGAAACCAAGATGAAGTAACACAACGTGCACATCATGCAACACAAACACCACTTGCACATAAACAAAAGTAACCGTGTAGTTTTTGGGTGCTACCACAACTTGCATAACATGTATCATACATTGGTTATTATACCTCAATTCATTACAAATCATACACCAAGTAAGGATCATCAGGCCATCATAGCCTATACACGTTACACCTATAGTTGTCCTTACAAAACTATATCTTGGATATGTCTGCGTGAAATAACCACCAGTCATTACAACCCTCTACAAACATATATATGGAAAACTAACCATCATGCATACCATCACAAGTAACTACTAAGATAATAGAGTAGTGCCAAAGGGGGTAGTCATCTATCCATTCTCCCACTAGGATTTTGAGGAAAACACCCCCTAGGGATCAAAATCCCCAGGGTGTTAGTCACTCTAACTAATAGGGTTGAGTAGTGTATAGGAGCACAAAAAGTACATGATATAATATAGATCACAACCACACTATGGGCATAACCTATTCTTAAACTCATCTATAGCTAACATCTCTCAGACTCCCGACTTCCATTGCTAAGACTATATGTCTTATAACCACACAACCATTTAAAGATCTACATTAAATTACATTACCCCTTTTTATCAGTTGAACATTACATTAATTAATTATTTAGACATTAATTAACCATTATCATTTCCCACACTTCATTACATTATCATTATAATAACGATCCATGCCCTCCATGCATAACTAAACTGATTCCATGGCTTATCAGAATCATAATCTCATCATTGTACCCCAACAATATCTGCCCTAATGATTTAAACATTTATTCAATAATTTATTTAACAACATTCCCCTTTTTTCATATTTCTAGGTATTAAAGGAAAACATTCTAAGATACCAAACTCAGGAGGCTAAACACTATGATTAGATGAACAACTCGTCAGGTCTTTTCAACCAATAATAGGAGCATAGACCCATCTAACCATGATAGGATAAACACAGAAATCACAGGGCCTATCACACACATCTTCACCTCTTTTGGAAGGAGGGTAAGAAATATCATCTACCTCAAGAAGTGTGGAAGGTAATGTAGATAAAAAACAACATATTAAATAAGAATTCACTTTCAAATCAATGGGTAATCCCAGCTTCAACCTGTTCCTTAATCTCTGGTGTCCTCCCCAACACCCATCTGCATAAACCAACATAACTCAATGCTCTAGGCATCAACTTCTGCCACAACCATTGGGCCTCTTTTCCCCTGCATACCATAACAACACTCCAGGCTCATCCATCCTAGTCTCATGTCATATGCGGGTCTCCCTTCCCCCACATCCACAAGTCTTCTATCCATAGCACATCACAAGAAGCAAGAATAAGCATAACAATGGGATCTCAGCCCTAAAATAAGGAATTTGGACTTCACACACAATGTGCTCTCAAGACTCCCAATCAAAAGGAACTCACCCTTTATAAGAAAGTGGGAAACTTAGGCCCTGAAAGTCATTATATTTATCACATGACTAGTTCTTATTACATCATGAATTAACCAATTCATTATTCATAGGTTCTAACTACGGGAAACCTAAGCAATACTATATCACAAGATATCACAAATTAATTTGAAAATTAATTTAGCATTTCTTTTTTCCTTTATCGACAACCATCAACATGCTTTAGGTTCTTTAATCTATTCAATTAAACATTCTCAGTTGCATGAATTTTATTATCATCAAATTACAACAACAAAAACCAGATTCATTAAACATTACTCGTTATCTATTATCCAATTCATTTCTACAATAAATTTTAACTTTAAATTATTTACCAATTTCCATCAAGAAAAATATTCTAACCATTAAAGGCACATATATCACCATATCTAGTAAATCAAGAGGCAAATATTTATCACAATATAAAGAAAAAAATACGATCGATACCAAATTTTTAATCTGGTTCGTATAATCATTAGTTCAATACAATTTCGATCTAAGGGATAAACCCTGCTAACTGAATGATTGCATGTAAATAAAAAGATAAGTAGTGAAACCCCAAACTCAAAAGGCCATTTACATTCTTCACACATGAAAAGATAAAAGTAAAGGATCGCTATCACCTCTCCCACAAAAACTGTATCCACCTAAGGATGTCACAACACAACCACACCAACCAACCACCATGAAAATTCCATTAGAAACATGGAGATCTCATTCCATCACATGGAAATGATAAACAAGATGAAATGGATTGAATAAACCTCAATAACGAAGGTAGATCGTAACTTATATCAAAGAAGGACCACTACAGATCAAAGTGGGGTGCTAGGGATCGTTATGTGACAAAGAAATACCTAAAATACCAAAGAGATTGTCATTGGGTCACCTGGGGTTGAGGGAGAGCCATTGTAGCCATAGGATTTAACAAAAACCGAGAGGTTATAAAACACTTAAAACATACAGTGTCAGGGAATTACACGACATCTAATCCCCTTTTACGTCATGTAACGCCTCAAGGTAGAGTTATTCCAAAAAATGTGTCGCCTCCGTATTTTATTTATTTTTAGAACTATGAAATACTTCACGCCATGAATCCCTCTATCACGTCATGAAACAACCAATGAAATAGAATGTCATGTTGTGTAATGCAGGTACACAATATGTAATCCTCCCCATTTTAGTTTTACTTAAATAAACTTATCCAAACATCTTCCAAGCCACCATCATGCACTTCAACATTGAAAACACACAATGTATTGATCCACATGGATCCAGGACCATACAAAAACAGTTGAATGTAAATAAAATATTTTTATTTTATGCTCCAAGAGGTTCTTTTTCTCAATAAATTAAATTAATTAAAAATAATGAATGATATTAATGAAATATATTTGTAATATATTTATGAAATACTTTTAATACTCATCCAATATATTTTATAAGTATAATATAAGAAGAAACCCAATTTTATGCACAATAACCTATATTTTTCTAAATAGAGTTATTTAACCTTTTAATGGCGAACCTATTTTTAATATAATTTTTTAAACTTTTATAAATATTATATGGAAAAAATATCATTCCTTTAAATAAGGATATCAAAATACACTTTTGTTTAATTTCTGGTATTTTTTGAGAAGTTTCATGTGTTGATAAAAAGTGAAAAATATTCAATTTTAATTGAAAACAACTTTTTTCATCGAAATAATTTGTTGTTTTGAATTATATTATTGATTGGTTGAAAAGTATAAATAGATTATTTTTTATCATTAAATCCAATATATTTCACTTAAATCAATTTTACCATGAATTTAGATATTAAAATGTCTCAATCTTTTGCATGTTTTAATCTTTAATAACTCGTTTTCTCACCCTGTTAATGGGGTTAATTTTAAAAATAATGACTGAAAATTTCATGTTTTGAATATTGAAAAATGGATTCCATATTTGGAATTAGTGATTCCAAATTATCTAAAGAGATTTATTTTATTTTTTGGCATTATGAATAGTATATTTTGTAAAATTGTATTATCATGGTAAAAGAAAAATTGGGTATTTAAGGGTGAAAAATAATGTTATAATTATTAGAAAATTACCCTAACACCTATCATAATTTGATTGGATGAGTGGGTTTTGAGGAAAAAAATCATTATTACAAGATTATAACCCTTTTAATTTATTTGTGAATGAGTATGACATTTATTATGTTTTATTTAAAGAATTGTTAAATATATAACAATCATATTTTAATAACAATGCCATTTTTAATATAGGGTTATTCAAAAAGTAAATTCATCTATAAATTTTAATTTAAATTATAAAAAGTTTTATCCATGATGCTAATTTGTCTCTAATTTTTATGAAATAAATATTTACCTTAAAGTCTTATATAATGATGATTTAATAATTTTTTAATTAATATAAATTACAAATTAATGATATTTAGAATATTAAAATAAATATAATTTGAAATAATTAATGACATATACTAAATTTATGGATTATATTGACATGTTAGTGATGAGTTAGTAGATTCGGTTTGAAGATATCATATTTTTGTGATATTTTTAAAAAGACAAATAATAAATAGTGTCAAAATTGATAGTACTGATATTTTATCCAAAAACTAATTTATTAAATTATATAATAATCATAAAACATATTTTAAAAAAGAAAATAATTATTAAATGGTTTAAAATGTTACAAATTGTTAATTTTTTATCTAATTTGAAATAAAATAAATAAAAATTACAACCTTTTAATATTGAATATGTTGTAACATTAGTTAAAATTAAAATAAGTTAGATAAGCATTTATCAAAATCATTAGGTTTAAATAATAAAAATACGTGTCTAAAGTATATTGGTTTAATAGATTACAAACTTATATGATATCATCTTAAAATATAATACATTTTGGTAGTATTTGAATTGACTTGAAATCTATTATAAATTAATATTTTTAGATAATCCAAAGGATCCCCTCACCTCAGTTATAAAACGGTGCCTCCTCCCTCATATCATTTCATCACTGAGCCTTCTAGATCAACAAAAACAATACAATTTCTCATCCAAATTTCCATAGACAAATCCTAAATATTCTTTTCTTCTTAAATGGACATCCCTGGTGTCCCTAAGGGGAGATTCAAAGGAGGGTTTCTAATGAATAGGTAATCATCCTTACCAACTCCTTCAAGATTGTTTCTCTTTTTTACTTTCTATTCATGCATTTTTTATATCCAAAAGTAATAAATACTGTATAAAATGTGTGTTTATATATTATTATGAGTATGGAACAACCATATTTTAGATTTTATCCATCCTACCAAAAACATCACCACACATGTGTACGTACAACCTACCGTCTCCACATTATGGTGTAATCTATTATTCATCGCTATTATATTTTTTGGGTATAATAAAGGATATAATGTATATAGATATTAAATATTACACAGTATTGATTATTTATATTTAATATAACATCTAATTACTTACCATTTAACCATTACGAGAATGATAACATCACTCGTGCATACATACAGTCTATCGTCTCCATGACAAGATATGATTAATTTTCCATGTAAACCATTCATTAAGAATTATAAATATGTATATAATGAGTAAATATAGTATCTATGAGAATAATTTCATTATGTACATAAAATAAATAAATCATATTCATAAGAAACATGACTTACATGATAAAACATTCATAGGAAAATGAAGTGGCTGACACCTGAAATAAGGGTAATAACAAAATATTATTAACAAACAGGTGAAAAGGTAATATAAGAGGATCATATATGATATAATAAATATGGATATGTTTATGTTATAAATTAATAACAAGATATAAACCATTATACAAGAGGTTATATCACATCTAACTAAACTAAATTATAAGGTAAGGGTTATTTCACAATCTCATTATTATTGGGGATTGTTTATACGTAAGTATACACTAGGTAAAATTTATCATCCATGTCCATGATTATTATAAATTTTTTCCAAAATAATTTTACTATTATGATAAAAGAATTTAGATTTTTTTACCTATGTATAAATTTTTAAAAAATGGTTTAAAAGGAATCTTTTTTCTTTGTTTTCTAAATGAGGTACTTTATGGACTTTTCGAAAAAAATACATAAGGGATGTTATTTTAAAATTATACAAAAATGGAATATTTTACCATTGTCATTAATAAGTAATTTTTTTAAGATTAATTTAATGGTTTATTGGATTACTTTCATTGAAAATGTTTTCTTTTAAAACTGCATGACTTTTAAAATAAATTATTTCAATGCAAAAAGGGGTATTTCTCTAGGGAAATTTTAAATATTTTATTAGAATATTTTCATATATTTAAAGATCCTTTGTTAGATTTTATTTTTAATTGAGGTTTATATCTTATGATACCATATAATATATTTTATTGAAGGTTTTATGGTCTGTTTGACTGCAGATGTGCTATTTTGTTACCGTTAATGGGTTATAGTTAGAGTATTTACATTTTGTATGATAGTTTTTCAATACGAATGTGTATGTTGATTATGTTTCACCCTCTTCATATGAGGAATGAATTATTATTATTAAGTGACGGGCGGGGACCAGTATAGCCCCTTGATGCATTGATAGGTATAATGAGGCAAACTATTATGGGTCTTAGCCGATGTCTTACCCATTTATGTAAGGTGTCTTGGAAAAATTCTTGATGATATGTTTATTAAGTCCAACATTATGCATTACCTCATTATGATATTATTTATTGATTTTCCATTTGATTGTTCGATTAGTAGAATATTCATGGTTATGTTTTCTATCTTATGAGACAGTTTTATATGGTATTATTTATTCTTTCCATATTATGATCTAGACTATGTTTAAATAGATTGTGTTTCAACTATTCACATTACCTTAATGTTTATGATTATTTATGATAGCTTCTACTGTATTCTTACCCTTAATGAGAATATAAGACCACCTCTTCCTTATTTTTTATTTTTTTCTATGATTCCATGATGTTTATTATTACTAATATACATGGATAATCTAACAAAATAATGGCGCTCTTAAAGGATTCATTATGTTCTTTATTATATTCTAAATTCTAATGTAAAACCCATGTATCTAATATGGTATCCAAAAATACTAAACTAATAATTCCTTTGGGATTTTAATCTTGTATATATTCCAATGTAATAAAGTGAGGCATCGACTTTGAGCTACTTATTTCAGGGTCATTACAGTTTTGAGTTGGCCATTTTTTCATTTTTTTACAAAATTGATGTAAACTTTAAATAAAAAGACGTACTTAGAGTCATATCAGCCACAATATGGATCAGATTGAGGTTTGGTTGATTCCTACACATCACTAATAAAAAAAATATTGATGTACTAAATTATTAAAACAATCTAAATGTGTTTTTTTATTTTTTTGGTAGGTCAGTTTTCCTTTTTACTAAAATTTATGTCAATTTTTAATAAAAAGGTGAACTTTGAGTGATACCAGTAACACTGTGTGTTAGATTGATGCATGAATGATTCATACCATTACAAACAGCTTATATATCATTTTACTAAATTATAAAAACAATATGAATGTGTTTACTTGGTTTTGAGTACGTCACTTGTCTTCTTTACTAAAATATCATTTTTAACTGTAAACATGAACTTTGACTCATAATGATCATATCATGTATCAGTTTGACATGAGACCAATACATACACATAAAAAATGAGTTATAAACTTAGTTCCTAAATTATCAATGAAATCTAATTGAATTTTATCAATTTTCAGTGAGTAATTTTTTTGAAATAAACTAAATATTTTAAAATAATAACAGATACAAATAATCATATCAGGCACATTGTGTACCAGATTAAGGTGAGGCTAACTCCTACACATCAGAAATGAAATATGGACCATTTTCCTAATTTATCAAAACTTTATGAATTAATTTCATCAGTTTTAAGTTTTTCAGTTTCCTTTTACTAAAATTAATGTCAATTTTGAATATAAAGAAGCATATAGAGTCATATCGGTGACACCGTGTATCGTATTGAGGTATAGCCGATTCCTACATATCCAAACGTCTCAAAAAATAGAAACTACCAATTTTACGATGAATTTCATTGTCTTTATTTTTCAATCAACCAAAAATGAATATTGACATGATTTTTTTAGAGAAAAAACCTTTCTCGTAGTTGAAATCCAGAAGAGAAGAGGAAGTTTATATGCCCATCATATCACAAGAAGTCACCATAACAAGAATATGAGAATAATTCACTCTTCTATATTTCAACAATGAGAAATTTTTCTTGACTAAGAACATTGAGTCAATATGCAGTGTTAGAATTTCGACAAAGAATGGAAATGGAAATTGAAATAATGGTATCATTGGTAGAAAAAAACATTTTATCACTTTTCTGGCTTGTTACAGATATCTGAAATAAAAATATATCTTCTTTAAAGATCTATGAAAAAAAATTATTAGATAAAAATGATAAGGATATTAACATAAAAATAATATATAAAATTAGGAAAAAATTAATTAAATAAGTAATAGGAATTAACCTTTTCATGGTGGTTGTATTCATTATTGATTCATTTACTTATTTTCATTTTCTTAGCTATAGTATTGAAGTCTAATCTCTCATGAGAATGATAATATTTGAACATACCACCCCAAATCGAACAAAAAATCCATGTGTATATGAAAAAATTATTATATGAGAAATGATAAAGAGAAAAAACTTAAACAAAAATATGAAATAATACATTAAATATATAGAAAATGATTGTACTATGAACATATCAATATTACCTCTATGATTGAATAGTTTAGAAAACTTGAAAAAAATTAATAAATTCCAAAACTAGAGGGGTGAAAATATTTTGAGGGAGATGAATTTTGTGGAAGTTTTGGTGAAAAAAGGCATGAAAGATAGAAATACCACCCTAACATGAACAAAATAATCCACATATATAAGAAAAAAATTATTATATGAGTAATGTTAAAAATAAATAAATAACACTTAAATATGAAACAATAAATTAATTATAAAGAAAATGATTTTAATATGAAAACATCAAGATTACCTTTGTGATTAAGCAGAGGCAACAATGTTTATCTTTTTACAAAATCATTTGAGGGAACTTAAAGGAAAGTGATTAATACAACACTACCAGGGTGAAAAGGTTTTGAGGGAGAATAAGTCCATTGAAGGTTTTGTATATAAAGGCAAGAATTTTTGACTGAAATATCCTAAAATAAACGAACTCTATAAGGAATAATGAACTAATTATGATATCCCAATGAAAGGATCATTCTTGATTGAGTTTTCATCCAAACCAATATTTGTTTTAAGCGCTAGTAGGATGATTGACCAATTCTTGTTTTCTGGATATGAGACATAAAAAACTTTCACTACTTAGGATTCCATTACAAATGGATCAACTTTTTCCACCTTTATACTGAAATTATATTTCATAAAACCCATTATGAATAGATCATATTTTATCCTCTAAATTCATTCAATGGTAAAAGTTATAGACATATTTTATCCTCATTATCCCATCTCACAAACATTTACAATGAATTTTGTTATTTGACACACATCCTCCATCTCTCATGGACATGTACCTACGGTTCTTGAAAATCAGTAAGTAGTAGTAAACCATGGGATGAATAATGCTCAGAGTAGTACAAGAAATATAAAAGATATGGGGGATGAGTCTCAAGGAAACCAAATGCAATAATAAATATTTAAGAGATCAAGTTTATAAGGATCAAAATTGTACTACATTGTGTTCTTTAAAAGGGGAAATTCCTCCCGTTTGTGAGAATTATACCATTGACACTAGTTACTTACTTGTGGCCCATTAAATGTGAGATTTGGGGGGCATAAAAATTCCCTTATGTGATTCAAGTGGTATCAATGGAGACATGTTTTGATATATGAATTGGGCCTCTATGAATTCTATATTTATAGGAGAAATATCACTTTTAATACTTTCAATACTCTAATGAATATTAGTAATACCACAATTAAAATGAGTAATAAAGTCTTTATTAAATACCCTAAACAAATTAAAATATAATATAGGAAATTAAGGATTAATAAGAAAACCTAATATAATAAATAGGAATAATAAACTCTACTCGATAAAATAAATGTTATAAAAATGTATTGATAAAACATTTAAAAAAAATTATTTCATATACATGGATGATAATTAGGGATTCCGATGGGTGGAACCAATACAGGTAGACCTAAAATGATGAATATCTAATAATTATTTCTAATAATTATTCCAAAATATATAAAATTTGATAACCTTCATTCTATTTTTTATACAAGTGATGTAACAACCTAAATTTTTTTTACATTTAATATTAATGGTACATAATTTTTTTTAAAATATCTCAAAATGATAATTTCAATTAAAAAACGACAATGAATAGAAAAAATAATGTCAGGAAAATAATATACCAAAAAATGATAATGGTTTTAAACATCTCAAAATTCTTAGTTTATAAATCGATTCAAGAATTTTGTATAGGCAGGTCGAAAACAATAATTATTTTCAAGCAGATAAAGAGTATGATTTATAAGAAAATTTCATTTTCATGGCCATTATGGGTTATATGGTGATTTTGGGAATATGTTATAAAATTTTATTTATAATGAAATAAATAATAGTAATTATTTATGATATAGAGTTTTTATGTTAAATGGGAGATGACCCATACTTACAAAAATTGTTTTGAAGTGAGATGAATCTTTATTAGTAAAATTTGATGATAAATTTCAACCATTGAATGAACTGTATCGAAATATATTAGTATAATATATTTTTATAATATATTTTTATAATATAGTATTATAATATATATTTTTATAATATATTTTTATTTATTATATAATATATAAATATATATTTACTTATTTATTTATTTGTGTAATATGTATCTTTATTTGTATAATATATTTTGTTATTTTATATATTTTTGTAATATAATATATATTTGAATTTTTATAATATATAAATTTGTATAAAATATTTGTATCATATATAAATATTTAATATTTAATATATATTTATTTACATATAAATATAATATATATAAATATATAAAAAATTTGTATTTTTTAATTGTACACATATAAATTTTTGTAATATATTTTTATAACATATTTTTATAATATATATTTTGTCACCAGGGTTCAGCTAGGTTGGTAGTGGCTATGCGGGGTCTCATGTTCGAGTCTCACCAAGTACCTCCTTCTTGAATTAGTGTATGATTTACATCGTATTTCTCCCCCACCTCATTTTTGTAATATAATTGTATAATATATTTATATATTATATTTTAATAATATATTGGTATCATATATTTGTATAATGTATTTTTATAATATATATTTGTATAGTATAATATAAATATAAGTTTAATTTATTTGTATAATATATATCTTTATTATATATATATATATTTAAAACATACATGTGTGTGTCTCTATATACAAAAAATCCTACATATGACACCTCTATCAAAAAACATGGAACCCTAAGTAATTTTCCACATTTCATTTGTGAACCAGGAGCCAAATCCTACTTCATCCAGCTGACTAAAAGAAATTATGTTCATCCATAAACATAGTATGTTTCAAAGTCTTTCTAAGTTCAAGTAACATTCATATGAAATATCATCTTTAAAAATACCCTTCCCCATAATCTGAAGATCTTTATCATTGACTAAATAGACATTGCTGAAAAAAGAGATACATAATAATCCATGCATCCCTTCTTGGTTATATAGTGGTACAAAGACTCATAATTAATGATCCATGATTCCAAAGGAATATTTAGTCTCAAAAATAAATATTTACTTAATTTAGTGGTGTTGGGGTGGGTGGGTTGCACAAAATCCGCAAGGGTGAGGGTGGGGGTGTAAAGAACAACAACCCTATCTCTTTTCAACCAAACATCCCCAATAAACATTGTTGACCATAAGGATATGATGATAGTAAATAAAATATGGTGATAAAAAAATGAAAATAGATCTCCCCAAAAAATAAATTAATGATTGGGGAGGAGGATGAGAAAATAAGATACCTTGAATTGAAGTATTGAATCATTCGAGAAGAACTAGAGATATAAAAAACCCAGAAAATGTTTAGTCCTTGGATTCCTTCGACCCTCGAATCGTTCGAGCCTTGGATTTAAGCATTGAAATTCCTCGAGACTTGATTCAATCCTTGATTTGATCTTTGATTCATTGAGGAGCACCGATAGAGGGTGGCTTCTGTGTAAATATTTGGATATCGTGATGGGTTCGCGATTAGTTAGGGTTAATTTAAATAGACCAGGGCACTTTTATCAGCACTTCCCAAAAATCACTCATAAATATCTCTCTTATCAATGCTCGATTAATTAGCTCTGCTAAAAGAAATCTTTATAATTGCTTTCTTAGTGTTGATAAATATATAGATTCATAAATACTAAAAAAACACTGATAAAGAGGTCTTTTATCATCACTAATTAATCTATCAATTATAAAGGGTTTATAATTATAATTATAAATATTTTTTTGTAAATAAATTTATATAATTATATATATATATATTTAATAAATATATATAAATATATTAAATATATTCTTTATTTAAATATATTTATTATAATTTTATAATTATTTAAATATAACATTATTTATATATAATTTTATAAATGCTTTTTTTAAATAAAATTTATATCATTGTATATATTTATATAATTATATATATATTTATTTAGTATATATATAATAATAAATATAGTAAATATATTCCTT